>CM030800.1:12120391-13320391 GCA_018127125.1 Rhododendron griersonianum | reverse complement strand
CATTTCAGTTCCGATTGGTCTATATGGATTCCAGCACTATCTTTCAATGTTGGGTTCGTTGGTTCTTATACCGCTCGTCATTGTTCCGGCAATGGGTGGCAATGTGGTGAGCACTTCGATTTACGTTTTATTTGTTAAAAGCTATGTATAAATGTGTTGTACCCCTATTGAGATGCCTTGGTCTGATGGAAACTAATGGTTTCAGGAAGATACTTCTAATGTGGTATCAACCGTACTCTTTGTGTCGGGGATCACTACACTGCTGCATACGTGGTTTGGTTCAAGGTTGCCCCTGATTCAGGGTCCGTCATTTGTTTATCTTGCTCCAGCGCTTGTGATAATTAACTCCCCCGAGTTTCTAGGACTGAATGGGAACGTATGTTTCTCATCTTATCATCTTTCAATATGGTTATCTTTCGATGTTTTTCCCTTTTAGTATGTAAAACCATGCAAGCAGAATTCGGTTCAACTATGCGTTGAATCTTGTTTGTTAGACAGCTTATACTTCTGAATGTTGATGCACGTAAACTGGTTCGAAATGTACACAACAATGTTCTGGTACAAATTCATGTGCTCATCTAGTTGTATCGTGAAAATTTTGGTAGGACAAACGTTTGAAACATGCAAGCTATTGTTTGCTCGTTCATGCATATGTAATATGTTCATAACCATGTATATTGGTAGTTCCTGTTAGATCTTGTCCTACATTGGTTATTTATAACCTCCAAAAACTAGTATATGAGACCTACATTGGTTATTTATAACCTCCAAAAACTAGTATATGAGACTCGGCTGCCTCTCTACTCATTGCCAATTTGTTTTGAGTTGGATGCTTTAACAGTTCCTATGGCTTTTTTTGTTACTTATGTTTCTTTCATCACCGATACTATGATACTTTTTCTTGTACCACAAATCAATTCCTTACAATGGAAGGATTAGTACCAGATAAACCTTTCTAAAGCCATGAAAAGGGGCTTTCTAGATTTCGCATCCAATTGATTTGCAGGAAGATTATCATCTCTTTATAATTATTAAGGGTTTGGAGAGAAAGGAATAGACATTGTTCTTCAGGAGCTTATGTGGAAGTTTCTAGTAGAGATTGATACGTGATAGTAAATTTTATTACCGAAGGGCAGCAGACCAATAACAAAGAAACATCCTAACAAGAAAACAGAAATACTGCGCAAAAGACTACCTCGGGATTGGACCCTACTCTACTGGGCCAGAAAAAACAGACAAAACAACCAGAACTACACAAGACCAAAGCAATCGCTAGCATCGGCACTAGATGTGCCAATCCTCCAGGAATACACATTGTCCTTTCGCTGCACTTTAGGTTAGTTAACTCCCTATCGGTCTTTGACTTCACATGCATTGTGCTATTATTTTCATAATAAGATGAACTTCGTCTTGATATCCTTATGTTTATTTAGAAACCCAAATAAAAAATCTTGCTGATGGGCTGACCACCAGGATAAACCCCACTCACGAGTAGAAGCTTTACCCATTCCATCTTCATGGTTGTCTAATCTACATTATCTCCAGTTACTTATCAAAAAAATTAATAATAATCTACATTATCTCCAGCCAGCACTTGAATCTTAACTAAAAATCTTGTTTTTCACCTCTTGTTTCCTGATCAAGCAAAAGAGTAAGTTACCTCACTTTTTTCTGTCCTCTTTCCTTCAAGCCCAACAAGAGAACATGCTTTTCCTTTCAATTTTCAATTTTTATTGCTTTGCATAAGCAGTATAACCACTTTAAGGAAACTAGCTAATATTCCCTCTAGTATTTTTCTCCCACTTTCTTTCTCTTCCTTTCACAAGGTCCAAACATGGCCTTAGTTGGAGTAACCACGGAAACAGGAGATGATCAATTATCATTGGTTGGACAAACCAAAGAGAAAATATGAGGAAAATTATATGATTCTTTGGGATTCCCTTGTATTGTTTCTTATGCAAAAGAAACCGACACAAATGTCGAGAAACAGCTATACACAGGTAACACAGCCTTGGTTGGAGTTTTTGGAAAGAGACATTGAGCAAATTCCCATGCATTTGACAAAACCAAGTGAAAATTTGAGAAAGATTTGAATCTTGTCCCTTCCGATTATTGCTTATGATGCAGGACAAACTGCCACAATGTTATTTATTTGTCCCTTAGCCTTAAGAGAAGTTCCTGTCAGAACACGTTTGTGTTTTTTAACTATATTTGTTCTGGGAGAGTTGGCTATATTTGGGTTGATTTTGCACCAGAGATTGACATTTTATTTACTTTGCAGAATTTCAAGCATATTATGAAGGAGTTGCAGGGGGCTATAATAATTTCTTCAGCTTTTCAAGCATTTCTTGGGTATAGTGGACTGATGACTCTAATATTGAGGTATGAATATCTATCTTCAATCTAAAATGGACTTGGTCTTTGCACCACGATGTTAATGTATCTAGGGAATAGTGGACTAGGGCATGAAATGGTTGGTAACCCTTCCTTGCAAACCATCATCACTGAGCTCCAATAGAGGATCATGGCTGTCCACAAAGAAATGATGCAAATGGCCTATTCAATCTCTGTGTTCTCCACAGCTTTCTCCCAAAAGGAAGCTGAACTCAAGAGTCTTAAATCCCAACTCCATTCACTTCAAACCCAGAGACCATGTTTGCCTATTACCCTAATGGAGGGATATACTCACCTTCATTTTGGCACTATCAGGATTGCACTCTCTTTTCATGGGCGAAAGGTGATACAACCAAAGATACCCATAGATAATGTAGAGAGAGAAACTCCCAAATGGGATGCAAAAGAGACTAGCTCTTGATAATATTTGTTCAAAATAATAAAAGCTGCCAAAGAAAGGACTCCAACACCTATATATAGACTCAATACAAAAGACATAATTACCCTTACTACATACTACATCATACTCCCCTACTAAAAAGAAACTTGTCCTCAAGTTACGGTAGTGTCCTCCGACAAATAGGGCACCAAGTGTTGCACATTGAATGTGTTGGAGATGCTCAAGTGAGAGTGTAAGCGGACTTGATAAGCGTTGTCATTAATCTTGCTCAAGGACCCACTTTCCGATCGTTCAACTTCATGTAAGCACCGTGAGGATGCCTATCCTTGCTCAAGATAACCCAAACAAGATCCCCTTCTTTGAACAAAACCTCCCTTTTGTGTGCATCAACGACCTCCTTATACTTCGCATTAGACTTCTCAATGTTGAGCTTAACTTGAGAGTGGATATTCTTCATAAACGTAGCCATATCTTCCGCCTTGGAGTGTCCTTTCTTAGGGGTTGGCAAAGGAATGAGGTCAACCGCACTAAAAGATTTCAACCCGTAAACCACTTCAAATGGGGAAGTGTGGATGGTGCGGTTTAGAGAAGAATTGTAAACAAACTCTGGCAAGGGAAGAATTCCATTCCAACTTTTTGGATGTTCACCAACTAAGCATCGCAACAAATTCCCAAGACTCAGGTTTACCACTTCCATTTGACCATCAGTTTGAGGGTGAAAAAAGTACTAAAGCATAAGTTGGTGCCAATCTTCCTCCCCAAGGTCCTCCAAAAGTGTGCAAGGAACTTAGCATCTCTATCGGAGACAATAGAAGTAGGGACGCCATGCAACTTGTAGACCTCCTTGAAATAGAGATTGGCAATGTCTTCTTACAAGGTATAAATGAGCCATTTTTGAAAACCGATCCACTACCACCATGATAGAATCACTCTGCCTTTGCGTAGGAGGAAGCCCTAAGACAAAATCCATATTCACGCATTTTCAAGGACTTTCCTGCACCGGTAAAGGCAAATACAATCCTACATTAGTGGCTGTTCCCTTACTCCGTTGGCAAGTTTGGCACCTTTGCACATAGCCCCCCACATCATTACTCATTCCCGGCCAATAGTATGCATCTTGAAGCAACGCTAGAGTCTTTTCCTTGCCAAAATGACCCAACTTGTGACTTTCGGCCAACAATTGCTCCCTTAAAGAGCATGTAGGGACACACAACTTAAGTTCTTTGAAGAGAAATCCATCCTTCAACATGAAACATGGATCGATAACCGTATTACCCCTTTGCAAAGCATCGATTATCTTACTAAAGTAAGGATCTTCGGCATAGAAAGTGCGAAATTCTTCAAACCCAACAACCTTGTTCTTCATTTCCACCAAGAGAGCCACTCTTCTACTCAAACCATCGGCCACTTTGTTGAGAATCCCCGATTTGTGCCTCAAAGAGAACGTGAATTGTTGTAGATAAGCCACCCACTTGGCATGCCGTTTATTGAGGTGTTGTTGGCTATTGATGTACTTAAGAGCTTCATGATTGGTGTTGAGGACAAATTCCTTGTAGGCAAGGTAGTAACTCCAATGCTTGATGGCTTGGACAATGGCATAGAATTCCAAGTCATAAGTAGAGTACTTGAGTTTAGCACTTTTCAACTTCTCGCTGAAGAAAGCAATAGGTTGACCACCTTGGCTTAAGACTCCACCAATTCCCACTCCCGAAGCATCACAATCAAGCTCAAAAGTTTTGTCAAAGTCGGGTAAGGCCAAGATAGGAGCTTCGGTAAGCTTGGATCTCAACAATTTGAAACTCTCGGCGGCTTCTTCGGACCATATGAACACCCTTTGCCTGAGGCAGTCGGTAAGAGGAGCCGCGATACTACTAAAGTTGGCAATGAACCTCCGGTAGAAAGTAGCTAATCCATGAAAACTCCTCACTCCATGAACACTTGTAGGCGTTGGCCATTCCACAATGGCCTTAATCTTGTCTTCATCCATGTGAACCCCTTTTGAAGACACCACATACCCCAAAAATACCACCTTATCAACGGCAAAACTACATTTCTTCGAGTTCCCATAAAACTTCTCTCTTCTCAAAATTTCAAAGACTTGTTGGAGGTGGGATAAATGATATTCAAAACACCGGCTATACACCAAGATATCATCAAAGTACACAACTACACATATACCCAAGAGAGGTTGAAGCATTTGAGTCATTACCCGCATAAAAGTGCTTGGAGCATTGGTAAGACCAAAAGGCATCACAAGCCATTCAAAGAGGCCATGAGGGGTCTTGAAAGCCGTTTTGCATTCATCTCCCGGGCGAACTCGAATTTGATGATAACCACTTCTTAGATCAATCTTTGAGAAGACCTTTGAACCGGCAAGGCAATCCAACATATCATCTAGCCTCGGAATGGGAAAGCGGTACTTGATAGTGATCTTGTTGATAGCTCTACTATCCACACACATCCTCCACGAACCACCCTTCTTCGGAGTCAAAAGAGCTGGCACCGCACAAGGGCTAAGGCTTGTCCTTATGTAGTCTTTCTCTAGAAGATCCGTAACTTGCCTTTGAATCTCTTCCCTCTCCCTTGGAGACATTCTATATGTGGGCTTGTTCGGAAGGGGCGCCCTGGGTACCAAATCAATACAATGTTGAATATCTCGTAAATGAGGCAATTTGGGAGGCAACTCTTGAGGAAACACATCAACATACTCCATCAAAAGTTTAGAAATCGCCTCGGGAACATCCAACACACCCATATCCGCCATAGGAACCAACACTAGAACATACCCGGTTTCAAGGTTTTTCTTGAGAAATCCTTTAGAAGCAAGCAACGTAGTGGGAGGAGGCGTTGTAGTCACCTTCTCCTTCATAAGTAACAAAGTGAATTGTCGCTTCTCCTTAAGGACGGTGTAGGTATTCTTCCTTCAATCATGAATGGAATGCCTATCATATTGCCACGGGTGACCAAGTAGTATATGACAAGCATCCATAGGAACCACATCGCACCCAGCTTCATCAAAGTACTTTTGCCGAATGGAGAAAGATACCAAGCACCTTTTAGTCGCCTTGATTTCGTTACCCTTCTTGAACCAAGAAAGGGTATAAGGATGGGGATGCTCCTCCACTTTGAGTTGTAACTTGTCCACCACCTCTTGAGAGACTACATTCTCACAACTTCCATTATCAATAATCATAATGCAAACTCTACCGCCAATATTGCAAGTGGTGTAAAAGATATTGGTATGCAACCAATCTTCATTACTAGCATCCTTAGGAGTAAGGAGAGTCTTTTTGATCATCAACGCATAGCCTTCTTCATCCTCATCATCACCCCCAATTTCTTCATCATAAACGGGAATATCATCCTCACAACCTTGTTCCGTAACCTCCTCAATGAGAAGTTCCTTGTTACGACCTCCGGAAGCCTTACGACAATCCGAAGACTTGTGACCCGGTTCCCCACACTTGAAGCACTTAAAGCCCCCACTTTGGAATTGATTTCGAGCCCTCGAAGCACTGGATTGAGGCTGATTTTGAGCGGGTGTTGAAGCCTTATCTGCTCGGTTTTGAGTACCAACCCCGGAAGAAGCACCTTGGCCACCACTAGAGGAAGAACAACCCCTAGCATAAGAGTAAAAGGGCTGCCCGGACTTGGAACCGCCTTGATATTGTTGCCCGGATCTCGAAAACTTCCTCTTTTCTTGCTTTTTGGTCACCAAGGCCCGATTGTAAGCTTCCGAAACCGTCCACAAAGTTTGCATAGCAAGGGCATCTTGGATTGTGATTGTCAACCCACTTATGTACCTTGCAACCATTTGATCTTCACTTTCATTCAAATCAACTCTAGCAACAAGTTGATGGAAAGCCTCCGTGTACTCATCTACACCTCCAACTTATTTGAGATTATGCAAATTCTTGTAGAGGTTTTGCATATAGTTGAAAGGCAAGAATTGCTCATTGAGCTTCTTCTTCATTTTCTCCCATTCTCTAATCTTTCCCTTTCCTCTTCGTAGCCTAGTTCCTTGTAATTGCTCCCACCAAGCGGAAGCTCTTCCTTTGAGACGGATAGCCACTAACTTCACCTTCTTCTCCTCGGAGACATCTCCATAATCAAATACTCTTTCAACCGTATTTATCCAATCAACAAACTCATCTGGGTTAAGACTTCCATTGAACTCGGGAAGTTCAATCTTGATGTTCCACTCCCAGCAATAAGGAGAGTGAGTGGAAGGTGGCCTATGCCAATTCGGATCACCAAACGGATTGTCAAAGTGACTATGAGAGTCCTCGGACCCTCCACTACCCGCAAGCGACACTTGCAAGCCTTGCACCATCGCCGTTAGGGTAACAACTTATTGTCTCAACTCCTGAATCTCATGGTTTTGGTTGCCAAACTCATTCTCTTCACCATTGTTCACCACAAAGCCTCTACCTCTACCTCCTCTTCTACCTCTAGCATGATAAGCCATTACAACACCACAATCAACTTCAAACAAGTCAATCAACCCCAAATAATGAAAACCCAGTCAACTCAGCCGCCAATTTCAACAGAAACAACCCCAAAAACACTTAATCAGTAGTAATCATACTTGAATCGACAACTACAGAGCAATCTAGCAACAACCCAGCAAAGAAAATAAGGATTCGACACTTACCCACCTTAGATTTGGTCCGAAATCAGCAAAAATGGGTTGAAATCAGTCCAAAAACCCTCAAAACTCACGGATCTGACTTGAACTCACTGTAGCAGTATCCGAAATCACTGTAGCAATCTCGAAATCACTGTAGCAGTATCCGAAATCACTGTAGCGGACTCGAAAATCACTGTAGCAGGCTCCGAAATGGTCCGAAACAGGCAGATCTGGGTTTGAAACTTCGATTTAAGTTCTGAATTGATAGATTCGAGCTCGAACAAGGCTGGGTGTTGTCGAAATCACCTGTTTGATGCTCGAAACAGGTAGAATAAGCCTCGAAATGATTGGGTCTTGCTCGAAATGCTTTGAATCGAGCTTGAACAGTGCCGAAATGGCTGATTTAAGTTTGAACAGGTCATTCCCAAAGGGTTTTGGTTCGATTCAGGGCTGAATAGGGTCGAAATCGAAGTATAGGGTGTTGGGTTGGATAGATCTGAGGATTTGGAGTGATTTGGGGGTTCCGGCAAGATTTTCCGGCGCCGTCTTAGGTTTCCGGCGAGATTTTCCGGCAAGGTTTAGGTTTCCGGTGAAGTCTCGAACGATGGGGATCGAGCCTAGAAGCTCTGATACCAAATGATGCAACCAAAGATACCTATAGATAATGTAGAGAGAGAAACTCCCAAGTGGGATACAAAAGAGACTAGCTCTGAATAATATTTGTTCAAAATAATAAAAGCTACCAAAGAAAGGACTACAACACCTATATATAGACTCAATACAAAAGACATAATTACCCTTATTACATACTTCGTCAAAAGGTCCACCTGTTGTCTCGAGAATAGCACTTCTGCATACCAGATTTGTTGAAATACCAGCATGCTTGCATTGCTACCATTCAAACCACCCCTCTAGAGTTATCCATAAATGTGCTTCCTATCTTATAGGGTTTCACTAAGATGATTGACATAATTCTGATCTGGTACCAAACTTTTATTGCTTAATATGTTCTATATTATCTTTACTTAAACTAGCTATCGATATGGTAGGTTAAGACTATGGAGAAACTCTTGGTTTGTGGTGATAGAAGAGAGTCCAAACTCAAAAGCACAAAAAGGAAAATGCTAGAACTCTTAAATAGGAAACTGTTGTGTTATACGCAGAGATGTATTAGAGGGCCTGCTGCATGTTGCAGTGATAAAAGCTTAGGCTGCCAATTGTGAGAGCAAGGTTCTGAGGGAACCTTCAATTATCAGGCACGTGCTGCACGTGGAAATGGATCTTTCAGTCAAAGGATTATACTGAAGGGTGATGGCTAGATCAATTGGAGTAATTTTTATTTTTTTTTAGTTAAATTTTTGAATCTTTTATTTTTGTTTTGAATATTTTGTGATCTGAAGACTGAAATAGCAGTCACTTTGTTTGGTTTAGATTTTAGAAAGTTATTTTGAGAGTAATGAGGGATAATGAGTGGAGAGAGATAGAGAGAGATTTATTGGAAACTGTGCCGAGAGTAAAAAGTTACTCTCAAAAAGTTGAACCAAGCAGAGAGAGTGTTATCCAGTGCTGAGGAAGGATCTTAGAATTGTACCTAGAGAGTTCAAGAGATGGGCTTTTGGTTCCAAACTGCTCTTGTAGAATTGTTGGCTTATGAACAGATACTATAAAGGTTCTTGCTTTTCTTTTAGAAACTTAAACCCTTTCAAACACTACAAACTTTATTGAAGGGAATCAAGCAGGTTACTACAACTTCATACCTATGAAAGGAAGATCCAGGTTATGTTAAAGTGAAGTGATGGTTAATTCAGCATAGAAAGGAAGTGTTCGGTAATGTGGTATCCCTTTTTGTAACTTGTGGGCTTAGCAGTTAGCACATTGTTCTCCACAAAAAATAACTCCAGCCCATTCAGGGCCGGCTCGTCCTTTTGGCCAGTGAAGCACGGGCCTTAGGCCCCAGATTTGAGAAGGCCCCAAACTTTCTATGGGTATTTTATATTCATGTGGGAACAATAATTAATGTAGTAGTATTAGAAAGAATTCTACTATTGATAAAGTAGGCTCAAAATGAGGAAGACAGATTGAAAAAGAAAAAGGCAGGGTATATCTGTCAAATGGTTATTCTAAATTATTGCCTTGGAAAATAAAATCACATATCATTCTCTCTTTCTCTCTCTCTTAAAAGTAACATTTTTTGGTAGCAAAACTTGACTACAAAGATCTAATTTCTAATTTTGCATCTCAAAATGCTAGAAAAATAAATATTAAGTGAAAAGGCCTATTTTTTATTGCCGCTTTAGGCCCCAATTATCCTCATCTAATTCCTACATATTCAGGCCCCTCAGCATCCCCAGAGTTTTTTCATGAGGTTTTGGTGACCAGCATTCCAATTAACTCATCCTCAGTTTATTTGTTCTTTCGTTGCAGGTTGATCAATCCAGTAGTTGTGGCCCCAACTATTGCTGCTGTTGGACTTTCTTTCTATAGTTATGGTTTCCCTCAAGTCGGTACATGCCTTGAGATTGGTGCAGTTCAGATATTACTCGTTATTATTTTTTCACTTGTAAGTTCAGAGTCTTTACACATAACTTTTGACGACACAGATAATTTTCCAGTATTTCTAAGAATTTCTTTCCCAATTTCCTGCAGTACCTTCGGAAGATATCTGTTTTCGGTCATCGTGTCTTTCTTATATATGCGGTGAGTTTGAATGTCCGAAGTCCTGTTTATTCTTTATTGCTGCATATCTTCCTGTAATTTTATACTATAATTCACGTGAGCATTATGTGTTCGTAATACAGTTGGTATCTTATGTCCAGGTTCCGTTAGGCCTTGCAATTACATGGGCTGTTGCTTTTCTGCTGACTGAAGCTGGAGCTTACAGTTACAAGGGTTGTGATCCGAATGTACCTGCATCAAATATAATATCTGACCACTGCAGGAAGCATATATCTACGATGAAGAACTGTCGAATTGATACTTCTCAGGCGTTAAAATCTTCCCCATGGTTTAGGTTTCCTTACCCATTACAATGGGGTACACCTGTCTTTCAATGGAAAATGGCTCTTCTTATGTGTGGGGTGTCCTTAGTATCGTCGGTAGATTCGGTAAGTTTCCTTCCGTATTTGTGGAGCCAGGAGTTAACAGGTGGTTAGGAACGATTGTGCAACGTGTGGATGCAGTAAAACATCTGCATGTCAATTTAAGGAAATCTAAAAAGAACATAGATCACCGGGGGCACTATAAAAACAATAACTCCGGTGATTGCCAACCCCGACGACATCCCACCGACCCATGATTTGATGGTAGTTCGCGATACGATAGTGGTTTGCGTGTTGGTTGTCACATCATGAGAAACGCAGGAGAGTTTTCCAGTTTTGGCTTACTATTTTGTTCACCCATGCCCCTAAACACTAGGTTAACATTACTCACTGTACTGGGCGAAAATTACTCACTTTTGAAAAGTTCACGCCGGATTTTTATTTCAATGATCAGAAACATTGATTTTGTGGGGATTGTTTTGTAACAATTCATGCAAGTCTTTCTTATTTTGATAAATATTTGATCGAATAACATGTGTCTTGCTTTAAATTTTTTGGTAAAACTAAAACCACCAATTTCAAGTAAAACTGAAAGTATCAATTTAAAATAAAAAAATGCATTGGGGGCCCGTGCCCCTGGTGGCCCTAGAGTGGCTCCTCCACTGTTTGCATGCGTTGTGGTGCAACATACAATGCAAAACGTTGACAGACAAAACACAATGAAGAGGCATTCCTTTGGTGAAACTACAATCCTTTTCTCTGTCTTTGACAATATTATGAAAACCATCATAGAAATGCTTATTCTGCATTTCCTTCACAACTATTTTCTTTTCCTATGCTTTAGACGCCCTGATTCAGTGTCCAAGTGGGTGTAAAATGTCTTAGTGTCTGGGAAGTGCTGTATGTTTACTTGAAGTTTCATAAAAGTGTGTTAAAACTTGTTTTCGAGTGTATTGCTGTCTCGTGGACTCTTGGGGAATGATGCACTGGGTTTATTTTTACTTGTGATTTCTCCAGTTTCTTTCAAAGTTCTGGTAGTAGGCACTTTTTTTTTTTTGTACTTCAGAGTACAATGATCCAACTTCCAAACTTTCCTAAAAGTACTTGTGACAATATCAGCTGCATGGAATATGGGGATCTAGTTTCTTTTTTTGCTCGGTGAAAGTAAGTAGTGTTAGTTGTAGTTAGTGATATTTGAACCCAAGCCAAATGCATGTGAGTACATGGCGCTTACCACTCAGCTACCACTCCACTTGCAAAATGGGGATTTAGTTTATCAGTGATGCATTTACGTGATTTTAATCATAGTTGCACACCTGATGTCAATATCATTTTCCTGTGCCACATGTTTTCTTGGGAGTTTTAAATGTTCTACTACCATATATGGTTCTTCTGATTCTTTGACTGAAAAGTCATCTAATGGGTATTCTAGTGAAAAGCATGCTAGAGCAAGCTCTGGTACTTGCAATACTGTCTTCCATCTGGTAACAAGAGATCTGGAGGAATTTTTTTTTGGTAATTTTTCATGGAGTTTAGTCAGTTTAGTGTGTATTTTTTAAATTTCCATTAAAGCTTGCATTAGTTCTTCAAGAGTTGGGGCCTTAAGGAGGTAGAGTTGACTCGACTTCTTTGGCGTAGTTGTGGCTTTTTGTTTTATTTCCTCTAACCCTTGAAAACAATTTCAGTTGAATTTCATTGTGACCAGAATGCCATTTGATAAAGGATATCAAATAGTAGTTGAATCCTTATGGCTGATTGTTTTCTGCCAAACTTTGCAGGTTGGCTCATATCATGCATCATCCCTGTTGGTGGCATCCAGACCTCCAACGCCAGGTATTGTAAGTAGAGGAATTGGTCTTGAAGGTCTTTCTGGTGTCTTGGCTGGTCTTTGGGGAACAGGAACTAGCTCCACAACTCTCACAGAAAATGTGCACACTATTGCTGTGACAAAAATGGGAAGTCGCAGAGCAGTTGAGTTGGGTGCATGTGTTTTGATCATCTTATCACTTGTTGGTATGTCTTTTTCTCCAAATGGCTATTTACAATTTTCTTCTCTGTAGCACTGTCCTGGACACACGGCATGACACTGACACTTTGACACACAGGTTTCTGATAAGTAGAGGACACGAAACGTTCGGGACACGCTTAGGAATATGTGTTGTTTATTATAGGAATAAGGACTGTTCTGCCCCCTCCCCAAGGACATGCTAATTTATTGTGTTTTAAGTCCATGTTTCTGTTTCCTAATTATACTAACCAAATCATTTGCATGGAAATTTAATTGTTTTGACGCATAGCAATTAGAGTCCTTGTATCCCTCCTTCCTTGCATATTTCTAAGTTTTATTCTCCTATGTTCTTAATCTCCTTTCCTCCATGCTGGCAGGTAAAGTTGGAGGGTTTATTGCTTCAATCCCAGGAGTCATCGTTGCAGGTTTACTGTGCTTTATGTGGGCAATGCTTACAGCATTGGGCTTGTCAAATCTACGTTATAGTGAGGCAGGAAGCTCTAGGAATATTATCATTGTTGGATTGTCGTTGTTTTTCTCCCTCTCAATACCAGCCTACTTTCAGCAGTATGGCATCTCTCCAAGTACCAATGTGTCCGTCCCCAGTTATTTTCAGCCGTACGCTGTGGCTTCTCATGGTCCTTTCCGCACGAAATATGGAGGGGTATGCACTCCTTGATTTAATTTAGCAATCAGGAAGCCAGGATTGTTGCTTATAGCTGGTTTCTGTTGTCGAATGGTACATAGTAAAGATTTTTGGTCTTAGTTATGAACCCAATGTGGTCGAGTTGCGGCACCATGTGGTTCCCCAACCACATTCGGTGAAGATATGATTCGACGTAGTTGAGCTAATCATTTGTGGTTTCCATCCGCATTGTGTCATATTGATGTGGTTGACTTCCGACACAATATGAAACCACAAGATGTCATTGACTCGATCACATTGTGTCATAACTCTGTCCGTTCTAGTGGTCCATTTGGAATGCAGGTGAAATAATTGGTGTTTCTCACTGATTCTCAGCGAGACGAATGGGGCTTTTGATTTCTCTTTATATCTCACCTTTTTTGTTAAATTTTCACCATTTCTCACTTAGCCAAACCAAACAAAACCGAGCCTTGTGGGCCAATTGGGGTCGGCACTTGTTTCTCACTTGTCAAAAAGAAAAAAAGTAGTTTTCACTATTTCTCCCTATCCAAAACAAGTGTAGGGTTCTCTTTTCCCTACATTTCTTACCATTCTCACCAAGTCCCTTACACCAAACAGTTGTAAGTTATCACTCCAGGCACTTGTTTTTGGGGTGCGCATCGCAGACAGACCATTGCAAAAATGATCTCATCTGAACTCGGGAAATGTAATATGTTTCTTTCCCTTTTTTTGCAGCTAAACTATGTAATGAACACGTTGCTTTCGCTAAACATGGTGGTTGCGTTCCTAATAGCTGTAATCCTGGATAACACCGTACCGGGTACCCGGCAGGAACGTGGTGTGTATGTTTGGTCTGAACCGGAGGCTGCAAGAAGGGAGCCCGCTGTTGCCAAAGACTACGAGCTGCCCTTCAGAGTTGGGCGGCTTTTCAGATGGGTGAAATGGGTTGGACTCTGAGACATGAAAGTTTTTCTCATTCTGTTAGCTATGACCAGATTTTCGAGCTCGTCCATAATAGCTGTTTCTGGTAGTTAAAAAAATACGCCGTATGAGAGATTTGTGTTGGTTTGTGATTCAAAATTAGCTTAGCTCATATAGTAGAACGGAGTTCTGTAAACGTTTTTTCCTCACTTTCTCTCTTGTTTTTGCTTCTTACACGGTAGGAATTCTTGGCAATGTAGATCATACGGAGAAGTTATTTGTGTACATTGGGGACTATGATGGGGGGATCTGCTTTGTGTTGTACTCTTAAATTGTAAACCTTTGTATGTATTTTGAGTCATTGAGATTTGTCCAGACTACCTTTTAATTTTTATTTTTGCAGGCCGATGTATTTTGAGATTTGCTTGTAAATATCTTATCGATCATGTAGTTTTCTGAAGTTGCTTGAGACATTGTTGGTTTCCTTTTCTGTCTGGGCAACAATTTTCCGCGGTTAAGCAGTGGACGAAGTTCGCTCTCAGCCTCCGGGAGCGGATTCCCCACCGGCAGGGGGACAGGAGACGGCCATCTACAGAAAAATTGATTTTCTCGTCCTTTTCCATCATTTCCATGCAACTGAACGGGGCCCTAGTTTTGGCCTTAGTTTTTCTTGTTATTGATCAAATATTATCTTCTTCAATATCTAATAAATGTCCTTCGTTTGCGTTTCTCCTTGAAAAAAAAAAAAATGTTCCCTCGTTAAATTATGGAAGAGGAATTCGCTAGCTCTTAGCTCCCAATGATCAAGTTGGTGCATGGAATTAATCTTCCCTTTTGGTAAGTGAGTGTTATGAGATTTAACTGTAACAGCATGTCACCCATATATGCATCCAATCAACTTTCAGTTTTGTTTAAGCAACTGGCCGGTCAAGTGGAAATATATACAGTAACAGCTAGCAAGTAAGAGACTTTTATCCGTTCGCTAAGTTAAAAACACTCAGATTAGTCTATGTGCAGAATAGTTGATCTGGACAGCCAAAAACTATTTTTAAAAAATAGAGAGACGACACTTGTCAAAATACTAGTAGTAGTAGTAGTTTTGCAATGCTTATTCTTTCCGGCTAAGAAATTCATCACTACCACAGCACCACCTCTCTCTCTCTCTCTCTCTAGAATTTGACAATTCTGATAGGAGGTCAATGAATTATTGTTTTGCGTATACTGTTTTTCAACATATGTACAACAGAATACATGTGCACGCATTTAATTTAATTTCTTAATTTGATAACATTTGAAATGAAGCTATTACGTGATAATTAAATTTCCAAAACTACTGGTGTAACTATCTATCTAATAAAACACAAGGGTCTTTGGGAATATTCCAAAAGAATATTCTCTCTCAACGGTTCAGAATATTCCAAACAAATCCAACGGTTCGGATTTCTCTACTCTTCACATACAAACTAATAGCATGTTTTGTAAATAGCGTGCAATCCTGGGGCTTAAAATCTTGGGGCTTATATTGGAAACGTCTCCCAATAGAAATGGTAATTCAACAGATTTGTAAAATCAACACAATATACGTCAATTGATTAATAGGCGAGGGAGGATTTTTGGAAAGATTTGATGTATTGATTTTTGAAAATTTGCGTTTAAATACATACAATAAACCGACTAATTTTATTGGGAGATAATGACAGATTTTTACGGGAAGCTTGATTTTTTAAAATAATTTTTGACTGCCAATTTTGTAGCAATATAGTCTTCGGCGTTTAGTTTTTTTGGTTTTTCTTTTTCTCTCTCCCTAAACATTTTCTTTCCAGTTCTCTTTCATGTCTCCTTGACCCTCGCCTTCTCTCCGGTTCTCTCTCCACAGGTATGGCTATCAGTTCTTTGTCCTCTACCCGCGGTTAATTCTCTTCTTTTTTTGGCCAGTTCTTAGTGCTGGGTTATAATTGGGAGTTGGAGTTAATCGAAAAATTCTTCCAACAACTATATTGCACGGGTATGAGATTTATTTTTTGGATTGAATTTCTCAAATTTTGTCTTTGAAGCTTTAGCTTCAGTTGTTAAAATGATAGATTTATTTTTTAAAGGGATAGACAATTGCCATAGCTTAAGCTTGCATGAAAAAACACACATTACCGTAGCCACATAAGCTTTAGCTTAAGCTTGCATGAAAAACACATTTCCCATCACATGGGATATAGATACTAGGCTTGCATCTAAAATAGATTTTTGGTTGCGTTCAATACATACAGTATATAATTTTTTATACTTTTATGCTCTTTTCTTCAAAACATATTTCCATCAAAACATTGGTACGGAGACTATGGACTATACTGGCTGATTTTTCGGAAAGTGAAAAAATAGTTAGTTTTTTATTCAACAAGTTTCTACCAGTTGTAACAACATTTATTTGACTCTCATTTTTTTGGTGTATGTTCAGAATTACAGGATGAATGGTGAGAATGAAATTAATATAAAATTAATATGGTGCGTGGAACATGTCTCTCGATTTCAAGGGCTTCAAAATTTGAATCACTCAAATCCTGTCCTCATTTCAGCGATGGCGATTTCTTTGTGACTCTCTCTCTCTCTCTGTTTTTGTTGACCGTTGTCAAACCCTGTCCTCATTTCAGCGATGACGATTTAGTGTTTTGAGCCACTAGCTAGCAAGTGCCGTAGGCACAGACAATTCCAACCGGGATGCGTAGTGCCGTAGGCACGGGTTAGCACTAGTATATATATATATATATATATATATATATATATATATATATATATATATATATATATACTCCCTCTGTCCCTTTATTACAGTTCAGTATTCCATTTTGGGCTGTCCCTTAATAAGTGTCCATTTTGTAAAGTTAGTGGGTAAAAGTTGGTGAATTGTCTATTTTGTCCCTAAAAGTAGATTTCATTTTGAAAAGTTAGTAAGTAAAAGTGTAATGATGATGGGTAAGTAGGGAAAGTGGAGGAAAAAGTTGATGTGAAAGGTATAATGATGATATCTTTTTAATAAGTTGGAGTTACGAAGCAGGACATTTAAAAAGGGACGGAGGGAGTATATTATATTTGCAATTATTTTTCAGATGGTGCTATCAATATTTTTGTAACTATCTTCTCTATATAGAAATGTGCCGAAAAAAATTTGAAATTTGAAAGTTTTTTATTGAACACCTTGACCAATATTTCTAGAGCTGCGAGTCTGATTATATAGAAAATTGATACGGTATATATGAAATAAGACTCAACTAAAAGCAACATATGTATCGATGGAGTTTTGGGTTGTCAAGAAAATGTTCCTAGGTTTGGGCTGTTTTAATTCTAGTATTATTTTTGTGGACATGCAGCTTACTATACTATACTACACATTAGTCCCACACTATTTTGGCTCCAGAATATTAAATGGATAGCCGGGTGTTCGGACAAATTTAATTATGTGCATTCCAACTAAATTTAGAATTATTAAATGGATGACCGGACAAACTTTTTATAATGCAAATATTGTATATATGAAGAGGAGGGGTGTATAGCTTGTCTCAAATTCCATTCAGTGGATTTGCTAGATATTATGTTTGGACTCTTGATTTCATTCATCGAGGATTTCACGTACATGATTCAAACCGTTAATTTTTTAATTTTCTTTCTAGCTAGCTAGCTATATCAACCTAGCTAGCTACTAAGACTATCACTATCATTAATTAGTTACTGTACGAGATCAGTTACTAATGTGTTTGAATCATAAAAACTATCTCCCATCAAATCTAATCAAATCTGGTTCCAAAATATTATATTCCAAGAGAGATATTGGAAGTAAGAAAGAGACCAATTAATTAAGCATACAGAACATGCCTCCCATCTAGTTTTGATCCATCCGATCCGGTCCAGCTTTGGACCATGGTGGGATGTTTATATAGATTCACAATAGTGCATGCTTGATCAAATCGTCCATTTTTGTAGCCCTCATGATTAGAGTATTATATATATATATATATATATATGACTATGCTTAAGTGTAGCTCGATCTCATTAAAGTACTAGTACTATAAGATTCTGCTAAAGTTTATTCGGATCACACAGATCGAAAGCTATGTTAACAATTCACTTAAATATATACAAGAAGAAATAGACGTACGGCTCAATTAAATTAATTCAAACATATAGTACTCCCACCTTTTTTTTTTTATCTTACATTTACGTACGTGACTTGCATGTTCATATAACTAATTAACAATGTCTAATTAATCGAAATGAGCAGTGTTAGGGTACAAGAATTCGAAATTTTTTCCCGAAATTGTCCCGGAAAGATAGATGAATGGTTCAGATTCACTTTGATGTTCGGGTCCCACACATCAAAGTGAACCGCAATCATTATTTTCATGACATTTTTGAGAAAACATTTCGTGGTCCTAACATTTTCGAATCAAAATACTTTTTAATTGAATTGCACATTTTTATGCGATCTACAAAATAAACGATTCGTATCACTATTCCGAGCCCGGAAAAAATCTTGCAGTACTGCAAATTGGACCGAATTGACCAAGTGGTTCTGGCCTGAGACTTATGTGTTTACTCTATTCTAAGGTCTTAAAAGTTCGATTCTCCTTGCTAACACCGGCCTCTTGGGGCTACCTTATCTTCATGCATAAGCGTGTGAAACAGTTGTGGGAGGGACTATAGGGGATTAGTCCGAAGTGCGTACAAACTGACCCGAGACACCCTACATTATCAAAAAAAAAAAAAAAAAAAAGAAAAGAAAAAATTGGTTGGGGGAGTTGGGGACACTGTTCCGTGAGGGAGATGGAACGGGTTAGGTGAGAGATTGACCGAACCACTCCCGCACGCAGACCACCTTCTCGTCTCATCATCGCCTTTCTCCACCCGCTATAAATACCCCATCTCCCCCGTCTCCTTTCTCTCAGCTTGGACGTTTCCTCATCGGAGAACAACAAGCTTAATTTTAACAGACAAAAAACAATCGTCGTTCTTCTTTCTTTCTTTCTTTCATTTCCATTTCTATAAAAGTAGTCAAATCCCGATAGGGAGAGAAAACGGTACGCTTATCGGTATAGAACGGACATAAAAATGCAGGCTCTCTCACCGTCGTCGAGCATTGCTCTCAAGTCCGCCTTACCCACGAGGTCACCAACTCCCACCAACCGAGTCCCCCCGAGCCAACTCGTCATCCAATGCGCCTACCGATCCGACTCGGCCAACGCGGCCGCCAACTCCAACTTCCGCGGCGTCGGCGTCGGTTCGACCCGAGCCGACTGGCAGAGCGCGTGCGCCATCCTGGCCAGCAAGGTGGTGTCGCAACAGAAGAACGACGACGCGACCGGAACCAACATAAAGGCCGTGAACGGCCACAAAACCCTGGATCTCGTCCCGATTGAGAACCTCCCCAAGGCGCTCACCATCGCCGACCTCTCCCCGGCGCCGATGCACGGCTCCACCCTGCGCGTGGCCTACCAGGGCGTGCCCGGCGCCTACAGCGAAGCCGCCGCCGGGAAAGCCTACCCGAACTGCGAGGCCATCCCGTGCGACCAATTCGAGGTCGCGTTCCAGTCCGTCGAGCTGTGGATCGCTGATAGAGCTGTTTTGCCCGTCGAGAACTCGCTCGGCGGGAGCATTCATCGGAACTACGACCTCCTCCTCCGTCACCGCCTCCACATCGTCGGGGAAGTGCAACTCTCCGTCAACCACTGCCTCCTCGCCCTCCCAGGGGTCCGTAAGGAGTGCGTAAACCGCGTGCTCAGCCATCCTCAGGCAAGAACCAAGCTAGCTCAATATACTAAAAAAGTCCCTTGGGTTTTCTAGAATTTTTGTTATTGCTTTCTTACGTAAATATTCATTCAAAAATATGGCATGATTTTTAGGTTGATAAACGAGTCGAACGAGTCGAACACTTTTGCTTTGAAAACTTTACGAGTTTTAAAAAGGAGGCGGATTCTCGACAATTGTTGATAAACTACACCTCGTGCAGTTGCGTTTTTCGACAACTTACTTGCCGGACTAAACTCGATGATCAGTTCCGTCTATATTGTAGATCTCGTCAAGATGACAATTGTGGTTTAAAATAAGATTAATTGTATGCTAATTAATATAGGAACGGAGTAAAAAATACAAATCAAATTAATGTTCTGCACACGCTGAATCAGAACCACAAAATTTCAAAATTTATTTATTTTACTCCTTTTACATACTAAGTTGTATTCGATTAACATGATTGTAAACCACATTTATGCATCTTGACGAGGTCTACAATATGGACGGAACTGATTATCGAACTAGGTTTGGCAAGCCGCCGAAAAAACTCAACTGCATGGGGTACGTTATTCTTAGCAACCCACGAGAAGCAGTTTCCTTTTAGAATTGGGAAAATGACGGTCAAGGACGTGTTTTGATAATTAATACCCGCCAAAGACATGCTAAGAACATTTGTTAATGCTGAAAATATCCTTAGCGGGTATTAATTATCAAAACACGTCATCGGCCGTCATTTTCCCTTTAAAATTAGGTTCAAACTTGGCTTGTTATAAGATGAACCGATATAATACGAACTTGGGCATATGGGGCCATGGCCCCGCGTTGTTTTGGGCTTTTTTTTTTTAAATTTTAATATTAATTATTTTTTTGTTTGTTCATAATTCGGTCCTTGTATTTGCAAAATCCCAGTAATTTAGTTTTGATTTGTAAAATTTTGGGAAAATGACGGCCAATGACGTGTTTTAATAATTAATACCCGTCAAGGACATTTTCAGCATTAACAAATGTTCTCAGCATGTACTTGACGGGTATTAATTATCAAAACACGTCCTGAGCCGTCATTTTCTCTAAAATTTTATGTGATTTTAAAAACTTTATTTAATAGAACTAATTAAAATTTACTCCCTCCGTCCCTTTTTAAGTGTCCTGCTTCGTAACTCTAACTTATTATAAAGATATCATCATTACACCTTTCACATCAATTTTTTCCTCCACTTTTCTTACTTACCCATCATCATTACACTTTTACTCACTAACTTTTCAAAATAAAATACTTTTAGAGACAAAATAGATAATGCACCAACTTTTACCCCCCCTAACTTTACAAAATGGACATTTATTAAGGGACAGCCCAAAATGGAATACTGGACTCTAAATAAGGGACGGAAGGAGTATCAAATAAGATTAATATTACATATTTTTTAACACTTACATTGAAAGATATAAACAATTAAAAATGATATACTATCCCAAAAAGGTTTAACATTTTGAGACAGAGAGAGTAATTGTCGTAAATAATTTCAATGCTTTTGTATCAAAAATTATTTTTCCTAATTAACCACCCAATCTAATTTCTTTGTCCCTTCCTCAGGCCTTAGCGCAGTGCGAGCTCACCCTAACAAAACTCGGTTACAACGTGACTCGCGAGGCCGTCGACGACACCGCGGGCGCGGCTGAGTTCGTGGCGGCGAACAACCTCCTAGACACGGCGGCGATCGCGTCATCGCGAGCCGCCGATCTGTACGGCCTACAGATCCTCTCAGAAGGCATCCAGGACGACTCAAGCAACATGACCCGGTTCGTGATGCTGGCCCGAGACCCGATCGTCCCCAGGACAGACCGGCCGTTCAAGACGAGTATCGTGTTCGCCGGCGACGGCGGCAACGAGGACAGGGCCGGGACGGCGGTGCTGTTCAAGGTGCTGTCGGCGTTCGCGTTCAGGAACATCAGCCTGACGAAGATAGAGAGCCGGCCGCACCGGAACCAGCCGGTTCGAGTGGTGGACGACGTCGACGTGGGCACGGCTAAGCACTTCGAGTACCTCTTCTACATCGATTTCGAGGCGTCCATGGCGGAGGTCAGGGCACAGAACGCTCTAGCGGAGGTTCAGGAGTTCACCTCTTTCCTGAGGGTGCTGGGGAGTTATCCCATGGACATGACCCCGTGGTGTCCAGTAACATAGCCAAATTAGAGATTTAATTTCTCTCTCTCTCTCTCTTTATGGTTACTAGTATTTATTTTTGTTTTTCTTTTGTTATGTTTAGATTTTTAATCAAAAGACTGGCCCAAATTGTTGGTTGGTAAATAATATAATCTGAATGCATGTCGGATTGGAATCAGAATTTTAAATTAGGGGTGGCGATTATGTGTAGTTAATTAGCGAGCGATAAAAATTGTTATCTCCGAATTAACCTCAAATTTATGAAATCTGAAATTGTTCGGTTAAATAAGTCAAATGGCTTATTTTTTTTGACCTTATTCAAATTTTTTTTCTTATTTGTTAGTTTTTAGTCAATTTTTTGGGGAATTATTGCATCGTCATGATGAGATGAATCTAAAAAGTAAAAAATTATGATCGAAATCCAATTTTTTTTTAATAAAGACGAAAAAAATTGGCTTATTGACTTATTTTTGTCTTTCTTTATTCAAAAAAATTAGGTTTCGATCGTAATTTTTTACTTTTTAGATTCCTTTTGTCATGACGATACAATAATCCCCAAAATATTGACGAAAAACTAATAAATACGAATTTTTTTTGAATAAAGACAAAAAAATAAGCCAGTTGGCTTATTTAGCCGAACGGAGTCAGTTGACTATTGTAGGAGCGGTCAAAATCTGGACCCATCTCCTCGGGGTTCAAAATAGAGCCCAAAATATTCATGAGAATAAAATGTGCTGGAGAGGTAAAGAATGGTTAGTGTTTAGATGAAGGGGTGGAAGAGACATAAAACGTGCGACCGTGCCCGAGTCATCAGGGCTGCCTACGTATCCCGGTATACAGGGAATCAGGTCAAACGTAGTTCCAATTTCCTCCCGGGGAGATGGTCTCTCCCTCTCTCTAGAAATCTGTTTTCTCTCTCTAGAGGAGATGGCTCTCTCTCTCTAGAAATCTGTGTGTCTCTCTGTCTGTCCCTGAAGGAGAGGTCCTCTCCCTCTTAATCTGAATACCAGCACTGGTATTTATAGGCAAGGAACAAAACCTCCGCTGGACCCCTATTGCCGCGGATCTTGCCCTTCCGCGGGCCTGTCGCGGCCTTGTCCGCGAGACCCTGGCGGGCTTGCTGCCCTCGCGATGACACTCGCGGGCCTTAATACCCCCGCGAGTTTGTTCAGCTGCGTGGGGCACATCTTGCCACAAACCCCACCCGTCCGCGGGACTACCGCGGCCCTGCCAGCGGGACCTTGGCGGTCCCAACTGCCCTCGCGATGACTCTCGCGGGCCTCAATACCCTCGCAAGCTTGTTCAGCTGCGTGAGGCCCATCTTGCACAACGTCAACGCATCTTATGCCTCGTGACACCAAATCTCTCTGTGGGGCAGCTGCTTGCCACAAGTCAATCTCACGATCTTTCCACGCGTCATCATGTGAGTGGTAGGTCAAACTTCTTCTGGGGTCAACGGTCATAATCTTGACCGCACCTACATATGCTCCCCGTGCGCGTGCGACACTCATGTTGTCGTGCGCGTGCGTAATGTCTTTGCGTCTGAGCGAATCTGATAAGGATGCGTACTGCTGCTTCCTTCTGCTATTGCCGTTGAGGCGTCTGGACCTTTACTCTCTTCGATGAGTTTGACCTCATGATGCTCACCCTATATCAGGACTAGCGCTGATTCCGGCACCTGCCCGGTGCATCTCGCGCTACTCGCCTTTCAATAGGACTCGCACTAACTCCAACTCTTGTTCTGTGCATCTTGCGCTACCGATCTTTTTCGGACTCGCGCCAACTCTTGGCACCTGTTCGGTGCATCTCGCGCCCCTCGCCCTTGAGAACAGGACTCGCGCTAACTCTGGCACCTGTTCGGTGCATCTCGCGCCCCTCGCCCTTGATCAGGACTCGCGCTAACTCTGGCACCTGTTCGGTGCATCTCGCGCCCCTCGCCCTTGTTCAGGACTCGCGCTAACTCTGGCACGTGTTCGGTGCATCTCGCGCCCTTCGCCCTTGTTCAGGACTCGCGCTAACTCTGGCACCTGTTCGGTGCATCTCGCGCCCCTCGCCCTTGATCAGGACTCGCGCTAACTCTGGCACCTGTTCGGTGCATCTCGCGCCCCTCGCCCTTGATCAGGACTCGCGCTAACTCTGGCACCTGTTCGGTGCATCTCGCGCCCCTCGCCCTTGTTCAGGACTCACGCTAACTCTGGCACGTGTTCGGTGCATCTCGCGCCCTTCGCCCTTATTCAGGACTCGCGCTAACTCTGGCACCTGTTCGGTGCATCTCGCGCCCCTCGCCCTTGATCAGGACTCGCGCTAACTCTGGCACATGTTCGGTGCATCTCGCGCCCCCTCGCCCTTGATCAGGACTCGCGCTAACTCTGGCACTTGTTCGGTGCATCTCGCGCCCCTCGCCCTTGATCAGGACTCGCGCTAATTCTGGCACCTGTTCGGTGAATCTCGCGCCCCTCGCCCTCGAGAACAGGACTTGCGCTAACTCTGGCACCTGTTCGGTGCATCTCGCGCCCCTCGCCCTTGTTCAGGACTCGCGCTAACTCTGGCACCTGTTCGGTGCATCTCGTGCCCCTCGCCCTTGATCAGGACTCACGCTAACTCTGGCACCTGTTCGGTGCATCTCGCGCCCCTCGCCTTTGATCAGGACTCGCGCTAATTCTGGCACCTGTTCGGTGCATCTCGCGCCCCTCGCCCTTGAGAACAGGACTTGCGCTAACTCTGGCACCTGTTCGGTGTATCTCGCGCCCCTCGCCCTTGATCAGGACTCGCGCTAACTCTGGTGTCTTTTCGGGTTACGGGATGTTCTCCCCCTGGACACATTAAACCATGCAATGGCTCTCGCGGGTAACTTGGCACCTGTGATACACCCCTTTGTAGGAGATGTCTTGCTTTCAGTTTTCACCTCCGCGGTGGCTCCCGCGGGGTGACCATTCCGACATGTTCGCCAAGAATTAATTCCGGCATTCGCGGTACTTTTGCCATTGGTCTATTATTGTTAAATCCGCAACGTAGAAAATGGTAGGAAATGCTACCGGCGGCATGTTCGCCGCTACGTTGAATCCACAAGTACAGTCTACTCTGGTGGCAGGTTCCCATGAATGGTGTTAATACGAGTGGTGATTCCATTGATAGTTTGCCAGTCCGCGGCCATGTGTGACTCGTATAGCATTTTTCATTGCTACTGCGTCATGTGAACTTCGCAGGGATGAGCGACGAGTCGCGCGGCCACAAGCTCTTCTCCGCAGTGACTCCCGCGACAAATGTGAATTAAAGATGGTTCCGCGAGTACCGTCGTACCCGCGGGATACCTCTTGCGGACGTGGTCTAGCTAGTCCACTTCGGAGTGACACCCTCTCCAAGTGACGCCACGGAGGGTTTGAACCCGCGATGGTCTTGACTTCATGCTGTCCTTCCGCGGTAATCCCCGCGCTCGGACTAATCATCGTGGCGTGTTCGCCTCCGCGATGGTTCCCGCGACTTTGTGTGAAATAAGAGCACCGTCATGCCCGCAATATACCTCCTAGCTTGTCCACCTTGGAGTGACTCCCGCGACCGGGGACTCTCGCGGCGGCTCGCCACTCCCCCGGCCATACGCGATTCGCGGAAAGTTTGAACCATCAATGGTTTTGGCTTTGTGTTGATGATCCTCCACGGTGATCCCCGCGGCTCAGACTGTTTCTCCTGGAGGGTTCTCCTCAGAGTAATCTCCATGGCTTAATTTGACTCTCACGGCACGTCGGCCGTCGAGATTCTGTAACTCGCCGACATGTGAAGCTTTGAGGGGGTAAATAGTGGATCTCGTGGCGGCAAGTTTCCTTCCGCAGTGGGTTGTAGCGGAGGTAATCTCTCTCGTCAATTGCGCGGGTCATGCAAAGACCACATATTTGTGATTAGAATAGAATCCAAAAAACGTGGAGCAACAACAAGTGTGAGTCCGTGTTGCATAGAAAGATGCATCAAAGTACATATAGATTTAAACATAAATATGAATCAGGCCAATCTTTCAGGCTTCTCTTTCTTTTCTTTTCTTTTTTTATAAAGTAATCAGGGGATAGATCTGACCTCTCCCTCTTGATAGAGAGTTTTGATGAATGGTTCCAAGACAAAATTCAGCACGGGAATCTTTAAGTGTCGGTAAGCGCAGAGATCTTCAAGCCATGTTTGCCCCCATAGATTTTTGTGGTTGACTGGGATGCTGAGGTATTCAAGGCCGTCTCTCTCATTCTTCTATTTTGGATATGTAGATCTGGGCCTGTTGATTCTTATCCTCTATATTTACAAGTGATTCTTGCAAAACAGCTCCGAAACCAAGTAGCTCTAAAACTAAACAGCCAACCAATCCACCTCCCCAGCAGAGTCGCCTAATGTAGCAGCGGTCAAAATCTGGACCCATCTCCTCGGGGTTCAAAATAGAGCCCAAAATATTCATGAGAATAAAATGTGCTGGAGAGGTAAAGAATGGTTAGTGTTTAGATGAAGGGGTGGAAGAGACATAAAACGTGCGACCGTGCCCGAGTCATCAGGGCTGCCTACGTATCCCGGTGTACAGGGAATCAGGTCAAACGTAGTTCCAATTTCCTCCCGGGGAGATGGTCTCTCCCTCTTTCTAAAAATCTATCTTCTTTCTCTAGAGGAGATGGCTCTCTCTCTCTAGAAATCTGTTTTCTCTCTCTAGAGAAGATGGCTCTCTCTCTCTAGAAATCTGTTTTCTCTTTCTAGAGGAGATGGCTCTCTCTCTAGAAATCTGTGTGTCTCTCTGTCTGTCCCTGAAGGAGAGGTCCTCTCCCTCTTAATCTGAATACCAGTACTGGTATTTATAGGCAAGGAACAAAACCTCCGCTGGACCCCTATTGCCGCGGATCTTGCCCTTCCGCGGGCCTGTCGCGGCCTTGTCCGCGAGACCCTGGCGGGCTTGCTGCCCTCGCGATGACACTCGCAGGCCTTAATACCCTCGTGAGTTTGTTCAGCTGCGTGGGGCACATCTTGCCGCGAACCCCACCCGTCCGCGGGACTACCGCGGCCCTGCCAGCGGGACCTTGGCGGTCCCAACTGCCCTCGCGATGACTCTCGCGGGCCTCAATACCCTCGCAAGCTTGTTCAGCTGCGTGAGGCCTATCTTGCACAACGTCAACGCATCTTATGCCTCGTGGCACCAAATCTCTCTGTGGGGCAGCTGCTTGCCACAAGTCAATCTCACGATCTTTCCACGCGTCATCATGTGAGTGGTAGGTCAAACTTCTTCTGGGGTCAACGGTCATAATCTTGACCGCACCTACAACTATATTAGTTAAGATGCTAACTATTTTTCTTCTTCTTTTTTTTTTTTTTGATCCTTTAAGACGCTAACTTCTTTTGTTGATTTTGTACACATTCATGGGGATCAAAACACAACCTTTGAAGGGGGCAAAAAAAAATCACAAGTGAATGCTTATACAATTGGTTTTGCCTTTGTCAATTTGCCCCTATTTATTGCTTTGTTGACAAGATTCTTAAATGTAAAATTAATGGGCAAAAGAGTAATGCACAACTTTTTAAGTAAAACTTTCTAAAGTATGTTATTTTCGTGACATCCGAAAAAAGAAAGGATTAATAATTTGAGACTGTGGTTGGTGGGACTATTTGTTTAAATGTTCATTCATGGAATATTTATACTATATATATACTAGTATATAGAATGAAGTTACCTAGCTTCGTTGTTATATCATTTTGTTACCCCAACTGGTAATTAAAATCCCACAAATCCATACTATATAGAAATCAGAAAATTAAAAATGGCCCAGAAATTAAAAAAAACAAAATTTAGCCGAAACCATATTCATTTTTGCGAACAGACTATCATAATTTTTTTTTACCCTGAGTTTAATGAAAACATAATGAGCAAATAAAAAATTGTGGAGAATTGAACAGTTAATAATAACAAAGGATATCGAATGTGGAACCCAATTTGAGATTCATACCACGTTAGTCTACAAAATTCTAGGAACCCAAATTGATATTCATGTCACGATTATCTATAGGAAAATATACAGTCCAAAGGCAATTAGGCATTTGGAGGTGTATTATTTAAGTTTGGCACATCAATTATATTTTGGACATTTGAACGTAGGTTGACACTTTCCCGGAGAGTTGGCATGACAATCTTTTCATCTATTAGAATAGAAAGAATCATGAAACAAAACTAATATGCACAACTATCCATTATGCGAAATTTTTTCCTAGTTTAAAACTTACCAAGTATTTAATGTGGTAATTTATTCATTTTCCCCCTCAAATTTTCATCTTTTTATTCATTATTCTACATTTTGACCTAAAATATATAGTTTATTTGTTTGAAAAGGAAACTAAGCTCAATCAATAACATGATCAATATATACTTTATTTTCCTAATTTTTTTTGGCGAATTTCAAGAGCCATAACCCACTGATGTGCAGGACTATTGGAAAAAGGTTATCACTTATGTTTTTTCTTTTTTCTTTACCGTTCATCTAACGGGCAAGACGCTAGTACAATATAAACATAAAAGATTATTATATTTTAAGTACCAAATAAAATACGAGTATTTGGTAAGTTTTAAACTAGGAAAACCAAACCCAACGGTACGGATTAAGGATTAACTTGGAGTAGAAGCTTGAGAAGGGTTTGGTGAGCGAAGAGAAGAGACGCGTGATGGAAAATGGTATTTCTACTTTTTGGTGGTAGGTGGCGATGTGCTTGTTTCTTTGTTTGAACTTTGAACCTACCCCGGCCCTCTGATCAGTGCCAAATGATTTGGGTTTTTTTTTTTTTTTGGCTGTTACCAAATGATTGGTTAAATAGACAAGTATTAGTATATATTCTTTGTTCAACATTTGGGTTTATATTTTCATATTCATTTGGGTTTATATTTTCAAGTGATTGGGACATAATGCTCGATTTGGTTAATTTGGTTCTCAAAGCATGGTTGTGTTGTCACTGACTCACTGTGGTGCTTAAAATGATACTACTCCACTTTCTAACGGCTTCTTTGGGAGTAGGTCATATAGGATTGGGAGTAGGTCATATAGGATTGGTAGGCCGATATACATATTCGGGTTGAGCATATTCAAAGTTTGTTTGGATTTTGCTTTCCGAATATTATTTGGCTCGGATATACATATGATCCCCCTCGATCGATGGGGATAAGTTTTAGACACCCCAGGATTGTCCAAATCTCATTTGGGTCGGGTTGGAACAATTACTACTCCCTTCCTCGATTTGTGTTTACACACAGGGAGAGAGAAAGGGGGGAAGAAGAAGAACATGGAACAATGGCTTTCGATTTCGTTTCATATCTTTGATGTCTTTTCTTTTCGTTTCTGTGTTCATCTCCGATTTCTTTTCTTTTATTTTCGTGGCCGATGATTTCAATTGACGAGTCATTGCCAACGAGGAGTTAATCATTCATCTCCGGCAGATAATTTTTGTGTGTGTGTTCATCTCCAGTTAATTTCCTGAAGCCGTTGTTGGCGATGCTTTCTATGTGTTAGAATAATATGAGGAGGTAGTACTATGTTACCATGTTTTTTTTTGGGGGGGGGGGGCTTTTTATTGTTATGTATTCAATTTGGCATAAGTTATTATATTTTTCATGTTTCCTACATGATCTAATTTTCTTATTGTGAATGTTTCTCTCATTTATTTAGGTTACTTAGTCACCAAGTCATGTAACCGACATAAAGTCATATTTAGACGCTATGAATTTCAGTTACATGATCAATGAAAGCTAGTTAATTTCTTATCAATTCTAACACTGTGATATCGAGTTTGTGGTTTGCGTCCGGAGAAAGAAATCGTCGGGAACAAGTATGTGTGGTTGCTTCATCGATCTCTATTACGTTTTTCTATGACGAAGGTTTAAGCTTCTCTTTCAATGACGTTCTAATCACCTTGGAGTGACGCAAGTAAATGATTTTCCTCTCTATTTAACCTCATACTTCAAGTGCAGCTCCAACGCAACATGGGAAACAGATGTTTATATGATATAACTAGTGTACTTCAAGGCGTAGCTTTCTATTTCATTGCAGGTCGTTTTCTTAGTCTTGAATGCTGAAATTTGGGTTGCAAAGTGTCTTGATTTTTGGGTGGGTGGGGTGTCGTGTTCTGTGTGGGAGGTGGGAGTGTCTTTGTTTATGGGTGCGTGGGGGTGTTTTCCTGTTGTTTTGGTTTCGTTGGGTCCTTTTAGAGGTGATTTTGTTGGGCGTTATTCGGATTGATTTCTTGTCAATTCTTGAATCTTGATTTCTTTATTAATATAATATCTTTTTTGGCCGTTCAAAAAAAAATAAAATAACTAAGGGGTTGACCAAATTGTCTTGGCCTGATACTTAGGTGTTTGTTTCATTTGAAGGTCTCACGTTCGATTCTCTTTGCTAACAACTCTTCGGGCCACCTCACCCCCACGCGTAAGCGTGTGAAACGGCTGTGGGAAGAGTTGTAGGATTAGTTTCAGATGCGCGCAAGTTGCCCATTGCCCGAGACATGCACACCCTGCAATACAAACAAAAAAACTAGTATAATTTTTTTAATTTTATTTTCTCGAGACTATTAAATGTTGACTATTTTTTTTTTGTCACATTTTATACATCAACGGAATTATGGGAGTTAGTAAGTTAGTATGTTACTCCAGTTCACAGGAGGTCCAGAGGCTGCCCATAGTCCTGAACCCATCCACGTCTCTCGCGGGGTTCGAACCCCTGCCTCCACTAAGGGAGGGAGTGAACTTACCATCAAAGCTAGCATGGCAGTTCAAATGTTGACTATTTGATCGGGTGATTTAACTAGTAATTATTATGTTTGTGTACGGATTCTTCCAAGGTTCACCTTTTAGCTATTGTGAAATGTTGAAATAAAAAATGGATTGAATAATGCGAATATGTATTTTGTGAATAGGCTTCTGAAACATGTTGGAGTACATACGTTTATTCCATTTCCTAATTCAATCGAAGAAATTTTTGGTGTCTACTCTACCTTTTATTATCGTTATATTTTCTTTGTTCTTCATTTATACCCTCAAAATTTTCAGGATCCAAAAATACAGTATTAGGATTCCAAGGTTGGGTGGATAAACCTGATATTTTTTTTAGGTCATACATGAAAGGTGATGGCCAATATCCACCAATTCAATACTATATAAACAGTTCCAAAAACATTATCGTAGATTTTTCCATTCCCATATGCGATTTGAAAAGACAATATAAAACTGCTTATCTGCATACAATTTTAGGAGGTTTGTTGAATTTTTTAAAGAAAAATCTTAGATGGGTTAGGTGTAGATTTTAAGAAGAAAATGTTGGGATATCTTTTTCCGATTTTTTTTGATATTTCTGCCCGACTTTATCGATAAACTTGGCTTTTTGGGTGCACTTTCGACTTTCGTAATTAACAAGTTGATCAATACACCAACAACGTTATCTATAAAGCACCTTACCTAATTGCAATATATTTGTATTTGAGTCTAATCAAAGTTAGTTGAAGAGTATTAGCATCCACAACATCTCTTAATAAAGTTGTATAATTAATCAAGGCTAGCTAGGACAGTCTTGCTTCGATATGGTGGGCATGGTTTGGTGGACCATTTGTTTGCGTACCTGGCTATTAGCTTAATATTTGAATTTTGTATCGTCTGAGCAGAGGTCGTGACTTGGTGGATGTGATTGTGACCAATGGAGTTGGAGTCAATCCGCGTAATCCTTGTCAACATACCACGATCCAAGAAACCAGTTTTAGTAGGGCTCGATCTCTGAAACGCCGATAAGATCAACATTCTTCATCCAACGGAGACGATATCAAAGCTCGTAATTAACAAATAAGGTCATTCATTCCCACACATATTCCTCGCCCTTATACGAAAAAAAAAACACGAGGTAGGTCAAGATGATAAACAAAATCATCCCAAACTGTTCAAGGTTGGAAGATTATTCATTTTCACACATTTCCCTCACCATTAACAACTACAAGTTAATTTATAATATACTATCATAAAAAGCAAAGCCAAGATTGTGAACAAAAATTAGCCCAAGATACACTGCATCTTCTAATCATGGTTTCCACTGCCACTGAATAGATGATCCATTTTGTTGATCATTAAATTAACCTCTTTACCTACCATTACTCGCTTCTCTCAATATAAGCCTGACCTGTCCCATGGAACTCTCGTAAGCTAGCGTTACGTACGTTTGCACACGCAAAAAGTAAACAGTTTTCTTGCGGTAGTATGTGGTTTAACAGGGGGGAAACTGATGTTTTGTGCGAATTCTCTGGTATACGCTATTTCGAACCGCCATGTGCCCATCGACCGGCGTTTCTACCTCAGTTCGTCGCGTGCGAGCACTTTCTGGGTTTGAGCGTACAGAACAACATCGATACATTCTCTTATATATTTTGGGAAAACATGCCTTTTTTTTTTTATCCTCGAAACTGCCGTAAAGGCGGAAAACATGACATTTGCCACTCGGGTTTCAAAGAAGAATAGATTTTTTTTTTTCCTGGTAATGCGAGGTGTCACCTCGGACTAATTCCTACTGCCTCTTTCATAGCAATTTCAAATGTTTAGCATGGGGTAGGGGTAAGATGGCACAAAGTGTTGTTTGGAAGGAAATTCAAACTTGTGACTTCAGGAAGAAGTAAATTTTTAAGTCCGAGGCTAAGACCACCATGCTAACCCCTCGGATGAAACAGTGTAAGTCCGAGAAAGAGTTAATTTCTAATTACAACAAACTCGTGTGTAACTATTTCACCAAACATTGGGATAGAGAATTAGTAAGTGGGAATGCAACTCGAAGAACGATTCTCCCTCTCAACCACCGGTGTGTATGTGTTGATAATAAAGAAGATGACAATGGGTTATTTAATACTTTATTAGGGTGGTCTTAGTCAAGGAAGGAGAAATTATGTGGACTTTCGTAATCATCCAGTAGGTCGCAATGAAGTCTATTCTTGGCTGTAAATTAGTGATCAAAAGTTGTTGAAGTGCTCCTAGATTTGAAGACGTGTAATCCTTTTTGTGTATGAAGTGCTTCTCAGTAGGGCCGTAAAATGAGCTGACCAGCTCACGAGCTTGACTTGGCTCAGCTCGTTAACGTTCAGCTCGGTTTGACTTGTTTAGTAAACGAGTTCGAGCTCGAGTTTTCGGCTTGTTTACTGGAGCCACTCTGCTCGTTTGACAAACCTCGGCTCGTTAAAGGAGGCTCGGCTCGATTAAAGAGGCTCGTTTAGTAAATGACTAAAGCTCGGCTCGTTAAGGTTCGAGCCGAGCTCGAGCTCAAGTTTTTGACTCGTTTAGTAAACAAGCCGAGTTCGAGTTCGACAAAGTTCGGTTCGGCTCGTTTACAGCCAGTGTCTTTTCTAGTGGGATAAAATCTCTGATCACTTGTGATGACCAAAAATTACTTTTGTTTTTTTTTTTTATGGAAATTGATTTCTATACCCTCTAATTGATGCAAACACTCCTTTTTTCGTCTTTTAGTAGGTGAATTTACGAAATAGATCCTGCATGCATACACTTTTTACAAATTTCAGAGACTGTTTCGTAAATTCACTCGCTGAAAGAAGAAAAAAAGAGTGTTTGCATCAATTAAGGGAGTGTAGAAATCAATTTTCTTTTTTATTTGGTTCAATGGTCAGGGTGTCTGAGCTAGCTTACGTGTACTTCAATAAATATCAAAGGCAGACCATCAATGTCGGAACTAGAAAACTCACAAGAAATTACCTTCTTGCAGCACAAAAATCACTTATCATAAGCAAACAAAATGACTGCACTGGAAAAGGCCAGTCAATCCAAGCCCATAGAAGAGCTAGATTACATAGCCCATAGAAATCTCTGCTCTTAGCCTCTTTTTTTTTTTTTTTTCCCCCTGATCCATTGATAGTTTGTTTGTGAAGATTGGGCTGTCATAGGCCCACATCATTTATATATAGTCACTGGGATCGGATGGACATTTTGAGAGTTATTTCAAAATTTTGTTTTTGAAAGGCAAAAGTCCTTCTTTTTGCTCACCCCTGACACTCCTGGAACCGGCCCCACCACTTTTCCTCCCTTTCCCCTCCTCCCCCTCTGTTTTTGTACGAATCTTTGTATCCCAGCCATAAAGGGGAGCTGTTCATGGAGGAGAGAGAGAAGAGTGGTTTGTTTTTTTTTTTTTTTCCCGTAGAGAGATGAGTAAAATGTCACATCAGTTTTCAAGAAATGTCACATCTCTTGCCAACACTCTTTTATCAGTTTTTTTCTTTTTTTCATTTCTGTTAAGTGGGTCCCATTTATTTTTCAAATAACTCATCCAATCACATATTTTTACATTTTAACTCAAAATTTTCAATCCAAAATTGTCATCCAAACACAACGAGTGTTTTTATCTTTTCTTCTTTTTAATCCCATCATATCTTTATAGTTTTTTACCAAGACCAAACATCACATATTGCACCTTAGAGCATCTGTATCAGGCTGGTCAAACCAGCCTCCCTCGTTATTGTAGCGAGAAATCCTTCAAAACTGGCCCAAAATCAACCTCGCTCACAACTCAGCAAAATATAAAATAGTTACAGTTCATCGTTTTTTCTAACGTGTCACTGTGCATGGGTTAAAGGGTATTTTGTTAAAGAGAGAGAACTGCTCGAGCTCAGCTTATAGTTGGCTCGATCACAACTCCTTTGGTATATATGCTCAAGGCCCAAGGGATGAGCCAATTTTGAACACATTTTTTTCTAACTTCCAAACCAGACTTAAATATCTCACCACTAAGGTCTACTTTAATTTACAACCCTCCTTAGTCCTTATACGAGGACTGAGCTACCGTCCAGTCTCCCTCCCGTCCAGTTTGATCCAGTTTGGATCATTTGTGGACCTTTTCAGGCCCACAATAATGATCTAAACCGTTCACTTTTTAGCGGTCACCAAAAACAATGGCTATGTAAAAAACCGCATTGATTGGATACCGTTGGATATCATTTCCAAATATGTAAAAAAAAAAGTGTGCAACAATGGATTGCAACCCACTTAACACATTTATTTGAAGCTTATGCATTTAAAAATCCTATCAAACGGCATCCAATCAACGTGATTTTTAAATTTTAACGTGGTCGATATACTCGGTGAGTTCTAAAAAGTGAACAGTTCCAAAGTTATGGAGCGCGACTTAAAGTAATTTATTCGGTTAATTCACTGAGCTGGTTGTATAATAGGCAGATCTTAGACTCGACTAATTTTACAGTCCAGCTGAATGCAGACATTGCAGAGAGAGAGAGAGAAAGAGAGGAGGGGGGGAGGGGAGAGAGAGAAGGATAACAGAACAGAAGGCACCAAAACCAATTGGATTCGATTCTGCGGCATTTTTGTCCTTCATTGCATTGGAGTTTGGAATTGAGATTCCCCTCATAAAGTGGTGGGTGGTGGTCTGTCAACATTTTCCACAAGATTCCTTCAAAAAAGCAAAAACATCACCCTTTTGATAGCAAAATTTCTGTGATGCTCCCAAGTGGTATGGGAGTATCATACTCCCAAGATTACTTACCACAGAACAGGCAACTTATACCATTCATTAAGACAACACTTACCATTGTATAAGGTAACACTTACCATTTCAAATATGGTAAGTGTTGCTTGTTTTTGTGGTAAGTGTTGCCTTAATCAATGGTAAGTGTTGCCTGTTTCTGTGGTAAGTAATCTTTCATTTTTTTGGTCAAAACCACCTCGTTTTTTTTACAAAACTACTCTACTTTTAGTTTTTGGTTTTGATCCAAAGGCTGTGATTTATTTATTTTCAATCCAAGGGCTGTAATTAACTGGGAGTATGATGCTCCCAAAACAGCTGGAAGCATCACAGCCTTTGCCGATAGCAAAGAGAAGAAAAAAACGGTCTTGCTATTGTCAGTCTATTGGGCTGACGATAACCACACTAGAAGGCAAGAAAAATATATATTTCTGTTTATTTTTTACACCATTTAATACACATTCACACACCTACTATTGTTTTCCTCCCTCCAAAAAATTCATTCCGGTTTTCCTTTTTATTCTTTCCAAATGGGACTTCTTTTGGGCTTTCACCTAAAAATGATATTTTGGCCTTAAACTTGGATAAATTATAGGACTAAGGTTGCAATTCAATTTCCAAATTCCATTATTTCCAAGTATCAAGGTCATGTTTTCCCTGTTCCTACTCATCCCAAAATCCCCATGTACTCTTTTTCCGAACAGCACAAAACTTAACTATTTTCATTGATAACTTAGGTGTCCACGCTCGGTTTATGTGCATCTCGATAATTCTAGGGGGTTCAATCCACTGTCTACTAGCGGGAGCTCAAGTAATGGCACAAGCCAACAATGATTGGGTTTGGATATTAGATTAGGAGTCTCGGACAATGATGTCGGTTCGACCTAAATTTTTTCATTACCGATCAACACGAATGGACCAGTAAAATACTCCACTAAACGGTTCTGGTCAAATCATGAGGCGCGGTGGGTGCCACTTTGAACATCACATCCCAATCTCCTAATTCAAATCACACATTCAAAAACATCATATATAGAGTCACTAGGTGAGGTTGGGAAAACCTTGCAAGTAGATGACCCCTCCACCGACCGAGAAATTTTCCAGTGCCGGGTGGGTACCACGTACGTGGTGCCCGCTCGGCACATCCGAGCTGTCTGATGCGATTTTGGACGGTTTTGATTTGGAGAGAGAAAGAGGAGGGGTAAGAGGAGAGAGAAGGTTTCAATATGAGCCGTCCAAAAGTGTATCGAACAGTTCGGGAGTGCCGAGCGGGCACTACGTGGGATATACCCGCTCCGCACTGAAAAATTTATCCCACCGATGCCTTTCTACTTAGCGTAGAACAGCACACTAGCTATCATCCGCCTTCAAGATTCAATCATAACACAAAAAGGCTCAGTGCACCTCAATTGAACAAACAAGAAAGAAATATCTCTCTGAAGAAATCGATTGATGTAAGGTCATACAGTCTAAATCCAATCCAACTAATAAATACTGTACAAGCTAACAAATCGCACTAACGTTAACGTTCGCTATCCGAATGCGAAACGTTGCAGGACAACATAAGTATGCAAACGAATGAGAGCATGATAGCAAGTAAGAAGCTTCGGGTTAGACTATCATCACTCCCGGTTCTGGGCTAAGGCCCAAGAGGCGTGGGCCTTAAGCCTCCCAAAAATGTCAAAAAATAGGGCCTCCACTTATTTTTAGGACCTAGTATATATGTGTTGTTTTAGGGCCCAATTTTAAACCCAAGAGGACATTTTATATTTAAGCCCCAATGGCACAGAAAAATGGAACACGGAATGCAAGAAAAAAAACAAAAAGGAGTAAAAGGTTATGCCAAAAATCTATGGGGCACTTCAAAATTATTCAGTGTGGTGGGTGTATGAATGCATCTTTTTTCCCCTTTAAACGCTACTACTCGGGTACTTCTCATTGCAAACAAATACTATATCCGAATCAAAATTATTCAGTGTGATCGACTTTTTATTTGATTTTCGTTTACAATTATTAAGAGCCTCACTTTCGAAGATCGTCTTAGGTATCTAAAATCCCAGAGCCGGCCCTGACTATCATAATCAATACAAGTACAAGTACAACAACAACAACAACAACAAAAAAAAAAAACAGAAAAAGAAGAGAGACTACACTACATACTATGGAGACTACTTAAATGAGTAAGAAAAAGTTAGCCAAAACTTTTTAAGTTTGTATTGCATATATAATTTCCTAATCCTTTATCCTTCAGAGAATGCTACTACTATGTTTTATAATAATCAGGTAGGTATGGTACTAGCAGATCGACAGAGGGATTTTATATATCTCCAGCTCAAATCTCAAGGGCATACTATACATGTCTTATCTTAAGAAAAAAAAGGATATTGATCTCTAATTATTCCTTCAAAGAAACCAAACCCCGGCCAACATTAACAGCAGTTGTTAATAATTTTGTTATTCCTTCAGCAAGCAAATGTTTATTCAAATCTCCCCAAAAGAGAAGCATAATGGCTGCTTCATTGAAATAACAATAACAATATATCCACCATTATTGACACACATTGGAGGAGAACACAAGAAGAGTACTGGGCACTACATCATTGTCAGAGATGCCTAGCATGATTAGTCGTCCTATCCTATCATTTCCCCTTTTACCTCGCACAATGACGAATATATATGAACCTTAAAGTTGGAAAAAAAACATCTTAACATTGATAGATTACCAAGCACCGAAAATTTGGGCAATGGTCGACAATGTGTATCAATGATGTGTACGAACACAAATGGAATAGAGTAACCCATGAATGAGGGAAAGAAGGTGACAAGACGTCAACCCATAATTAATCTCTTACAATAGAGCTATGATTAGGGCTGCAAACGAACCCCGAGCTGCTCTGCTCTTTGGCTCTGCTCGGCTCGTTTAGTAATCGAACAGAGCTCGAGTTTTGGGCTCATTTACTAAACGAGCCGAGTTCGACACGAACTCGGCACTCAAAAGTTTGGCTTGGCTAAAAAAAGCTCGGCTCGTTTGTATAGGCTCGGTTCATTTAAAGAGGCTCTTCAAGTGAATTAGCTAATTAGGCTCGGCTCGTTAAAGGCTTGAGTTTTAGGCTCATTTAGTAAACGAGCCAAGCTCGAACATAACGAAACTCGGCTCGGCTGGTTCACACCCCTAGCCATGATAAAAAAAAACTTCAGCTATTCGAAATGAAGCCAACAATTAATATCAACCTAGGGAATGTTAACTGGGGACGAACCTACCATGCATGTGATTGCAATGAGCAAACCTAAGCAAAAATTCTCTAGCACTAATTTGAAAACCAATGCTACAGCTTGTCCCACATCGGTTAATTATCTCCACCAAAATTAGTATAGAAACCTGAACGACCTCTTCACTCATTGTCAATTGGTATTGAGTTGAATGTTTTTAACAACCAATAATAAGTAGTTGATGAGAGAGAAGATAAGAGCGTTTGGGATGGCACCACATTAATTAGCACTGAAGATAAGGAGAGGTGACCTGAGACCACTTAGAATAGGTGGAGTGGCCACTCATACACTGGTTGCTTCCATGTGGGAAGCAATTAATTTCATTGATGGTTAACTAGTAGTTTCCATTGCTTTGCCTAATTAACAAATACTATTGATTACAGAGGTATCTATACGTGGTGGTCCTTGACCACTTTTAACCATTTTTTCTTTTCACAAATTGTATCCAGTTGTTTAATTTTGCTTTTGCTTTTGCTTTATATGACAAAAACAAGTTAAATAAGCTAAAAGTTTGATTAGCTCCATCCAGATACATTCAAAATTATTATGATATATTCTGAATTGAAGGTCTATACATCAACACTTCTCCAAATCCCGCAAAGGCGGTTTGCCCCTTTTTTATGTTCGGAACTCCAGCCAGAATCTCTCAATAGTTTAACAAGACATTTACTAAAAGTCTTCAGATAAAAAATTCTCCGAGTAATTTTTTGACACGTGGCAGAACATTAGTGAAACATAAAGCTGGTGATATGGGAAACAGCTATCACCATCTCCAAAAGGTTGACTTGCGTGGACTGTCAGCCCACTATAGCACATTGATTTTTGTACTCTTTGGACTTTACCAAGACCCCTTCTCTCATAGCATCTCCAATCCATATTTCATTTCTTCATTTTGGAGGAAAAATATTCTTTAACCCATCCTCTAAAACTCTCCTCCATTTGGGAGGATGAACTTTGATCCTCTAAATATAGAGGATGAAGGAAAAAATAGAGGATCTCCTCCAAATATGTGTTGGAGTTGAGAAATAGAGTGTTGGGTCGGAATTGAGATAAATAGTACAATCCTCTAAATCTACTTTTCAAATAAAATAGATTAATTTGATCCTCTCAAATAGAAATTTGGAGGGTATTGGATTGGAGATGCTCTCACAGTTACTCTCTCTCTCATACTCTCTCTCCCATAGATTAGTGGTGTGATAACATGAGCAAAAATAGTACAGTAATAAAATGATGATGATGATGATGGTGGGTTGGGCCCTCTTGTGTGTGTGGTGTTTGTAAGCTCCGTTAACAGCCTCATTGGGGGGCTTCACATGATTCAAGAGTGGGTACACCCCTATCTTTGCATGTATTTATAACACAAAGCATATGCCCCCTTCACCACCTCCAAACTCCCAACTCTCTCTCTCTCTCTCTCTCTCTCGAAACTGAGGAGCAGAACAAAATGAAGCAAAGCCTCCATTCTGCTGCTCTTCTACTCTCCCTTCTTTTACTCATCACCACCTCACAAGCATTAGCCCGTTTCTTAGCAACCAAACCAGGTTTGAAAACGCCGGCCGCCTCCTCATACTCCTACTACTACTACGTACAAGTTCATTTCTATCCATTTCGAAAACTAAAAAAAATTCCATATTTTGCAGGAGAAGAGGAGCCAGAGCTGAATGAAATCACCAGTACTGGGGGTACTTCTGCAACAGAGACGGAAGAAGATGATTTTATGAATGTAATTTCCCTTCCCTAGCTAGTCTTGAAATTTTTCATTTTTTTTTTCCCCAACTGTTTTTTGACTTTGAGAGACTTGTGTACGTGCTGCAGCTAATGGGGATGGAAGATTGTCACGGCGGAGACGAAGAGTGTGTAAATAGAAGGATGGTTGCAGAGGCTCACTTAGATTACATCTACACCCAACACCTTAAGCCTTAGTTAATGGGACAGACGTTATAAGCTAAGCTAATCTCTGTTACCTAGTACATGCAGTAGTACTTTCCCACAGAAATCTGTGATAAAGTGAACCATAATTAAGGAGATCACTTCAAGGCAATCTTGTCTTAAGTCTTAACCCCTGCCCTTAATTTTGAGCTTCCATAGTGTTGGGTTTGGCTTTAGAGTTGTGTTTCGTTATATACCCATGTAAATGTACTAAGATTGTAAGTACTTGTATTCCATTATAGATGTGACTGTTTGCTCTAGAATTCTGATTTCATGATCAATAGTTTCAGAACACAAAATTCTTCTTTGGTACTGCAAGGAAGGGATGAGTGTGTGTGTGTGTGTGAGAGAGAGAGAGAGAGAGAGAGAGAGAGAGAGAGAGAGAGATCAAAAGCAAGAACTATATAATCTTCCAGTGAGAAGTTTTCGGGGTCCGATCTCCTCTGTCCCGAAAATCTCTCGACACAGATGAAATTTTCCGCACAGAGGATCCTGCCTCGAAGTTGTCACTACCAAAAGTGGTTCCAAATTGTAATGAGGAAAGCAACAGAGAGACTTCTGGATCTTAATTGGTAGGTAAACTTGAGGTGAGGACTGACATTAAGACAATTTATTACTATACAGTTGGGGAGTTATGCTCAGTTAATTTGGACAACTTTCTTCCACACCATAAATACCGTTGTTAAAACCAAGGTGTCCTACAAGTTATTAGTAGGTGATGCATTGGGAGTATTTTCTATCTTTTGTTGCTCCAATTCACATGCCAAATATGTTGCCACATGAGTTCTCCAAATGCTAAATATTGTGTCAGGAAAACGTTCGCAAATTTTCGAAAACTAAACTTTGGAACATTTTTTTAAGAAAGCAAACAAACCACTATTCAGGGAACACAGAAAATATACCAATTTTGCATGCTAATTTTCGAACTAACGTGGAAAAATGATCAAAGAGGACGAGTGTTTTTTCCTTCTCCGCTATTCGTTGTTTTTGTTTCCAAAAACACAAAAAGTTGAGTCGGAACGAGAAAAGAATTGGGTATAACATACAAATTCAAAACAAGAATGTGCTCATATTTTCGATCGACACTAGTTCTCTGCTTCAAGAAAATCACTTAAGTAAATGGAAAATGCACACACAATTGGTATAGGAGTGTTTCAAGGAATGTTACAAAGCTGTTAGAGAGGGATTTTAGTATTTCTTTTGAGAGATCTGGAAACAAACAAGTACCGAAGATAGTAGCTACTCTAATTTTCAGCCCTTTTCTATCTCTCCTCCATTTTTAGCTCCACTTCACTCTTTAGTCTTTCCCCTAAAGCCCTCCGTTCTAGTCTCCTTAATTAGAATCTATACAGTGTTTATGTATAACAATTGTGGATCATTATCCTTATCCTCTTCGGGAGAAATTTTTGGACACCGAGCAAGTACCACGTGGCGGTATCCGTCGGCGATTCCAGCCATCCAAACGTGTTTTGGACGGCTCAAATTTATTCCCTCTCTCTCCCCTCACCTGATCGACCACACTCTCTCTCTCTCTCTCTCTCTCTCTAAATTCATACCTTCCAAAACACGTTTAGACGGCTAGGATCGCCGACGACATACCACGTGTGTGGTATCCGTCCGGCATCCAAAAACTTCTCCCTACTCGGAGTTATCAACTGAAAGAAAAGCTAAAACCAAAAAGAGACTTAATAATGCTTTGATCATGTTGTCAACCAAATAGTCTAATTGCTCTAACTTTTTATTTGTATCATTTCCACTATCTTGGCAACCATAACAAGTACAAAATAATTCGGCCTTTCCATTATTGACACTCTGTATGTGCCTGTTTTTCTTCATTACCAAAGGTGGTAGTGGAGGGGTCCAGTCCACCACAACTTATTAATTTCAAAATATCTGTCTCTTGTTTCCTTTTTTCTACTTAAGAAAACACCAAATAACTCAATTACCCTCACTAAGGAGGAACAATTAAGAGAAGAGAAAAACATTTCTCCAAGGTCATCTGGATAAGACACCACCACCATTCGAAGCTGAAATCAATCTAAGATTGTAAAAGTAGGTGAATGAAGAAAGAAAATTTACCACATCTACCTAATAAAATACAAGGGTGTGGGGACCACACAAATACAAGTTGAAAGAAGGGCTGAGATTCATTTGATCCAAGAGCTGATGTGTGCTCTCCAACTCTCTTAAGAAAACACCCACACTCTTACAAATATATTACAAAAATGCCATTGGTTCTTTTAATTTACCCACTGCTCGGCTTCTGGCGTTGGCATAAAAAAATAAAAATATATTACAAAAATGTTTGTGCCTACGACACTATCAAGGTGCGTAGTGCCGTAGGCACGGACAAGCACTAGTATATATATTATATAGCATGAAGGTCGTGCAAAGACTCTTGTAGAATAGACTTTGTAGTGGAACCACAGCCTTGCATGCACTGCTTTGAATATATTCCAATAGGTAAGGTCTAGTCTACCCCTTGTCCTCATTGCTTCAAATAATGGAAAATTATGAGGGTACTTACCCATTTAAAAATACTGTAAATCGAAGAATTAATACAAAGCAACAGATTGAAATTCATAGTGGCACTGCAGAAATCTGTTAAAAAAAAATAAAAATGACAGAGTCGCGGGTACGATGCTGTCCTTCTGCAACACCTTGAATTCGAGCTCATTACATAATGGATTTTAGCATCATTTTCTGATATATAGCATACGAACATATAGAGGAAGGCCGAAAAAGAAACAAGAAAGAGAAGAGAGAAGCTGAGTTTTTTTTTTTTTTTAAATGAAGTAGAACCGAGCTGGAACTTCGTTTTCTATTCTATATTTGAATCAGTGATATGCACAATAACATGTTATCCATTTTCACCATTTCGTGTACAAGCGAATGCTGCAAATCAAGTGGAAAACACGGCAAGTGTTTAAGCATAAAATGAAAACGTTTCGGCAAAGCGACAAAATCTCTGCACTGAATGCAATAACCTTGTTTGACCAACAGAGAGTTTGTTGTCTTCATTTCAAAAAATGCACGGAAATAAAACATGGGCTTGAAGCTTCATGATGCTGGTGGAAGTTCTTGAAACAAGCGAACCGCGTACAAGAGAGATGTTAAATTTCTAACGCATGAAATTATTCTTCCTGAGTAATTTCTGTTGAATTAGCCAGCCATGCAGTAGTATTGTACTATCGTGTTTGTGACCGACTGATTTGGCCTTCGGCGACCACTATTCTTGCTTTCATCATGCCTACGAATCATTAACGCACGGTCCAGTAGTTTAAATTTCCCTACTGAATCTTTACTAGACGCTTCCTTCTCATGGCAACTCAGATAAGGCAACAAGAAGTTGGTTTGCTAGAACTTTCTGCTTGCTAATATGGGTGCCTGCGCACAATACAAGACAGATTTTGAAGCAGAGTAAAAAAGAACTAATCGAAGGGCGTAATGCTTTACAAAAAAAATTTAAAAAAAATCCCGGTACAGAATCTTCATACACAAGGATGTGGAATTTTGTGCCCCGTATCTAGGACTGCAAATGAGCCGAGCCGAGCCGAGCCAAGTTTTACCATGTTCAAGCTTGTTAATTTATTAAGTTTTTAACGAACCCGAGTTTGAGCTTAAGCTCGAGCTCGAGCTCAGTGAAAACTTAACGAGTCGAGCTCGAACCGAGCGGGTCTTGGTTTGACTCGAGCTCAAGCTTGTTCACGAGCCTTAATGGACCAATGAAAAATGTATATATATCCTCGCATAGGCCTAATACAACCAAAATTATTTTGATTGTGAAGGTATATATATTTCATTTTCTTATACTCTACGAGAAAATAATCTTAATTTTAGAATAATAATAACATGTAATATGTTTTTGTAAGAATTCTGCATCAGGGTATCAAAATGCTAATGCTAATTGTAGACGTAAAAAGTCTACTAACCCTAGCTCACGAGCCGACTCGAGCCGAGCTTATCCTAGCTCGAGCTCGGCTCGTTTAACTTCCGAGCCGAGCTTGAACGAGCCAAGCTGCGAGCCGCTCGCGAGCGGCTTGGTTCGTTTGCAGCCCTACCCGTATCCACCATCGCACCACAAAATTAACAGATGCCGCGCGCTACAATGAGATTTTTGTGCAAGAAGTCCTGAGTAAATCATTTCCTGCATGGAAAACAAGTATTACATGAAGAAGCTGTAACCACAAAATCCGCATGACTCAGACTCCACTCGTTGATGTTAAAAAAATGACCGACCCCCCCATCATTCCACAATCACGGCCCACCTCCCCTGCCCCCTCTAATTTTCCAGCCACCCAACTCCCTTTCTTCTGCAGAAAAAGAAGAAGAAGAAGAAGAAAAGATAGGAGTCAAGTGGAAGGAGTAAGTAGTCGGTGGCCCCATTGAGATAAAGTTTCTTGCTGCTGTACAACCAGTTGTCAGGCATCAAGAACAGGGAAGAAACCTTGGATCTCAATGTCTAATCTATCGGCCCGTTTGGATGGAGGATTTAATTTTTGGGTGCATATAGAAGGAGGGTGGATTTGATAGTGGATATAGAATATGGGGTGATAAGTAAAAAGGGTGGATCCACCTCTTAAGAAGGGTGAATTGGTAATCCAGTGTTTGGATAGTTTTTTAAGAAAGGAGATATGGAAGGTGGATATGAGAAGAAAAATTGTTAAATGACTTAATTGCCCCCAATTTATTATTTTAATGGATGAATTGGATTAATTTTATTATAACTAGAACAAATAGATATTTACCATTAGTTGTGGGACAAAATAAATTCATTTTATGTTACAAATATTTAAACTTATTATTTATTAGAAAAAAATTATTATTTTCAAAAAAAAATAACGCAAGTGAAAAGTGATTTTTTTCTTTCTTTCTAATTTGTGCACCCTTGGATCATTGGATTGGATGAATTGCTCTAATTCTTTGTACATCCTTTTCTCTAGCAAGTGGCACTACACTGGATAATAAACCTTCCTTGATTACATCACAGTCTCTCTTCTGGATTAAAAAGAAAAAGAAAAAACAAAACTTTCTCTTCTCTCACAGTACATCGCTGTCTCTCTCTCTCTCTTTCTCTAACCACACTGATTCACTCCAGTCTTGATCTCCCTCTGAACCCCATACGGATCTCACTCACAGATTCCGACGAGTCCATATTCCAACGAGGTTTGCACATTCCGGCCATTTGTCGGCGAAAATCAGGTAACTTCCATAAAAGTGTTTTCTGGTAAAAATCAGTTGGGTCTGGTGTTGTGTATTCTGGTAGAAATCATTGGAGCTCTTCCAGAGTTGTGATTGGCGTTAATTGAAGAGAAATTTCAGGGGCAGTTCAGTAATCCACCAACCCCGCATAACCAACGACAGGAGTACCCCTGTCGTTCGTAATCCACCCGCAGGTGGACATGTAATCCGAAGTTGCCTCTAATCCGGCTTCCCTTTTTGCCAGCCAGAGACCGGAGAAGAGGAAGGGAGGGATTTGCAATCCGGCCGCATGGTATATCCGGGGGCTAATCCCCCATCCAAACAGCCCGTATGTACGTGGTACTACAACTTCGGCTACTGGACGATGGTGGCGCTAGATTTAGATCTCCTCTGATAGGTCAGTAATGCACCCCCTATTCAGAGTATAAGATATTCACTGTAAAAATCTCTTCTGTTTTTTCTTCCTTTGTAACATTATTTCCCTATGATGGAAACACTAGCGATCTACGTTACGTGGACACTTCCAAATGTATGTAAGCAGTTGTGTTCGAAACTTGGCACTCGAAAAAGGTATAAAAGATCCCTGTCCTCCATGTCTAGTTGGACACGCGCCAAGCCAAGCAAGCATCTTTTATAATTCTCATTTAGCAAGAGGCAAGAACTATGCATAGACCTCATGTACTACACATGAAATGCCTAAATACACCTTGTAGACACCACTTGTTCTACATACTAATGGAAATGCAGTAGAGACAATGAAAATCATGGCGTGTCCCCGGGTACTTGAAAAGAAACTACTACTACTACTACTTGTAGTAGTAGTCTTTTTTTTAACCTTGGGTTGTGGGTTGAAACCTCAACACAAGCCCCTCGTCCAAACAGCTAAAACAGTACGTTGTACCAATCTACGCCTCCCATAGCACATTAGTAGCGACTAGCGATTAAACTTTTGTTACGACAATACGAATACAGAAGAACAAACAAGAAAGCAAAACCACGCAAGAACAAGAAGTTTTTCGTGGTTCCACTCAAACACAAAGCAAGAACGTACTCCACGGACGAGAGATTGCGAGATTCACTATGAACGAAAGAGATAACAAAAAGCCAGCAATATCGGTAACTTTTGTGGGATGCCACAAGACAATACAAAGGAATAGCCAAAAGAATGAAACCCTTATCCCCTAAAGCTGCCTTTATAGAGGCGCACAAAATAGGATTCCTAATCTGAAACAAACACCGATTAAAAGCCTCAACCGCCTCAACTTTCCTTGTCTAACAAGACTCCAGAATTCAAGGCACAAATCAATTGAATGCGTATTCCCTGATAGAGCAGAATAAAATGACTCATGTAACTGCCCCCAAATTTCGGTTTGGTTAACTTTGTATCATTATATGAACTAGTGCTAGCTCGTGCCTAAGGTACTACGCATCCCGGTTGAAAGGGGATGGCAGTTGTGTGATTTAGGTGAAAACCATGAGCACTTAACCGGGAAGTGGGAGGATGCACTACAGCCTTTGGATCAAATGAATTTAAGCCGTTCCAACAACTTGTCCCCACACCCTTCTGTTTTATAATAGAGATGTGCGTGCAAGTGTTGTCAAATTTACTCTATGTGGGTTGGCAAATTATGCATACCATAACACCTAACATCCCTCCATCACATGATGAATCCTAGAACTCCGAAACTAACCCAATTGCGACCCTCGTCGAGTTAATACAATTGCGACTCCCATCCACAAACCCAACGAGGCAACGATTAGTTGAATTCCCAATGAAATCTAACGCCGATGGAACAGTTGTTTAATTGTCATTTTGATATCAATTTGTTGTCGAGTTAATTAACCTCTGTGGCTCGCTGGGACAAGAAATTTTAAGCAAAAAAAGGTACATAACAAGTAACCTAACGAGAAACCAAGCTTGGTGAGTTGGTTGTCCCATTTCCCCCTCAGTGGAGGCCGGAGTTCGAGTCGCACGAGAGGCAGGTTTGGGATTCAAGGCTATGGAAAACCTCTGAACTATGTTGACTAACATACTAACACCCCGCTAATGTATTTAATATTGGCCCCAAAAAAGAAGTAACCTAACGCATATTAAACGAAAGGTCATTTAGTTGGTTCTATCGAGGTACATACGAGAGAAAGAAGACGAACATGGAACAAACAACTGATATCAAAATTTCAAAAAGCAAGAAACACAGATGATTAGATAGAGTTTAAACAAAGAGGAAGTTATACCTGACTCGTCTCACGAATATGCATTCAGAGGCATTTTCTGAATTTGAAGGCTCCCTCTCTGGCGCGCGCGCTCTCTCTCTCTCTCTCTCTCTCTCTCTCTCTCTCTCTCACACACACACATCTGCTGCCAGTTTATAATTTTGGGATAATAACGTTTTCCTCCTTGTAGTTAGACTCAATTCCATTTGATCCCCATCATTTTTTTTCCTTTGGCAAAAGAAATTTTATTAATTTTTGAAAAAAATACAAAGATTAAGAGGATGAGGACAAGCAAAAGCAACTGAGACTCAAAACGTTGACAAGAAACCCAAAAAAAAAAAGAAAAAAGGCAACAAACAACAGCAAAAGACCAACGAAACAATCACACCAACAGAAAACCAGCCACCAAGACCAACACAAACCAAACACCAGCAAAAGCAAACGATAGCAGTATCAAACGACCCATGACCATCTAAGCCAAGGCGACCCGAAACCACTCCAGCATTAGCAACAAAGAAACCAAACCAACCAACAGCAAAATAGCAGCAAGAACAGCAAACGGTGATCAAAACTCCACAGAGATAGAGGCATCTTCCTCCGAGTCATCAAAACCATCAACAATAGCCTTAAGCTCCTTATCCGAAATCTCACCATCCTCCATTTTCATCTCAATATATTTTTTAATATTTTTTCTCTCCCCGCCATGATAATCAATGCTCAAAGTATCGCCAACTTCCATAAACTTTCGAGCTTGCTTAATTAAGAGAGAGTTTCCATTGCAAATATCTTGAGAAGAAGAGGAAATCTTAAACTTTTTTAAAATCAACGCCTCCTTTAACCCAAGCTCGGTTAAAGATTTCTTCTTTCTAACCTTCCTTTTTGATACATTCAACCTCCTCTCCAATTTTTGAATAGCTTGATGAATAGATCTTTCTCCCAAGACAACAACGTTCCTATTCTTCACAACGGACCTCAAAGGAAGAGAAGGGCTAGTAATAGACTGGCTCTCGGAGTTGGAATTCCTTAGAGAGATCAGGCCAACATCCTTCTCTCTAAGCTCATCACAATTCACATGCAGTATTCCGCAACCTTATCTTTCTGAAAAGCCAAACCCTCATTGACAATATCAGCATCTTCGCAGCAAAAAAAGAAATCTCCTTATTACTGTATCACCATTCACATCCTCGATCAGCTACATCTCTCAAAGCTGCTTCGTCGGAGATGGAATTCACATTGTAATATTGTTGGATTCCAGTACCACAACCTCTTGCTTACGATCTCTCACATCTTCTACTTCCTTGAAATCCGAAACTAAAACCGTTGAAGGGATGCATGACTCCACTATTCTAAATGATTCTTCCTCCTCAACTCTGATAAGGTAACTCATCCCATCTTCAAATAATTCCACAACTCCTTCTATCTTTTGAGCTTGATCGGTAGCGATTAAAATTCTCCCCTTTTCATATGACCTTTCCTTCAGGGTATGTTATCCGGCGTAGTATGGAGTAGCATAGATCGATGTCTTTATTCAGTGTCAACCATGTCCCGATCCTGAGATTTTTGAGGTCTTGGGCGAGTTTAGAAAATGAGACCTCTCATATTTTCTACTATATATATTACTAGTTGTTTAGAGAAACCAAATTTACCCGTGGCTCAGTGGTAGATTGCGTGAGACGTAGGTTCTGGGCTCTTAGGTCGCATGTTTGAGTCTTAAATGGTAGTTTGAAAGCATTTTTTCGCACAACTTAGAACAATTGTTCGCAAAAAAGATGGAAGGAGAATCAAACTCGTGATCTTTTGGTGAGAGAGCAAAGAACTTACCACCATGATACACTTGTCTGCTGGTAAAATATTGCACATACATAATATTTACCCCCTCCGTCCTTAAATAAGTGCTCGACATGCAAACTTAGGTCTTTAAAAAGATGCTTTTGTTACGTTACAAAAATTTATGAGAAATGATTTTGCCACTCTCTTTTTTGTTAATGCTTGTTAACGCCACTCCTCTGCAAGTGTATTTTTGATGCAAAAATATTATGCAGGGTAGTGGCAAAATCAACAACCAAATTTATATTTTTTTCACAAATTAATAGATAGCAATGAATTCTTTTAGATTGTGAAAAAAGAAAATTAGATTTTCTTACAAAAAAATGCATAATTTATAAGGCCTATATTTACACGCCGGACACTTATTTAGGGACGGAGGAAGTAATATATTCGGATATTTTAGGGCCCTATAATTGGGCTAAAAACTGGAGCCCCAAGGCGGTCGCTTGGTAGGCCTACGCCCAGGACCGGCCCTGGTGTCGACGCCTCCGGAAGATGAAGTTCAGTTTGACAGCTACAGCATCAAAGCGGGAGAAACACACACACAGCAACAACATCATCTCCGAGCATTTTATTTGTAGGAAGGAAGTGTTAGACTGAGTATTAGAATAAATTTAATGTTTGCTAGACACATTTGTATAAGAAAGCACTGAAAAATGGGCAGATGCGAAAGCAAAAATGATATATACACACCTTCTATCAAAATTCCCAAGAGAAATGCCTTCCCTCTATACCCATGTTCATAAAGCACAAAAAAAAAACTGTGCACAAAACCAAAAAGCCACCTTTTGTATTAGATTTGTATGAGCATCAATCTTCTGCCTCATGTCCAACTAGGTACATATGAACAATGACACGAAGCTTATGAAGCATTCTCCTCTTCGCTCTACGGAACAACATCCTACTCATCTTGAGTGAACTTTCTCTTCCCTTTAAGAATTGTCGAAACGTGAAATCTCTGAGACAAAGGGGCAGGCGCCCGTGTCGTCCGATTGAATGCTCTCACACAAACAAAACCTGCAGCTTTCCAGACACATTAGAGCCGGGCAGATTCAAAGTTGAGAACGAAATTTCGAAATAAGCAGTATGGCAGAGAGAGAAGAATTGTTTAGCTTGGAGCCTAGTGGGATAAATGATTTGATTCTATCTTCAAACAGAACAAGCTATTCTTTGACCATAGTGCTCCATTAAGATCAAACTATAAAACTCTAAATAGTTTGATTTGAAGAAAATTTGATCAAAGTAGGTGTTCTTGGCAGCAGAAACAAATATATAAAGCTGAGTTATGGCATAATGCTCTTCAAAAGTAAGATTCATTTTCTGCTCCACTGACAGATCTACACCATCCAACAAACTGGCAGTGGCCAAAACCAAACCCGACCAGTGGGAAGATGACTTATTTGCCTTGTGAAATGGGATCCTCGCCATATGTGGGTTTTTTTGCTGGGTTCATGCTCATGGCTACTTTCTGGTAAGAAACTTGTAAAATCAAGATTTTTATCACATTACCTAAGAGACATGAAAACTTGAATTACATGAAACTACTAGTCACTTTTTCTGGTTCTAAATCAAAGTTAAAACTAGTGTTAGAGTAGATGAACTTTATCTTAGCTACAAATTGCAACTCGTAACAAGCAGGTCTATTATGTGATTATTGTTCTCACGACTATTTTTCATATAAACCTTCTTTGTCTAACTTTCATGATTTAAGAGACAAAAAAAAAAAAAAAAACCAAATAAGCCGTCTTCATTTTTAAGCAAAAATGTGTGAATGTAGCTTTATTCATGTTTTCCCCTTGAATAAGCCAACTGTAAAATGAGTAGCATGTTGTAAGGTTCATGTACTTGGTCTTAACCCTTGGCGCATTAATAACATACCTCTCCAAAAACAACTCTGGATTTCTGCTGTTGATAAACCTGGTTTACAAAAAGTGATGCATTTGTTAACCAATTCCAACTTTCATAAAATTAGTTTAAATTACTTTCAAGTCACAAGTGGAATGAATTATATTGGATTGTATTACCTCCAAATATTGCTCCTGCATAGGCTCCACAATGTAAAGTTCGTCTTCTTAGTGGCCATATCCATGCTCTAGGAACAGAAAGTGGGTGTTGACTCGTTTCATCATCAGCAAAGACCTGCAAAGACACCATTTTTTTCATTTTTTTCTGCACAAAAGTTATTAGAAAAGCTAATGACACTGAACTATGGTGACCAAAGAAAGTGTAAAAGATTGATTCCAGAGAAAAAATAAAGAGAACATAAAAGAGCATAGCATAACATCTAGTGCATATTCACCTCATTGACCTGAAAGTAAGTTCCATTGAGTGGAAAGCTTCCTCTGGTGGCTGTTCGACATGGTATCTGTTGAAACATTGTATGTGTTAGTCATCAGTAATAGTTTTAGGCTTGGCAATAAACAAAAAAAAAAGTTTTAGGCTTTTAGCACATCATATCACAATGACTCTAATCAGAAGGTACACAAAGGTTGCAGCTTTTCCCTCACCAAAATTGTTCCGCAAACTGTTTGGACATTTTGATCTTCAGCATCATTACATGAAGAGCATGTGTCCCTATTGCATAAATGTGATTCCAGAGAGGAGTCACATAACTTTCTGGAAGATTTGGAGGAAATTGCAGTTCCACCTGATAGACGTTCAACTTGGAATATTGTTAACAGCCAAATGATAAGCGGTGACTTGTTTTATTTGCCTGAATATTTTAATAATATGGATCTATAAGGGAGCTAGAACCAGAATCATACGTCTCGCAGACCCGATCATTTAACACCCCACTGTGGGGCAAAAAAAAGAAGAAGATGATAGTCCTTTCCCCAGAATCTACGGATCACATGTTTCCCCAGGCATTTAAGGACCACATGATTCACATGCACTAACCTATGCTCTACGTAGGATGACCTGTTTAGACTTGTTGGATTTAAGCATTTCAAATCATGTTTTCCATGTCAATTAGGTACCTGAAGGCCATATAGCAAGAAGGTACGGGCTAGGATCATCAGGCTCTCGCTTGTCAAACTGTAATAACACACAATGGTTATCAGAACGGTTTATTAAATGCATGATGCATGCAAAGGACACTGTATTAATTGTGCAATGGATAGGTGACATTGACACAACTTACCCCTGCCAAGATACGGTGTGAATCAGGAAGCGCATACCTGCATTAGAAATTTATTCGCATAGGACATTGTTAAATTCTAAGTCTCATCATTAAGCAATAATTAGGTATATATACCATCCAAGCATACATTCATTCAAAATGTTTGTCATATCACAGATAGATTATGAATGACGTGCTTGAGAATTTACTAATCTGCGACTGTCAGCTCTAGATTGTAGCTATTATATATCTTTAAAATGTGCCACTATAAGACTATCTCATATCATTTAACTACCCTGTGTTTGCATCAGACTAAGTTTTGAATATTTCAACGGACGTATGAAGATGTGAATTGCATACTTACACGTGGTGTATTGTCCGTAACCAGCTAATGTCCTTCAGTTTGGGTAGAGGAATTGAAGCAGCTTCCGAAGTTAGAGCAACTAGAGCTTTCGAAATGTCAACCCCTTCAAGTGGAATATTGTTCATCTCAATGAACTCCTGTATTCGATCTCTGAACTCTTCAACATCTAGCCTGATGGTAGGTATATAATCCTCAGGATCATCATAAAGGTCTTCAATATCCCTCTCAAGGTATTTTGTTGATTGAGGCTCTGGAGACGGTGGATGTTCAATAATAGGCTCACAGCTCTTGGTTTCGTATCTTGATTCTGAGAAGGTAGCCACAGGAAGTGACTTGGTTGCTGGCGTAATGACCAAGCTGGAATTTTGAACAGCCTCATATGGAACAATCGAAGTTACCGTATTTTTTCCTTGTGGCCCAGGTAAGGCAAGCCTAGCGCTGCACATAGATGTTATGGTTCAGTTATATGTGTTTTCAGTAGAAGTACGTTCTAAAATGGACTGTTGTAACTTTTATAATTGCAAAAGCACTGTCAACCCAAGCACTCATGCGTTGGCATATATTATGCAAGAACTATGTAGCACAGCACATAGTATGCTATGGTTCACTGATATGCGCTTTCAGTAGAAGTATGTTCCAAAATGGACTGTTGTGGCTTTTAAAATTGCAAAACACAGTTAACCCAAGCGCTCACACGTAAGCATTTAACATGCAAGATCTAGAACACTATCAATACCAAAATATGAAATCAATGTTCTTGCCTATTTGACTGAGATCATTTCTTCTTCTTCGTTTTCCTTTTCCTCTTTCTTTTTGTTTATCCATTTTAATTCTGGTTAGAAAAAAATTAGTCTCTAACATACCATGAAGTCTAATAGTTAAGATAAAGTCAATCTTACTGCAGGTAGTCCAACCATTGGATGCATAGCTGGCTAAAATAAAAGCAGGTCAATTAACCCCACCCATATGATGCAGGGTGTTGAATATGGAGGCTTGTCTTCTAGCTTTATCACTTCAGTTCAATAATCAAAGCGGTGCATAGTGCATATATTAAAAAATCAAACTGAGAAAAAAAGGTGCAAACCTTGAAAATGCACTAGCATAGTGCCTGCACTCCCCCCTCAGAGGACATGCATTGCAGTTTGGTTTGCGTTTTCTACAGAATACCTGTATGGCCATGTCACTTTTAGAATTTCTCTCATCATAAAAATCTAACTGAGAAAAGTGTGATGCAACAACGTAATTAGATGAGATGATACCATACTTTTCCAAAGGTAATCATCTGATAATGTAGTTCGTACCTGCATTAACAAACTAGAGTGATAAAAGTGTTTTCCTGGTTATAAAGCTTTGCTATTCTACCATAAGCAGAAGAGGCACATATCAATATACATGCACATATATTGAAGAGTGTACTTGGAAACATTAGATATTACAATGTTCGTTGATCCAGGGTGCACAGCCGTGGCCACAAATATATTTGAATGGTATCCAAGACCGGGTACCTAATCAGAATTGTACAACCAAAATAATTAGTCTGAACAGAAATTTTGTATTGATTAGTTGCTATTACAGTACTTACTGCTCTAGAAGATGGATCTGAAGTGACTCAGGAAGTGGTTTCAGAGGCACCCATCCCAAACGTACTGCTACTCGTCCAACATTGGTATCAACCTTGTAGAGGCAAGAATCACGTAGAAAATTAAGAGTATAATCAAAATCTATTGAGCTAGTAACTGACAAAAAGTATTAATAACATCTTACCGGAAAGGCATGATGCTGAAGTGTCAAAAGCCTTACACACTCCACACTCTTCAACCCCAGTCCTTTAAAGCTCAACAAGTATTCCCTAAAATTATGGACAACAAACACCAATAAATCCTCATATATTAATGACCATCACTTGGTGTGCCTCTCACTGTTCCCACATGAGGCGAACTAGTGAGTAATGGCCTAACTATATATGGTTTCTTACTTCGCTTTGTCTGGTGGAACAGCTCTCAGCCACTCTAGGTTGATACTTCCATGATCTCTAACCACCCGATCGAGGAAGTCCTGAAACAAATACAGTGGAACCTATGAGCAATCATTGAAACCTCCATGCAGAATTAACAGCATTGGGCAAGAAGTTGTCTTCACCAAAATATCATTTTCTTGACATACCTTAATTCGTTCCGCAAGCACACGATGTTGTCCTCGTCCCTTAATGACTTCGGCAACCTCATCAATTGTTGCCTGCCTAACTTCCTCCCAGTCTAAGGAATCCCTTGTATCACTAGTGGAAACTGTAGAACCAACATAGTTTTTCCTCAACTCATCCCAGTCGATTGACTTCTCTTGCTTCTCAACCTTGCTTTTCTTTTTCCTCGATGGAGATTTGGTTTGAGGGCTTATTTTACTGCCTTCTTGGAAATTCTTGATACATTCCTGAACATTAGCTTTGTTGACTTCTGCTTGTGAACTACATTCTGGGAGTACTTGGCACTTGCTTAATGATGCACACAACTCAACTGTTGCTTCTTGAGCTCTAGGAGTAGCTTTCTTCTGAACTATAGCTTCACTGCCCAAGGATCCAATGCATCCAAGATTTTCACCAACGTCCTCTACATCATTCATTGTATTGTTTCCAGAGTCTAGAGATTCCACTTCAACATCAAACGGGGTTAGGCGAATATAAGAATACTGCTTTTGGGAACTGAGTGAACAAATAGAAGCAGGTGGGTCATTCACATCAAATGAACCATTACAAGTTGATCCTTGCTTTGCATTCTCCACTTTTCTTGATATACAAGAATCCAATAAGCTTTCATTTCCTAACAAATCTCCATTTTCATCACCGCTAAATTCTTGGAGACAAGTTGTATCTTCCCTCTGCACAGTCTCAGAGAAACCACTAGATCTTTCAACAGAAGAATGCTTACTAGTACTTGGTGGATCATCAATGAATGAATCCAAGAAATCCTGCTGCAAAATTTCATCTTGGACTCTTTCTCTTATATTACTTCCAACTGATTCGTTGTTGGATGCAACTTCCCCATCTTCATCGCATGCTTTGTGCGCAGTTGTAGATCTAAGTGGATACTTTGCAGCAAGAGACATGAAGGCAGAGCTGTAGGGGAAAAAAAATGTGAGAATATCATTAACTACAAGCAATTAGGCAAATATAAAATAAATCTTCAGTTTACCTTGAAAGATGGTCCGAAACATTCTGTGTAAGGAAAACTCCAACCACCGAGTCCACCACTGAACCTTTCCATGGTGAGAAACGCCTATCCCCTGTGAAGCCATCATTTTGCAGTCAGTAAATCCGCATTTAGTAAAGGTATATGCACCGGAATTGCAGTCCTATTCAGGATTATTTTCCCCTTAAGATAGAGTAGCTGATTGCAGTATTAAAATAAAATAAGCAATTCAATAGTAGAAAATAGCAACAGAAAGAGGAAACACCAATCCTTCATTAACTCTATGCAATCTCTTTCGGTTTTCCATGAAACCTACATCTCCTTTTGTTTTTTGGTAGTTAATGGTTTATGGGGTGATAGATCTTTGGAGACCATGAACATCATAAAACAAAATTGGCATCAGTTAAAATATCATGGAAATTAATAAATTAACAGCATATAAGACAGTAATTGACTCAATTAAGTGACAAGTGGAGTGCTTTTTACCTTGTACGAGATGCATGCGGGAGATGAATGAATCTACCCGACCACGAAAAATATTTCTTTGTTCTTCCCACCATTTCTCCTTTTCCTCATCTCTTTCTTCTTCAACATCTTCATCTCTGCTAGCCATGAGTAGTTTCCACACCCTCATTGTTTCTTGGTCAATATCAACTTTAGGTGGTTGCTTTCGTTTCTTATAGACAATCACTGCCTTCTGCTGCCCATCTTTACCATGTGCATTCTGATTATGGACAACAAGTTGACCACCTGCATCGCTGATATGTAGACCCTCAAGTCCCACAATAACATCCATCAATTGTACAGAAACCACATCCTGCATGCCTGCATCAATTTTACAAACAAGACGTAAGTACTAATCCATCTATAATTAGCAATAAATTGGAACCAACATGAAACTTGATGAAGTGGTTTTCGTAGTTACTTTCTGTAGAGGGAAGGACATATTTGGGGCATCCTTGTACTTCTTTATCACCAGGAACAGCATTGTCAAGGAACTCGATAATATCCTGCCTCTTTGCTGCAATAATATCATAATCTGTGACTAGCAGGTCCTGGTTGCCAACTCTAACATGAAGGGACTGTGGAAAAGGAACTGATGGCAACTGATTTATACTAGGAATTAAGGTTGAGGGACCTAAGTTGAGCCTTCGGATGGACTTATAGGATCTCCTCTTCTTTGACATGGCTAGTGGGGTTAAGGATAGTACACACTGGAATGAACTTGGGTCATTAGCTGCTGACCATTCTTGTGATTTAGTAGGTGAAATCATTAACCCCGCATAACAAGGCACTAGGCCACCATGATTGTCCTTTTCTTTTTGTACAGCCATCTGTCTTTCAGTCATAATTGATGGAAACTTGCTTGTTTTAACCCGTTTTTGTGCTTGTTTTGCAGATTTAGCAGACCGCCTAGATCCAAAGTTAGTTTGTTTTTGTCTCCTGATCGTTCGTTTCTTCGGTGCAGCTATCACATACTTGAAAATGTCATAGATGGTTGCCTTTCGTCTCGTCATCCTTCTTTTCTTCCACATCCTGGGAAAATTGGGTCCAAGTTTTCTGCTATTGCTTGGGCATTGATTGGCACGGAATACCCTCTTGTATACTATTAAGGAGTTTCCGTTGCAGCAACCTGGCTGATTTATATCGAGAGAGTCATTAGTAGCCCCTATTTCTGTCTCAGACAATTGGGTAGGTTGAATCCACTCCTCAGTTAGGGTAAAACCAGATGTCATGCCTGTCATGTTTTTAACCATTAAATTGACTTCTTCTGACTGTTCAATTGCTTTGGCATCGCAAGGTGACCTGTCAATGTTCTTTTTTCGTCGTTGATATTGGTGAATAATGATTCTAGCATCTTTTCCGGAATCTCTCTCATGATTCTGCACATTGAAACTGAGAGCTCGTTTGGTTGATTCCAGAACATAAGTTGCATCAACATTTTGCCCACCAATCTGTACATGTTTTGAGGGTTTAGTGGAGGCAGAAGGGAGACAATCCTCTCCAACATCCTTCATCTTCTCATCTAGACATCTCCTGGAAGTAGCGCGCTTGGAAGGCTTTGGAGTGCATGGTTTGGTTGATTCCGGAACATAAGTTGCATCAACATTTTGCCCACCAATCTGTACATGTTTTGAGGGTTTAGTGGAGGCAGAAGGGAGACAATCCTCTCCAACATCCTTCATCTTCTCATCTAGACATCTCCTGGAAGTAGCGCGCTTAGAAGGCTTTGGAGTGCATGGTTTGGGAGTTGAAGGTTTTGGATTCTTCTTTGGTTTGGCTTCATCCAATACTTTAGGCCAATATTTCTTCACTCTGGGTTTCTTCTGTGTCTGCTTCTTCGTGTCTATATAATCTTTGCGACTTTCCCAGGTATTGTCATTCTTCGATGGAGTTGGAACTGCACGAAGCTGTGACTCACTACTCGCCTCTTTCAAAGACTGTGCTGCATCAATGCAGTCTGTTAAAGCATTAACACCTGCAGAATCTTGTGAAGTTTCATGAGAGAAACTTCCAGCCACGTGGCTTTCACATTTTCTGTCCACAGAAACAGGCCCCTTCGTTGGCCGAATGGATTTTTCAGGTGTATGTGGTGCCCAAATACCCTTTTCCTTCAACTTTTTCACCATCTATCAAATTCTATGTCTGCTGCTTTCCAAGTTCCCAAAGGATAGCTGAATTAAAAAAAGAAAATAAAAAGAAAACGTCACCACTGTAAGAGCTATGCAAATAAAAGGAGAAGGAGCTAAGCAAAATGCAAATAGGCATCAATCAGAGAATGGTTATTAAGACTGGAAAGTCATAACACATTTACACGACTTCTGAACTGAAAGTTTGTATGAGATATTAGAGAAAATTTCCGAAACATAATACTACGCAAATCAAACCCATTGGTTCTGTCAGTTATTAATTATTTTGTCTTCCAAGAACACTGTAGCTTGTAAACAAACAGCATTGAAAGTGAACAGGATTGACGATAGCCAAAACACACCAAATCAAGTCTTGTGTCCAAAACAGTAACGTGCTATGTGTTCTATCCAGTACAGTAACCTCGTATCTTTTTCTACCGCAACATCCGTGCCAACTTAGGCCTATGACTTGCATGATTCTTCCTTGCAGTTGCATCTATTAGCCTTTGTAAAAAGGAATAATTAGTTAATTTACAACAAAGCCTAAAGAAGACATCGGAAGGAAAAATGTTGTTAGCTCTCGTGTAATCATTGTTACTATATAACTGCATATGCATACACAAAAGTACATAGAAATGCTCAAAAACACATAATCTGCAGAGTAAAAGATAGCATAGCGTACCAATGGCATAGAAAGAAGCCAATGCAGCCATTACCAGAAAAGATGAGAGAGCGATTTTCTACACTTCTTAGATTCGAAAAGAACAATGAGAATTAAATTTCAGACAAAGCTACCTGCACCCTTGCACATGCCCACAACTGCTGCATGGTTAGTTTGAAGACACCATAACCTTACCTAGAAAAGCATTTGGCTTCTACCTAGTCCACTGGATGGATGTACTTTTCTTTAACTTCATTTGTACTTTGTCCCCAACATAGTTATCTATTTGAACTGGTAGGATATTGTTCCTTTGGTGCTGAAGTATAAGAAACATAACTTAAGATTTTATTCAAATCAAACCTGCGTACATTGGCACTATAAAGGCTTGTATGTGGGAGAGTGAAAAAATCGAAGACAAGAATAAGTAATCAGGTACACATGGCTATCACCTTATTGAAAAGAAGGGGAAAAAGCAAAACCCTGCCTTAAAATTTTGAATAACCAACAGTTAGTTTTCCACAGATAAACTTTGCAGTTCCACTTACTGTGTCCAAATTCAATAATTCATGCTGATTATAATTACCAACTTTACAGAAGGAGCAACCTATCGAAGCATTAAAAAATATGCTTGTGAAAGGTTACTCCTGCCTGTTTAATTGATAAAGTGCAAAATGTAGTTACCTACTTGTCTGACCAAAGCAAATAACTCATTTAGCACCATTTTTTGCAGCATGCACATTTCAGCAACAGTGGAGCTATGTGGAGTCGTGCGCTGGACTCGAGAGGGTTCAATTGAACCCACCAACTTTAGAAAAAATAACATATGGCTACTACAATTCGAAGGTTTTGGAGTTTCATAATTGTGGGTGCTCATGAAAAATTCTAGGAGCAGATTTTAAGATTTTAGCTTTTGAAAAGCTGTTGTGTTGTGAGTGTTTGTCAAAAATTCTTCTTAACAAATTTTTGGCGCCTAGAAGCTGAAAACGGGTCTAAAATCTGATTCTAGAGAAGCTGGGTTGAGGTACTTTTCAGATCAGATTTTGGATTCTAAGTATTGCAAAGTCGATTTTCAGCATTTTGTAGTCAACAGTAGCAGCTTTTGCTGTACCGTAATCATAATTCCACAGCTATAGTAAACATGTTTATCTACTTTTACTAAAATATAAGATCTATAATCTGCAGCAGCATCTGAAGTTATAATCTAAATTCTATATCCACAACTATCACAAAAATGCCACAATAAAGTAGTTTAAAAAGGAAAACAAAGATGGCCATTAAATTCTTTCTTTCTTGTTTAAAGAAAGCTTAGTTGACACTAGAGTCAAAAGATAGAACACATGTTCCCCAATTTCATTCTAACATAAAATTTGACAAGTTTCAACATTTTTTAATCATTCAATGTATGCTGAGAAAGTTGGTATTGATAAGATTTTTAACATTACAAATCAGACAGACATTACTAATGACTTCACGAAGGACTCCATTGAATGAAATTTCTATCAGCTATTACCCCCAAGTTAGGCACAATGCCTTTGTATTAGTTTTGGGATTGGGCTCTAAATACATAAGTATTTGATACACATGTGCAAAGTATACAGTTATTATACAACCACAAACACACGCATTGACATCTTTTGGTGGGTCCCACACACATTGGAGGTGTACTGTGGGCCCCAAAGTATATACACAACACAGCCAACAAAAGCAATGACAAAGATTGAAAAACTATACCAAAATGGAAATACACAACAAAAATTGATCGTCGCGATAAGGAAATTCAGACTTTACCTCTTCGGATGAACAAACCAGGGAAGTCAGTTAGTACTTAGTGGTGGACTACAAAGACTTCAATCATACAAATTCTACCACTAATTTACCATATTGAAACTCACTCAATGTTTCTATGGTCCATCTCAAAAAAAAACAACAAACTTAACATGAACCTCACAAATAAAAGGTGAATAGAACTTTGCTTGAATAATCTTGTGTATGATGGTCACTCCACACACGCTGCGCGCGTATGGGATTGAAATCTCCAGTAAGATATTATATTTTTGCAAAATATCTTTCCATAACCAAGCAAAAGGAAAAGGGAAAAATGCATTGTTAATTTGATTTTTGGTTGGGGTAAATAATACGCAGTTAATTTGATTGTTACTCAGAGTGACAAATTTTTATACCAAACCAAGCCAATCAATCCCCTTGGCTAATACTCCATACGACAAACCCAAACCCAAACTGTACACTTGCCCCTATTTATGTGCCAAAAATTGTGTAAATTATAAGAGCATCTCCACTCCTTAGCCAAATTTGGACTCAACCCAAATTTGAGTAAAAATCACCAAAAACCCACCTCCACTACTTCACCAATAAGGTTTTACTCAATTTTTTCACCAAATTTGGTGAGAACCAAATTCTCCAAATTTCCACGGCTACTTTTTGGGGGTAGGCGGTTGTGGTCGATGGTGGTTCTGCTTTTTCGGTGGTGGTGGTTGGTTTTCTGGCAATGGCATTGGTGGTCGATCCTAGTGTTGCTGGTCGTCCCTAGTTGACTGGCATTTGGTCGTCCCTAGTTTACCCAAATCCCAGCCGATCATCCAAGTTGCAGAAGGGAGAGAGAGAGAGAGACCTGACGTGCAGAAGGAGGATTTTTGGTCGTGGACGGTAGCCGTGATGAGTTGTGAATCTGTGATGGTGGTGAATGGATTGGATTTAAGTAAAAATTGGGTATGTGATTGGGGTGGGTCGGCAAGCTTCCAAATTTGAGTGTAAAAATCTGGGCAAGAACTCTAATGACCATGCAATACTAAGAGCAAGAGCAACGAAAACCTAAAATTCATATTTTTACAACACATAAACAAAAACTCAAAACATGCAACGAGGCAGAAATAAGCAAAAACAACTCAACTATGAGCAAGAAAAAACCAAACAATGGAAGCCAAGTTTTACGTACTTACAGTAAGACTTAAAATTAAGGAATCAATGGGGTAAGACAGTGCCCTTTTTGTACCTTCCTATGGGTCATATGAGTTGATAATTGAAAAGCCCTGCGATCAACTTCTACTTGTTCGGTGAGATATGACCTACTTTTGCCGAAGAGAGAGATATATATATAGAGAGAGAGATCCTCAACAACTGTACTAGTACTAGAACTTATCCTACTAGTGATTTTTTTTAATTTTTTAATGTTACCGTTTAGGGGCAGCTGTTACTGTATAACAAGAGTCGAGCACCTCTTCCATGAGAACTCAATGTTACTGTTAGGGGTTAGTTGTTATAACAAAAGTCGAGCACCCGCCATGAGAACTCGATGATACTGTTAGGGTTTAGTTGTTATAACAGGAGTCGAGCACCTCCGCACCTGTATTACTGTTAGTTGTTATAACTCGTAAGAGGAGTCAAGCACCTCCTTCATGAATATTCGTTGGAGAAACTTTTATGTATACCGGGGATACCAAGGGTGTTGGTATCCCCTCCGGTCCGTTTCTAATTTTTCGGCCATTTTTCGATCACAAGAGTTCGGCGAGAACCTTAATTCTACTACCAAAAAGCGTGTTCATCGAATTTTGGTAAATACATGATCGGCATGTGTGAATATTGCTAAACAAACAAAATTGGGTTTCAATTCAGTGTGTTTTTTGACCTAATTTTAATTTTCTTCAATTTTCACATTTGCCGATCATATATCTACTGAAGTTCGATGAACATGATTTTTTGTATGATTAAAATTCTCGCCGAACTCTACAGAACGGAGCCAATCATCCAAGTTTGATCATGAAATGGCCAAAAAATTGGAAACGGACGGAGGGGATACCAACACCCTTGGTATCCCCGGTATATATAAAAGTTTCTCATACTCATTGATACTGTTAGGGGTTAGTTGTTATTACCTCCGTCTCAATTTTTTAGTTCCTCGTTGTATCCTAATCTGCTAAGAAATCCAACAATACTACTCACACAACAATTCAAACACAACAATTTACACAACCTCTCACATACATGTGGGGCCCAATTTTTTTAAGTTCCCCGCTGTATCCTAACCGGCTTAAAAAATGGTTATATTTTTCAAAGAAATTGATTTTCACACTACCTTTTTTTATGTCTTTATCCTCTTAAATTTACTATTTTGTCCTTTATTAAATACATTTTTTTACACATTCAATGACAATATTGTAAATTCATGTGGATAAAAATAAAAAAATAAGTGTGGATGATTAGAAGGGTAGTGTGAAAATTATTTTCCTTTTTAAATTGGTAAATAATTTTTATTTATGTAATATGGATCTTGTTTTTTTTTTTGAACTGGTAATATGGATCTTGTTTGATAGATGTCATTTAGTTCTTTAAAACAATGTTTTCAAAATCACCTAAAAGATGATTACAATATATAAAATTTTTAAAAAGTGACACAAACTCCTAAAAAAATAATAAATTAGTACGAAGGGAGTATAAGAGGAGTCAGGAGGTGAGCTCACCTGCGTTGCGTTTATTTCCTAGCAACTAGAAGAATGAGTCCTTCTGGCCGATCGGGCTTGAAGACTCGAACTCAGAACATCTCCCTTAGAATAGAGAGCAATGAACCAACCATAGTAAACTAAAAGTCGTAGAGAGAAATTTTTTTGTTTTGTCTATGTTCAAAAAAATTGCGTTTATTAATTTTGCATTAAACTTTTATAGATTATTGGTTCGTCTAGACGAGAGGAATCGAAAAAGTAAATTCTTGGATATTTTCAAAAAAAAATTGGGTAAATGTTATAATTTTTTATTTTTTCGATTCCTCTCATCGAGACGAACTAATAATCCGTAATTTTTTTGTGCAAAAATAACAAACGTGAATTTTTTTTAAATAAAAACAATAACAAATTTTCTCTCATTACAACTTTTAGATTGATCGAAACACCCCCTAAGTGTGGTGTTCTACTTGTGGTATTAGTATCTTCACTCCAATTTACAAGTTAGTTTACGTACTTTTGAATTTATGCTATTTAGATATGGCTCTTAGCTTATACGGGGTTGAGTCTATGAAAAGACATCAAATCTCCTCTAGTTGTTTGACCTAGTAATTTCCCTCTAATAGTCTAATCCCATTCATGTATACTATGTTGACAAAAATTTACAATAAAGGAATCTTTTATTCAAATTTATGAATACGTTCAAATTTTTTTAGTGATCCTTGTAGAAAAGAGCAATGTCAGGGTACATGAAAAGTTTCCCCAAAAATGGGAAAAAATTCAAAATGGCACCTGAATTTTGGACTCAATGTCCCATAAACACCTGAATTTTACTTTATTCCAATTAAGCACTTGTACTTTACAAAACCCCCAAATTGAGGCACCTGCCGTCATATTCCGTCTAATTTGTCGAGAAATGTGGTGACGTTGCATCTTTCTCCATTAAGTGCCCCATTGGCACATGAAATCCAGACCTTGCAAAACATAGAATCAAAACCCCTCCTCTCTCCCATCGTCTCCCTCCCTCTTTCACGCACCCCTCCTCCTTTCATTGTCTCATCCGTCGCCGTCCATGCCAAGCTCAAGCAACAAAAGAAGCTTGAGAGGCTCAAGCGGGTCAAGACTCGCGATGCCGCTGAGAAGCTTGCCCTCTAGCTCAACGAGGAGGTATATATATATATATATATATATACACACACACACACACACTCAGCTTCTAATGAGGACGCCCTCATTTTAAGAAAATGCGGACGTTTGGCCTCAGTCGTTGGATCTCATCCAACGGCTCAGATTTTAAAAGGGCATTCGCGGGTAAGAATAGGGCGTGGGTCGGGTTAAGTGCTTCCCGGGTTCCATACGCGGGTTAGAATCCTTCTCCCAGCTTCTTCGGTACGCTTCAATTTGAAATACGCCTGCGGGAGAAGAGAGAGAAGAAGAACAGAGGAGAAACGCGAAGAACGAGGAACAACGAAGAAGAAGAAGAAGATCGATCGGTATCTCTCTTTCTCTTTCTCTTTCTTTCTCCCTCTCTCTCTCTCTCGCTGACTGTCTCTCTCGATGACTCTCTCTATCTCTTTGAACGACTAGGGTTTTGTACTTCTCTTTAAAGACGAAGAACGAAGAACAAATCCACAGAAGAAGATGACGACGACGCACCAAGGTCGATTTCTCTCTCCCCCTCTCTCTCTCTCTCTCTCTCTCTGTGCTGGTTCGACGATTAAAAAATTAGGGCTTTTTTTTTTTAATTTCGAGTTAGGGTGATGATGATGAGAGTGACTCACATTTGGAGGAATATGTTTGTACACACCGGAATTTTTTTTTTCCCAGTTTGCTTGTTTTTTTTTCTTGTCCACTGAATCATGAATACATACAGGGGGTGGTTTTAGTGCACCTTGAATAGTTAGAAATAAACGTTTAAGTGGTAACAATAGGGTCACATAATCTGTTCACTGGTTTGTTTGAGAAAATCAGAATTTTCGAACTGATTTGAAAATCTGCTCATGTCTATTTTTTTTCCCGACTAGATATGGAGACTGATCGACAAGAAGAAAGTGTTATACCACCACCGCCCGTCCAACAACCAAGGTCTGTCTCGCTCCCTCCCTCCTCGGGTAAAAAAATTAGGATTGTAGTATGCTAACAGTGTCCATATTGTTTTTTCTTTTCGATTGTAGTATGCGGTGTGAATCATCTGCGAATTCTTCACAACTACTTTACACTCCCCAAGTTAAGAATGAACTCATACCCAAAATTAATCAAGAGTTTGATAGTTTAATCGTCGAATTTGATAGTTTATGAAAGGCCCTATCTGGTTCGAATCGACAAAAAGCCCTAATTTTTTAATCGTCGAACCAGCAGAGAGAGAGGGAGAGAGAAATCGACCTTGGTGCGTCGTCATCATCTTCTTCTGTGGATTTGTTCTTCGTTCTTCGTCTTTAAAGAGAAGTACAAAACCCTAGTCGTTCAAAGAGATAGAGAGAGTCATCGAGAGAGACAGTCAGCGAGAGGGAGAAAGAAGGAGAAAGAGAAAGAGAGATACCGATCGATCTTCTTCTTCTTCTTCGTTGTTCCTCGTTCTTCGCGTTTCTCCTCTGTTCTTCTTCTCTCTCTTCTCCCGCAGGCGTATTTCAAATTGAAGCGTACCGAAGAAGCTGGGAGAAGGATTCTAACCCGCGTGTGGAACCCGGGAAGCACTTAACCCGACCCACGCCATATTCTTACCCGCGAATGACCCGCAAATGCCCTTTTAAAATCTGAGCAGTTGGATGAGATCCAACGGCTGAGGCCAATCGGCCGCATTTTCTTAAAATGAGGGCGTCCTCATTAGAAGCTGAGTGTGTGTGTGTGTGTGTGTATATATATATATATATACGAATCCCTGTATTTTGCAAGCAATTTTATGTGGAGTTTGATTGGATTGGATTGGATTGTGCGTTGAATTGAAAACTAGGGCTTTCATTGTTTGGTTGTCGTATTTGTGCAGCCGCCGTCGATTTCTTGGACTATTGAGAATACCTGAGAGTTTGACGAGACCGTTAGCAAACCTAATGATGAAGAGGTTTCAATTGTGTTCATGGAGAATTCGCACGAGAAAGTACACAATTCCTGCAATTGATTTTTTTTTCATGTGTTAGTAGTTCATAAATGGCTATATCCTAATTCCTAACTGCTCATAGAGAGAGGGAGAGGGCAAATAGGAGATTTGCAATGACAGGGGTGTGCCGTGGAGGCTGTATGATGGAGTGGGGAAGAGGCTGTGAGGATAGTTGGTACTTGGTTGTTGACAAATTGGACGGAAAATGACAGTAGGTGCCTCAATATGGGGATTTTGTAAAGTATAGGTGCCTAATTGAAATAAAATAAAGTTCAGGTGTTTATGGGACATTGAGTCCAAAGTTTAGGTGCTATTTTAAGATTTTCCCCCACAAATGTCAGGGAAACATAAATGAACTGTTTAGATTCATTTTGATCTTTGAATCCAACATATCAAAGAGAATCTCAATTATTAATTTCGCTTTTCGAGACACTTCCTGAAAGGGAGAATGACCGGACAGTAGAGTTGACTGGATCTATTTACCACTTCAATGGTCTGTAATTCACAAATCACGAATACATAATAAGTACATGGGCCTTGCTATTTGCAGCCACTTATTTTCTGATATGGTACACAGACTACGTTCAGAAAATTTGTGGCTGCAAATAGCAAGGCCCTAAGTACATATAAAAATCACTGAGACATGGTAACCATGAAAACTCAGACCCTTTTACCTTTAAACTGAAACGACGTCATTTTTCCTTGAATGGGTGAAAATCCCACAAATTAACGTTTCTCTCGCTTCTCCCATCTCCTCCATCGTTCCCCCTTAGAAACCCTAACTCTCCTGACCAACCGGCCAACACCACCACCCCCGGGGACCTCTGCCACCATCGGTGATTCCCTCTCATTCTCCTCTCTCTTGAACCTCTCTAACTTCGTTTTCCATATCTGGTTTGGGCAAGGAAATAATAGGGTTTAATGGTCAAACATTAGGTTTATTTACCCCCCGTGTTGCTCGGTTTGCTTATTCAGAGAGAGAGAGAAAGAAAATACTAGTTGTAGTGGTCTTCGTCAAAGAGGAGAGAGTGGACGAGAGGAAGAGACGATGGGGATTTGGGAGGAAAATGAGGGTTAAGGATTTTTACTGATATGTAAAGAAGGGTATAATTGTCTATTCAACTTGCCACACCATGTCTTGGTGAATAATTTTGCTTGTGTCATGAGAGTGGTGATTTGGAGACCGGAGATCATCAGGTGGTAATACTAACACTTTCCCTTCTGGTCTCCTCCATTGCCCCGTCATTTTCCCTTCTTGAAAAACTTTTTCTTGATCCTAACACTTTCTTGTAGAAAATATGAAACAGGCGAGTTATTTAATGCATGAAACTATGAAATTTAAAATTGAAAGAACATATGTCATTGATGTATAAATTATAATACAAAAATGCTATGTGCACAACCACAAAATGATAGGTGCATAATTATCCAAACACAACCCCTCGTGTGTTAAATGTGTGCTGGAGCCATGTGTATATATATATTTTTTTGTACGTCGGAAATTAGACCTATGTGTATATGAAGAGTTGTGTTTGATCTTTATTAATTTACTATAAATTTTACGAGCGCGGTATCCGTACAAAAGTAGTAGGAAACGACGTCAAAATTCTACTAATGATACTATTTAACTATCACTCGTGAATGAATACATGATTTAATATTGAGATCAGAAGATGAGTAAATGATTTAAAATGTGAAGTTGCATTAAAAATGTTTGAATGTGGGGTTTTTATAGCAGGACCATGGGATAGGATTAGCAAACTGAATTTTCGATTGACCCAAAAAAAAAAAATAAATAAAAGATTAGCAAAGTGGTATGGGAACCAAAAATCATGTTTGGAGTGATTTTTGTTCCATGGATTAGGAATCCCATGGGATGCCGATCTCCCCAATTGATGGAATTAGCCAACCCGGGGGTTGTTATTGCTAATCCTGTCCCATGAAATAAAATACCATGCTCTATAAGGTTTTAAATAAAGAGCAGATACTTAATTATGAGAGTTTTAGAGACAAAAATTAATCATGACCCTTTAGAATAATATGATCAGAAAAATAAAATTTTTGCACTGATTTAAACCGATTGAAAATTGAAACACTTAATCTTTTAACCATATTTTTTAACATATAAATCGTCTAAAAAAATTGAGTGTTCCAATTTTCTAACTCCAAGTGAAAGAAGGGGAAAGAAGGGGCACAGAAAAGTGATTGAAAAATAAATAACCTCTTCTCACGCATTACACGAGTTGAATGGTCTATGTGCATCACTGATTACCATTTGCGAATCTCGTGTATTTACATGAGTCTTAGCCGCGGCAAACTACAGTTGGCCTCAAACAATTACACTTGGCCGCGTGAAACTACAACTGGCCGCTTATAATAAAAAGCGTGATTACCATTCGCGAATCTGGTGTATTTACATGAGTCTTGGCCGCGGCAAACTACAGTTGGCCGCTTATAATTACACTTCGCCGCGTGAAACTACAACTGGCCGCTTATAATAGAAAGCGCGATTACCATTCGCGAATCTGGTGTATTTACATGAGTCTTGGCCGCGGCAAACTACAGTTGGCCGCTTATAATTACACTTGGCCGCGTGAAACTACAACTGGCCGCTTATAATAGAAAGCGCGATTACCATTCGCGAATCTGGTGTATTTACATGAGTCTTGGCCGCGGCAAACTGCAACTGGCCGCGTGAAACTGCAACTGGCCGCTTATAATAAAAAGCGTGGTTCTGTTTCACGCTTTCCAAATAACGCTGTAACAAGCCACTCGGTGTTTCTGTTTCTGTTTCTGTTTCTAATAGGAAGAACTCCATCACTCTTCTCTCTCTCTCTCTCTCTCTCCAAAAATGGCCGGAAAACATTCTTCCTCCATAACACCCCGCACCAGATCTCGACTCCTCCTTTTCCTCCTCTCTCTCCTCTTCTACATCATCTCCTTCCGATTCCCTCCCGCTCCTCTCCTCCCCAAACTCTAACCCCAGCACCGACTACTCCTTCGTCGCCTCCCTCGATAAATTCCTCGCGCTCTATTGGATGACGCCGCAGCTTCAGCGAGCGAACAAGGCGTGAAGAAGCTGGACGATATGATTTGGAAAACAGAGACCGAAAGGCTCTACGGCGATCCGTTTTTTCCTCCCCTTAGGGTTTACGTTTATGAGATGCCGAAGAAGTTCACGTACGATCTGCTGACGTTGTGAAATATTCTAGCGTGAATCTCTGCTCGGCTGTTGTTTCAGAATCGGTTGTTTAGTAACTCGCGTTTCCTTATTGTATTTGGTTTTACTTTTTAGCCAGATGGTTTTGTGGAAACTTTATATCCAACTTAAAGCCAATTGGGAATGAGCGGAGAAGTCCCAACATTATATGATCACTCATTCCACTCCCAAGCAACGTGGGACTACATTTTTCTTAACATCCCCCTCACGTGTAGTGCAGCCTGTAGGTTTGGGTCTGTCACCTCTAGGTTTGGGTCTATCATCGTGCAGCCTTTTTGCTGGTCTGTTATTGTCATTGTAGGGTGTGGATTGTAAATTTTTAAAATATGGGGTGTGAATTGTTAATTTGGAAACAACTTCTTTGATCTATTTATAGATAGGTTGATATATTTTTTTTTATTTGTCAAAGAAACTTTTAGAATGAAGTTTCAAATTCGTTAACAAAACAAATTTCATGAAAAATGTTTGAAAAACTGACTGCGAGGAAGCTGATTTCCAAGTTTGATTATTTTCCGTACTTGTAGAGGAATACTTGGAAGCCACTAGTTAAAAACAAAATGTACTGGTTAAGTTGACTTATGTTAACAGAACATTCCAACGCCTAATTTTTCATTCTAGTTGGCCTCAGTAATGCTCAGATTTTGATGCGTCTATTAATTAGCTTTTGGCTTTCCATTTTTGTTGAGACAAGATGTGTGAAATCTCATGGAAGCTCGCTATTGCTATAAGATAGGCTTTTGAGAATTTGATCAGTTGTGCTTGACATCGACATGAGACTCACCTGTTATTTGACTATTTATTTACCTGAGGTTGTCAAATGATGGCTCATGGCCGTGTCTTTGAGCTCTCTCTTTTTTACCTATGTGTTGTTCCATATTAGAAGAACACTTGCAATTCTCTGCTGAAGGTGCAATAATTCTAAGCTTGCAGTTGAATAATGATAGTCTTTCGCTATTCCATCTTGTTTGATTCGAGATATTTGAAAACTATGTTAAACAAATGTTTTTGACATACGACTTGATTTTGGCTAAAGCAGTATGGGTTTTTGACTAAAGCGGCTATCATAACTACATTCCTGGAGACAATAGAGGAAAAAAATCTTGGTATTTGATGGAGAGGAAGAAAGGGAGGAAAGCCTCAATGCTTGCATGCAGCTCGCTATGGAAGGTACTTTTTATTTTATTTTATGTAATACTGTCCAGTAGAGTATATTGATCTAAGTTAGGAAATATTTACCTGTTGTTTAATGGTTGGCTTATCCGTTATAGTATTCTTTGAATGTTTTTATGAGGTAAGGTTTACTTATTTGGATGTTATGCAGATGTTTACACTTGCGAGTCCCATTGAATATTTTTCTAAATAAATAAGATAAAGTGGAGATCATATTAGTGGTATTTTTTCAGTCATTAAAATTAACACTTGCCTTCAAGAAAGGTGGCAACGATTGCTTTGCTAAATTGCTAGTGCAAAGTTGTTAGTTTATCACCGCATTAGTTGAAACCTCTTATTGCCAAGGTAAAATTCATTTTAAAGGCGATATCCCATGGAGGCTACCCCATTACAAATGTGGATTAAAGTAGTTGAACACAACTCTTTACCTGTTTGCTGCTCTATTTGTTTAGAGGTTGGTGGTTTCATTTCATCATTGAAATGTTATGTTTTATGACATTTGAAAGTTTTATAAGTGTTTGCTTGTGTTGAAAGTTTTGCCTATATTAGAGTACATGTTCTAATAAATTGTGCCCCGCTGACGAGCAAAAAATAATAATTTGCGCCTCGCTTTGATGAGGCACGCGCCTCGCCTCGCACCTTGCGCTTAAGCTCTAGGGGACCTTGGCCCCTCAGTGCACCTATCGGCATTTAAAACACTGGTTGGACCGAATAGCTACATATGGACAAATTTATTATCAAGACCTTGTAAATTTGATATGGCATTTACGTAGGCAAAAGCCAATATGGTACTTATGTCGGCAAAATTGGAAAGATCTCATCTCATCTAAATCCTACCCAAAACTCGTGGCCCTTTTCAATACACATGACTGCTAGCATTGTTGCATAGTTAGTCGTGAGTATCACTCTTCAACTCGAAATGTAGTACTTTTGCTCCGAGCCTCCGAATGAAATGATTTGTTTGGGAAAGTACTACCTAGTACCTAGAAGTAGTGCACACGGATTTCCCAAGTTTGGGAACCTCTACGAGCTTTAGGCCTTCCATTGCAGATCGATGATTGGTGCATTATGTTGCAGCTTTCTCTCGGTCTGAGATAACAAGTCAGAAGTATATTTATTTGTTAGGTTCATAAAAAAACAACCAAATTAATGAGTTCAATTGATTCTTTTCTGCTAAGTTATTGGAAAATTAAAGTTCACTTGTAGAATTCTTATGACTACAATACATCACAGGCCTCGTTGAGGGGCATAATTCCCCAGCTCTTGATGATGATATTTATTTTGTTTTTACTGAGCACCAGTCAAAACCTTAGGAATCATTTTATTCGGTAACCCATTGTAATATAACCAACCATCACTCTTTGACCTGGTTTTGACGGATTGGGTGAATGGATGGGTCGAAGGGGCATCAGTGCTACAAGGCAAAGACGGAGGCAACATATGGGAAAAGATATGCGATGTGTCTTAGGTGTTAATATGAAAGGTTGAAAATGCCGCTTTAAGTTGCAAATTTTGTTCGTCAGTTAGTCGGGTTGGTTGCAAATGGACATTTCAAATTCGAATCTTACATCTTAGGGACCAGATTTCGATGGAAAGAATGTGGACCAAGGCGTACTTAGCCCTTCTATATTTACAGATTTGAGGAGATTAGAGGATTGTTGACAAGTATTAAAAACACCCCCCTCCCCCAAATTCTTGTTTACTGAATATCAAAAGCATGAATATACTCTTACGTATGGATAAGCACTAGGGGTGTAAACGGTTCGGTTTGGTCCGGTTTAGACTTTTTTCAAGCCAAACCGGACATTTTTGTTTGGACATTTTACAAACCAAACCAAACCAAATATTAAGAGCCCGTTCGTTTTGGGATTTTGGATTTGTAGGTAATGAGTCTAGAGAGAAATAGGTATGTTTGGAAATAAGGGTAATGATTGGAGAGAGATAGAGAGAAAAATGAGAGTAATGATTGGAGGAAAATAGGATAATGATTAGAATCCAAAATCCAAAACTCTTAATTGAACGGAGTCTAATAGTTCAGTTTGACCGGTTTATTGGTTTGTTACCTCATGCCACATTTTATAAGTTATAACAAGAAAAATAATTGGAATTCGGATCACATGCAACTGTCAATAAACATTTTCCCTACAAAATATATCCACTATCTACAAAACAACTGAAATTTGGATCGCATGAATACTATAGATCCCCTAGATACTTGTAAGCTTTAAAACTCAAGTAAGCAGCAGATAGTGTTAACTGTTAAGCATTAAAGCTTCAAACTGAAAAGAATACTCGTGATTAAAAGAAGAAAAAAAAAGAAAAAGAATATTCAGAAGTAGGCAGAAGCCGAACAGCACAACGCAGTATGATACCCTTAGATAAGTTTTACACTGTCATGTATATTTACTTAAATCTCTGATATATAAACATATAAATACATATATATTCAGTCCGGTCTTGTTTATTCCGGATTGGAAGGTGGCAAACCCGACCAAATGAATTTTTTCGGTTTTGCTAAAAATCAAACCGAATACCTCTAGAAACTAAACCAAACCACTGGTTTGGTCCGGTTTCGGTTTACCGGTTTTTTCTTTCACCCCTAATAAGCACTGCCAAAGATAATACCCAATAGCACTTTGTATCGAAATTGCATGTAACTGTATGTCTAGTTCTACTTGCACTATCCATAATCATACCCATTCACATAAAAGGAAGTAAGAGTTATGATAGGCAACTTGTCTAGAACTTCATCTGAATATTGCAAGTGAAGTGGTAGCCAAGTTGTAAGCACCATGTACTCCCATGCATTTGTCAGGGGTTGAAACATCACCAACTTCAACGAGCAATGCTGACTTTCATCGATCCAAAAAAAAAATCTCAATATTGTCTAGCCAACACTTAACATAATTTTTAGTAGTCTCTTGCATTCTTGAAAGGATAGGATAATTGTGTTTACACACATTACATATTTTGTTGGACTAGCAAAGTAAGTACTTGAAAAGTCCTATCTCCAATTGTGCAAACTCTTACCTTTTCCATTAGCTTTCTACCTGTTCAACACGCCCCTCTCCTGCATCAATTGCATCAATTTATTGATTCAGCTTTGCTACTTATTCCATGTACTTTATGTACTAGGAAAATATAAGAGAATTGATGACACAAACATATAAGTGATTCTTGATTTGAACGTAGGAAGTGCAAAAGCATATTCGTAAATCTATGTTAGCATGGATATGGACGCAGGTGAAGACATGCACACAGATATGGTACATGACCATTCTAAAAAAACCAATCATGGCCACGGACATGGTACTTTTTGTTAATGTAATATTTTTTGTTATGTAATAACATGCTATAACCACTAAATATTTTGGTTAGGCTTTTTTACCTTTTTGGTCCCCAAAGTATTAGTGAGCTGCCAATTTTGTCCCCAATGTACACATTTAACCAATTTCGTTCCTATGTTTAAAATGTGTGTCTAAATGGTCCTAGCTCTAACACCGTTTAGTCTTTCCGTCAAGGGGGCAATTGTTGGTATTTCACTCTAAGGAAGGAGGACTGTCGGTGAAAGAGGGAAAACAGAAACAGGGGAATCTTAACAAATCTTCTGCCCAATTTGTATGGATGCAAAACGCACTTCAGAAATGTTCAAAAACACCACTTGCTCTCACCCATTTTGCTTGGACTGCTATTCCAAACAAGTGGCTGTGAAAATTCAGGACAACATTTCTACGGTCAAATGTCTGGATTTGAACTGTCAAGGGGTTTTACATTTGAACCCCGAGTTCTGCCATCAAATTCTTGCGCAACAACTGTTTGATCGGTGGGAAAACGCTCTATGCGAATCTTTGATTATTGGGTCGGATAAAGTTTACTGCCCGTTTAAGGATTGTTGGTGGATGATGGAGGGGAGAGAGTGATTGTGTCCGAGTGTCCGAATTGCCATAGGCCGTTCTGTGCGCAGTGTAGGGTGTCGTGGCATGGTGGGTTCGAGTGCGGGGAGTTTCAGAGGTTGGAGAAGGAGGAGAGAGGGAGGGAAGATGTGGTGGTGATGGAGCTTGCTAAGAAGAAGCGGAGGAGATGTCCTAATTGCAAGTTCTATGTCGAGAAGCGTGATGGATGTATGCACATTGCTTGCAGGTATTATGCTACCTTCTTCTTCTTCTTTTTTCCATAACTGATGGTGTTCAGGGTTAGCGCGGGAATGGGTGGGAGGGCTGCCTGCAATGGCTAGGGAGGAGGTCGGAGGAAGACTTAGGGTTAGGATTAAGGTTTGGGGTTTGAAGAGGATGAGGATATATGAACTACCAAGAAAGTCCCCCGTATGGACGGAAAGACTAAACGACGTTAGGGCTATAGACACATTTTAAACGTTGGGGACGAAATTGGTTAAATGTGTACATTGGGGACGAAATTGGCAGCTCGCTAATACTTTGGAGACCAAAAAGGTAAAAAAGCCATTTTGGTTAGAACTCCTATCGAATGCACTATTGACCGATGGTGTATGCCTGTACACACATGTTTTATATTACACTTTTAGCTTGATACTTCTGAACCTATAAATATTTTACCTTGAAAAAGCTTTTAAAGACTATAAAAATCACGTTGTTGTGCTCCTAGCGTGTCCCACGGTGGGACTCCCACCATAAAAATATAATAATCTAGTGGACACTCAGGTCCCATATACGTCCTCACATGTCCTTGGTGTGTCGTGTGTCCCCAGAGTGTCCGACATGGATACAACGATCTCTAATAGTGTCGGTGCTTCATAGATCATAATGCTTTGAAAAGTGAGAAAATATTTCACAGCATTACAATTGAAACAAATATTACTCAAATAAAATTTCTTCTTTTTTTATCTTTAATTTTAACGACAAATAGCTCTGTAGCACAAACCAATTGTATTAATCATACTTGACATGTTAACACTCGTGAATAATCCATTGGCCGGTTTTCGATTTACCCATTTGAGTTTTTAGTGTAAGATCTCAACCTCACTTGTACAAGTCCTGGTCAACTTTTTGTTGCACGAGTCAAGTAATGGGATATACTGTAGAACAAACTGCTATGTAAATTTATAGATTGTGAAGTATCATCCTCAAAATATGTAAAATGTAAGTTAAATTCACAACCGATCTCCACATTCTTAAAAATTAACAAATGCATTGAGTTTGCTAGGGAACTTACTAATGATTGGATGGCCTCCTTCAACACTTGGTTGTTGCCTTAAATTTCTTGCTAATCTTCGCACATGAGTCAGTCGGCGCAAACCGTGCAATATTGAATCTTCATGTGCATTACCTGTTCATTTTTAATGGAAGATGCTTAACAAAGTTGACTATCAATTGAGTAGTCAGAGATGTAAATGTTAAACTTTGTGGATAGGTTAATATTAACGTAGATGAATAACTAATGACTTTTGAGGGGAAAATGACCAACATATATTACCTAAAGTAATACGAGTAGTCACGGAGGCAGATGTTGAGTTGTCTGTGTACGTTACAATGAAACTATCAATCTTCTAAATTGTTGTCAATGGAAAGTGTAAGAAAGGGAATTGTTACTCACCACCATTTGGACTATTTCCTGTTATAGTGTTCTGATCATGCCTCAAACTTCTAGCTAATCGCCGCACATGAGTCAAGCGATGCAGACCATTTAACAAGGAATTGTCATGCCCATTACCTACGGTTATCAACTAGCATATGATTAACACAATGTGTTTCAAGATTTCGGGAGAGAATACTGAATTTTACCTAGAGTGACACGAGTGGTGGAGGTTGTCACGGTTGAAGTTGAACCATCTGCTTGAATCATATTTCAAAATCAATCTCACAATCATTGTCATCATATAGAGAAAGTTCAACAATCCCCTCTTGCCACTTACCATTGTTCAGATTGTTCCCTATACCATTGTTTTGTTGTCTTAGGCTCCTAGCTAATCGCCGCACATGAGTTAACCGGCGCAAACCATGTAGTAACTCATCATCATGTGCATTACCTGCAATTACTGTTTCTTATCAACACCACTAAAGTTTTTAAGTACTCCATCAATTAATGAGCGACTAAATTAGTTTTGGTAAAATGGACAAATGTACAGTACCTAAAGTTATACGAGTAGTTGTAGAGGCAATTATTGTTGAACAATCTCCAGTGGTGAGATGGCTAGAAACTGTAATGGTTTAGGCTTGTGAGTATAAGGCAATATAGTAGTTAGGATATGATAATCAACAAGTTCACACATTTTTCCAGTGCATGCAAACTTACTTGGAGACTTGATTTGTTGATTCATATGTTGCCCTTCATTTGTGGGTTCACTGCGGGGAAGTTCTTCTACTTGATTATGGCTTTGTTGTATTTGCCTCTTTTCACTGGTGGTTCTTGTACTGGACAGTGGAGTATTATGCCTACGCCGTCTTGTGTAAACCTTTGGCCCTTGTTCCATTCTTTCGCTCTTTGTACTTCTATCATTCTCAGAATTTGTTAGAATTGAATTTCCATTTATACTACCTAGGGTTTTGTATCGTGTACCTTATTGGCCGGTGTCAGTACGTATCATTTTTTTTTATCAAATTGGATACCCTGGAGCTGTAATTCGTTCCGGCTCAAATACCGGTTGGTACCGGCCAGTACCGTATGATTTTAAACTTTATTTTCTTTTTAAATAAATGTGCATCTTAAGCTAAATTTCTTAATGTGGAAAAATAACGTTTAACAGCGATAAACCCCAAACACACCTGGTATCGTCGATACCAGTACGTACTGTACTAGTAAAAACCTCGATATTTTAGCCGGTAAGGTATTTGGAACCTTCGTAGTACCTCTTTTGTTTGTTTGTTTAAGTAAAGGAATATTTATTTTTCTCTAATTACCCATTTATCTCTCCATCTTAACTTTCTTATTGATTTTGTGTCAATTGTCTTTTCATATACGTAAAATGACAAATAGAAAGCAAGCTCAGACTAGATTAAGAGGGAATAAAATTAGCATATTCCCAATTTTGACAAAGGTATAACCGACAATGTAGGAAATCTATGGATATAAATATAGGGAGTCAAATGCATGTTGTAAATGTCAAGCTAAAGACAATACTGCTTCCTTGCCACTAATAGATGCCTTAGAGTTCACAATTTGCTTTAATGGCAATAAACATACATAAGAGGTGTATATATCTAAGCTTTGTGCCTCAAGTGATGTTCACTTAATCTATAACAAATACCAGTTCACAAATGGTTTATTCTAGAGAGATTTTGAAGTACTTATGTAAAATTGTTCTAGAATAAAAAATGTAGGCAAACGATTTTAAGCTCTAATGTGGTATGGGTGGAAGATAAAATCATTAATGTACTTTAAAAAAGAGAGAGGTTTTGACCATATATTATGATACTAATTGGGTCTAGACCTTAAGTAACATTGTTGATGTTCCACATTACTTAAAGAGAAAATTTTCGTTTCTATATTCTAGTTATTTGGGTTAGGGTTATTTTGATTAATTAAGATGAGTTTGAGTGAGAGTTCATTTGGTTTTATTTTACATTTTGTAATTTGATTTTGACCAAAACTTGTACTTATTCTATTTTGTAGGTACTCTTTGCTATCAAATGTCACGTTATTTGTTACTTATGTATCACATTAGGGTGTTCAAGAATGCTAATGCAACCTCTCAAATTGATTGGCATCAATAAGCATCAAAACATATATGATTAGGCATTATGCCAAGCCAACTTGTACTCACACTCTCTCTTCCATTTTACCTTTTGACACTAAAATAAGGAAATACTACGAAAGACTAAATTAATTCATTGAATTGTTAAGAAAGTGAAAAACTCTTCACAAAAGTGGCTAAGTAAATCAAGTTTGACCAATGATGACTACAGCTTAGAGCTCAGAAAAAAAGTGAATGGTAATCATCAATTGTCCCCCTATACTCACGAGTCCTTTTCTTTTCTCATCGCTACTCTATGTCCAACCCAATGGTCATATGAATATAAACTAATGGGAGCATCTCCTGGTGTAACATTCTAAAAGAAAATTTATTAGGAGAAAAAAGAAATTATGAAAGCAACAATTTGCTTCTAAAGAATTGTTTGGTGCTATTTTTCTCCTGAATTGACTTAAATTATAGCCATATTTTCCCCTTTGATACACCTGCATGGTTGTCAAGCCACCATGGTTCATGCATCAATTCAATTAAATCCAAAAGAATCCTCCTAATAAAATCTTTTTGGGGCAAAGTATCAAAAACTCTAAACTGAAAAACAAGTTAGATATTAGCTACAATAATCTTCCAAGGGCGATTTCGCTAAGATCAGTCCTTTTGGGGCCAGTTGTACTTTGGAGTATTTCAAGGGTAACTTCTCGGAAGACCTCACTTGGACTATTTTAGTTGACAAAATTAGGACAACCAAATGTTTCTACTATTAGATCACAGTTCCATATAGAGTAGGAATTCAATGAGAGTTCGTCGATTTCGAATGAAAAGATTGTGAAGATCCTAAACTTGGAGGAAGATTAATCATGTCAATAATATGCCCCAAATCCAATCAAGCATTAAATTGAGATGTAACAAGGTTTTGATAGTATCAATCACTCATTAAATGTTAAACAACTATATCATTTACCATTGTCTTTGATTCTTCATTTATAAGGTAAGAAGAACCAAAAAAAGTTAGCTATGGTACATGATCTCTGTACATGTTGCGAATGACGTAACCCTAAAAAGAGAGATGAGAGAGGACTTGTAGACAAACTAATTAACAACGGTTCCCTTTTAAGAAATACATTCTTCGTTATTCAGAAACAATCAATCGACTACCAAAAGAAGAAATTAGAGATGCTACTAGAAAGTAGAAACACAAATGTGACTTGTAGAAAAATTGAAATTGGGCAAAGAAAAATACATACAATGAATGAGAAGCCGATGCGCTAGCTATACAAGAGAATAACGGGGTGATGCGCAAAGGAGCCAGAACCCTAGATCTCTAAGGCGCCGCTGCAGAGAGAACTCACTTTCACAACTCTTTAAATAAATAGGGAAGATGAGAACCCTAAATGTCATCCAAACTTCCACTTGTACTTCGAAAATAATTGGGGTAGTATGGTAATTACATAATAAAAATGTGTAATAAGGCGGTCTAAACCCTAACTCGACCTAAACAACCTCGAGTTATTCGTGTCTAACTCTAGTTGATTATTTTCTCCCAAAAAAGTCTAATTTTGGGCTTATTTGGAAAATTTCATTTGCGTTTTAATTTATTTTGTTCCTACTACCTTGTACTTATGATTTTGTATCATTGTATGATGCTTAGACTAAGTTTGGATTCTCCTTTTGGTAGACCGCTATGCATAAAATGTCTCTTTGAATGTAGTTTGTTAGCGCAAGTGGAGTAGAGTGCAGTTGGTGCCTCCCTTATACTCTCATGTACATGGGTAGGGTTCGATTCCTGTAAGCACCCATCCCTCCCCCCAAGTCCCCTAGGATAGAGTAGATTAGGTTTAACGAATGGAATAAAAAAAAAAGAGAATGTAGTTTGTTAGCTAAAAAAATTGTTTTTTCTTGAGCTTTTCTATTTGGCCCATTTATCAACATGTGTCTCATATGCAGAGGCGACGCCACAGCCAAAGATGTGGGTCGGGTGACCCCATGGACATTTTTTCTTTTACTAGTACCATATTGAAATTTTTCCGAAATTAATAGACGATCCCAGGGGATATTTACGGCGACACCACACAGGATAATTCTCCCAACTTTATACCCTTTGACCGATGGTTTGATCTTTGTCGGCCATCGCATAGTCGCCGGTGGGCAAGTCCGATTGAGTTTGGAAAGCTTCCTCTTGCCATTGGTACATATTTCTCTTGTTTTCCCCTCTCGTTCACTTTGAATGTTCTAGGGCTTGTTAGATTAAATGTATAAATCTTGAGTGGAATTGGAAAGCGTGATATGAATAGAGTATTCTTTTCTGGATAAGTAATATGAATAGAGTTTCTGAGTATTCATATAATATGATAGGATTAATTTTATAAGCTTTGCCCTTTGGAATTTGCATATATTTACGATATGGGTTATTTGATTGTTTGGGAAATTTGCATATATTTACGACATAGAGACTATCATGCAACGATTCCAAAATATGAAACCGTTCGTATGCAATTGTAGAATCTTGTGTAATTTTTTTTTTTTGTCGAGAATTGAAAAGAAGTACTCCGTAGTAGATGCCTCCCGATATCTTTTGTGTATTAGCAGAAACGTTTGTCGAGCTTTAAATGTCAATTCTTGCTGGAACTAGATTTTTATTACCATTATTATGATGTTTTTCTATGATTTATATTTGGTAACAGTATTGTTGTTTATGAATGACACCATGCTCCTGAACTCCTAGAGTCGCCACTGCTCATATATGCTCTTTTAATGCTGAAAAGGAGCATTCCAAAATTTAAGCTTTAAATGATATGTTGTTTTACTTTGGAATAAATAAAAATAAATGTAGTTTTGAGCCTAAATGGAAAGAACATTCAAACATACTTGGTTTAAGATAAGAACCTCCATATATAAGAGATGCAGAAGTAAAGCAAAATCCAAGTTTGTCAAGATCTCTTTCACTTAAATGTTAATTTCTAAGATAATACCATTTCACATTTTAGATGAAACGTGTCTTCATGAAACATTTAGGAAATTTAGTTCAAATAAGGAGAGTAGGCGATGTAGATTGTAGAGTGCTAACACCTTCCTTTCTCATAACAAACTTCCAAACCCTGACTTTGGTTCACTAAACTTTGACAATTTTGTTGCCAATTTCATTCTAATGGGCTCATATGCTTTTCTAACTCCAAATATGACTTCCTCAAATTTTCAGATGAGAATTGGTGTACGTTGAATTGCTTCCCTGAGTTCCAATGGAGTTGAAGGCGTCAAATAGCTAAAGTTTGATGCTTGCCCTCGCCATCTGATATTTCCACGATTCATCACGAAGATGTAGATTTTTGAATCAGAGAAACATTCAAAGATGTGTTGAGGAAACCATATTGAAGTAAATAGTAAATCCCCTGAAGATAATCAACTAGCATCAACATCATCTTCTTCAAGCACCGTAGGCCCAATGCGGGTAAAGGATGAATCTATCTATAATGCATTTCCTCATGCGGGCTGTGATGGACAAAGCTGGAGGTTGTGCCAGGCAAGCTAGCCATGGTTCTGCTCAAAGTGCATTTTTGTTTGTGTGCATATTGTTGCTCTTGATGCTATTGTAGGGGATTCATATGGGGTTGCATCGTAGCAGTTGGAACTACGTATTACAAAATTTGAAGAGAAGCTAGTCTAAGAATGATTGTATTGTATCACTATGTTATCACGTCTGTATGAAAGCCCTCCATTTATTTGACAAAATGCTAGGCCCAAAATGTTGCACGGCTCCTTTCTTTGGAATCAAGTGAGAAGGGTCACTAGAGCAGAAGAATTGCTCTACTAATGGGGATGGGCAAGTATGTTATTTCTGTCTAGGCTCGGTGTCAAACCGGAGTTGTTCCGGTTTGACACCACCCACCTCCACGAGCAGAATGATGGGTCCAATATCGGAGTTGAGCAGTTTTTCTTGTATTAATTTGGTTTTGTTGTAATTCGTTTATGCACAAAATTATCAAACTTATGTTATTTATCTTAAACTTTTGATCACATCCTAATATTAATGACCATTAACGCAAGTATAATTTTTGCTTAGAGACGTCCTGTTACAGTAATATTTTCTTAATAGAAATTCAAATTATAGTGATTAAAAGAAAAAAATTCTAATTATGTATCTATCTATCTATCTATCTCTATTATCTACTTGAGGCATCTCATAATGTTTGTCCTCTTCGCAAAATGACAATCTAAAAATAATGTAATTTTTGCAAGAAAGATTTAGAAAAAAATTTAACAATTTATTAGGTATCGATGAGTTTTTTTAATTTATGAAAAAAGATGAAATTTTTTCTTGAAAGAAATACATTATTTTTTTATCCTCATTTTATGAACTGGGCAAACATTACGTGACAAAGGGAGTATTAAAAATGTGTTGTCTAAGTGGTGCTCTCTCATTATTGAGAAAAAAACAACAAAAGATTTAAAAAACATCCACTTCACTCGCTATCCTAATCACATCACACTCCCTTCTTTTTTCTCAACCATCATTTCTAATTAATTTTATCCTTTAATATTTCGCATATCTAGAAAATTCTCTCTTTTCTTTTATCGTTTTTAACCCCATCTTTTTCTTTATAAATGTAATTTTTAAAGAAAATTTTAAATTCAGTTTTCAAAAATTGAGAAAGTTGTTGCCTTAAATCAAGTGTTTTCTTTACAAATACTGCGAATAATTATATTTCAAAAAAATGAACTACAAATTAAATAGGATAGTGATTTTCACACTCCCTTTTTCGATATCCATGGTCTTTTTTATTTTTTAGTGTCGAAAGTGCATTTAATTTTTATGCTGGTAAAAGACAAAATAGAGAGTATGGATATAAAAAAAAGGAGTGTGAGAATCAATTCCCATTTAATACAATATCTTCAATCAAGCATATTTTGGTTTAAAAAAGGACAAGCTTCAAAAAGTAGTATAATAATATCTAACGGCCTCTTTCTAATGAAATATAATGCGAAAGTTTTAAAAAATGAGAAACTTTGATACCTTAAATCAAGTTTTTTCCTAACAAAAACTTGAGTCTTTTTCGTCGTATTATATGAGTTTTTCTCAACTTTGATCTACATTTCTATACGTTTTTCTGATTTCTCTCGACGACACAATGCGATGCAACAATTCGATCTAAACCAAACTATGATTTTAAAAACATAACCAGAAAGACCGCGCCGAAAAATAAAAAATAAAAAAATTTAGTCCAAAGGGGCTTTAAATATCTTAAATGACATGCTTTAAATAATCTCCCAACTCCTATCGGTAGTCCAAGTTTTTTCCCACCAAATATATAAAACAGATCCGGAGACGCTCTGAGTTGTCCAGTTGGCAAATCCGGTACGGAATCGTGTTCCGATTCGACCGATCCAAGTGTTTTTGCTAACTAAAACCAGCTCAACCCAACCCAACCCAGTATCTCTCTTCCCTCGTTAGGGCTAATACCTCACCACAACTCTCTCTCTCTCTCTCTCTCTCTCTCTAAGAAGGTCCCCGGAAGACGTCTTCAAAGGCGGTTATTGATCCCCGTATGTGGGTACATTTCCTTCTCACATTCGCGCACGCGCGCATTCGATGCACTGAGATACTATTCACTTTCTACGCTCGTTTCCTCATTTTTGGTGTTTAGTTTCCTCTTGATTATTGTTTGTTCGTGATATATACTGGGAAAAAGAAACCCCCCCCGAATATTGCAAGGGTTTTTGTTCACTTGGGTTTGATTGAAGTGAAGTCCACTCCTTCCGGTCTTGGATACCTAGGTGCAAGAAATTGAACCACGTGGTTTCTTTACGATTGGGTGCGGTTTTATCGAAGTAGGATGGGTTGAAGGGGAGTTTAGGTTTGTTCTTGGAACCCTTGAATTGGTGGAAGTCTGGGTTTTATGTTGGTTTGATTGAATTTGGGTTGTTCAAATGGAACCTGAGGAGAGGAGACCGGAACGGCGAGGGAGAAAAAGGAGGAGGGTGGATTCGCAAAATGCTTCGGTGGATGGGCAAGAAAAGAGGCAGGTGAATGAGACGAGGTCGAAGGCATTGGTCGGGAGGTATGTGAGGAAGGAGTTTGAGGGTAGTGGTGTTTTCCTTGGGAAGATAGTTTATTATGATTCTGGGCTATACAGAGTTGAATATGAAGATGGGGATTGTGAAGATTTGGAGAGCAGTGAAGTGAGGGAGTTTCTCGTTGGGGACAACGATTTCGATGGTGGGTTGATGTTAAGGAAGAAGAAGTTAGAGGAGGTAATCGCGAAGAAAGATGTTAAGGCTGCGGATATGGTGGTGGAGGGGAAAGTAGCGGGTTTGATGAGTGTTGAAGTATGTTCGGTGAGTGGTTTTGGTAATGATGATGCCAAGGAAATTGATGCCGTTCAAGTCGATGGCGATGCTGATTCATCTAGTGATTCTTGTGAGCATGCTCTGGACAGGGATTCTAGCTTGGAGGTTGATGCCCCTGCTGTCCTTCCACCACAATTGCCCGCTTCCTCTGGAACTATTGGTGTTCCAGAGGAGAGTGTTTCCCACCTTTTCTCTGTATATTGTTTCTTGCGCTCATTTAGTATCCAGCTGTTTTTGAGCCCCTTTGGACTTGATGATTTCGTGGGATCACTCAACTGTCTTGTCCCGAACACATTGTTGGATGCCATTCATGTTGCTCTCATGCGCGTGCTGAGGCGTCATCTTGAAATCCTCTCTTCTAATGGTTCTGAGCTGGCATCAAAATGTCTGAGGTATTCTTATGTTTTAGTATTTTTTTTTTCTCAAGATCAAGGTTTTGAATTTAATTTGAGTAGATCACTGAAAATTGATTTTGTTGCCAACCACCATGCCATACAGTTATCCCTCCTATTTTTGCTCCTTTTAATCATTTTCATGAACGAAAATGCTTTGCCATGGATGGTATTTTAGTGCACGCATGCAAGAAGCTGATATTATTGTGTCAACCATCTTTCCACACCATCCATGACACTAGAAGTACTAGGCCCATTTTATGAACATATCATTGGTTCTATTTTACTATGGAAGTAGCATTTGTTTCAATAGTCATCGGTCAGATTATAGAATTAATTTGATGCTCCTGGTTGTAGGTTAAATGATTGGAGCTTGCTTGATACATTGACTTGGCCTGTTTACTTAGCCCAGTATCTAATGGTAATGGGATATACTAATGGACCTGAATGGAAGGGATTTTACATTGATGTTTTTGAGAAGGATTATTGCACCTTATCCGTGAGTCTGAAGTTGATGATTTTGCAAATATTGTCCGATGATGTTTTAGAATCTGATGAGCTACGGGCGGAAATCGACATGCGTGAAGAAGCAGAAGTTGGAATAGATTCTGATGCCGTTGCAAATGTTGCTTCGGAAACTGGCCCGAGAAGGGTTCATCCTAGATACTCAAAGACTTCTGCTTGCAAAAACAAAGAAGCTGTGGAGATCATAGCAGAAACACATGGAACAAGATCTACTTGTTACTCAAGTTCCTTGGGTGTACATGGCAATGAAATGGAAGTGGATGCTGATATTGCCCATGATGGTAATGTTGATGAATGCAGGCTTTGTGGTATGGATGGAACTTTGCTCTGTTGTGATGGGTGTCCGTCAGCTTTCCATTCAAGATGTATAGGTGTGACCAAAATGTTTATACCAGAGGGGGACTGGTATTGCCCAGAGTGTACAATTAACAAGACAGGGCCAGCAATTACACGGGGTACATCTCTTAGAGGAGCTGAGGTTTTTGGTATTGATTCGTATGGACAAGTGTTTTTGGGTACTTGCAATTATTTACTGGTGTATGTTTCCAATATCTTTGTTCCACTACTTTGTTCCCCTCCATATTTTGAATATGACAATACATGCTGTTGTAACTAGATGACTTTGTTTTACGCTGCATTAGTTTAGCTCAATATTTTATTCTATTCGACTCTTTGTATATGGTGTCATTTTCCCCTGATAATCTGAAATCCTTGCTTAAATTGATTCCAGGCTGAAGATTTCAATCAACTCAGATCCATGTCTTAGATACTACCACCACAATGACATTCCAAATGTCCTGCAAGCACTGTGTTCCTCTGTGCAACATGCCGTTCTGTACTCTGAGATTTGTAAGGAAATTCTACAGTATTGGGATATTCCAAAAGAGACTGTACCTCTTGCTGAAGCATTTGAAATGGGCAAAAGGTCAGCGGACGAAGATGGTGAGTGTTCTCTTCCATCACTTCCTTTCTTGGGTAAGGAGAGTTGTAAAGGTAAAGATGTGGTTGAAAGTGAGAACTTAGCAAGTTGTGTAACTGGGGATAGTGCAGCACATGCGGTAGTTTCATGCCTGGAAAACTCTGGTGAAGAGCCTGGGTTCAACAGAAGTTTGTTGGATACAATGCCCCAAACGGAGCACCCTGGGCAGCAAAGGAGCGGCGACACTGCAACAAAAGCTGTTTCTTGTCTTAGTAATACAGGGTACTCTTTGAAGACTATAGCGGATTTATCTCTGTCTTCTGGTTTAGTTAGCCAGCAGGTTGATCCATCTAGTCTAAGTCAACAATGCATCACTGGAACATCAAGCTCAACAGAATTAGGGATATGTTCTTCAGGAAATAGCAATAGAGGTTACGGAGGAAAAGTGAATGGTATATGTGTTGCAGTTAACATGTCCTCTCAAATCAAAGAATACAGAGGGTGTGTTGGTGGGATAGGGTGCACAAAGTTATCTGATCATTGTCTATACACGGGTTCCCATTTTAAGTCTCAAGTCTATGTAAATAACTATGTCCATGGAGATTTTGCTGCTTCTGCTGCTGCCAATCTGGCGATTCTTTTGGCGGAAGAAAATCGGGGTTCTGAGTCTCATGGGTCAGATGCACGGAGAAAAGCCGTGTCTGCTAACAATTCACTGCAACTCAAAGCTTTCTCATCAGCTGCAATACGTTTTTTCTGGCCGAATCCTGAAAAGAAGCTTGTGGAAGTCCCAAGAGAAAGGTGTGGTTGGTGTCTCTCTTGCCAGGCTTCTGTTTCAAGCAGGAGAGGATGTTTGTTGAATGCTGCTGCCTCAAATGCCATTAAAGGTGCTATGAAAATTCTTTCTGGCCTTCGTTTGGTATCGAATGTAGAGGGAAGCCTTTATGGAATTGCAATGTACGTTATGTTCTTGGAGGAGAGTTTATGTGGACTGACAGGTGGTTCCTTCCGGAGTGCTATGTACAGAAAGCAATGGCGTAAACAATTAGAGCAGGCTTCAACTTGCAGTGCAATAAAGACCCTCTTGCTCAAGGTTAGTACTCAATTTTTTTGGCTGTTAAATTGTGCGTACACTGGCATCACCCAGTTTGTAGTGTGGCATCTTTTATTGAGGTACTCATTGCATACTCTTGAATAAAAAGTTGCCTGCATCTTATTACGAGTGATAAGAAAAGAACAAATGTAGCAACTATCATATTTTCCAGCTGCCTGCTACTTAAGTTTGGTGGGGACATATGCTAAGCCTATTAGTACTCTTCTTATCACTCCTAATAACTTCCTAGAAGTTCTTTTCAGGAAAGGAGAATGAGATGGGTATTTTTTGGGCCCTGAAATTTCTATTTGGTAGCCCTTACTTCCGGACACTTCTAATTGGTAGCTAAGGGCGTATGCTGTGCTCAATATGCATATTTACACATTTGTACTTCATGTCGTTCTCAGTGTGAACTTCTTGTTTCCATTTGCAGCTTGAGGAAAACATCCGTATTGTTGCTCTTTCTGGGGACTGGGCTAAACTTGTGGATAAAGGGCCAGTTGAATCTTCTGCGATCCAAAGTGCTATATGTGCTGCTGGATTAACTCGGAAACGCAGACCAAGTGTGAGGCGGGGTAGGAAATCATCTGCTGTATCTGACATCTCATCTGAGGATTCCCTAGATAGCTCAAGTGACTTCAACTGGTGGCGAGGAGGGTTGCTATCGAAGAAAATATTGCAAAGAGGAGTCTTACCATTCCCAGTAATTAAGAAAGCAGCTCGTCTAGGTAGCGTCTGAGCTCCCATCCTCTTTCTTGGTGCAAAGACGACATTACTTGTACTTCATTGCAAGCATCATGGATACTGAGTTCAATATGTTTTTCTTCTTCTCTTCTTTTTCTTTTTTTCTTTTTTTCGTTTGGAACGTTGAATTCTTTGTAAAGAAAGTTTTGGAATGTTCATTCATAATCCTGCTGCTTGTCAGGTGGTTGTAGAAAGATTCCTGGTGTTTGCTATACCGAAGATTCTGAGATCCCGAAAAGAAGCAGACAGTTTATTTGGAGAGCTGCAGTTGAAATGAGTAAGAATGCATCACAACTTGCGCTTCAGGTGTGTCATTCTCTTCCACGTGCTCCTGCAATAACGGTGTCTCCTCTTCTTTTTACAATTACCCCCTCTGGTGCCTTTTCCTTCATACAATGATGTTTGTGTTTTCGGGATAATCACCATTAATTTCTCTCAATTTCAAATTGGAAACTAGGTTGTGGTTTTTATAATTCTTTTTTTTTTTTGTGGATCAAGTGGTTTTGATAATTCAGTGTGGATGATTTCTAGTCTCAATTTTAGTATGATCTTTTCACTTTTACCCATTCTCACGGAAATATGAACTGCAAGTACAATAAAAAAGTATTTTATTCAATATCACGTTTTTGTAGTTTTGCAAAGCAAGATATTGTTTTCAAGTTAGTTAATTCATTTTTTGTTTTGGCAAAGTCAACATCATTTTTGTTTTATTTACTCAACTTTTACAGTAAAATTGCTCCTTGTTCAGGTCAGGTACCTAGACTTTCATGTAAGATGGGGCGATCTTGTTCGTCCTGAACAGAACGTTCAAGATGGAAAAGGTGCAGAGACAGAAGCTTCTGCTTTTAGAAATGCGTCTGTTTGTGATAAGAAAACTATGAAAGACAAGGTTATATATGGAGTCGCTTTTGGGAATCAAAAGCATCTCCCTTCCCGTGTCATGAAGAGTATCATCAATATTGATAAAGGAGAAGATGGAAAAGAGAAATACTGGTTTTCTGAAACTCTTGTTCCTCTATATTTGATCAAACAGTATGAAGAGAAGGAAGACAAAGTGCTTCCGCCATTGGCTGAGAATCCTGTGAATGTGCTCTCTGATTTACAAAGACTACAGCTGAAAGCTTCCCGTAAGGATATTTTTTCTTACCTTTCACTTAAGAGAGACAATTTGGACAAGTGCTATTGTGCTTCATGTCAACTGGATGTTTTACTTAGGTAATGTGTTGAGCACTGCTATTAACATTTCTGTATTGTGTTACGCTCTCCCACTTACTGTCAGTTAAGTAACATGTTCTCTGCTGTGATTACAGGAAATCAGTCAAGTGCAGTGCATGTGGAGGTATGGTCATTGCTGAGCTGTTTTAAACTGATACTGTCTTGAAATTTCTTGAAATTGATTTTATTAGTTCTTTTACGCGCCAAATTAGTCATCAATGTGAAAATAACTTTTAGTTGTTGGAAACTTAAGTTATAACGACATCACTAGTTAAAAAAGTTCGACTGTCATGCCTCTGAATAGGCCTCAAAACAGAAGAAATATAGGAAGTCAAAGAAAAGGCAGATTCTTTGCATAACAGAAATATATCCCTCAGACATCATGCAAATTGAGCAGAATCCTACCTTGCCAGTCTAAAGAAAGAAGTTTCTTTCAATTTCTATGTAGAACCCTTGCTTTTATACATTTTCTACTGATAATTTGCTTGTAAAGCTTGAACCAGTGTTGAACAATTTAGTGGGAAAGTTAAACAACATGCAACCACTACAGTTTTCAATTTTCACCCTACCTGATTTTTTCATTCTGTGTGTGTGTGTGTACTTATACATGCAAACTAACTTATTATTAAGAGCTTTTGTCCCTCAAACGCCAAAGCCTTGTAATAAGCCCATGGAGTATTTACATGATTATCAGGTCTGAGTGGATGGCCAGTGTTGGACCCCCTCCCTAACCCTTAATACTACTGTTTTGAAACGGGTCGGGTTGCCCGTTCCACCGGTTAGACTGTCAACCATTCTAGGTTCTTGTCCGGGAAACTCATAAGACTATTTAGTCTGATAAAATGCCAGCTCATTCATAGTGTTGACGGTTAGCCGTTCCAAATCGCCGGTTCTACCAGTTAGACTGTTTCCTGATCAAACTAGAAGTTACCAAGGAACCATGCATAGCACTGAATAGAGAGCCGCCGAATATACCAGCTACGGACTGGTCTAGGTTTTGGTCTGGGAAACTCAAGAAGACCATTTGGTATGATTAAATGCTGTCTCATTCAAACTGTTTATTGTTTGGCAAAACTGAACCGGGCTTTGCAAGCTCACCAAATCCACTTGCAAATATCGAGCAATGGGAGAATGTCCAACTTCATGCTCTTCAAAAAAGCTTGAAGCTGCAACCATGGGCAATGGACTACCGCCCACCTTATTAACATTTGTTGCTACCTTTCCATCAATTCAAATTGTTCAGCAGATGTCTTTAGTGCTTCTAATTGCAATTAAGGACCAAAAAGATCCTTGATATTATCATGAGAAGGCCATGAAGTATGCAATATCATTGTACAAGGACTTGATGTTTCCACTTTAGGTATTGAGGTATTGTTTTCGATTTATGATTTTGTGTTAGTAGATATTCTAAATTTGTTGTTGACGTTCTTATGACTTCACGATTTGATTTCGGTTAACCCATCAGTTGATCAATGACCCTTTGACCCGGTTCCTTTTGTGTTTCTCTCTCAACAGTCTGGTTTACAAAACGTTGGTAAATTTCACTAACTGTTAAGATGTACACATAGACATGTATAGTACTCCTACCAATTTATTTCGCTGCATATGTGGCAAGATACAATTCATTTAGGTTGTCGACATTATCTTTTTCCAACATAGAACGAATAGCTGGTGGCAACTAGGCGGTGACACAAGACAGTGAGAATATCTAGCAACATATAGCTTTTCTCGTATAGGAAAAGGGGGTTTCTATCTCCCATCCATGGGAGATTGTGTAATTTAACATTAGGGATATTGTTGCCACGAAATAGATGGGGGATGACACTTGCATTTTTGGATAAACTTATTGAAACTTGGGGAGGCTTCCCATAGTTCCTCATGTATTTTTACCAGAGATGCTGGGAATATAATTGTAGTTCAGAAGATGGTCTTTACCAAATTGACCCTGCCATTTTTGTGATCAGGTTTTTGTCATGAGCGGTGTATCATCTGTTCAGCAAGTGGCAGTAGTGACGACGTTGGGTTTTTGATCACCTGCAAACAATGTTACCATTCCACAACTCTCCTCCAAAGTGAAAAGAGTAACGAATCAACAAGCCCTTTGGTTTTGCATGGGCAAAAGATTCGGAATGCAGTTACAGTCAGTAAAGGTGCCAAGCAGAAAAGCTTAAATCAACCATTAGCATCCGTCGGACATTTAAAAAGTTCTTCGAAGACAAAACAAGCCGTGAATGGTTCTAACTTGGCAACAAAAAAACGACCCAAGTTATGTTCTTGGGGTCTGATACTGAAAAAAAACTCCAAAGACAGTGGAACGGATTTCAGATTGAATTATATTCGTCTTAGGAGCAACCCGGATGAGAGCAGGTCAGGACCTGTTTGTCACCTGTGCCGTAAGCCTTATAATGCTGATCTCATGTATATTTGCTGTGAAATGTGCACTAGTAAGCCTCCTTACTCGACAAGTTCCATGTCTCCCCTTATTTGTTTTGATAGGTTACTCTGTTAATTTATACCACTTTCTTGCCTTGTTTTGGTCACTTGCAGGATGGTATCATGCTGCAGCAGTAGAACTTGAGGAATCAGAAATTTTTGAAGTGGCGGGTTTCAGATGCTGTAGGTGTCGTAGGGTAAAATTACCTTCATGCCCTTACTCGGATCCGGAGAGCAATGCAATGGTGACGGCCAAGGGGTTCCACAGAGCTCCAAATATGGGGAATTCAATAGCGGAGCAGGATTATGGTATCTTCTCTGGACAATATAAAGAGTTGGAATCGAATAGTCCAGTGTTGCCAGAAAATGAGGGAATTTTGTGTGCACCAGAGGAGGATAGTCTTCTTTTTTCTCTTTCAAGTGATCAGCAATTTAGAGAACACGATCCGGAAATGGATTTTGAGTGGAATACCATTACTACTGCTGCTTCTGGAACTGGGCCTCAGAAACTACCTATTAGAAGGCATATGAAGTCTGAGAGGAATGGAGATTATCCAACTACGGGCGAGTTATCAACACCAATTGAGCCAAACAATCTCTTGAACCCTGGAGATGAATCATTATCTCCTAAGTTGGAGTGGGATGTTTCTGAAAACGTTTTTTTCGAAGATGGTGTAGCGTTTGACTGGGAAGGTCTGAACTATGAGGATATGGAGTTTGAGCCCCAAACCTACTTCTCATTTACAGAGTTGCTGGCATCTGATGATGGTGGCCAGGTGGGTCAAGGTGATGATGCATCGGGAGATATATTGGATATGAACTATCAACAAGAACCTACAATTTCCGTAGGACCCACTGGTGATACTTTGCCTTGTCAGATATGTTCAGAGCCATTACCTGATCTTCCTTGCCAGATTTGTGGTACGTGGGTGCACATCCATTGCTCACAGTTGGTGGAGCAGTCATCTTGGGAGGGTGGCAACTGGAGGTGTGGCCAGTGCCAGGAGTGGCGGTAGTTAATTTCGTCATACCAGGTTTTGGAATTTTGTCTGTTGTTAAGTGAGTCGAGAAATGGAGTACACAGTTGAACTTTTAAGGTTTGTACAGCTATAAAGTAAGCTTCTGAAAAGGTGGTGCTGCTTCCGGTCAGGTTATCTCGTCCGATAAATTTCAGTATTTTGATTGGTATTCTTGGAAGATTGATTTAAAATCATAGGCTTTGTCTGATCAGTATTATTAGAAGTTGCGAAATTGTCGGCTTGGTTTTGGTGTCTGCTTCCCGGATTAGTACCGCGAAGATTGGAATCACATTGGGAGCAGTGATATTTACTCGATATTGGTGGGTTTAGAAAGATTTGTTTTGCCTTGTCTAATTCTTTTGGCTTTTGTGACCAGAATTAACTCTCTTATTTGAAGAGTGACGAGTCTAATGATTGAATCTTTGAAGCTCTCTTTTATCAATGTGCTACCCATTGATCATCTGTTGTAGGGTGACCCTTTTATTTTTCTTGGGCAGTGCATTTGTTTTCAGCAATAATTTCCTTCAATATCGGAAATTGTTTTTGGTAATCCAGAAGAGAAGTATTTTTTTTTTCTGCTTGTTTTTGGTAGGGTTTCTGCTTGTTTGGCTCGATTAGACATGGAATTGAACGGCAACTCCCAGGGAGCCCATTTTTGGCATTTGAATGTAGAAATTGGTTCATGCTGGAGGGATACAACATACAGGTTATAAGACAACCAATTGTACAAAACATGAGATGTACAATACTTCTGGATACGGCATCGCTAATTCCGATGGATTTATTCATCCTATCGACGTATATTTGCTATTGGTTCGAGAAATCAGACATGGCTAATGTACTTTTATGTAAAATTCTATTAGGTGCTCTGGCTCGGATCATCCCTGCTTCCTCCTTGCAGTACTTGCATGCTCCCATTGATTCTCCTTGAAGGTTTTCTCCTGTTAAAGCTGGAGATTTCGTCGGTACTGTTTTATTTAGTACTTCCTTTTTCTCACTCGTATGCGGACTTTTCTTGTTCATCATGTTTTTTTTTTGGGTAAATCTGTTCATCTTGTTTTGTAGCTTGGAACCTTGTAAGTCAGATTGTTTCGGACGGGGATGATGTTGTGCACATCCGAACCGTCCGTTTCGGCAATCAATGATCAGGTTTGCCGAGACGGTTGGACGGTTGAGATTAAGCACAACACTGAGCAATCCAGACCATGGATTGTCAAGACGGACAATCCGGATATGCACAGCACCATCCCCCAATCCGTTTCGGACTATGCCCTTTTGTGGTGTCTACTGGCCTCGTTGGCGGATGCCTTTGGTGCTAGAGGAGGTAAATAAATAGGTATCGAAGAGTAGCAAAAAAGGAGAGAAAATAATAGGAAAGGGAAAGAGAGGGAAAACTTTCTGAGGAAAGAGAGTTATTTTTCCTTCTTTCCTCGATTCCAAACAAAGTGAGTGTGTGTATATATATATATACATACAGTCCGGATCAAGTCCACACCCTTACGGTCCGCACCCGTCCGCACCTCCCTTTTTTCGATCGAATTTCGATGATCCGAGCTGCTCAATATGATCAGAACGTGATTTTAAGGGTACCAACGAGAAATCAGCAAAAAAATATGATCGGGGTTTGAACCCTCACCAAATGAAGTGGCCATTACCCTTGTCTTTTTATTTTTCTGTTTCTTTGTCATTCAATGTGCGTATTTTTTAACCCTTTCTTTAATCCAATAGAATCATATTCTACACTATCTTAGGAAATGGAGAGTGGGGGTGGGGTTTGAACCCTCACCAAATGAAGTAGCCATTACCTGCTCAACCAACTGAGTTAGGAGACAATTTCCGTATCTCTTTGCCTTAAACTCGATTGTCTCTTGCCTTTATTTATAACAATTCTCGATCTCTTTCTTCCACAAACATTGCATGACCAAGGACGGAGCTAAGATGTTAACATAGTGGTGGCGGATATGGGAAGAAAAGAAAAGAAAGATGAACTACAGTATGAACAGTTATAGACTTGAGAATTTGAAATACAAACTCTGTAGTGTACGATGTTTCTCATACGCACGAAAAGTAACAACAAAAGGGTAAATTGAAAAAATTTAATGGTGGCGTGATTGAAGAGTTTAGTCGAAAAATAAAGATTTCACTATGGTAATAGCGTTTTTTTTAATCGTTGCTGTGGCGGCCGCAATCGCCAACCCTGGCTCCATCCTTGATTGCATCGTATTCTAACTGTTTTTCTTTTTGGGTCAACTCCTTTAAGTGAGTTCGGCGATATCTGATGTGAAATTTTAATGTACTCGCAAGCGCACGAATCGTATCGAAGTATATATAGGTATGCAAGTGCGAGGTCGAACCCACAGGAACTTGTGTATTTTTTTATAGGAAAACTAAATAAACTCAAACCGATTAAATCCTAACCTAGTTGACAAAGGTGTGATTGATATTTAAACTAATAATTTTAAATAAAGCAATGACAAAATAATAATTAAACTAACACAGAAAAACAGTGAGATTGCTAGTTGAGAAAAGTAACTAAGGTTTTGAAATCCTCACTCACAAATATTTATCAACTAATCTTATGCAACGATTTTTCCTATAATTTCTACGCAATGATTTAGAAGCTAATCTTAATCATTATGAATAATATTTCGTTAAGCCCTTTTTATTTATATCGACAATATGTTCCTCCTCTGCTTCGCAAGTTTAAGCTAAAAATATCTACTGTGTATCCGCATAAAATAAATCACAGTAGATATCCCGTACTTAAATATAAACTTTGATAAACCAAGCAATTCGATTAATAGGGTGATATCAAATCATGAAAAAAAATCCATTCCGATTGAATTCATATCCGAGTTTCAACCAAATTAATTAATGAGATTAGAACCTCACAAATTATTCTTTTGCTCATCTTGTTTCTCCAACCGTAGCCTTGTAATCTCGTCCGTGAACCAAGCCGTGGTTGCTGCCTCTGATCCGTGGTGATCTCCCTTCACAGAACCCTATGGTCTCCTTTTCCTTTATAAATACAGTAGAAGCCAATTGCTGTGGAAATTCCCAATTCTAGTTAAAACCAAATCACTTATTTTGGACCCCACTTCCTCTACTGCCTTGGGCGAAATATTTCTTAGTATTCAATTCCTTATTGTGCATGGTAACAATTGTAGTATCCTTCCAATTCTTTTCTTTCCACGGCTGAAATAGGTAAAGTTATCATCTTTTTCTGCAAAATTAATAATTCAATGTAAGTAACGAGAAAGATAATAATCTAGTAAACTACGAGCAATTAAGGGCTAACAACATGTGATATTGGGGCCTCTGAGTAACAATATTTTGTGCTCATCAATATCAAAATTCTAGATCAAATGAATAAATCAATAAAACACAAAGACACTACTAAATGTATAGGGATAGTGTGCCCCAAACAGGGAGGGGAATGCAAAATGGTTGGGATTGGATTGGTAGAGTGTTGGTATTATTAATACCTTGTTTGGTAACCAAAAATGGTTCGGACTAGTAGTCCGATGGGATTAAAAATCCGGGTAATAGGGGGTATTGCTAATACCCCGTGGGACTTGGTATTGAGGGGTATTAATAGTCCAATCCCAACTCCTTCACATTACCAATCCCTTTTCATTACCAATTTCTTCTATCAATCCAATCCCATCATCTAATCCCATCTCAAACAAACATGATATTAATAATTCCATCATTTAATCTCATCCCAAACAAACATACTCATTATCAATCCCTTCTCATTACCAATCCCATCTCCTTACGAATCCCAATCCTAATCCCATCTCTTTACGAATCCCATCCATCTATCACTGTTATCAAACGAGGCCTTAGCTCTCATTGTACTCTGTCTATTTCAGATTTTGCAATGAAATTAATGAAATGCCTGATTCTAAAAAAAAGGGCACAACTCTGTCTATTTCAGAATATCAATAATAAAATTGTCCTTCTCTCTAACAACTTAAACTTTTAGATGAGTTGATGGTTAACAATCTCATATGGTAGAGTAGACGATAAAGCCGTGTTCAAATCTCTCCTCCTACCTAAATCCTAATGATTAAGACTTACATGTGTTTAGCCTGCTTATGGAGGAAAGTTTGACTACACGTAAGGGATAGATCCTGTGGTCGAATCTCATCTCCTACCTAATGATCCTGCGTTCGAATCTCTCCTCCTAGATTAAAATTAACACGTGTTTAGCCCACTTATGGAGGAGAGTTTGACTACACGTAAGGGATAGATCCTGTGTTTGAATCTCTCCTCCTACCTAATGATTAAAATTAACACGAGTTTAGCCCGCTTATGGAGGAAAGTCTGACTACACATAATGGGGCGTATTGAAAATATAAATAATAAAATTGCTTATTAACACGAGTTTACCTTTATTAGGGTTTTCTTGTGCGGTAATTGTTTGTTATCTGGGCTTTGAGGCCCATAGGGTGCGGGCTTCGGCCCATTAGGTGTGGGCTCTGTCCCAAGGGTTAGGCTGGCCTATGTTGTCTATGGGTTAGTCTCCGGCTTGGCCGATGTTGTCTATGGGCTATGCCTTTTAGTTTTTGGGCTAGGATTTCGGCACCTTGGACTTCTTGTTGTATTTGGGTTACGGGCTTCTTGTGGGCTCTATCGTTATATATTTATACCTGTTTAGACCCTTTAGGTGTTCTGGACCAGGTCATTGGGGGTTCTCTTTGTTGGCTGCTTGCCAACAAGTCCTTGTTTTAAATAAGCTGAGCGTATGACTTGAAGTCATCGCGGAAAATACCCAGTGCACTTGCCACCACATTGCCATGTGGTGTCGTCCTGTTGTCTGATTGGTTAAAAACGTAGGACCCGTGGATTTTTTTATTTGGAAACAAAACAACACATGGCAAAGTGTGAATTAACGATGCCTTGATCACCAAACAACTTCTCATACGTCGGCGCCGATAGTACTAATAATCTATAAATAAGACTCATAAGAGAACCCTAACAAACCTCAGCAGCTCCAAGAACAAACAAAAACAGGCACCTCTCTCTCTCTCTCTCTCTCTCTCTCTCTCTCTCTCTCTGCTCATTGAGTTTCGTATAACAAAACAGTAGCTTAGGGTTTGTTGTCTTCTGAATGCAGCCGCCGTATCTTCTTCTGTTTTTGTAGGGAATTTAGTAGTAACAAATACGCATCAATTGTTCTAGTAGTGCTTGTGAATTAAACAGAGGTTACGTTGTCCCTTTTAAATTGCAGTACTAGTACTGTGTCATCCTGAATTTTTTCCCAGAATGCCGAAGGAGAAAAGAGCCCCTTCACTCTCTTCCGATCGGGTCGCAGCATCCCCGTACCATGGCAGCCCTAAGACCTACAACCGAAGCGTATCGAAAAACCGTGTGAAATCAGTTGGGGAGGAAAGCAATTGGGAAGAAACTAGATGCCCGATTTGCATGGAGGCCCCTCACAATGCTGTCCTCTTACTATGCTCCAACAGCAAGAAAGGATGCCGCCCTTACATGTGCAACACTAGTAACCTCCACTCCAACTGTCTCCGCCAATTTTGTGCCTCGAATCCAACGCTTTTGTGCCCCCTTTGCCGAGGGACAATCAGTACTGGGTGGATCGACGTAGAGCCTGCGCCTCGCGAGTTGATGAATTCCATACCCAAGAGTTGTTCCGTCGAGACTTGCGAAGTCAGCGGGACTTACACAGAACTGGAGAAGCATGCCAGGAGCGAACATCCGTCAGTACAGGCGCGGTCAGTGGCAGACACCGTTCGCCAACAGCGTTTGCTGGCGTTGGAGAGCGAAAGAGACTTGCAGGATATCCGCGTGATTGATTTAGATGGAGATTTTGCTCCAATTGTAGCGGAAGAATCGGGCAGCCCTTGGCACGCGAACGGTGTCGTAATCCTGTCGTCCGTTTTCTTTGAGACGTCTGTTCCATCTGATTTTTCACGTCAGGCTGCGTCTAATAGTTCCGGAGTGAGTGGGCAATCGCGTAACAGGAGCACCGCGAGGATGAGGGCTGGTAATCTTCCCCGGCACCAACTTGCAAGTAGATAAACAGGAGACTTGGAAAATCGAAGATGGTCAGATACAGAAGGGCTGGTAATCTTCCCCGGCACCAACTTGCAAGTAGATAAACAGGAGACTTGGAAAATCGAAGATGGCCGGTCAGATACAGAATCGCTTACATCGATGTTTCCGGCTATTAACAAAGGGTGAGACTCATGGTTTTCAGGCTGGGATGTAGTAGTTCTACAACTGTTCAGTTTTTGAGATGGAATTAATTCATTCTTTTCTGGTTAGGTTTTCTTGGTTTAGTTTCATCTGGGTGTTTAATTTGCCTATACCATTAGTTTTTCACTAATCTTTCCGGCTATTAAGCAGGTTGGGATGTAGTTGTACAATTGTTTATTGATTTTTTGATGTAATCAGTACTATTATTTTCTGGGTTATAATAATTAATTCCATATTCAACCTGTTTGTTTTCTCCTCTTTTGTTTTGAATTGTTTTTTAGCACAAGAACATTGCACACTATGTATGATTATACTATCAGTTGTGACTCTTGTTTTGTACTTTCAATAGAAGGGCTTGAGGCCCATTTCACCTTTTTCACTGCAAGTCCTTTCAGCAAATTTGCATTATATATCAGTAGAAAACAAACGATTCATTTCTGGTAAGTAAAAATCTGGGTCCAAACAAATGAACTTCTATTATTACTTCTTCTTCCATCTAATTAACTTATATTATTAATATTAAAAATATGTACCCACAAACAAATGAATTTGTTACAGCTTGCCCTACTTAACTGCTCTCATGCTAATTCATATTACAGAAACCACAACTAAACCCTCACTACATAAAAAGGAGGAAGACTGGGAACAACTGGGAAAAAAAACTCATGCTAAAGGAAGAGAACTTGCGAGGTGGCACAATACGATCGTGAAGAAAGAATCTTGAATGCCGGACCCATCTCCGCCAGCACCGTATTGCATTTGTCTTGTACTCAAGTCTTGACTGGCGAAGGGAATGATCCGTGGGAAGACAGTGTAATCGGTTTTACAAGTGTGTTTAAAAAAAAAAAAAAACCTTCAACTGACGGCATCCACTCTAATGAAGCAAACCAGCGAGCATAGCGCCAGGATCTGATAATGATGTGGGAGCAATAGTTGGTTGAGTTTGTGGAGGTGCGGGAGAAGGTGCCCCGGAAATCGTAGGAATGCTAACCAATTGTTCCTTTACAAACTCCTTGAACCTGCACAATTTGTCGCAAGTAAAAACAGTATCAAGTTGCAATGAAGTTAAATGGTACGGAGATTGAACGCCAAAATTGGAAGACATACTCGTATGTAAGAGTAGGATCCCCTGAGGCTAATGTCATACGTAGCTGCGTTCTGTCTGCTGGATCTGTTTCAACTCTTATCTACATATCACCCAAGGACAAAAGGCAAAAAATGAAGCCAGAATGACATGGAAACTTGCAAAAGCATTTGTTATTTGCCTACATAGTTTTGACAAGGAGCAATAGTGGGCGCAGCTCTAAACAAAGCGCTAAGGAGCACATTTTTGTAATTCAGCAATATGCATTAATCAGCAATGATTTTTCATCTTAAATACTTTTATTGAATGGCCAAGGCAGAGTTCAACCAATCAAAAACAGCCAGAAGTTTGAGACGATGCATTTTTGCCTCATCTATCCCACCATAAGGTTCACTAGGGCTGTATTTGGAACTAGGATTTGGGTAAGTAAATAGAGAATCTGAAGTATCTAAGAGCTCAAAACAGTTGGATCCTTCAACCTTTCCATTCTTTATCCAAATCCGTGATCCAAATACAGCATAGGATACACCTATTTATCGCTGGCAATAACAATCCCAACAGCACAACCAAGCTATTAAGGCCACATCTTACCAAGCACAACATGGCGCGCGTACTCTCAGAGTAAAATGTAGTGCTTGCAACCAAATTATTGGCATTTGGATCCTGAAAAAGAGAAATAAAACGGTAAGGAGATTTCATGTACGTGATTGAGGTAGGCCCAGAAAGATACATCAATAACTTACGAGCCCTGGACAAACTATCAACCGGAAACTGTTAAATAAGTTTGCCATTTCCATGAGAGAAATCGGTCTCACCCCTCTAACCTGCCCAAAATTTCATAATCTCATGTAAGACAAATATTTGTCAAATGTTGGTGAAATTGGAAAAACTTGGGCTACTAAGCATAAAAACACATGTTCGAGTTTGAAAAAGCAACCACCTGGTGCAAATAAAGCCAAAGGCAAGCCTGTTCCTTATTTTATTCCTCTTAAGTCTTAACAGTTAACACCCCTGTTTAACAAGAATTGAGATGGGTATTCTCCTTTCATTGTTTGTCAATGTTGAAAACACAACACAACCAAAGTATTTGCTAGTGGTAAGAAGTGCAGGTATGTTACTAGGAGATGCTTTTTAAACGTGGACGAAGTTTGAGAATCAAATTGCTAAGAATACCGAGTCTACCGACATACAACATTTCCTTTCAGGGTGCAAAGATGAATCAAGCTTTAAAGTCATAAACTGATGCAGATGACATACAAACTTATAAAGCTTCTTTAGAATGGCTTTGTCAACACAATCAGAATCCTTAATACTGCCTATCTGCTAATTGGCAATTCAAATATATTTTGACTAGAGACAAAACAAAGCTCAAGGACATATTATGAATGAAGCCAAGTATAATGTCTCCTCAAGTAGTATTAACTGTTAACAAATATGTGCATGTCTTCGTGCCTAATACTACTCTCTCCAAAGACGTCCCTTAAGTTTATTTACTGATTGAACAGAAAGGTGAAAGTCTTCAGTGCTAGCTTCCAAGCGCAATAGCTCATTGCATTTGCATACAATAAGACAATGATGAAGTACCATTCAGGCAGCACCACTTCCAGAAAAAAGAAAAAGGGTAATTGCCTTTTGTGCGTTTTCTCAGTTCCAAACAAAACAAAAAAAACTATACCAATTATGCATGAATAGCGAAAGACGGCACAGGTTTATTTGGTAAATTTTAGACAATTGACTAGCATATCGTCTTACAAACGCAACAGTGCCACTGGAAAAAGCTGAAAACAACTACAAAGAGGAAGGAGATAAGATAAAATGCAACACACAGACATGTTCAACGTTGGACAAAACGAAGCCTGAGCACACTTACCACTTCTTGAAGTTTCAATGGTGGTCCAGAAAGTGATCTCCACTGGGGGAAGAACTCTTCAGCAGAAACTGTTATAGCTTGAAAAAATTTATTCAGAACAGCAGGAAGGCGAAGTTTGACATCGACCTGCAGAAGGATAAGATGCATTCAGTCTCTACAATCACCTTGGTAATATCACAAATATCTCATTGCTAGGTGATACCATATGAGTTCCAAACTTGTAGGAGAAGTCAAGAACAGCTGCATCCCTGCTAGGGCGGAGGTTTATGACTTCAAGTGGGCATTGTACCTACGTAACCCAAAAAATGTCACAAGAATAAAAACGATGAGATGAAAGATACAAAATTAGAGCAGATAACAACCAGTTATCAAGCAAAAAGCATGATCTGACCTGCGCCCGTGGAGGAATAGTTTCAGGGACTAATGAGAGCTCCATCTTCAGATGTGAGGGAGATAATATCAGAGCTTGAACAGAAACTAGTGGAGCAGTATTCTTATTACCCAAGAAAAGAACCAGTCGACCATGATGGGCTCTCCACTCTGCTTTAATGCCAATCTGGGACAGTATTTGTAAGAAATTCACTAGTAGCCTTGGCAACTATATAATAATCTGATATAATCAGTCCTCATATAGAAAATTTTCAATGGACTATTACGTTCCATTTTTAGAAGAGTCAAGGCGATCACAAGGGCAGTATACCTGAATATAAGGGTCCTCGTACAACACACCGCTATCCTTTAGGCATAAAGCATTAAATCTTTCTGCAATATCACCTATTGGCTGGTAACATGCATCATGAAATCAGTCAATCAAAAACAAGCATAATAGAACACATAACTGTTGGTCTTTATTGACAATGCCTAGCACCAGAGCTTATCTGAAATTTAGTACGGGAATTAGCTAAAGTGACATGGGAAGCAATATGCATCCGACGACCACGGAATTAAGGTTGTCACCCAACATGGTAGCAACATTACGCCCCATCACAGGCAAAGAATTGGGCGTTGGGAGGCCAGAATATTGTTAGGTTGAGCAGGCCTAGAAACAGCCAAACACATAATATTGGAACTATCGAAAGATTTTGGAATGGGAAATCAAGTAGGTTTCCGAAAGTTAGTCCACCAGAACAACTTGGATTGATAAGCATATGAAGAAACATCATACAAACATCATTGTTACAAGTAAAGAGTCCGTGACTTCTATGGTAGTCATATTACTAAGGAAAGGCAACAAGAAACTAACTTACTTCTAATTTAACCAAACATGACATGCAGGTGATGCCTAAGCATCTAGGCATCACCTATTAGGTGCATCTGTGGCCTAATCGACCATCCACCTAAGAAGAAAGGCAGGTTTTAGCATATACCACCACTTCATGGAAAATCGAAGTATGTGGATGTTGTCCAAGTATATTCCCTATTCATAAGCAAGTGGATGTTGAGCAGCGAGAATAGAGAAGTATGTTACTATTTAAGGTATTAGTCATTCAAAGAGAACCGTACATCCAAAAATTCAACGGTTTAAAGAAAACCAACCACTATAAATTGAATAGTCACATCAAGCAATATTTAACAATTCACAAGTAGCAGTTACAAACTCAATTTTGGCTAAAGAGTAATTAGGTATTGCAGTCTTGAAGAAATCAATGATAAACAGTTATTGATAATCAAATCAACAAGGTATGTAATAGAGCAATGGAAACCTGGACAGCATTTGTCTGCTCTCCAACGGGTGCAATGGCTAGAGCTTCTTCTGCATTTGAAACACCTTCTGCTCCAGGTGCCAAATTGTAATCAGCTTGTGCAGTAGCACCGGGAGGTCCTTCAATAGCCAGTGGACTTAAGAGATCACCAAGGAGATCAGCTGAAGGTTCAGGAGGTTGAGGATCCACTACGGTGAGAATCCCATTGGCCTGAGTTGCGCCTTGATCACCCGAACTATGATCCTGTCAAAATACTCAACCATGGATCAACATCTAACCGAACCTACAAAACTATCCATCCTTAAATCTTAAACGTCTGATCTATGATTCATAAAATCCCCCTGGATAGACATCTCACCACATTGCTCATGCTAGGCACCTTTACCAGACCAAGCTGGCTTACAGGTGGCGTTCCGTTGGTAGGACGTTGGTCAGTTACTACCAAAGCATTAGAGTTCTGCTGCTGGGCCCGCAACTTAGTAGCACTTTGCTCTGCAGTATCAGCTTCGGTATCTTCGGCCTTCTTAATCAATGCAGACTAAAAGACCCAGAGCATATACTACCATTAGTGTCATAGACTTTATGCAAGCATGTCTCTACACAAGTAAAGAAGAACTGTTCTTTCAGCATGGCCATCACTTGGACAATAGATATGAGGTCTTTCCAAAATATATTGAAGAGCCTATCCAACAGAATAAACTGAATCTGACTGCATGCAAATGCTGTAAACGTGTACCTGGCGCTCGGAGAATTTAGGCATTTCAGCCATTATATCCATTAAGGCTGCACCTTTCCTACTCAATGCAAAATACTCAACAGCTCTTTGCTGTATCTCAGCGTCAATACAACTCTCATATCTGGGAAAAAAAAGAGCATGACCTTCGAAAAGAATTCCCAGGTATTGTCGATAAAGCATGAAGTATGAGCTCAAAGTACATGAAAATGAAAAGTTACAATTCTGACTAGCTGAATCTCACTTGTGGAAAATTGTCCAAATCTGATTCTGCAATTCTGGGTCTGAGGGTTGAGTGTGCATTAAGATCTTAGCATATGTAGAAAGAAGAATGGGAATCGTTGAAGTCCTGGTGGCATGTATCTCCATTAGCATAGTTAAGTGATAAGCAGCATATATAACCATGAAAAGATAAGAAAAACAGAAGTTCAAGTTCCCTTACGAAACAGTAGGCAGCTTCTCATGAATGATGCTAAAGATTTCCTTTGGACTACACCCAGGCCGTCTGGCCAGAAGGTGGCTGTATTCTCCGAGAATATAGGCACTGACCTGCTTCCAAAGATGCCAATGCCCGAATACGCTTAATACCTTGCAATTTCCTTTTTCCAAAAGAAGTTTCCTAATAACTGATATGATTGAGCATGCCTTGGGTTAATAACTTGTAAACTAATTAAGAACTTGGTAATTGGACTACCAAAATATGCAAAACATCTGCCTTTGTATTAGCCTACTAGCTACTAAAGCTCAAGATCCAGGCCCACCTTCGCTCAGCACTTTTCTCGACAAGAACAGAATCTTGCTTAACCCACAGGCAAAGCATCGGTGTCTTAAATAGCATTGGTGCCTTGTATAAGTTCTTGATCATCCCATCAATAGAATGCAATGTAAATAAAATGCACATACGAGGTCAACTCAATCAAGTGTACACAAAAACAAAATAAATACACATACTAGGCCAACTCAATTGAGTGTACACAAAACAACTCAGAGTTGGCTTAGCATCAAAAGCACATACCAAATACTAGCTCAATATGTGAACTAAAACGCATCAATAAGGCTTTCACATGTATTTCCTCCATTAAAATAGAGCATGTAAGTAAGTCATAGGAAGAATGTACACACCTTGACCATCGTCTCATGTATAGCAGGCTTATCAATATACTCCCTCACTTTTACTGCTGCATAAGGCTGATAAAACATATATAGCATGTGCAAGGGATTAGAAATTGAGTAAATTTCAAGAAGCGGAGACAAACAATGAAACACATGAAAGAATAAGCTGTAGTAACCTGTAAATCCTCATTATTTGTAACAAACTGCACAACACGAAACCAAATGTCATCACTGACAAAATCTCCAGCTTTGTCAATCAACTGAAGAATCACATCCACATACCTGCACAGTGGCTCAGAAAAAAAAATGCAAGAATAAGAAGACAAACAATTCCTTCTTTAAAGGAGCCATTTTTTCCATACTGCAATAACTTCAAATTTAGAAACCTGAAACTAATCGATAAAGTGAATGCCCAAAAATGCTGTGGCAGGACCAATATATCCACAAAATTGCAGAACAGACTTTAGTATTCCAAAATTTTGTCAAGTTTATACCCAAATGCATGACATAGATTGTCAAAAAGACACATTGTGCAACTGCCAGCTCAAACCCCAGCTCGACAAGTTTGACTTGACACAATAATGTTCAACTTACGTTTCTAACTCAGACATCATCACGTCTAGATGGAATCAAATTTAGAAGCTAACTCCAGTCTCCATCCATAACAACAAAGACTTTGGGATTCCATAAGGTTGTTTCTTATTTCCCTACTTTCACATTCTAAGCATGGAAGATCCAATTTCCTTTTGTATAAAACGAAAGTATCAACCTGTTATTTACACAGTTAAACCATCCAACATTAAAACTCTTCGTATGCATCAAATGCGATTCAACCTAGCAACCTTACCAGGTCAACAGTCTCTTATAAGGGTTGGAACTTGGAAGACAGGTTGCTTTCAGCTATTGATACTCAGAACCCAGTGGGCTGAAGCAAAAACTAAGTAATCCTTCAGAGGCCCTAAAAACTGTAACGGAGGCGCAGACATCTAGTTCTTTCTTCACACAATTAAATTTATTTAGATATTAGGAAGATTGACGATTTGCGGGATAGTACAATTGTAGGACCTATTAGCATCATTTTTTTTCCTACGAAGGAACAAGACAGATTTTAAAAAAAATCCTATTTTACAATTCAAAGGTATCAAAAAATGAAATCAAAGTCTGAAATTTGTCTACAGCTTGTTGATGTCATGCAATGTCAGGAACAAATCATGAGTAATTGTCTACATAACTTTTGGGTGATTGCTTTTACATAACGCAAGACGTAGTCTTGGTTTCACCTGCATCTCTGACAAACTATACCCGTAAAAATAAGCAGCTAATTTTAAGCCGATACCCAGTACAGATTAATGATTTAAATGCAGCACTTGCCATGATAAGTCAGGGGCGAACTTCTCTGCCAGAATAGCAGCTTTTAGCGACAATTCCTCACGCATTGCAAAGTCTGCTGAGCTGAGATACTGCAAACAAATTAATGTCAGTGCCACACTGCTGGTGTTTTGGTAGAACATAATAAGTCCATCACTAGTGGCCAATTCTTGATAGCATAGGAAAGATTATTGACTGAAACTAAGAAATTAATGTTTTTTACAGCAAAATCATACCTGCAATAATTCTTCAACTATGTCTTTCGCATTTGAAACATCACACATTCCATATAGCAGATCAAGAGCACGTCTCCGAATGCTGGGGGTTATACTATTGTCAATAAAGGACAATGAATTTTGAAACTGACTTGAATTACACATCTATAGAATATAGGGTAAGAAGTTCACAAGAACATCAAATGAGTACACCTTTAGATCACCTTCTATTCATATAATACGTTCTTTGCTAGTGGGTATCAAGGGGAATTTGGGGCGGATAAAGAATGGGAGTTCAACCGGGTAACCACTAAGCATAATAGGCCAGCGTAGTTATGACTGTCACCAAACAGTACATCTATACAAAGAGAAAAGAACTAGTTCAGATATCCCTTTTTCCTTTTTTGAGAATTATTTCAGATATCCCTAGTAAATATGGAAAGTAGCATGAATGCCGGCTTGATGAATCACTGTTTTCTGAAGTGAGAATTTCAGACTGTTGGAGCCATATAGATAAAGCTAGAATACGAGAAAACAGATCCAGGCAAAAGGTAATGATTTCAGCACCTACCATGCAAGTCACTGATTATACACATTCAAGATAAGTATCTGATCGATCAACATCCATTCAGGTTACATAGAATGAGTACGGGATGGGAGACAAGGATAATGTTCCTATTCCATAACCCGTAACCAACCATTGTGCCTAGTAATTAAGAAGCAAAAAGTATATCAAAAACCACATTGCACATAATATAACCTGATGTCTGGATCCTTCAATGAGGTGATGATCTGGGCTTGATGTCTTCTGATAATGTCCTGAACATCTGTAACCATAAACATCCGGGTCATATTCTCCTGCATAAGAGGAATCCACAGATCATCAATCATTTTATTTCGTGGACATCAGCTTCAAGCCTTCAACAATAAGATAAAAACAGAAAAAGAGATAACAACCAGCTAGTGCTCTCACAACTTACCAAACCAAGATATCGAATATTTGGCTCACGAACTGCAATAAACTTTCCAAGCAAGGCAACACATTGTGACATCATTTCTTTTTCAGCATCAAGATGCATGACCTGCGTTGAGGTGATTAGAACAAATATTTGCAAATAGCAATGTAAAAATTTTAAGGCCGTCCACCAGAATTGATATATATTATTAACAACAATAACCCTCAGGTTCTGTGTGTATGCACCGCGCGCACGAGTGTATGTCTGAGAGAGAGAGAGAGAGAGAGAGAGAGGCTTCTGGCACATATCGAAAGAAATATAGAACTCCTATTCCCACTGTCTCCAAAATAGCAAGACCTTGTTTGTAGGTTCGAATGCGTTAATATTAAGCATGAAAATGAGCATGCACATACATACTATACTGTATTAATTTTCAGGAGTACATTGCTGTTAATAATAGTGAATAAAGAAACCGTAAACTACACCTTCAGCTAACTTAAACTTAAGATGATGGAATCTATACACCAATTCCCAGAATTTACAAGTTAAACTGCAGCATTTGCATTCTAATCACCTGCAAATGGATGCAAACTTACGAGAGCTAGAGCTTCGAAGAGAACAGCATGTGACGCATTGTTTTTGTTCACATGTTTCACAACATCGGTCCCCATTAGTATCCGTTGTAAAACCTAGAAACAACAAAAGATTTTTCTTCAGAGCTACGAAATCTAATGGCAATTTAATTACCTTGGGAAAAACGAACCTCAAACAATGCTCTTCTAGTGGATGGATCTTCAATTGTTGGAAAATATTGAAGAACCCTCATTGTCTTCACCTGCACTGGCCGAATACTAGAAAGTTAAAGAGTAAGTTTGTCAACTAAATATCAACTCTGTGTCAGTCACTTTTCCAAAAGCTGCTAGTTGAGGAAACAAAGAATCCGAACTTTTACTCACCTTTAGTCCGAGGCATGAAATCGGCAAGGACAATAAAATATGCAAAAACTATATGACAACACTATGCCAAAACAGTATACAGGTAAACTGAAATTACATAGATTCTAAGACACCATCGCAGGAAACAGTACAGAGGTATACTTGTTAAAGTTAACATCATTTAACGTGCTGCTTCTCTATGTTTTTTCTTCCTCTGAAGAGCGGAATGGGGAAGAGAGTGTTTGCACTGCAGATTCTGTTGACTGCTAATAAATAATTCCTAAGCCAACAGCTTTCCATACAAAGCTGCAAATAGGAACTTGCAATGTTCTGAATTTCCTTAATAGAAGCATTCGAGTTGTTAATCCCCTAAGCAGAGCTCTTAAAATTAATAATTGTGTATGGTATTGTCCTGCTAAAAGGGGGGCTAACTTGCATGGACTTTTGAAGCGGACATCCTAACTTGATTGACTTTTGGTGTGCATTATATAAGAGAAGATGTTCAGAAGAAAACAGATACAAACCTGAAGCCAGGGAGATGGGATGCCATAGTAAGTGTATTCTTGTGGAATATCCTGGTTCCTAGCCATCCTTTCCAATACTTTTACACACTTTGGAAGACAACTCCAATAGGCATCATGATTATTTGCCACTAAAGCAACAAGAAGGCTCATAGAAGATGTCAATACACCGAAATCACGCTCATCTAACAGCTGTGCCATCCGATCTGACCTGCAAATGAGGCGAAAAAGACTCGAATCATGAAAACAAGAGTTACATTCAGGCTTCAACGAATCCATAGTCATGCTTACCAGCCATCTACATTGACAACGTCCGGATTTTTTCTAAACAGCCGAAGGAGACACAAAGCAGCCTTCTTCCTCACCAGCGGTCTGCAACTACTGGAAATCTGAAGGGAAGAAAACAGTTACCATCATTTCATTTAACTGTGGTCAATTCAATCGCACAAAAATTTCCCCCTTACAAGCAACTTCTGAACATCAGGTGACAATGATTCAGCAAACTCTCTTCCACCAATATTCCCAACCTGCAAACATGTTTACAGAAAATGGAAATCCGTAAGACAGCGAAGAATATAAAAATTTCGGATCCATATGTAGCATGATACATAGCAACGATGTCTATGTATCATGATCCACAGGTCTGATCGTTTTCCCTAGTTAGGCAGCACATTCCAAGAAGAGGGAGGTTTGAACAGTCAACCCATGTCAAACGTTATTCTAGCCTTTGACATAACCTAGAATGAATTTGTGTCGCAGTACTAATTGGTGTCTCATTCAAAGAAACAATGCTGACTAGCATCACATTTAACAGGACACCGACTACGTCAGAGGGGACCTCAGGATATTAGTGTTAAAGCATCCAACTCAAAACCAATTGGCAATACGTGGAGAGGCCACCAGGCTCATATACTAGTTTTGGAGGAGATAAATAACCGAGGTGGGACAAACTCCAACACTCTCCCGCACGTGCGACCCCCGACTCGCACGTGGAGAGGTAAACAAACGATCCATAACACATGGATCACAACAAACACAGTGCACTTTTGGCACAAACAAGGGGAACAAATTCTCCGAAACCCTAGCTTTGATACCATGTTAAAGCATCCAACTCAAAACCAATTGGCAATGAGTGGAGAGGCCACCCAGGCTCGTATACTAGTTTTGGAGGAGATAATTAACAGATGTGGACAAACTCCAACAATAAGTTCAAGTTCCCGATCCCTGAACCCCCTACCCGTCCCCGATCACTGCTTGGAATCTGTTCTACCATGCAGAAATTTTAAGAGGACAAGCCTGATTAAGAATTAAATATGTTTATGCAAGGACACATGCATGATATAATTTGTACTCCCTCCGTCCCGCAAAGTTTGGCACTTCAGTGCTTTTTCTTGTCCCATAATATTTGGCTAGTTTGAAAAGTCAATAGAAAAGTTAGGTGAACTTCCCACTTTACCCTTTTCTTTTGCACACTAGACAACAATCAATTGAAACAAACAAAAGTACACTTTTGATTACCCATGCAGTACACTTTCCATTCAATTTTCAATTTGGGAGCCACAAATCAGCGCCAAAACTTTTGGCGTCTGACACCCAATTTGAAAAATAGTTGTGAATGTATTTTTTTTATGACAAAAGTTGTGAAAGTACACATGGGTAACATTGGAAAGTTTGCTCATTAATTGTACATCAAATTTTTTCTCTTAAAAGTTGGATTTCCCAAAAATGCCAAACTTTGCGGGACGGAGGGAGTACAAAACAAGCTCTATACAGGTAATGCTTAGCCATACCATAGTCAATGCAAGGCACTGAAAAGTCTCATTTCGACCAATAATGTCATTGCGGACGGTATTTATTGCTAATCTCAAAAAATCATGATTCTCATTGAGCAAACTTGATGTCACTATGTATCCAACCTGCACAATCGGCAGCAAGATAGAAGTAAAGTTCACTAATAGAGAGTCACAAACCCTTCCCAAACAATAAAGCAGGAAAATGTAATAGAACACATGAGCACCAGCACGATAAGACTCTGGCAGATATCATTTTAGTTTTATTAACTTCCAATGCGCTATTGACAACTTACCGGATTTCAACTTCCAGATTTGCATTCTATCATATCTTGCTTGATTTAACAATTATCATCTACTGTCCTAACAGAGCAAGTATGCACAAAACATATTTCCTGGAGATAATTGAAACAGCTGAGGAAAAAAGAGTCAAAAACTAATGTTTTTGCTGCCAAAATCTTAGAACTCATTGAGCTGCAGTACAGAAGTTCAGTGCTTAGAACTCAAGCAAGGTCTGGAAAAAGGTAGTGTACCTGTAGAGACGAGATATAAAATAACCTATATGAGACTAGAGGTGCCACAGCAAGCATAATAACATTTGAAAACATATACACGGAATAGTGGTTGGTTGGTAGTGAATATGCTATTGGTGGAGCCCTCTGGGAAGTTAGTAGGCTAGAACTGACACAAGACCACAGGTGGCAGCTAAGTTGGTCTAAAATGGCCTAGCAAGGGCCTAAAGACACGTTTCGGTATCCGACACACCACGCCTTATCCGGAGAAGGGCCCGTGCTTCTTAGGTTTCTACTTAGAACAGATAGGAGAGTTCCCCTCACACTTGTCCTACAAAAACAAAATGCATGGCCCATAGCAAAACCCAGGCTACAAGCTATCAATAGGTCAAAGTTTCTAAACATCATATAACTTATTTCTATCATGTTTCAATAGTAATCGAAACTGTCCCTGAACAGAACTTATTTGTATCGTGTATTTTTCTAGTAAGAGTATTATTACCAAATTGCTGTTTTTGCAATCCAAAACCTTGCAGTTATGAAACAAGTGACAAATGTCACTATACTCAGATATAATCCTATAAATATCACCAATGTAATAATTTGAGAATGCCTAGGCTAGCAACATAACTCTTCTTTTTCGGGTTCAGTTGCTCTTTCTTTGAATGACCATCTTCTTTGGGGAGTCATCGACACGTCCTCTACTCAGATAAACCGTTCACTCAAGGACAATTATAAGCACCAAAACTCTGTACAAATGACATAAACTTGGCTCCCAATGAGTTAACATAATGCAGAAACCAGTTGTTTATGTTATAATAGCACCATGACTGTAGTCTGTAGATATGACATAAACTCAGCACTTGACGAGTCAACATATTGCAGGAACTGGTTATTCATGTTCTATTATAAGATTGAGAAACATATTGTCAATGGTACTAGAGGGTCATTTAAGGTGTACAAAGCACCTGCTTTTCTGGATACTTTGGTGCAGATATTAAAGAAACAGCTTCCATGTGACCAAAGTCTACATCATATCCAAGCATATATATGTACAGCATTTTCCAGACATACTTCTTCTTTTCGTAAGGTGTCAAACCCTGTCAAAGGAACAAAACCAAAAATAATAATAATAAAGGGCCAAGTCACAATGGAATCATCTAAATATACACAAAGTAACTAAAAGAGCAGACATGGTCCACATGGCCAATAAATCGGAATCAGGTTACAAATGTTGAAATAAAGTGAAGTAAACCCAAATGAAAGATATATAAATAACCTAAAAATACAGTAACACATCTTTTATTGCAATAGATGGGAGCCGGAGAGAATCAGTGTCGAACAAAAGGGCAAAATGCTCGTCAAAGAGAAGGAAAGAGAACAAGAGCAAACCAATGCTCGTCAAAGAGAAGGAAAGAGAACAAGAGCAAACCAAAGCACGGGTAGGGGCACCAAACACCCCAATCCAACCATGGCATTGACTCCTCGGCATATATAACGGCATTTCACATTCTTAATATTCAACCACTCTACCATAGCGAGTCTTTGAACTTTGCTAAAGATCTAAAGAAGTAAAGAACTCAGAAATAAATCATCAATTGACACGCTGCAAGATAACGGCAAATGCTATCCAAAAATCAAGATCCTATGAGAAAAAGATAACAAGAGAAACAAAAAATCTGATATCCCAAATAAAGGCAAGGAATCGCAAATGCATTCAAATATTGACTAAACTTGCAAGGATATTTGTACTATTGCTGATCAAAAAAAGGATATTTGTACTACAGCGGGAAAAACTACTTCCCCCGATCACTTGCAAACAACTGAAATAATACAGATGAAAAGATCATCCACAGGTACCTATGACCAACAAAAGAGTATCAAGGCATGACAGCAGTTGCTCCAAAAAGATAATGAGAATTAAAGAAAGGAAGATGAGGGACAGCCGAATGGTATTTTCGGAACAAGGTACATGGTCTAGTCCCCTTAGGAACGACTTTGCTTTGGAACAAGTCAACAAGAGATGATCATGGTGAGAAGTAAGGAGTGATGAAGTCTTAAGAACAGATAGCTAAAAAACCCGAAGACATGGAAAAACAGAAAGAAGTGATAGGCTCCGAGAGAGAGAGAAATCAAGGAAGAAGAAGAAACAAGAAACCTGTTAAAGGCTACAGACCACTTGAAATGGTATTACGCCATTATAAACAACAGCTATAACAAGCTCAGGAAAGAATACTAATCCAAGGCATATCTCTTGTTAAATCTAAGCACCAGAATGGGGAAATGTAAGTGACGCAAAGAGATTAGGGCCTGGGCAAGGTTAATGATACCTAATCTCAAAGAATGATGCTTCAGATGCATATGTACTTGTAAATGCATTAATAGCCATGCCTAGGGCCACAAGCCCTGTGCCCCTCTGTAACAATATTAGAAGCAGACCCACAAATGGAAAGTGGAAATATTCATTTCCTGCCTAAAGATTGGTATATGCCTACACGTGTGTCTACAATAGAGAGTCTGGAGATCTGCTCAGTTGACATAAAAGATGTTTAGTTTGTGCAACCAAATTTTCACTCAGACATGGAAAACAGGCTTCATCCAAAAGGCAACAACTATCAGGGATTCCTTAAGATATCAGTGAAAGATAAAAAGGTGGCCAGCAATTTCCATTCTACGAGAAGCTGGTTTTGGAATCTCATGTGAATCATGACAATAGATACACTTGATGCGTCCCCCTCTTCCTCTCTGACTGTGGGTCGTAGGGCAAATTCACTGCTGGCTAATCGGATAAATCAAGGGAGGATAAGATCAGAAGAAGGTTAACAAAGCACAAAAAAACAACAAGCGGTATACATGCAACGCTATCAGAACTGCCCAACAAATACGTCAGTACCCAGGTGAACTCTTGAATTGTGCTAAGCCCCCTCGTTTTTTTTTTATAGAATTTTTGGACTGCTCGGATCGGTCGTCCGGTGGCCGGAGACGGTCCGGCACGGCCGTCCCTACTATTTCGGTACCGACCCCGTCTGTACCAATATCATTTTCGAAAACAAACCATGCTTTATAGATGAAGGACTTTACTATCAAGTTTTTGAAATTACACTTATCAATTAAGTTATGCATATTAGTTCAACGTATTTTTTAAAATTCAGGGTGTTTTGGGTTACTTTACGCACATCATAATTAATTTGGGTTACAACACTTTAGTTCAATGTTCAATCAACTTTCTTTGTGTTGTATGGGTTATAACACTTTAGTTCAATGTTCAATCAACTTTCTTTGTGTTGTCCTAGAAAGGAAAAAATAGAAGTGAAAGCAATTACAAAAAAAAAATAACTATTTTTTTCGGGGGAGGTATCTAATATTATTATAAACCTCAGGGGAGGTATATAAAGGGGTAGAAATGGAAATTCACACTTTCTGTTAACAGAAGTTAGCCGACAAGACTGACAGGGAAGGGAAAGTGAAATTTTAGAAACGTGAGGGGAGGTGTCTGTAATTGTCAGAAACCTCAGGGGAGGTAAGTGAAATTTACCCTTGAATATAATGTGGAATTTCTGTCCAGTCACCGTAACGGTGGGCCATCATCTTACCAACGACTCAGACTAAAATCTTTGTTTTTTATTGAGAAGAAAACTAGTCCGTATAATCCGTGTAACAATAGTTATAGTAGTACTATTTTTTTTTTAATAACCGAATGTCCGAGCCAGTTTGTGCGCTTCGATTAATTCTGGGATTCTGAACGTAACGATTGGGCATAAGCCCCTGTGACCTAAAAATTTGAAATATTTGACTTCCGTAAGAATAAAACACGTAACCTCATGAAAAAATATTTACGTATTACTTTCTCATAACAACTAAACCAACTCCCTTGAGATTTTCTTCCCATGCTGCCATGCACTATTCTAATGAGTATTATACTCCTATGTTTTTCAGTCATTTGGCCGTAACAACTAAAGATATGAGTATTATTATTGCTTGTTTATAGTATTAAGGTTGTCGCATTTTTTATAGACACAAAATAAGAGGGGGATATGGAGTCGTAGCTCACTTCTTGACATCTATATTCCACATCTTGCATCATACCCCAAGTAGTGTCGGAGTCAGAATTTTGATCCGAGGGCCGGTTTAATAGACATATATTCTTTAGGGAAAATTTCAAAATATTCCCCAACCTTTACACCAAAATTCAATTAGACTCTCAACCTTTTAAAAACTTCAATTTTACTCCCAACGTTATCTTCCGTTAATCAAAATGCCCCCTTTCGGATTTCGTTAAAAGCTCCGTTAAATATCGTCCCGATCGAATTTCGATGATCGGAGCCGTTCAATGTGTTCAAAATGTGATTTTAAAGGTACTCGCGAAAAATCAACAAAAAAAATGACCGGAAAGGGCTTCATCTGAACAGTTTTTTATTGAATACTAGTTCAATAAAAAAAACTGTTCAAATCAAGCCTTTCCCGATCATTTTTTTTGCTGGTTTCTCTCAAGTACGCTTAAAATCACGTTCTAATCACATTGAGCGGCTCGGATCATCGAAATTCGATTGGAAAAGGGGAGATACGGATCAATCCGGATTTTGTTCGAGTACGGACATCCGGATTTTGCTTCGGTCTGCACCTCCCCTTTTTCGATTGAATTTCTATGATCCGAGCCGCTCAATGTGATTAGAACGTGATTTTAAGGGTACCCGCGAGAAATCAGCAAAAAAATGACCGGGAAAGGCTTGATTTGAGCAGTTTTTTTATTGAACTATTCAATAAAAAACTGTTCAGATGAAGCCCTTCCCAGTCATTGTTTTTGCTGATTTCTCGCAAGTACCCTTAAAATCACGTTTTGAACACATTGAGCAGCTCAGATCATCGAAATTCGATCGGGACGATATTTAACGGAGCTTTTAACGAAATCCGTTAGTCATTTGGACGGAAGGGGGCATTTTGATTATCGGAAGATAACGTTGGGAGTAAAATTGAAGTTTTTAAAAGGTTGTGAGTCTAATTGAATTTTGGTGTAAAGGTTGGGAGGTATTTTGAAATTTTTCCTATTCTTTATTGAAATGTATACTTATTGTATTATTAAAAAAATTACTTTTTAGTACATTAAATTCGTACATTGAAATGATTCTAGTATAATGCAGTTAAAGTATATCAATCATTTTACTTTTTTCCTTAGGCTACTTCAACAGTAACGTGTTTATTTTTTATTTATGAAAGAAATTAAGAAATGTGAATGTAAAATAACTAATTTTTATCAAATTAAATCAAAATTATTAAGATTATAAGTATCTATACATGAATAATTATCGATAATATTCAAAATCAAAGTATATAAAAAATAAAAAATTTTAAAACTCGAGGCGGTCCTGGGCCCAATATAGCTTCGCCCCTACCCGAGTGCATGTTACTCACAAATGGAGTGTCGAAACACAATTACTATCAAGGTGGAGTATATGCCTTCCTGCAAGTGTCTCCATTTTCCCGTTCACTCGCTTCAATGTAAATGCTTTTGACTACCTATGAGAAATGCGAGCAATTCCGATTATAATTTTTGTATGTATTAAAATTTTAAATCTTGGTACATGCCCAGGCTTGGTCAGTTGGTCTTGACGATTGATTTGGTTTGAGTAAGACAAATTCTGTAAATACGGTTCGACATTCTACCATACGCCAATGACTTTGTGCTAACTTTGTTGGTAAAGAACTAAGTCACATAAAGCGCAAGCGGGGACTAGTGCAAGAGCACGAGCGTGAAAGCGTCTCTCAAAAACCTCCAAAACAACTAGAATTCGTGAGTGCGAAGATTAAGAGCGCAAGCATAGGCCATTATAAAAGATTGCGTGACTAATGTAAAGAATAAAGATTGACATTCAACCATACGCCAATGACTTGAACGAACATAAGAGGTAAGATTCGTTAACTCTCCTTAAGCGCAAATGTCACTTGTAGTTGGTTATGTGGAACTTTGACTGATCACGTTTTTGTATATGCTTTTTATGTTTCAAAATTTCATATTGTTTTTCTTTTCGAATTTTTTTGGAAAACAGTAACATAACATGAAAGAAAAACAAATCAAACGTGCTCAAGGTGGTAGGTCTGTAAGTGCTGGTCATGGGTTGGGAATGGAATAATACTACTGTAGCAAATTCATTACGCCAGTGCTTGACTACTCAAAATGCACTGCTTATGCAACTTATAACATCGTACAACCAACTTGAATGTTTTTGGAGGGGAACCAGGGACGGAACCAAGATTTTATACACGAGGGGGCCGTCCACCACATGAACAAAAAAAAATTTGAAATTTCGATCAAGAATATAAAATATTTAAACTACCAAATAATACCCAATACTCAATAAATTTGGGATAAAAAATGTGTGATTTGTCTATGGAATTGCCAACCAAAAGGGAACGGCTTTTTGGAGCTAACAAACACAATATCTAGGTGATTTTAACAAACAAAAAATAACTAAAAATTGAAAAAAAAATATAAGTTTCTCAATACGGTATACCTAAAGTATGTATAAAAATAGAATTTAACGATACCTTACATTCGAAAGTAATATATGATTGAGTTGGAACTAATTTTTTTGCTGTAAGTTCATTCTCAATTAATATAATTAAAACATTTGTGAGAAACTCATCATCCATACGAAGTAAGAGTTCTGACTATATTTGTAGTTGAAAAAGCCCTTTTTGGTCCACTATTTTTATTCGGTGAGGAGCCACCATGTATAATTTTGATGTTTAGACAAAAAAATACTTAGATAATTATGAAAATTCGGGACCACGGGGAGGCCGTGGCCCCCATAAGACCACATGTGCATCCGTCTCTGAGGGGAACCACGAAAAATTATTCATTCCGACACTACATGGCGGTGCCTCAGAGTTTTCCTCAATCACAAAATTCTGCAGGCCTTAAAACTAATGCGTTGTTTCGCTTATTTTCTGCTTTACGAGGCATGTCATCCTCTCACAATGCATCATCTTTAATTCAACAAATAAGTACTTATTTTAATTAGTGAAACACACCCTAAGCGTGTGGAGGGGAACCACAAAAAATTATTCATTGCTCCTAGAGCACCACGTGACAATGCCCAAAGTTCTCCTCAATCACAAAATTTTGCGGAACCCGAGGGATTGTTCTGCTAAATAAGCCAAACGGCTTATTTTTTGTCCTTATTCAAATTTTTTTCGCATTTGTTAGTTTTTCGTCAACTTTTTGTGGATTATTGCTTCGTCCTGACAAGAGGAATCTAGAAAGTACAAAATTATGATTGAAACCCAAATTATTTTGAATAAAGAGGAAAAAAATTAGCTTATTGACTTATTTTTGTCTTTATTCAAAAAATTTAGGTTTCGATCGCAATTTTTTTACTTTTTAGATTTCTCTCGTCAAGAAGAATCAATAATCCACAAAAAGTTGACAAAAAACTAACAAATGCGGGAAAAAATTGAATAAGAACCAAAAAAAAAAATCATTTGACTTATTTAGCCGAACAACTCCGTGTGTGAACCCCCAATGTAATGTGTTATTGGAAGAAGAGAGCACTAAATAATCTCTCGGGAACCACAGACCACTCACAAGATGCCCAGCCCGTCACAGCATAGTTGAGTCCCACAAAATGGAATAGCTAAGCTGTATTGTTTGTTGAATTTTATTCAACCATGAAATTACTAGAGCTAGTACTGGTTATTAAATAAAATGAATAGTTTCTGTATTCTGATGACATAATGCGTACTATAGGATTGAGAGCCTTATTTCCACTTGCTGTTTGAATGTTGTAGATTAGATAATCTCATTGGGTGACTGACTTGTATTAGGGTTTTCCCTCGTTTTGAGTGATTAATCATCCGGTCCGGACAAATTCTGCTTCGCCAGACGCGACTTATGGCTCAGTCATGACAATGCCCATGTAAAGCACACTATCCGGCATCCACAATTGCAAACAAACAGGGCGTTAGTTTAAAAGAACCTCAAATCCTCTATTCAAACCACTACCTGAATACAAGGAAGAGCAGATATTTAGCTAAATTATCCCTGCAAAAATTGGTCCATCGAAGGCTGATGATCTGGTGATTATTCTACTCCTGATAATTACCGAGGCAACATAAGATTTCGTTGAAGATCCAGAAACGTCTCACTTTCACCTGGAAATAATTTATTACGCGCTTTCTCTCTGAACCCCTCTATACATTGGCACCACTAGTGTTTTCCCTTCATCTGCCTCCACAGCCAAGAAACGTGCAATCCTGAGAAGATATCACAAATATCACACCTACCATATACGGCTGAGGATTTGCACATATATCAGAATAAACTAGTTTCTAGTTCTACTAACAGATACCAAGATTTAATAAAAATAGTAACAGGAAAAGAACAAGCAAATCCGTCAACATATAACAACGTCCCCCAAACAAAAATGCAACTAACCTTCGGTCTAAAAGTCGAAGAAGCAAAACTCTTATCAGAGAAGATGTTGCTATTGCACACCACTTAATTTAGCCCAATCTACAAATTGCATTCCACCATAGATATTATTGGCAAATCGCACTCCAACTGTAAACGCCATTGCAACAGGTGGGACCTGCTTCGCAAGAGGAGATGCTTCGACGAGGCATTCCAGCCCATTTATGATTTGATAGCGAGTGTTGGAAGACACTGCCAGAAAAACACCTGGAGAAGAGTGGAAACAACAGACAAAACTAAAACAGAAGCAGCAGACAAAACAAAATCGGTTCACAGAATGGAGGGAGAAAGTTATAAACGGATCATAGACTATGTAAGCAGTACACAGCACAGAGACACAGGCAACAATCACAGAAAATTCTCTAACAAAACCACTATCGGTCATAAAGATGACCAACTATATGATATGTCCATCAAATAACTTAGAAGCCTGATAAATGATCCAACCGCAAATTTTTTTTTTTTTGATCCGCTCCAACCGCAATACTTACTGATGAGAGATGGACAGTGGAAGTAGCTCGTGAAAGCCAGAAAGGACTAGTAAGTTTGCCATGTGGAAACTACTTGCACTGTCAACCAATTGAGTGTGAAAGTTTTTTTTTATTTTTTTAATGGAAATAGTTTTATTGAAGTTAATTGACATAATTAACAAAGTACTCCCTCCGTCCCTTTTTAAATGTCCTGCTTCGTAACTCCAACTTATTAAAAAGACATCATCATTATACCTTTCACATCAACTTTTTCCTCTACTTTCCATACTTACCCATCATCATTACACTTTTACTCACTAACTTTTCAAAATGGAATCTACTTTTAGGGACAAAATAGACAATACACCAACTTTTACCCACTAACTTTACAAAATAGACACTTATTAAGGGACAGCCCAAAATGGAATACTGGACTCAAAAAAAGGGACGGAGGGAGTAGTAAATATCTTTTTCACCAACCCTATTCGTGTTTTCTCGTACTTTACCGGAAAGGACTTGCAAGTAGTAAAAGGTAACATTGCAACGTGACCCAAAAGATTGACAATTGTGGCAGAAATCATGAGTTTCAGCCAGTTAAATGTTCCTGACATGAGTCGCACACCAAACTGGAAAACCTATCGATGAACAAAAAAGAGCACCAAAGTCCCTTTGAATTTCAGAAAAAAACCTATAACTTCACAGGAAGACTGTATTTGACAACAATAAAGTGGATAAGGGGAATAAAAAATTCTTACAGGATTTAAGATTGCAATAAAATGATCAATTGCAAATGTACAAGGAATGATTTACTAATTGTAAACTGATATGTAAGCTAAACACAAGTCCCTAAGGCCATCACAGTGGTATAATCAAAAAAGAATAACCAAAAGTTGACTCATAAGCTTTTGATTATTCACTTAAGAGGTTGTTAAGCTTAACAATGTTGAGCTTTACAATGGTCACTTCTAGTCCATAACCAAAATAAGGGGTCCACTACAATTTCACTCTATCTCTCTCCCCCTCTATTTCCCGTCACTCACTTCCCTCCATTTACGTTTTAATTTTGGGAAAAATTTGGTGACTTTCTTCTCTCCTATGAATTTTTTTTTTTTTTGGGGTTGTTTATTATTTTTTTTTTGGGGGGGGGGGGGGGGGGGGTTGGAGCGGGGGATGGAAACGGGAAAGAAGAGTGAAATACCTTAATCCGGCGACGATGGGTTGAATTGTAGATGATCGAGAGATATGATCTTCACTTTTGGAGGGAAAGAAAGAGAGATAGTTTGTGGGTGAAGTGAAGAAGATATAGAGTAGCGGATCAAAAAAAGAGAGAAGAAGATATAGAGTAGGCGAAAAAGAGAAGAAGAAAATACCAGTTGAAACCTATGTTACATGGACTCGGGTGCGAGTATCGGGTGTGGGTGCAAGTCCAAGCGTCGGACCTTCCTAAACTTAAATCTTAGGATACGTGGATATGTGTCCCCAACTTGGGTACGGGTACGGGGACACGTCCTGAACTCTTGTTTGTATTATATATTGCATAATTTTCCCAGATTATGTACTGTAAACTATGTTTACAAATGTATTTAAACAAGAAATGGTTAAGAAAATTATGTTTTTGCTATTTCTCTATTTCCTGTCTATGTGAAATACTCGAATTCTCGCTTTTCTAGCTATTATAATATTCCTTTTCTGTAAGTATCTTAACAAGTAAAGGATCCGAGTGTCCAAAAGGATACGGGTGTCGGACACATCGACACGGGTACTTGAGCCAAAATGAAGGATCCATGTAACATAGGTTGAAACACGCGTGTATACAAATTTTGGAACTAGTTAACTTATATGGTGTGGTGTCCACAAATTTTGATTATTGAAAAAGGTTGCTAGTTTTGGTTATCCAAAGCCCAAAATTTGATTATTTCTAAGGATGTTGTTAAGTTTGATTATACCATTGCGAGCTATTTTTTGCACCCACATTGTTAACTTTAAAAACAATTGGCTTTTGATTATACCACTGTGGATGGCCTAATGTCCATTACATAAAGAGCATAATAGAACATCAATTTCTGAGAGAGATCCATATTAGGAAATCATAAGCAGCAAAAAAAAAAAAAGGATCCAAGCTAAAGAATTGGGCATACCCCAGAGAGCAGCACTTTTCAACAAAGGTGGCACGGGGATGTCCTCTTCTGATTTCTTTATGTTTCTGGTCATATTAAAGGCAAAGTAAAAAGGGAGCTATCATCACCTTCAAGGTAAAGCCAGAACAGTAAATAGCTTTCACAATTGAAGATCTAAGCTAAAACACTGACTACCCTGAATGAAAAGACAAAAATACAAAGTAGTACAAAGTTTAGGAAATGAATCGAAAGCAAAGGTTAAGAAAGTTTTCATGCAAATAGAAAAATAAAGCCCCTATTACTAATGTAAATCTCTCAATATAAGGTTTGGTATCAGAAGAATAACCTGGCAACTGCTAACTGCTCAACCAGTAAGAAGTCCTAATAATTGTACACTCGGAAAAGCAGTCAAAATAAGACTAAAAACCCAAGGATTTAGGGTCATAGACTCCCATACAATGATGAAAGAATTGAAATGTACGTGGATATCACGGCTGTTTTATTCTTGTCCAGTTCCTTCGAGTATCAATGACAATTCACCTCAACAGGGAATCTTAGTCAGGATGATATTCGTTAGACTTTATCCCACATCGCTCATCTAAGGCACCAAACTTGGTTAATATATTCTAGAGACTACTTCACCTATTGCCAATTGGTTTTAGGTTGGAACCCTCCAATAAATCTAACAATATTCTAAGAAGAACTCTGGAGATATTGGAAGGAGCAAAATATCCAACAAAACAGAGTGCATAAAAATTTACTCCACATAATTTGTATGTGAGTGAAAGAGAAGTTATCCACATAAGAACTCTGGAGATATTGGAAGGACCAAAATATCCAACAAAACAGAGTGCATAAAAATTTACTCCACATAATTTGTATGTGAGTGAATGAGAAGTTATCCCCCAACTTTATATAAATCATTGGACTTGAATCCCATACAAGAGCAAAAACATTAACATTTCGGTTCAGCATTTACCTTGTTATTTCCCATTAACACCGACTATATATCACAAGTAAATTAGAAAAATGCAACAAGTCAACAGTTCATATGCCAAATTCAACTTATATGTAATGAATAATGAGTTACCCATATTACAGTACATGTACATGACCAGCTTTGGTTGTTTTTCCATTTTTGTTTTAGGTCGTGTGAGGTGGGGCTATTTAGGGACAGAGCAAGCATGTCCCAAACACGTCACCTAGCATACAACTCAATCAAACTTGGAGATACAGCTAATACAAGATACATCTAGAGAAGCTTACCGTTTAGCTGTCATGATCAAATTTGCAATGCCTTGGCCAATAAGACCACACCCAAATCCAACTGATCCATACATTATACCCTGAATCCAAAAAAAATTGATCCATAAGGTAACGGTCAAAAGGATATGCGACGAGGTCACAAAGTAGCATAACAGTCACTTAATACTCCCGTCAACTTGCTGTACCTTGTAAAAGTATGTAGCAATCCGCTGCTTCGCTGAAAATTTACATCCTGGCCTTTCAGCTTCAAAAACACTGCATGCAAGATACAATAAATGATTTTCCAGACGTGCATGCAAGTATTTTTTGCATTTTTAGGCACGTAGCAAGTCAAACTATACAGGTAGTTTGTATAGTTGGGACAAGGGAGAATGTAATCCCTCTATTGATCAATTTTTAGATTGGTTTGAGCTTTTCTTGTCAAATAGGGGTGGTGTATAGGGCCTTTTTGTATTGGTGGCCTTTTTTTGTATTCGGGCGGCATTCCCTTAATGCCTTATGCCTTGTTTCTAATATAAATACTTACTTATCAAAAAAAAAAAAAGAATTATCAACAGAACTTATGAGGTCACCTCAGGATACCCCTCGGTCCTATAATAAAGTGCTACCCAACAGTATACGGAAACTAGTTAAAGAAAAGGTAGAAAAAAGGGAGGGGGAGATTTTTGGTGGTTTTATCCTCTCTGACAAAATCACTAAGCATCTCCCTAATGAGCCCACACACGGTTATTCCACAAAGGAGTAAACATGCCAAAATAATTCAACACCTCCTAGGGTCTTCCAGCCAGCTTCTAACAAAATCAAGTTGGGGCCCACTAGTCAGCCATCACTTAATGATCTCAAATTTCATTTCTCCCTCCTAAGTCTGCTAGTCTCAGCATCCAATAAAAGACCCCAATCAGATCTTTGACCTTCACAGCAGCGAAAAGCCCACAACTCCTGATATCCAAGCCTATTCTCCTTTGTCTATGCCAACGGGTGAGTAGGATGATACAAGAGTAACATCAGCGACCTTTTAACAATATTAACCACTCCAAGACAAGAGCTTCAAGTTAAGATTCACCGTCTACCAATGGGTTCAACACTTGACAGAAAGCCTTCGTCCAATGAGAAATCTTTGCCAAATCTGAATCAGGTTTCCTCTCATAGCTGATCCTCAAACACTTCACCACTTCCACCCACCGGCCTCTATTCTCCATCTCAGGAATATGTGTATGAAATATTCACTGTCTCCAACAACACCATATCTTTAGATCTGCCCTCCTCCCCCAGTTGAAGGGCATTGGACTCAAATCTACAAATTAAACCCTCACAAATTATTGAAAAAGCCTTCTCACCGATGGCTAGAGGAAACATCATGACAGTCATATGCCCACCCATTGGCAAAGAGTTACACCATTTATTGAGCTCCTATACCTAATTCACCTTCGTCTTTGGAGGCAGGATTTTCCACCCGACCTGGGATATTTTCCTTCGCCCTCCTGGTATGTTTAAAGAAGATAGAAGTCCAAGCAAGTCAGATTCTCTTGCAGACTTATAGCTCGGCACAAGGCTTATGAGCACAAAATGTTCTAGTTATCATCAAAGCCACTGAAACAAAAATACGAGGGAGCTAGCTTGAGGAAGCTGGCACATCGCATGAGTAGTTCAGCAAGAGCATGCCATAACAACATAGCATATCAAGAATTAAAAAAGAGAGAGAGAGAGGTCCAACGGGTCAATTGATCACAGGTAGCCTATGGGACTACAGAATGGCTCGTGGTTAGCATATGTGTACTAACTGGACTTTCGATGCTATTTATCCAAAATGCATTTGTAAGACTCAACCCTTCCTTACTACACTAGATGGCCACATTCTTTTCACCACACTACTCATATAAGAGGTACTAAAAGAGAAGGGAGCAAATTTTTCCTATTAGTCGCAACTCCAAAGATTGACAAAGTAAAACTACAATCACTTAGCTGCATTTTTCAACATTACACTTTGCAATAGTTACCTGCTTGGAAGAGCTCCACAAGCACGATTAATTTGTCCAAATAAGCCGCTTGAGGTAGATGGCTTCCCAAAACGAGTGTATGGAGCTAGCATGCCAACCAAAGCAATATCAACAACCACACCAACCAAAAGATCTGCCGCGTACAGCTCGAATTCTGCCCAGAAATCCTTTCCTCTTTTTTGCACTTCCGCAAATGTTGCACAACAAGAATCAATGACTACCTGAGTTTCAGTAAATTCAAAGCATAAAGCACTGGGGCAGTGCTTGAGACATGGATTTATAGCAAACTTACAATAACAAGATAGGTCAAGAAAAAGGACAAGAAGTGAATGAAGCGATGGAATGAAATTCACAATCCAAACAAACCTACAGATGCAAACCATTCTGAGAACTAAAAGTGGAATATAACCACATCTCTGACAAGATTACAATACGTAATTTATCCTCATATTCCTTAACCTTATTCATCTCAAGCTAATATCAAGACTTGTCGAGTGGAGCTCTGTGTGGTTCTCTGTTTTTTTCCAGTCCTGTTGACAGATATTCTCACGGTGTTTCTATTGCTTTGGTGTTGCTTTATGGGGTTTTCATTCAGCAGCTAGAACCTTTGTTTGCTTGAAGATGTTTTTGAGCTAGACTTGTTTCTCAACCTGGCGTATGCCCCAGTTTGTTTGTAGCTTCTTCACTTTTTGCTCAACAAATTTGAGTATACCAAAAGAAAATTTCAAACTATGCTAGATTCATTAATACGTATACCAACATGAGAGTATATGAACATTCCAACACCATTGGTTAGTCCAGACAAGATTACACAGAGCAGAAACGCAACAATGAACCTCTGTTCCAACTTTAAAAAGAAAAGATGGATCAGCAAGCATTCGGTTGCGAAGCATCCCAAAATGCCTCATCAAAAAGCCTAATGGCCAAGCTGATCCCTGCAATGCCAAAGTCCCAAAAATGCATCAATAGCCATCCACCAAATACCATTATAGTAACATAGATCAATCATGGAAAATCAATTTTCGCACTCCACTATTTAATAAATATGTACTCCAAAAATTTTCTTTTTAGTGTGCTTTGAAAATTGTGTTGTGCCTAAATGAGTAATGTAGGTGCTAAAAGACAAGCTTTTGAGTGAGAAAGGGGTGCAAAAATCATTTCCCATCAATCAGTAATGAAATCACGAATAATTTCTACAACACAAAAGCAAAATACACATCAACCTGCAAATCCAAGTATCGACTAAGAACCAAACTACGAAGCCCGATAGTCTTCGCAGCCTCGATCATATCCGACGGAAGACTCATCCCTCGCTTCTCCGTCTCTCTCATCACTTCTTCAAACCTCATCACCGGTCCAAACTCCTCTTCCTCGTAATCACTCTCTTCACTATCATCTCCTCCTCCGCCTCTGCCGCCCGACGAAAACTTCCCGTCTCCCCCACTTCCTCCGCCGCCGCCGTCAGCACTTCCATTGTCCATTTCCACTTCCACAGTCTTCGCTGCAAAATCTGATGAGTCGACGCATTTGATCCTGGAAACGCCGTCGTTCCTAGCTGAGTGCTGCAAAGCCTCTGTGTGTTCCCAGTTTGTGGTCCTGAGAAGCGCCGGAACCCTAACTTCGACCGGAAGTGAAGTGTGAGCGTTTGGCAATCGCGAAATTGATGAGCGAATAGCTATGTCCATTACTCTGGATTTACAAAGAGGTTGTTGGAGTGGGAAAATGGAAGGGTTTTGAGATCAATGAGGCTAAACCCTAATGATGTGTTACGGCGGCCGGATATTTTTTTGGTAATAATTGCCGTCTGTGAAATGAAGGCTGTGGGTGGAACGGGGGGTGATGAAAGAGAAAGCGCGGGGGCGACGTTTGTCTGTTAGTCGCACATTTAGGCTCCGTTTGTTTGGACGTAAAATATTTTTGGGTAAAATATTTTACCCTATTTCCGCCGTTTGGCTAGAAAAACAGGGAGGAAAATATACATCAATGGGGTGAAAATGTTTTCATTTAATTTTCTCGGTAAGTCATCTTTGTTTTCACCGTCCCACGTTCCGAAACACGCAACCATCCCTTCGTCTCCCAAATCTCATCAGATGTAAAACGAGAGAGTGTGAGAGACAGAGAGAGGCATTCTCGATCTACAGCACCGTTCGCCGGCCGATCACCGGCGTTCTCTACAGTGAGTTTTCACCAGATCTCTACTGTTTTTGGTCCTTTCTTTTGATTTTGGTTTTGGTTTTTTTTTTTTTTTTGTTATTCAGAATTGGCGAAGTTTCCTTTCCTTTGATCTCTACTGCGTATTCACCGGTCTAGGTTTTTCTTGCCTATTTTGTTCTGTTCCCCGCCATCTGTTTGATGTATTCACTCAACGAGCTTCAGCTGTTGGTTTATTCTCGGCTGAAAAAACCAGTGACTCTGTCCTCTTAATCTGGTTTTCCTCTTGGGGGTTTTCGTAAGAAAAATTATTTTTGGATTCTGAAGTCTTGTTGACTTGGAAGCTATGCCAGAGATTGAACCAATACCTTTGGATGATGACATTGCCATTGAAGACATCTCTAAAGACAAGAATGTTGGAAAACAATCAGCATCCTCAAGTGAAACTTCTGCCCAACCAAGAGCTCATCGCAAGCGTGGTCGTGATACTTATGACGAGGAGTCGGTGTTGGAAATTTACGGAATTTCGGATGAATGAAATCGGGGCTACCGGAGGGTCTCCCGAACCTCCCTCATTCAAATGGCTGAATTCATATCAGCATTATGACTGAATTCATGGCAGCATTCACCTCTCATAGGCCACCCTCACTCTATAAAAGGGGGCTCATGTTCTTGGAGAAATCACCAGAAAACTCACAACATTCCAGACATACTCTGAAATTCGTTCTTGAGAGAGAGGCAGACGGTAGTCAGTTCGCCAAGGCGGTCGACGGTGGTGTTCCGACGGCTTGCGGTTTAGCCGAGCCAACCCTGGGAGGAAGTCGCTGACACAACCTACAACACCCATGGTAGGAGGCGAATCTTTCTTAAGGTGACTGTGGTATTACACAGGCCTCGGTTTTCGATTCAGAAAATTCAGTTTGTATCTCAATTGCTTCAATCTGTTTTGTTCTTGTATTTCGATTATGTAATTGTTCATTATCAATGGAAATTGTTCTCTGGATTTCGTGTATATGCCGAGATTTTCCCAACAAGCTTAAGAAAGATTCTTTGATCACTGATCGTCAATGGATTCCAGAAAACAATTTCTGTTTTGGACTAACGTTTGAGTTGCAAGAACATATTCATGACAGATTAGTTTCCATGGTGGAGTGCCACTGGTGTATGGCGATTAATCAATCTACTCGGCAGATTGGTTGTTGATTGATACGAGATAACATAATAGTCCTCTTTGGAAACGCTCAAGTGGAGTTTATTCACATTAGAAAGGTTACTGACGAAGAGCATTTGGTTGGTAAAGGGACAATCAGTAGCGTGAGTGGTTATTTTCTAAATTCTTTTCCACTCTTGATTTTCGGACTAACATTTCACTCTGGATACAGTGTGGGATCTATATTCGAGTTTTGAGACCAAGTCTCATACATGACTACAAGATTATTTCCCCATAGTATCTAATTGTGTTCTGATTAATGAGAATGTTGGCTAATAGTTCTTTGGATTTTATATTAAGCCAGGTTCCGGCCACTAGTCTTCAACCGGAGGGGTTTATTGCACAGAAACGCCGGGCACTAATTGCACTAATAGATCTCTTATTCCAGGGGTTCAGATTGGACCGACCTACTTTGAGTGTATAAAACGGTGTTTTCTTTATGGGTTGATATTTGTTCAGGAGAAATCAGATCTGACCTTTGGTTGGTGGAAGCTTTGGATGTTTGTTTTCCACAGGTGATATGGTGGACTTATGGAATGAATCCAGAATTCACGATGCTTAGCGTCAGCTTTACAATAAATGTTTGGCTTCGGCCATGGTCAGTCGTGCGCGACTCGACCTCGAATCGGTTTGTGGTGAAACTGTATTGCTTCGGCTTAGATCAGTCGTGCGCGACTCGATCACGGATGTTGGTGATTGATAGGCTACGGCCTCTGTCAGTCGTGCGCGACTTGGCCTCGGATCAATAATTTATTTGGCTTTTGGGGTGGTCTACTCCGCTTGGACCATGCGTGGTCATTCCGGATTTGTTTCGGAAAATAAGTTCTTGTTTTCAGACAAAAACAGATTGATTAATCAACCATTAACAATACTATTAATACCCCACGTTTGTGTATTGGTGGTGCATTGTATATTCTTAAAATTGGAGTTTTTAAGAATTGGGTTTATGGCTCTTAATGATGGCTGGAGTTACAAGTCAGAAATGGATTTTGATAGTGTAACCTATGCACGTGGTTTTTTAGCTTTCTATTTCAACTGGTTTTGTCCTTTTCTTGTCAGATAGTAAGGTTTATTTTTCCATTGGGAAAAGGAAAAAAACCAGAAAAACATAGTACTCCGTATATGTTATTTATTGATGCAAAGCTGAAAACTTTTTGGAGTTCACACTGTTTGTTTAGCATGAATATCAGTCAGTTATGCTATGTTGAGAATAAAAGATCCTATGATTTTATGTTAATATGTGAATTTTGTAAGGTTTTCCACGTGTAAATGGGAAATATGGGGATCTCAAATGGTTCTAACAATGGGAATACTTGTGATAGTATTGTCCCAAGTGGTTTGACCACAACTGTCTGGTGCGCCAGCAGTGGTTCCTACGGAACATATTCCTCTCGTTTGGAAAAATGAGCAGGATGGGCAAGTGGGTGCCGTTTTAAAGGTTCAAGTGACAAGGACTTCTTTTCAATAAGTTGAAAAGAGAAATGGACCATTGAACTTAATCCACACTGAGGTGTGCGATTTGGAATTCATCCAAGCACAAGATGAAAAAAAAAAGTATTTTGTTACTTTTGTCAATATTAGCATGAAATATTGCTACGTGTACTTGCTCGAGAGCAAGAACACAATATTGGATAAATCTCGTTCTTGCTAAAGAATGAAGTTGAAAATCAACTTAGCAAAAGAATAAGGTGGTGGATAGAACTGACGTGGTAAATTCAAATTACCGTTGGTGGAATTTGTGCCTAGCATGAAGTAGTTCACCAAACCGCTACACCTTATTTGCTTCAACAACACGGTGTTGTTAAAGGCTATGTCATGCCTAAGAGGCTATGATTGATGTTATGTTGATGGAGTGAAGCATTTCTCTCCACGTATGATGGCCTTAACGAGGTACCATGCAAGAAAGTTGATAAAACCCTAAAGCTGGGGGGGCCAATGCCTCATATAAATCTCACGATTGTGAGGGTGTCTTGCAAAAGTGGTTGTATCTACACCTAAGAAGGTGAGAATAGGCCTCACGATTGTTGATTGTGTGCGCACAATAGCAACTTGTGTTATGTCTTGTGCATGGATATGAGATATCAGATATTCACAAGAATAAGAACATGGAATCTAGGAATGTGTTGTTCCTTGAACACATATTTTCACATAGATCCATAGAGGAGTCGAGTTCGGTTAAGCGAACTTTGAAGACTGCAGGTGAAAGCAGTCAAGACCAAGAGGAAGAAGTTGATGTTGAGCCTAGGCATAACAAACTGGCTAGAACATAACATCCTTTGGTCCAGACTTCCTAACATTTATGTTAGAAAATGAGCCTCGGACATACCAGGAAGCTGTAAGCTGCCCTGAGGGTCCTTTGTGGAAAGAGGCCATTAAGAGTGAGATTGACTCCATACTGCAAAACCATACGTGGGAACTGGTGGATTTGCCACCAGGCTACTCGGCTACAAATGGATCTTCAAAAGGAAGATGAAAGCAGATGGGTCAATTGATAAGTACAAAGCTAGGCTTGTTATCAAAGGATACAGACAAAAAGAAGGCCTAGATTACTTTGATACTTACTCACCAGTTTCAAGGATTACTTCCATTCGGATGATCATCGCGATCGCAGCTTTGCGTAACCTTGAGATACATCAAATGGATGTCAAAACAGCTTTCCTGAACGGCGATTTAGATGAAGAGATCTACATGGAACAACCCGAGGGTTTTTCCGCACCGGGCCAAGAAAGGAAAGTATGTAGGCTTGTTAGGTCTTTGTATGGGCTCAAACAAGCACCAAAACAATGGCATGAGAAATTTGACAATGCTGTATTGTCAAGTGGTTTCAAGATCAACGAATGTGACAAGTGTGTTTATGTCAAAGACACAGACGAAGGGTATGTCATTTTGTGTCTTTACGTTGATGACATGCTCATTGTTGGTAGCAATGAAAGGGTCATTCAGTCTACCAAGAATATGTTAAACTCGAAGTTTGACATGAAGGATATGGGCCTTGCAGATGTCATTCTGGGTGTCAAGATCACCAGAACTTCTGTTGGTTTTGCGTTGTCTCAGACACACTATGTTGACAAGATTCTTGAGAAGTTCAACTCGTCTGATTCAAGTATCGCAAGAACCCCCGTGGATTTAAGCCTGCATTTATCCAAGAATGGGGGGGAAGGCATATCTCAATTAGAGTATTCTCAGATAATTGGGAGCCTGATGTACTTAATGAGTTGTACAAGGCCCGATATAGCTTACTCAGTCAGCAGACTAAGCAGATACACGAGTAATCCAAGTCGTGATCACTGGAAAGCAATAGTCAGGGTTCTGCACTATTTAAGGTATACTCGTGATTTGGGATTGCACTACACCAGATATCCAGCAGTACTAGAAGGGTATTGTGATGCGAACTGGATATCAGATATGAAGGACTCTAAATCCACAAGTGGATATGTCTTTATACTTGGTGGTGCAGCTATTTCTTGGAAATCCTCCAAACAGACGTGTATAGCACGTTCAACGATGGAATCAAAGTTTATCGCTCTAGATAAAGCGTCTGAAGAGGCCGAGTGGCTCCGTCAGTTTTTGGAGGATATTCCAAGATGGCCGAAACTTGTGCCACCGATTAGTATCCATTGCGATAGTCAATCTGCAATTGGTAGGGCACGGAGTAATATGTATAATGGTAAATCTAGACATATTCGACGTAGACATAATACCATTAGGCAACTACTCTCTAGTGGGGTTGTCGCTATTGACTATGTGAGGTCAAAGGACAATATTGCGGATCCGCTAACCAAAGGGTTAAACCGAGAGTTAGTTGAGCAAGCATCGAAAGGAATGGGGCTAAACCCACTACGCTCATAGTTACCGTGGAGGTAGCCAACCTAGTTGATTGGAGATCCCAAGATCTAGGTTCAATGAGACTATCTTTCGCGAGTAGCCGAGAACGATCACTGAGGAGATTCGGTCTCCTGCTCATTCCTATGGTGTAAAACAGTGATACCTGTAGATGGAAAGAGGTTAAGCATTGCTTTTAATGACTCCTATGCGCTGGGCTGCCAGGTAGGGTATAGCAGGATACCCTTACAGGAAGGTCACCTATGTTAGTATGAAGTGGGGCCGCTTCTATGAGAATTGTGGCGAAATTCTCGAGAAAATACTCGCAGAACCGGGAAAGGGGTGTCATGGCCAAAATGAACCCAACAGTGAGAACTGAACTACGTCAGGAGAAGTCCTGTGTGACGTCTGTTGTCTCGGTTTACATCGACGGCGGAATAGTTCAAAGCGGGACCGCACACTAGTCTGCCAATAAACCCGATAGGCTATCACAAGGGAAGGTTCCGGGCCAAAAGCCACCTATCCTATGCAGGAATTATCCGTTGCCGCTCTCTCGGATCAGCTTTGTACTCTGCATCAGTTTGCCTGCCAATTCCATTCATGGGGGGATTGTTGGAAATTTACGGAATTTCGGATGAATGAAATCGGGGCTACCGGAGGGTCTCCCGAGGCAACCGTGCATGTCCCGGGTTCGTTGTATCTGGACGCACCACAATCAATAGACGTATTGATGTGTGGATTTCGTAACTCCTGTAACCCTCACCATGATGGAGTATTGATTCTGGTAACCTCCCTCATTCAAATGGCTGAATTCATGGCAGCATTCACCTCTCATAGGCCACCCTCACTCTATAAAAGGGGGCTCATGTTCTTGGAGAAATCACCAGAAAACTCACAACATTCCAGACATACTCTGAAATTCGTTCTTGAGAGAGAGGCAGACGGTAGTCAGTTCGCCAAGGCGGTCGACGGTGGTGTTCCGACGGCTTGCGGTTTAGCCGAGCCAACCCTGGGAGGAAGTCGCTGACACAACCTACAACACCCATGGTAGGAGGCGAATCTTTCTTAAGGTGACTGTGGTATTACACAGGCCTCGGTTTTCGATTCAGAAAATTCAGTTTGTATCTCAATTGCTTCAATCTGTTTTGTTCTTGTATTTCGATTATGTAATTGTTCATTATCAATGGAAATTGTTCTCTGGATTTCGTGTATATGCCGAGATTTTCCCAACAGTCGGGTATCAAAACAATTTCAGAAAAGCTTGGGCAAGTTGCCGATGCAATTACTAGGTTGATATGCGATAGGCTTAATGTGCAAGCTCTTCCCGATGAAGTGATGAAGATAAAACCTGCAAGCTCTTCCGATGAAGTGATGAAGATGAAAGGTTTTGATGAGGCTTCTCTAGGCTCGGATTTCGATTGGAGAGGTATTGTGGGCAATGGCAACTGGCCCTTACGTTATTCAGTTTGGATTGAGCTTACAGGACCATTTGCAGAACTAATTGTGTGGAAAATCATTTTGTAACCAAACGACGGAAAACCATTGTTTTGTAAAAAATTTCCACGAGCCAACCAAACAGTGGAAAATAAAAATTTAAAGTTTGTTTTCTTGAAAATTATTTTACATCGTAAAATATTTTACATCGAAATAAACGGAGCCTTAATATTAAAAAACGAAAATGTTAGGGTTTATGAAACCCATCCACGAAAATGTTCGATTGTGAATATGAACTGTCCTCTATCTTTTCTTGAATATTTTCATTTGGGGGTGTCAAACGGGCAGGTTTGGGCTAAAATGGGTAAGTTGCAAGTGGCTTGGGTCTCTAATGGGTCATTGACCCATTTAGACCCATTAATTATGAGTCTAATTACCCATACCCAACCCAACCCATTTATTTTAAAGCAAACCCGACCCGCCTATTAGCCCAATTACATACTACTATATACTAAAATGACTAAAATAAAATGCTAGGGGTTTTTTTTATAATAAATTGTTGCAAGATATATATTTGTTTGTACCCGTAAATTTCCATTCGATCAGAATCAAAACTAGCCCGTTGCGAGATGTAATATATCTATTTTTTGTCTTTATTCAATTTTTTTTTTGTATTTGATAGTTTTGCGTCAAATTTTTTTACTTTTCCAATTCCTCTCGTCGAAACGAATCAATAAGTCACAAAAGTTTGACGCAAAACAAAAAAATGCAAAAAAATTTGAATAAGGACAAAAAAATAAGTCACTTAACTTTTTAATGTAAACCTTATGTGGGACTACCATTAGATAAACTTATTCACGGTGAAGCGCAATTTCACCAGTCAATTCGCGCAATCGATGGATGAGATGTGTTTTCAATTTTGACTGGTCAAAATATTATTACCGGTCACAATTGATTTTTAATCTGGACCGTTTAAAACATTTTTGGACGTGTGTAATTTAGCACAGAAGAATTAAATAAGAGAGAGAGAGATACGGGAATTTGACTGTTCCCAGAGACAGGAATTGAATAAGAGAGAGAGAGAGAGAGAGAGAGAGAGAGAGAGAGAGAGAGAGAGAGGTGGGTTATTTCATGACCCATTGGGTCATTTAAATTGACCCAATTGATACCCAATTAAGACCCAACTAATAATGGGTTAGCTGGGTTTGAACTCATTCTTACCCAACTAATAAATGGGTTGGGTTGTATCTATTTTTTAGTTGATGGGTTTGGGTTTGTTAATGGGTCTGGGTTCAATTTGCCACTCTTAATTTTCATGGATGAGTTTCATGTACCATACCAAATAACTTAAAACTAGAAGTGATAAACGAGCTGAACGAGTCAAGAAGCTAGTTGTCTAAACTTGGTTTGAAAACTTAACGAGTTTTAAAATATGTTCAAGCTTAGTTTGTTTACAAGACAAACTGATCTCGAACAAGTTTTAATCGAGCCGAACATGAGTAATAAGTCTCGAGTAGCTTGGATTTTTTACCCATAGTAACCGAAACAAGCCTTCAAAATTAACTTGTTCGAGCTTGATTTAAAAACTTAACGAGCTTCAAGCTTGGTTTGTTATATGTACCAAACCGATCTTGAGCAAGTTTGTAACGAATAAACACAAGCAACAACTCGAGTAACTTGGTTCGTTTATTGGCCAGAATTGAAAATACCTGTTTTCGAAAATAAGATTAGCCCATAATAAAGTTTCCTAAGTTTGGCATATAAATCAAGGACAATTTGTTAATCATAAATCTCGAATAAAATATGAGGTATTGAAATTGTTGGATGTGGGGATAATCTACCCGATTGTGGATTCAAAATGGGTGAGCCCTATCCAAGTGGTGCCTAAGAAGTCGAGGGGTGACGGTGGTGAAAAATGACCAAGATGAGCTTGTCCCGACCCGGACCGTCACCGGGTGGCGTGTTTGCATCGATTACCGCAAGCTAAATGCGGTAACCCGGAAGGACCATTTCCCTCTCCCGTTCATCGATCAAATTTTGGAGCGGGTGGCTGGCCATGCCTTCTATTGCTTTCTAGATGGCTATTCCGGTTACAACCAGATTGAGGTCGCCATGGCCGACCAAGAAAAGACTACGTTTACATGCCCATTCGGGACTTTTGCTTATAGGCGCATGCCGTTCGGCTTGTGCAATGCTACCGGCACTTTCTCGAGGTGTATGGTGGGTATATTTAGTGACATGGTGGAGAAGATCGTCGAGATCTTTATGGACGATTTCTCGGTATTCGGAGACTCGTTTGAGTCGTGTTTAGCCAACCTTGATAGAGTGTTGGAACGGTGCGAGGAGAAGAACCTTGTTCTTAATTGGGAGAAATGCCATTTTATGGTAACGCAAGGCATCGTGTCATCGAAGGGCATTGAGGTTGACAAGTAAAAAATTGATCTCATTACCAATCTCCTTACTCCCAAGTGCATCAAGGATATCCTATCCTTCCTCGGGCATGCCGGTTTCTACTGGCGATTCATCAAAGACTTTAGTGCCATCTCTCGGCCTTTATGCCACCTTCTTTCGAAAGATGTCCCTTTTGAGTGGACAAGTGATTGTGAGGAAGCTTTTCGGAAGCTTAAGTCAAGTCTTACAACGCTGCCTATCGTTCAAAGCCCCGATTGGAACCTCCCGTTCAAACTTATGTGCGACGCGAGTGATTACGCGGTCGGGGCCGTTTTAGGCCAAAGAAGGGATAAGCAACCTTGTGTTATCTCCTACGCAAGTAAAACCTTGAACGATGCTCAAATGAATTACTCCACTACTGAAAAGGAGTTGCTTGCGGTAGTTTTTGCGTTGGACAAATTTCGCTCCTACTTGATTAGTTTGCCTATTGTCATTTACTCCGATCATGCCGCCCTCAAGTACTTGCTCACCAAGCAAGATGCTAAGGCTCGGCTCATTCGATGGATTCTCTTGCTTCAAGAGTTTGATATTACCATCAAAGACAAGAAGGGAGTGGAAAATGTGGTCGCCGACCACTTGTCAAGGATGGAGTTTGAAGATCGTACGACTAAATTGCCAATCCTCGACACGTTCCCAGACGAGCAATTATTTGGAGTCTCGAGTACCCCGTGGTTCGCGGATATTGTCAACTATTTGGCAACGGGTTTACTTCCGACACATTGGACTTCTCAAGAGCGGAAGCGATTTCTTTCGAGGGTGAAAAGGTTTTCCTTTGATGATCCCTACTTGTTTAAGTATTGTCCCGATCTAATCATCCGGCGTTGCGTTCCGGACTCCGAGCATCGAAGCATTATGGACTTTTGCCACAAGGAGGCTTGTGGCGGTCATTTCTCCTTCAAGAAAACCGCGGCTAAAATCCTACAATGCGGTTTCTATTGGCCTTCTTTGTTCAAAGACTCGTTCGAGTATACTAGGACTTGCGAACGGTGTCAAGCTTTGGGAAAAATTACCCGCCAAAACGAGATGCCCCAAAATCCTATCTTAATCATTGAAGTTTTTGATTGTTGGGGCATAGATTTTATGGGGCCTTTTCCTACGTCATACAGCTACCTTTACATCTTGCTTGCCGTTGACTACGTCAGCAAGTGGGTGGAGGCCATCCCCACTCGTACCAATGATGCCCAAGTGGTAGTTGAGTTTCTTCGGGAGCACATTCTGGCACGGTTTGGGATGCCACGAGCTATAATCAGTGACCAAGGCACGCATTTCTGTAATAGGTCGTTCGCGGCCTTGATGAAGAAATATGCAATAGTGCACAAAGTATCGACGGCTTATCAACCTCAGACTAACGGACAAGCCGAGCTAGCTAATCGGGAGATAAAGGGCATACTTGAGAAGACGGTTAATTGCTTACTTCCCGACCTCGCCTTCCAATAAGAGGTTGATAGAAACCCGAAGCGTAGGGCTAGGTCATCAGTAGCATAATATCCGGAAGTCCGGGATCGTTCCCACAGAGAATTCGATTCTAGCTTGATTCGGATTGTAGGTTTTGTAAGTAACGGATTGCGGCGTTTAAGACGGCCAACTTGGTTTTGCTTTGAAACGGAATGACTTAAAATGAAAACTAGATTAACGCTCGATAAACTTAAAGAGGCAAGTCTCGGGGTCTTCTTACCCTTGACAAAAGCCATTACCGGTTCTCGATTATAACTCAGGCGAGAGTCACGACCGCGCGCTCACGCCCGGATGATTTGACTTAAAAAGACTACGTTTAACTAAAGATGTGATTTCCCGGAGGTGAACCAACTTGTTTTTAATGTTTATCGAACACAAAGGAGGCCATTAGGCCTCGATAAGCCACTTGCCAAGACCGCTTGACTAAGCTCCTTACCAAGGGGTTAACACCCCTAGTTTAGACCGAAAATGCAAATTAAGCTTTATTCCGGAAATCATGATTTAAAGCCCGATGGCTCGAGAACCAAGTAACAACCTAAGTCTTCGGGAAAGATTATCCCGAGACTTAGCCAATAAGCTACTCACACATAGTTAAAGAGACTAGAAAGCATGCTTAAGAGAGAAAACATGATTAACCGACGAAAACGGAAATAAACTTGATATTAAGATAGCTCTAGTCCGAAGCTACAACAATAATAAACGAGATTACAATAAACGACAAATACTTACTAGAGTTCTTGAAGGATTAAAGCTAGGAAAGCTTGAAGCTCTAATGGAGTTCTAACAAAAAAATAAAAAACTTAAAGGTAAAAATGAACTAACTAAATGAGGGAGAGAGAGAGAGGACTAAATATACAAGGTGGCCTAAATCTCTCACAAAATATCCCCCAAAATATCCTAAAAGCAACTAGAAATGGAAAATATCCCAAAAGCAAAAAGGAGGAAAAGGTAGCAAATTCGGGCACAACTTACACATCATGAACCGGTACATGATTTACCCGTACCGGTTCATGGCCTTGAAAAATCTGCCAAAACAATGTTCTGGGACCCATGAACCGGTTCATGATTTACCCGTACCGGTTCATGCCTGGCAGATTTTTGGGCAAACTTCGCGGGGTCGCTCCGGACACTTCCGAACTCGAAAATGGGCGTTCTTTGGACCGTTGGAAAGCTCGTCGAGTCTACTTTCTAACCCAAGTGGTTTGGATCCAATATCATTTGTACATCAAAAGTTATGACAATTCTACCCTCAGCTGGTCGGAAGATGAGTAGCTTTGGTAAAAACCTAACTTCTCCTTCGATTCCCTTGACCCTTGGGCGACCCGAGCAACCTCCAAACCACCTCTTCATGACTCCTTGGGCACCACAACATGGTGGCACGTGGTCTTGAGCACTTGGTTGCATCCGGAGCATTCCTTGGCTTTCAAAACCGCCTTATTAGCACGTTTTACCTGAAAACACTAAAAACACACCTTACGAGCAATATCACTATAAAAGCTAAATAAAGGCGAGTTAAACCAACATAAAACGGGACTAGTCGCACCAAATATCTACAATATTGGGTGCTCATCACGCCCCCCAACTTGAACTTTGCTAGTCCCTAGCAAAATAAAACAAAACACGTTTCACTAAGCTATGCAACCTTCCCGAAATTCAAGACACGTAAACTATGCTCAACTATTACAACTAGGCAAGAGTCCGAAACACCCCTTCAAATCCGAGCACATGTAATCCTCGCACAAACATGCCATGAACTAGGATGAAGAAATTATGCCATATTAGAACAATCAAATACGCATGCACCACAACGAGTTTCGACTAAAACTCACAAGGATACGCTCTTATTCGACTTTTCACACAAAGAGATACAAGATACATCCCATGACAAGCGCTAGCGAGTAAATGCAATAGCCAAAGACAAAAAGCTACGCAAGCTATCAAAAGAGCGCTAAGAACGAAAGGAAACCTAATTATTGACAACTATGGAAAGATAGGAATAAATCACAACTTAAGTAATAATAGATATCAACCATGCATCAAACCGGAGTTAATTAGCGTACAAAAGATCAACGGAGGACTTTATTAGCTTATAACGACCTTGGATACAAAGAGTAAGGGACTACAAAAATGTAGTGGCCATATACTTGCATGGTTCATCTACCCTTGGCCACTACCGACCCTAACTACCCAAGGCATGGCCACATATCGGCCAAACACCAAACAAAGTTACGAAGAATAAAGAAAAACTACTACCACCGACTTCACCACACGTAGTCGACATCCTCATCCGGCTCCTCTTGGTATTGAGCATCGAGCTCCCCCTTTCCATCGAACTCTTTCTCATCCGGAATGTAAGCTAGCCCGGAGGACTAATCAATCCTCTCACATAGTATTAAACCCTCTTTCGAATATGCTTTTGCTCTTTATAGCATTTCTTTGATTTTTTTTGAGGAATAGGGTTATTTGAATTGAGATTTGTAGTAAGAGAGATTTGAGCCAATTTTGAAGGCTTTGGAGAGGGAGATGAAAATTTGGGGCTTTAACTTTTGTAGTGGGAGAAGAGAGATAAGGAATCACATAACAACTCTTCGCCTTTTTACATCCCAACCACTTCTATCACATTCACATCACTCCAAACCTCCTTGAAACATTGAAAACTATAGACACACAACCCTCCGAACATCCGGTTACCTAGGTTTGAACAATGGAAGAGACTCGGACTATGGTTCAAAATAAGGACAAGGTGACTCTTATGTGGTTTAATCATACAAAAATGCCTTGAATCATTTCCTAAGTACACCAACAACTCCAACAAGATGCAAGAAAGATATATACACTACACAAGCATGAACAAAAGATATTATTTACGCAAGTGCGGGAAATGAAAGCAAAAAGCATGGGATGCTTAAGAAACGAATCTCAACTCTAGCGATGCACAACACTTGACTCGACTTTTAGGCTCAATTTATTCATCAATGTTCATGTATATGCAAATGACATGGATTAAAACACAAAACCAAATTCGACGGGATACATGACTCTTGCCATATTGAAACAATTGAGCATAGTTAAAGTATCTAGCATGTGAAAACACTACTAACGAGGGAAGATTGCACACAAAATTTGAAAATTTACTACCAATGAGACAAGTCTCATAAACATATATATAACATATATATCCCTCCCCCCAACTTAAACGATGCTATGTCCTCATAGCATAAAGAACAACAGTATTGAGAGGAAAGAACAAAAGATTGTACCTCTGGGGGAATGTCAACCCCCGTATACCTCGACCAAGTTGGAGGCTTTCTTGTCATTGCTTCCCTTCGTCATTGGAACTGCTTCCAAGGCTCACTCTTTCGGCTCCTCCATCGGAACCACAGCTAGTCACACAAGGTCATCGCCGGAGCTTTTTTGGTCTTACAACCGCGACACATAGCCGCACCCATGCTTAGGGCTCATGAATGCCTCACTCACTCTAGCTTTTAGACCTAAACCACCAAGGCTGGTGTGGTAGCATGCTTACCCTGCAAAAGACTTAAGAACCAACTACCTACTAAGAAGCAAATGACATTAGAACCGCCTGGCTTGTGTTATCCGGGCTCAAAAGTAACCGAAAGTAAAACACAACCAAATCTTCACGCGATTACACGAGTACTACTTTTCTCCCCATTTCCCACTCAAAGCATCATAGAGCAAGTCATACAACAACTTCAAGCTCAAAACGGGTGGCTATACCGGACCATCAAAAGAGAAAAAGAAAAGAGACAAAGAAAAAAAGAGTTTATGTACGGTTAGCCAAACGCGGGCTCCGAACATTGAACATGCCAATTAGAGCTAATAAAATGAACATGGCACTCCACTCCACACTTTGCTTCAAAAATTGAACTCGGCCATTCCACAAGAAAAGATATTTAGAGTAAAGCATATGCCGAATTCCTTTGCGAAATTTAAGCTCCACCAAGTGCATATTCCAAACTAAATCAATTTTCAGACTGTTGACAAAATCCACAATATAAGGATGATAACCTAAATCAAATTCATCAACACCAAGAAAATTAATCAATTCGACTTTCATAAGCTCTTGGAATGGTGGCGACTCAGTAGGAAGGGTGGCATCGTCAAGAGCTGAGAGTATTGGATGGTTCAGAACTTCTATGGATGGTATCTCCTCAAAGGAAAGAGACAAACTCTCAGGTCTATTCACATTCTTATCATCCTGCTCATTCAGTAGAGCATACAAGAAGTCTACCTCCACATTCGGGTCCCCAATAATGAGAAATTTCTCCCCCGGATCGTCACACAAAGAGGGATCCAAAGGGGGAGAACACTGGACATCAAGCTCAACATCCGGCTCATATCCCCATTCAGACTCTGAGAAGCTGTCACAATCTAAACTAACATTTTCAACAAAGCTATGCGGCTCAATTCCCTCTTCCATGGCATTTGAGTTGGACTCTTGACAATGGTTAACAAAAAACCTAGATTGTAAAATTCCGGCCAAACGATCAAAGAAATCTAAGGCTTGAGTGGGTTCTTTTTCAAAAAGTTTGCCATCACACATCTTGTCTAAGAATCGTTGACTCGTTGGAGAAAGTCCATCATAAAAATAGTTAGCAATTTGGAAATTTTCAAAGCCATGATTCGGGACCGCAATGAGTAAGTCCTTGTATCGTTCCCAGCATGCATAAAATGACTCATTCCCTCTTTCAACAAAAGTTTGAATTTGGTTTCTGAGATCAAGCCAATTGGAAATGGTCATACGACTTTTAAAAACATTGGCGTCATGAGTGGCTATGCAAGGGGGTGTGAAAATTTGATTCGGACAAAGGTACTCCCGCAAAGTCTTGGGGCGTGTGATAATTGGAGTGGGACAAAGGTAGTCCCGCAAAGTCTTGGGATAAGCATGATCGGGATAAGAGTATTCCCACATAGGCATGGGGGCTATTTCCCCATTTGCCGCCTCCATTCTACTAGAAAGATAAGACATGAAGTAAACAGGCCGGAGGGGCTATGCCGCCACCTCTCTCGAAACAGCTCCGTGGGGTTATGCCACCGCCACGTTATACAAACAATAAAAGAAAAGGCAATTGATACGTACTCTAGCTTCGTTACACCTCAAATTTGATATGAAGATCGGTTAGAGGTATCCGCTAGATTATGTATAAATTGCACAAAACAAAATAAAGCGTGATACTTACAATGGTTTGTCGAACCTCCAAATAAGCTATATAACGAACTCCCCGGCAACGGCGCCAAAAATGCTTACTTCCCGACCTCGCCTTCCAATAAGAGGTTGATAGAAACCCGAAGCGTAGGGCTAGGTCATCAGTAGCATAATATCAGGAAGTCCGGGATCGTTCCCACAGAGAATTCGATTCTAGCTTGATTCGGATTGTAGGTTTTGTAAGTAACGGATTGTGGCGTTTAAGACGGCCAACTTGGTTTTGCTTTGAAACGGAATGACTTAAAATGAAAACTAGATTAACGCTCGATAAACTTAAAGAGGCAAGTCTCGGGGTCTTCTTACCCTTGACAAAAGCCATTACCGGTTCTCGATTATAACTCAGGCGAGAGTCACGACCGCGCGCTCACGCCCGGATGATTTGACTTAAAAAGACTACGTTTAACTAAAGATGTGATTTCCCGGAGGCGAACCAACTTGTTTTTAATGTTTATCGAACACAAAGGAGGTCACTAGGCCTCGATAAGCCACTTGCCAAGACCGCTTGACTAAGCTCCTTACCAAGGGGTTAACACCCCTAGTTTAGACCGAAAATGCAAATTAAGCTCTATTCCGGAAATCATGATTTAAAGCCCGATGGCTCGAGAACCAAGTAACAACCTAAGTCTTCGGGAAAGATTATCCCGAGACTTAGCCAATAAGCTACTCACACATAGTTAAAGAGACTAGAAAGCATGCTTAAGAGAGAAAACATGATTAACCGACGAAAACGGAAATAAACTTGATATTAAGATAGCTCTAGTCCGAAGCTACAACAATAATAAACGAGATTACAATAAACGACAAATACTTACTAGAGTTCTTGAAGGATTAAAGCTAGGAAAGCTTGAAGCTCTAATGGAGTTCTAACAAAAAAATAAAAGACTTAAAGGTAAAAATGAACTAACTAAATGAGGGAGAGAGAGAGAGGACTAAATATACAAGGTGGCCTAAATCTCTCACAAAATATCCCCCAAAATATCCTAAAAGCAACTAGAAATGGAAAATATCCTAAAAGCAAAAAGGAGGAAAAGGTAGCAAATTCGGGCACAACTTACACATCATGAACCGGTACATGATTTACCCGTACCGGTTCATGATTTACCCGTACCGGTTCATGCCTGGCAGATTTTTGGGCAAACTTCGCGGGGTCGCTCCGAACACTTCCGAACTCGAAAATGGGCGTTCTTTGGACCGTTGAAAAGCTCGTCGAGTCTACTTTCTAACCCAAGTGGTTTGGATCCAATATCATTTGTACATCAAAAGTTATGACAATTCTACCCTCAGCTGGTCGGAAGATGAGTAGCTTTGGTAAAAACCTAACTTCTCCTTCGATTCCCTTGACCCTTAGGCGACCCGAGCAACCTCCAAACCACCTCTTCATGACTCCTCGGGCACTACAACATGGTGGCACGTGGTCTTGAGCACTTGGTTGCATCCGGAGCATTCCTTGGCGTTCAAAACCGCCTTATTAGCACGTTTTACCTGAAAACACTAAAAACACACCTTACGAGCAATATCACTATAAAAGCTAAATAAAGGCGAGTTAAACCAACATAAAACGGGACTAGTCGCACCAAATATCTACAATATTGGGTGCTCATCATTAATCCTACCAGCAAGGATTGGTCACTTTGGTTGACCGACGCTTTGTGGGCTTACCGTACTGCTTATAAGACGGTGTTGGGAATGTCGCCGTATCGGCTTGTTTATGGAAAGCCGTGTCATCTTTTGGTGGAGTTGGAGCATAAAGCTTATTGGGCAATCAAGAAGATGAATGCCTCCCTGCCGCTTGCCGTTGCTAAAAGGAAGCTTCAACTTAATGAACTTGAGGAAATAAGGTCTGATGCTTATGATCGCTCTAGTTCTTATAAAAGCAAAGTCAAAGCTATGCATGATAAATCTATTCTTAGAAAGGACTTTGAAGTAGGCCAAAAGGTGCTTTTATATAATTCTAAACTGCATCTATTTGCGGGTAAGTTAAGGTCTCGTTGGGCTGGTCCATATGTTGTTAAATCTGTCGCCCCTCACGGGGCCATAGAAATTGAAAATGAGTCCAATGGGAATGTTTTCAAAGTTAATGGCCAACGGCTTAAGCCATTTCTTGGTAATTTTGAGGTTGGGGAGCCCGATGAGGAATTGGGCGAGCCTGTTTATTCCGATGCTCTTGTTTCTTAGCTCGGTTTAAACTTAATTTGCATGGGGAGCGAAAGCGTAACCGCTGAAGTTAACTGTTTGTCGGACCCGGCCCCCGGGTAGGAGGTACCCACCATTGACTTGGGTATTTGTAGCTCCGCGCGCCGCTACTAAAAAAAGGATCGTGTGCCCAGCTCCGGTTAGTAAGGGCAATGTTTAGCTTGTTGTACATATTTGCATGCTTGTTTAGTCTTGAGATTCTCTCACTAAGAGATTTCACCAATGCATCATTGTATTGGGCTTTAATTAATCCTTCTTTGTAGTAGTTTGCCGTTAATGATCCATGCTCACCAGATATGTCCCTATCGGGGGCAGTTTAGGTCTTTGGGTGAGACTTGATATTCCCGTGCTTTGGCGCTAGGCTCTGTCTTGTCTCACTTTGTTTCGATCATAGGGAACGCTAGGCTTAATTGCTTGGCGAGGTCAAGCGGTGAATTTTACTTCGGGCATGATGTAACAAGTTTCGACGGTCTAGTATAGCCACCCGAGTTTTGTCTCTCCGGTGAGACTCGGGAAGAAAAGTATGACTCGTTAGATTGCGTGAAAATCGGGTGGTGTTTTTGATGTTTTCTTTGTTTATATGTTTGTTTGGTGCCCGGATAATAAGAGCCGGGCGGTTCTAATGTCAATTGCCTTCTAGTGGGTTCTTCGTCCTCAAAAGCTTCTGCAGGGTTAACATGCTCCCATGCCAGCCTTGCCATGGCCGTTCCGTCATGATGAACCGAAGGAGTGACGTCTTGGAAGCCCATAACTTGGATTGAACGGAGGCAATGACATAAAGCCTCCAACTTGGTCTAGGTATACGGGGGTTGACATTCCCCCGGAGGTACATCTTTTGTTTTCTCCCTCTCAATACTGTTGTTCTCCATGCTATGAGGGCATAGCATCTTTCAAGTTAGGGGGAGGAAATATATGCTATATTTTTGTTTTTTTTGGTTTTTGGTGAAATTTTTAACTTTTGGAGTAAACAATCCTTCCGTTGTACATAATTTTTGGTGTAACACAACTTGGCCCATGCTCATGAAATTCTTAATTGGCAATAGTTTGATGTAATCTTAGGTGTTCCTCTACATTACAACTCGTTGCATGCTTAAAGGATGAATGGTCTAAGTGTTGAGTTCATTTTTAAGTAAGTTTTACCCGTATCCCGTCATTTGTATCTAAAATTCTTAGTTTAGGAGTATCATCTCATGTGCATGCCTAATTGTGTTAGATATCTATGTTGAATCGTTACGGAATCTATGGCGTACTTAGGAAGTGATACTAGGCATTCTTTGATTGATTAAACCACTAAAGCGTCCCCTTGTCCTATTTCGTATCCAAGTCCGTGTCCTACATTTTTCTCATTAACCTAGGGACCCGGATGTTCGGAGGGTGTACGGGAAAGTGTGGTACAGTGTTTCAAGTGGTTTGGTGGTGTTTCGGGTGAGTTACAAGAGGTCGGTTTAGAACGTTTTGAAATGTAATCAACGTGGGGGATTGGTAGAGCGTTTAGGATGCTTGTAGTGTAATTGATGTTGTGATAGAATTGTTTGGATTGGTTAAATTGTGATTGATTGATTGACACGTACTGATATGACGCAATGGGCATCACTTATATGTGATGTGTCCCGGAGATTATGAATGGGCATCACTTATATGTGATGTGTCTTGAGATATGTGTATTCTATGTGAAAACCTTGATTAATGAGCTATGAGATCTTGAAAAAAAGAAAGAAATGATGATTTTTACTAAATCAGATTGTTTAAAAGGAAAAAGGATTTTTGATATAAAAATCCTCCGGCATTCTTGAGCGAATCAACGGTTTCCGGTATTCGTGCACAGAATCAACGGACTCCAGCAATTCAAGCTCGAATCAACAGAGCTTGACCATTATAGGTCATGTATTTCTCTACATTGCACCTATTTGAAAACAAAGGAGATTGATTCTTGAAAAAGAGGATGTTGATGACTAACAATGAGAAAATGAGAATAATTACGAAAATGTAAACGATTGTGGAATCATATGTGAAGCGATGAATTGGTTAATAAACCAAATATTGGTTAATTATGATTGATGTGGGAATGTTAGTGGTATTGGTATGACATGTGAGATGTTAGGTGTTGCGTATAGGATTGTCTAGAATCTACTAGTCATAGTGTGTTACTTGTTGATAGCCATATAAATCTTGGGCATATCTGTCTATTCTCATTCAATCTAGATGCATAACTTGACATATTTACCTATATCATGTGTATAGATTTCTCTACTGGGCTAGTGTAGCTCAACATATCATTTTCAGGTATATTGCAGGTCATTGATATGGAGTGCATGTATGACTTCATCTTTTGAAAGCTAGCAAGGGAAACTACTTGGCATCTTAGTAAAACTCTTTCGAAGATGTAATTGTAATTTCGATTATTGTTAAAATCATTTTGGCTATGGGATCTTGTAAACTCTTAATCCTCTATTTCAGTACAAGTACTACGACAGTTTTGGGGCCTTCGAGCTGGAGATGAAATCTTTGAATTTAACTTGTAATTATAAGAAAGAATTATCTTTTGGGGTAATATTTGTATTAATGCGAGGATTTTAATTATCAAATGTTACCATGATTTATATTGAAAATCGAGGGTGTGACAGATTTCACAGGAGCCAACACCCCTTTACAACAATTCCTCTGGTACACGCAGACCAAAAACTCAGTGGTACATGCAGCCCACAACTCAGGTACGCACAGACCTGATTTCACAATTCCAACTGGTACACGCATACCAGTTTACAAACTCTCAACACTGGTACACAGAGACCAGTAAGATCACACAGAAAGTGAGAGACTTAAATCCTAAGGCTCCGTTCAGTTACCAGGAATGTTGTACCAGAAAGTTATTCTCAGGAAAAATTAAGTAAAGTGAAGTAAAGGAAAAATAAATCTATTTTCTTGTGAGTGTTCATTTGACAATTTTTTTTGGCAAGAAAACTAAAGTTTAGTGGTTCATTTGCCGAGAAAAGATACTTATGTAAAACTTCTTTATTTTTATTCACATGCTAATTTTAAATAAAAGTAACTTTGAGAACTAAATAATAGGCTATCATATTTCAAAAATTAACACATACGGAAAATGTATTTTATCTAATTCAAAGCCTTAACAAGAAATGAAAAAATCGATTTGCAATTCCCTATTCAATTTGCTATATTCTGAATGGTCATGCAAATCTCTCATTTAATAAATTGACATTTTCTGATAAACAACCGTACAAATAAAGTTTAAAAAATAAGTAGATGATAACTAAATAAATAAATATTAAACAACCGTTCTTGATTAGTTGCCGATGGAAAAACTTACTGAAAATTAGTTAGTACAAAACAAAATTAAAGATTAATGACAAGATAAATAAATACTTCCAAAAAAAATAAACTACCAATCTTTTTCCACAACAGAAAGCACCATAGTAGCCAAAATTATTGTTGCTACGTAAATCTAAAAGTGTCTTTCTAAGAACCTAATTTGTATTTTTTTGGTATTGACGTCATTCACTTTTTTTCTTACCCGCCAATTATTTTGGCCCCACAATGGATAAAACTTTTCCCGTGATGCAAAATCCTATGCTTTTGGCCGGATCACTTTTGCAAGAAAGTAAATCTTGCAGGAAAACTTAAAAACATGTTTCTCACTACTTTCCTGCCAACTAAACACTACAAAAGTTATGGGAAAGTTGATTTTCCCATCCTTTCCTGTACTATCCTGACAACTGAACGGGGCCTAACTGACAACACAGTGGATTGGGTTCTCTCGCTCACAAGGTAGGATAAGTGTGGTGATGATCAATCCCTCTAAAGAAGGGTGAATTACAAGTGTAAGCTCACACACAGAGAGTACTATATAAATTCTACACTGCAAACTCTCTCTCAAACGTTTGAAGAAGAAACTCTACAGTGAAGTGAATATCAGACTTGAATACTTTCTCTTGGTGATATCTACCAATCTCTCAAGAAGACTTCTCTTAATATAGCCCAAGGAAAATCCCAACGAATCTTCATCAACGTTCAAATCCATAAATGCTCTGTCTCCTCTTTACGATTCCAACTTGAATTTTATCATCTCAACGTTCAACTCATTGAATTTTGTTTCTCCTTGGCGGCCCTGTGCATAAAGTCAATATATGCGTACACAATTCTTATATCATCAGAAATATCATAAAAGCATATTTTGAATATGTAATCCTAACGCTGAAGATTCACATTTACTGCAAATCTCATTTTTCTAGATTTATACAGCTAATTTGAAATCGTGTCAAATTCAAATCAATTCAATCAACCAAATTCAAATTAATGCGCACACAATATAAAAATAAGTGTGAGAATTAGATGTATGTAATTTGAATTAAGTTAATTTGAAGGATATGGCTTGGACTCATATTTGAACTTAGAGAGAGAAAGAGAGAGAAAAGAAACAGAGTATTCTCTGTTTTTGGAAAGCCAGGCAAGCTTCATGCTTCCTTTAGGCATGCCTAAAGGCCTTCCTATAGGCCTGCCGCCCAAGCTTCCGTCAAGGCTACCAAGCCGCCCTATTTGGACTAGTTTGCTTCGGATAAAACCTGTTCAAATAATTAGGCCTTAGGCCCAATGCTCTTACAACCTGTCCAATATCAAATTAAGTCCAACAACATAATAATTATATCCAACAACATAATAAGAAAGATGGCCCAATAACAAAGAGGAAAACGACTTTCCAAGGGGTGCCCGAACAGTGGGTACCCGAAATCGTTGCATTGGTGGTGATCCAGTCAAAGGAGTTGTTGTGAGAGTTAAGCAAGGGAAACTGAATTGTCGTCCAAATAGACAAAGCTCAACTACAGTCGCAAAGAACGTGACAGGCATTCTCACACACAGAAGGGCAACAATTACAGTCCGGGGAGGAGGTGATATGACGAGTAAAAAGATTGTTGCCCGAAAGAAGACGATCCTGGACAGCAAGCCAGACGAAGTACTGGATATGATAGGTACACGGAAGTCGCCAAATGCATTTCCAGTGGAGAGGATTGAACTGCAATATTTCAAATCTCAGGAACCAATCTGAAATTAATTAAACTTCAGGGGACTGGACTAAAGTGTAATTAGTCGTGTTGGAGCTATGAACCAGCTGCACTTGATTACTCCTCCTCCTTCAGTTGGATGTTCTCAGGGCTAGATGACTTTAATGCCTTTATTTGCCTTCCCAATGATTGTTCAGCCTTTTGGGAACAGGAGGAAATGTTGAGAGTAAATGGGCTCAACCACCTCTTTCAATTTTGATATTACCAAAATCTGGAGCAACTTTTCACACGGAGAATTTTTTTTTTGGTTTCGCACAGAAATTAGACTTTTCCTCGGCAGCGAAGGAAACAAAGTTTGTTCTTTGTTTGTCCGGACTGTGGTCGCCGGAGCCGTCGGTCGATTGACTAGAAACTTGCAAGACCTTGATCAGATCGTCTTTGAGAGACGAACAGATTCCAAAGATCAAGCTATGAAGCCGATCACTTTTGGGTTTTGAACGAAACAGAGGCTGCTCGATTTTCGTCGCCAAATTGTTGGGCCGGCGTTTGGGTGATCTGGAGGACCTCTCCTTTGCTCATTTCTGGTGCTCATTTCTGGTTGAAATAGCAGAATGTTGAAGGTATGTTTTTTTTTTTTTGTGAGAGAATTTCTCGGAAAGAGCTTAGTGGCTCTGATACCACTGTTGGGTGGAGGCGTATTGATTACACACATAAAATGTATGAAACTCACAAAAGAATTGCACAAACACACTTACGAAATATTGATTTCACTCAATCTGAAATATAAGGAGGAGGAAATTTATATTTTTCTCTTTATCGCTCTAATTCTCTTTTACTCCACTCATACTTTTACAAACGAATTACAATCCTATTTATAGGCGGAACCAATGTTCTGAATACTGTTTCGGACAGGGTATCGGTTTTTTTATTGGTACGGTACATACCGGTACCAGTTAGGTACCGGGTACCGTTTCGAATTTACCGCAATTATAATTATATAAAATTATAACTCAAATATTTTTTTTCCATATTATGCAATTCATTCTATAATAAATATTCATAAGAAAATAAAATTCACATAATTGACTTTTCCTCCTCCCAACAAATTCATTTCGGGGGGTGTTCCACTTTCCCTTCTTTTTAAAAAAATGCTTTTTCTTCAATTTTCAAACTCAAATATAATGAAAATGAAAAATAATTTTTTAATTTTTTTTGCACCGTATAAAAGATCTCAATGAGATCTATCAAACAAGATCCATATTGGTAGGAAAATTATTTGCGTAAACATATGATTTTTGGGTTTGAAATTACCTTCCTTTTTTTAAAAGTTCTTTTTTGAGAAACCGGAACGGCACCTTCTTCTCTTCCTTTTTTTAATCGGAAAATTACTGCACTTCCATTCCCAAACCATGTGCTCTAAAACCATTGGTTTTGTACACAAAAGAAAAATTCACGGTTAACTTTTCCCAATCCAACTCTCTCTCTCTCTCTCCCCTCAGACAAACGAAAAATCCAGATGAACACCTGCCTGAGTCTTCCTCTCTCTCATACTTACAGTCTTACAGCACTTCATTTTCCTTAACCAGTGGGAATATCTAATTTCATCACCCTTCCCTTCTATTCTCCAAGTGGGTTGTATTCTATATTGTTGAGAGGGATTTCAATGGGAAGATCTATGTAAGTAATTACTACCAGCCACGGTCGATCCTAGGATAAGCTCGAGAAGACCACGAGGAGCCACTTTTTTTTTTTTTTTTTTCGATCTCCTCCTCTCTCTTTTTTTCCTTCTATTTCTCCACTACCTGGTGCGAAATGGTCCTGTTTTGCAAAATTCCGGCTGAAATCGCCGGAAACATCATATCGGCCGGTACCGTCCGGTATTTCCGGTATTGGGCGGTAAGGACCGGTATTTGGTCCGGAACGGTATTGGGGGTTAGGGTACCGGTTATGTGTAAAAACGGTACGTTCCGGCCGGTACCGACTGGTACGGTACGGTATTGATAACACTGGGCAGAACAATAAGAAAAAAACAAAGATGAGATAATCTCTCATTTATTGCAAATCTCAGAATATATCACGAAAGCTTAAAAGTCTTCATCCACGTTTTTCTTCTCCCAAAACTAGTAGTGATTTCTCTTCCACTTGCAAGCCTCCAAAGTTACAGTTCACTCACGTTTTTGTTCTCAAGCTTATCTTTCAACACAAAATTACATCAAGTGATTCCATGATAAAAATAAAAAATAACCCTCACTGTTATCTGGGAGTTTTTTTCTTCTCCTCCTAGTTGATGGGGTAGAACTTCCAGTACGTATGAACGAATCCTAGGATATAGAACGTGCTAAAAGCTCGAAAACAGAGTGGCGTTCAAGTTATTGATGATAAATAAGGATTTGTTAGCCTAGAGGAGTCCCAGTTATTTACTTGTTTTTGAACTAAGGTCTTGTACTATAGTCTAATGCACAGTAGCCAGACGACCGCAGTACATTTTGTTGTGCCGGGTGTTTTAATCATCCTCATAAATTTTTGGGTCTATCACATTTTGAAAGGCTATTCATCAGGACACAGATTCATTATTAGAATGATATTTTATGTCCGATCATGGGGGAGAACTTTTTGATAAATTGTATTTGCATATCTCCATATGTACGAATCAATTGCAGGCTTAAAAAAGGAAACCAATTTTTAGCAACGTCTCTTAGAGACAAAGGAATTAATCTAAACAAAGCCAGATTATCATAAGCACAAATCTCCTCAAGTTTGTCTACATATAGATTTTTTCCCATCTATACCATAAAATTTAGGAATTGAATCATCTTAGCATAGGTGGGCGCCAGTAATTGGATAAAGTTGACACTAACCGATCAGATTGATTTTCATACCCTCCATAGTAACTTGCAAAGTATGCCATTTTTTTCTTTAATTTTTTTAAAGGAGATAAAAATACAAGAAGAAAAACAAAATAAATTATCAAATAAAAAAAAAACTCTTGTGCAAGCTTCTCAACTTATACAAGTAAAAAAAAAAAAATTTACGGCGCTTTGTTAAAATTTTCATAGCGAATAGAATCTCCCCAAAAAATTTCCATTTTTTTTCTTGTAAAATCAATAGTCCTGCACCAAAAAAAAAAATACAAAAGAAATAAATAAGATAAACACAACTCACGCTAGAAATGTATTTGCATGCAAACGGAGATTTAGGCAACAATCATCTCCTTTATTACTTCTTTGCTCTTCCTGAATCTCCTTGGCCGATTTCTCCGCTGAGCTGGTGCATCTCGCTACCTCAATTTCGCGAAGCTCATTTAGATTAGAAAAATCCATCGGGATCTGCTTCAGTCGTTTGCAGTGTTGAAGCACTAAGACCTCAAGCCTCGGAAATTGATCTTCAGAAGCATTCCACTCCTCAATATCCAGATGGTCAAGCTTCAAGTACTTGAGTTGAGAGAACCCCTCTTCACTTGTTTTCCAAACTGGTCCAACACAGCCCATTTGTAATTTGAGAACCTCAAGGCTCGGCAGAGCTGTTTGGAGGATTGAGAGCTCCTCCCACTTGAAGTGCGTGTTCCCCAAAGTTAGTTGCGTAATAGTCGAAGGAAGCTTCGGCACTTTCTGAAGAGGGACATTCACGCCCTCGTAATGGAAGTTGTCCTTTAAACTGAGTGTCTCAAGAAATTTTAAGAACTCTAGGTCGGGGATCATCAAAACACCATCCTCCGAAATTAGGTTTCCTCTAATTCCTAGCTTCCTAAGATTGGGAGTCCTTACCAAGAAACTTAGACACACCTTACAAGCACATATTGTGTGCAAGGTCTGTAGGCTATCCAACTTGGAGGAATGGTCAAAATCGATTCTCGCTGTTTTTTCAAAAGAAGAACAATGGTATGCAAATTTACTCCTTTTAGAATAAAGATGCCTCAACTTTACCATCTTAAATATATCTTTAGGCAAGAGAATGGTTTTGCACTTTCTTGTTTTGAAGTTAATGGTTTCTAGGTGGTGGGAAAACGGGGCTTCAAACCAATAACTTTTCTTCGGCGTAGAATGTCCCAATTGCAAGTATCTCAAATGAACTAGATGTCTTCCTACTTCTTCAAGGCTTCCATAGGAGATATAACTCAACACCCTGACATGTTTGAAGTTTTCAAGAAAGAAATCCTGTCTATACCATGAACACCAGTATGGCGACTCAGGGCACAACAAAGTACGAACTTTTTGAGCATGATGGCTTTTCTTGGTAAACCCTTTAAAGTGCTCCCCAGCATGGAACTTCCCGCCAATGAAGAGGCGACAATGATTATTTGAAGCAAAAGTTCGAAAAGAATCATCCTTGTATATTTTCACAAGGAAATTATCCTCCCCGGCCTTTTTCAAACATAATTCACGTAGAAGATCATGGATACGGCATGCTTTAATTCTTCCAAGGGGATTTTTGCGAGCTACAATTATGAGACTTCTATCAATGAGGTCGAGTAAGTAATCTTTTGCCGTCGCCTCCAAGCTATTCTCCTCACTTTGCTGAATAAACCCCTCCGCGATCCATAACCATATCAAATCGCGTACGGGGATTTCACGATCCTCGTCGAATCCTCCAATATAGAGATAACACGCTTTCAAATGAAGAGGTAGGTGATTGTAACTCAATTCAAGTATCTCCATGCAGCCCTCCTGATTTTTAGCAATGATTGAACTTAAATGTTCGGCAGCTTCCACCCACACGTTGAGTGTCTTGTCTTTCTTTTTCAGAATGCCAGCTATCGTGACAATCGCGAGTGGTAGTCCATCACATTTGTGTGCGATTTGCTCACCGATGCCCACCAACTCCAGTGGGCAGCATTTCATCCCGAATACCTGTTTGATATTTATGGTAAAATTAGATAATATTTATAATTTCATTTACATCAACTCGATCCAAGTAAGACTAAGAAATGCTTCAAAATGAAAATTTTTAAAAGGAAATAAGAAATAGGAAATATGTGACAATAGTATATATAAGGAAGCATATATATGTTAAATCACTACTTTTAATAGTATTACGTACAAGAATTTTCTTTTTCTTTTTAAACAAATACTCTCTCCATCCCAATATGGATCTTATTTGATACAACTTAACTATTTCTGTGAAAATAAAACTTCAATATCATGAAAAGTGTTATAGATAAAGAAGTATACATAATTTACAAATGATACCATTGTAACGACCCGAATCCTCAAGCATCAGGACCAAGAAATAACATAATCGAAGGTGTTACTCAACCAACTCAATATAAACAACAAACACATTTACTAAAAGAAAAAACATCCCCACTCTCTTAAACATTTACATAATTTTTCGTATATGGCAATACACATACCCTTTCTCTCTTCAACTTCTCTTCCACGCTTTCTCTATCTCAAGAGTAAATTTGTAACGAGACAACCCACATCTTTACCACAAAACACCTCCAACTGCTCCGTTCATACGTTTTCTCCAATAACAAAGCTTGCATCCCTCTCACACTAGCGATAAACTTATGCACCACAACTTTTTTGTTTTGTCTTTATTCAAAAAAAAATTCGTATTTGTTTGTTTTACGCCACACTTTTATGTGACATGAGTTCGTCTCAACGAGAGGAATTAAAAAAGTAAAAAATTATGACTTTTACACAAGTAACAAACACAAAAAAATAAAAAATAAAAAAGAACAAAACCAAAAAAATTATGTTGCATAATTTAATCACTAGCATGAACACCTTCTATGCTAATTAATGTAAGATCTCTCCCATGCCCACAATTCCCAGCCTTCCCCCACAACCCCCTCTTATTGCTCACATGTGTCCCCCAAGTAGATGACAAACCACCCCTCCAAATCTCCTCCTTGGTCCCTATCTAAATATTGTTGAGTCACCTCTCAAAGAAATGTAAGTTAGCCTCATGTCCATTACTAGCCAATTTTATTTTGTTTGTCTTATTATCCTTTTAATTTCCTGCTTCACACCAAGGATCCAAGTATATATCCAACAAACACATGCATACATGTACATGCACCACCTCTCCTTCACGTTCAAACACTCTCCCATTTGACACTTAAACTAACCATACAAATATATATATTTTTTATTATCAACCACATACTTATCAAATGTAAACCCAATCGAACTCAATTAAACAGTTAATCGAGGTCTCAATAAGTCATTACCCTTTTCAAGTTTAATAAAATATTTTCCTTTGCCGAGCAAAAAAAAAAACCACGGTTATTACGTACACGCATGCTAAAAAGTGAAGTAGAAATTTGGGATATGGGGAATACCTTATTCTGTAACAACTCCCAACTCGAATTTTTTGGTAAAGGATCCAAACAATGAGGGACATAACTGATGTCAAGTTGAACAGCTAGTCGACTAGTGAACAACACTTTACTCCCCTTGCATTCTTTAGGAAATGATCTTTGCATATCATTCCAGGCTTCAATGCCCCATATGTCATCCATGACAATGAGATATTTCCTACCCTTCAAGCACTTGTGTACTTCTTCTCCCAACTTATCATCACTACTCTTCTCATAATCAACATGTCTTCCTGGCAAAGCTAATTCCAAAATACGAATCAACAAATCCCTCTTCATAGTCTTATTATAATCTTGGGAAACAACAACCCATGCACGAATTTCAAAGGTATATAACGTGAAAGGATGATCATACACTTCTCTAGCCAAAGTGGTTTTGCCGCCTCCTCCTACGCCGATGATTGTTATAATCTCCAGCGGTCTGCCCTCTCCTCTGTCGTCAAGCTTCTCTATTACTCTGTTTACCTCCTCCTTAAAACCCACCACCACATTCTCTCTTACCAATTTGGATGTGTTACTCCCTCCTGATGAACCTGCGCCGCCTATTGGAAAATGAAAGGAAGGTTATTATCAAGGACGAAGACAAAAGCCCCAGTAAGTGTAACAAGAAATTAAATCTGCATTCTGAAACGGAGCCATTTCTCATTTCCCAGTTATCAATAAATAGTACTCCCTCCATCCCTTTTTAAATGTCCTGCTTCGTAACTCCAACTTATTAAAAAAACATCATCATTATACCTTTCATATCAACTTTTTCCTCCACTTTTCCTACTTACCCATCATCATTACACTTTTACTCACTAACTTTTCAAAATGGAATCTACTTTTAGGGACAAAATAGACAATTTACCAACTTTTACCCACTAACTTTACAAAATGGACATTTATTAAGGGACAGCCCAAAATGGAATACTGGACTGTAATAAAGAGACGGAGGGAGTATATATTAAGGCTGCATTCTGTTTAACTTAATTTATTTCTTCGTTTTGTGTGTTTTATTCATCTTTTCTGAATTTTTGTTAGATTTGCGTGATATTTTTTGGATTAATCATCAGTCTCAATGAGAGGAGTCTATAAAGTATAAAATTATGACCGAAAGTAAAAAAAAAAAAAAGTTCACTAAAGATGGAAAAAGTATCAAACAGGTGTCTTATTTTACTAAAGTGCTGCCTTATTTAAATTTTTTCAATATTAGTCTATATTTTTATATTTTTCCTATTTATCTCATCGAGATGAACAATTTAATCCAAAAAATTACGACAAAAAGTTAAATAAGAAGTTTCAAAAATTAAAAAATACCAAAATAATTTTCAGACTTATAATTTAAAAAGAACGCAGCCTTTCAAGTATGAACAATCTTGGAGCTGTATATTTAAAATCTTTTTTTTTTTTGTGAGACGGAAACTTATTGTATATATATTTCACTCGACTCTCTTTTAAACCATTCTCTAATTGATATAATTGCCTAGGAGAAAAAGGAAAACAATTGTGATTGTTATTACAAATCAATTGAAGTAATGTTAAATTAAGAGTGTATTGTAGCATTCGCCTGCATATTTTATTATGGTTCATTCTACTCATTATTATTAACAGTGAACAATACTAAATTCTGATTCTCTTATTTTTCCCAAAAGTCTAGGAACTCAAATTTAAAACACAAATTCAGACACAACTATGTCAGAAACTATCTGATGCATGTGTGAATGTGAGCATAGACGATTTTCAGACAGACTTGTGTCCAGATTTGTGTTTTAAATCAATGTTCCTATTATTTGTCGTACTTTTCAATAGCATCTTGCCCATTTGATGCACAGGGATGGAAGAAAAAAAAAACATGAGTGAGGAATTTTTTTTCCTGTTGTCAAGTACATCAGTGGAATGGCACATATGACTCTTGGAATTTACTCCATTTTCTCACAAAATAATTAAGAAAATTCCACACTAATAAAAAAACAAAGAAATGAAGAAAAGAGATAGATTTCAAGTATTTTTTATGTTATAGATTAAACTTAATGTCCATTTCAAGCAAAATAAAGTGTATTTTTGACATTTCATTTTTAAAAAGTGTAGAATAATGAATAAATTAAAGATGAAAAAATAAGAAAATTTCATGTAGGAGAGAGAGTTAAGGAGAGGTTTTCGTTTTATTTTAGGTAACTACATTCTTATATATATTATACATAGATATATATAGAATAGAAGTATAGATAGATAGATGTGTAAAAGTGTAGAATAATTTTGTTGTGTAATACCTTGAAATTAATAAATGGTGTGTGACGAAGATAATTGCATGTTTGAAACATATATACCAATATACACGATGAGTAAGGGGATCATAAAGATGAAGATCGAGTAGTTTCTTAACTTCACGAGGACACTTGACAAAATTCTAAAATTCTAAAAGAGAGGACACAACAAAATTTCAGACCTTGGCCCTAAAGAATTTTGCTTTGCTTATATCATATTCACGATAAGATATTATTCTCATAAGAGCCTGGCATAACTGAAACTGAAATCATAAAACCATAATGATTTATCAAAACAAACTAATTTTAAGTATAAAATGTTATTGAAAATATGTACCAATACCTTCACTTCCTGTAGAAGAGTGCTTTGGTATTTTTACTGCTACTTCATTAATGTCATACATCTTCATGTCGTAAATTTGCTTCACCATAGCCATAAGAGTCTTGATCTTCTTTTTGACACTTTCAAGGTCAAGACTAGGATGATCAACTTGCAACAATGGATATGGCCACTTGAAATTGCAATCTACAAACAGGTCTATGATGTTTTCTGCCTCGAATACCACGTCTCTAATTTGCATCACAAGTTCCATAAGTTTTGAATGCTCGTTGCGTTTCTTCTCCGTAACCTTGAGGAATCCTCTCAGGTACTTTATTTCCTCCTGAAGTGATTGAAGTTGACGTTTCTCGTCTACGGTTAAACCGAGCTTGGAGCTCATTATAAGTTGCTTCAAGGTCTCTTGGAAAAAATCAACAGTAATGTCACCCATCTCTCTCTCTCCAACAGTTAGGGGTGTAAACGAACCAAATCGAGCCGAACCTTGTGATATTCAGGATAAATTTGGTAAGGCGTAGGCCAGGCTCGAGTTCGGCTCGAGTTCGATTCGAGCCTGGACAATGGAGTTTGAGTTTGGCTCGTTAAAAATTTTCAAAGCTTGGGCTCGGCTCGGCTCGGTTCACTCGTTAGACTTAAACGAGGCGAACCAAATTTAGGCTCGAATACAGTTCATCTCCCGATCGCCTTCATTAGAATCGACCCTGTTTAGAATGTCGTGAATTAGTTCCAATACTGGTACAAATCCAAATCAAGATAATATTACAAACTAGAATAAAAAGAGTACAAAAATGCACATACAGCATCAAATAACCACCAATGAACAGAAATCAAGACACCCTAAAAATACAGATACAAGCCCTTCTTAAATTCTCATTAAAAAAAAACACATCTGAAATATTAGAGGAGGGGATTTCGTTCTCTTCATCTCAAAGTTTTTCGAAATCAATTTGGCACCTAAATGAAGTCTTGCAATATTAGAAGAGGGGATTTTGTAGGCGAAAAAAAAAAAAAAAAACCAATCTGGAAACAAACAATAAGAGAGTATAAGAATACCTGGTAGAGGAGGAGGAGAGAGGCGGTGGAGGTGGCGGAGAGAGGTGGTGGAGGAGGCGGAGAGAGGCAGTGGAGGAGGCGGAGAGAAGCGGTGGAGATACCCTAACTTTGAAGTCAACGTTTGTCAAGCTCTCGATTTTCGACATAAATAATGAATACTCTTTTTGATAATTAAAGTCCTCGTAGTAATACAATTAATACCCAAAAGATCTTCCTTTCTCCTGTTCTCAAATAAGAGTCAGATATTACATTTTTGGCTAAATGGCCCCAAGTTATCGAAATGTCAATATCCGAAGAAAATAATACTCCCTCCGTCCGGATTTAATTGTCCCTAGTTCTATTCTAACCGGCTAAAAAACGGGTTATATCTTTGAATCCGTAATGAATTTCATATCGAATATGGATCTTGTTTAATAGATCTCGATTAGTTCTATAACACAATGTTTTCGAAATCACGTAAAACATTATAAATTGGAAGATATAATCGATTGAAAAATGGCATGAACTCCAAAAAAAACTATTAAATCCGGATGGAGGGAGTATTACAATTGTAACAAATGTCTTTCCAAAATACTTCTTTTGATTCAAATGCAAATAATCACCTCTTTTATACCTTTGAAAGACATGATCAACAAGCACGATATGTACGCCATGCCAACTTCCTTGAATCGTACCTAAAAATGATAGGGTGAACTACACTAGCCCAGTAGGAAAATTCATACACAAGCTATATGAAAATGCGATGAATCATGCACCTAAAGTGAGTGAATACGACAAGATACCACAAAGAAACATGGGTCTTCCATCGCAAACGAGCATACTACAATCAAGGGATCATGATTTCATAAGGATATTCCTAATAGCTCACACGTCAAATTAGAAGCAAAAACCGACTCAAATTATTCTAATTAGACCGCAACTTGTCCTCAACTCTCATCGTCCATCGCTACGCAATTACTCCATTCTGCCTCGATCTATATGTGTATGTGATGATCACGCACCAACAGTAAAATATGAGCAACATTATATAAGTACAACGAACCCCAAGATGCTAATGACAATGAGTTTATCTATCAGCAAAACAATACAAACATCATCACTGAATTTTCTTTTTGAACATAATCAATTTGTTTTGTATTTCTCAAGTATTAGCCATTTTTCTTTTAAATACAATTCCGGACATTTGAGATCCCGTGCGTCCACTAAAATCTTTTCATTCAATTCCGGGCATTTGGGACCTTGGGCGTCCCATATCCGGCATCACACCTTACGGTGGATCCGTGGCTTTCTTCGTATTCGTTCTATCGTCTCAATTATGTTTTACCTCTCACATTACCTAATAACATCATACTCAACACATAACAAGTTCATAACATTCACCATAACATGTCACAATGCCCACATAATCACCCGATCACCAAGACAACGAACGGGTACCGTAATCATCTAAAATTGACACATGAGCATATCCTGATTTTCAACAAAGCAGTCCGTGTTCAAAAATTCATTAAAAATCGCATACTTAATATTTTTCAATGATTTCAACGCCAAAATATCACCAACTTACCAATCTTTAAAACCCATAAGGACCCATAACCAATAGGGTCGTTTAACTATAGTGAAACGATGAAAAACGCTGCTCTGTAAGCTGCCCAGATTTTCAGATTACAGGGCAATCTTCTAGAAATCACTATAAATCGAGTTCTTAATATTTTTGAGCGATTCCAGCCCCAAAAGTTGTGCGAATGAACGAAGTTTAAAAGATGAGAAGGAACCCTAGTCAAATTCGTAATCGAAAATGGGCTAAACAGGCATTTACAGAAGCAATACGAATCTGTCTAACAGCAACTTGACAGATTCGTGACCAGTTTTCTAAAATTCACCATTAATTCAATTCTCAACGGTTTTGGGTGATTCTAGCGGCATTAGAACGGGCTCTAAGTCTATTCTATTTCATATGAAGGGATCAAAATTCAATTCCAAGTTTAAGACGATGAAAAACCCCAAAAACAGTGACCTGTTCTGCAGAATTTTGGAAATGAAAGGAACAATCTCAAACAACGAAACAAGACATGATCTAGGTACATAAACACCATATAAATGTATAACAAGAGTAAAAAATCCCTACCTCATGGATTTTGAGCAATACCCAACCGCTTGACCAAGTCAACTGAAGCTCCACGAGGTCCGATCATGAATTTTCTTGGATATTTGGAAAGCCCGTACTCTGTATAGCAACTTTAATTCTTGGATTTTGTCCGGAATTACTCTCTAAGGTGTTGAGATCTAAGAGAGGAGAGAGTTTCGCAGGAGAGGAGGAGAGATAGACTGCCGAGAGAGAGAGAGTGAGAGAGGAAAGAGAGTGGAGAAATAATTATCCTGGGGAGAATTATAGAAGTGGGAGCAATCCCTCGCTTCTCGCACCCGGCACCACACTCACACATGCACCTTTCATATAATAACGCCTATATCCTTCCACGAACATACCACACTGTATATTCACACTGCCTATCTCGACGGATCATACATTTTATAAGAAAAATACAGCCTAAAAAATACGGATTCTCTACATCGTTTGTAACTCTATATCGAGTCTATCGACTACCGACAATAGCTGATTGATCAAGTAAAAGGAAGAGATAGGGGACGATTGATGGACAAATGTAGAATTGTGGTCTCTCCTTTTAGCAGCTCGTGATCCCATTGGCTAAAACTAAAAGAAAGACTTTCCAATGATTCAACAAGTGTGATCAAAAAAGAAAAAGGAAAAAAAAAACCTTGGGTACACTACCTGAATATCTACCTAATGAAACATAAGGGTGTGGGAATCACACAAACACAAGTTGAAAGAAGGGCTGAGATTCATGTAATCTAAGGGCTGATGTGTGCTCTCCAACTCTCTTAAGAAAACACCCACACTCTCACAAATATATTACAAAAATGCCATCGGTTCTTTTTACCCACTGCTCGGCTTCTGGCGTTGACATAAAAAAACAAAAATATATTGCAAAAACACCCGTGCCTGCGACACTACCGGGGTGCATAGTGTCGTAGGCACGGACAGACACTAGTTCTCCAATATTCTATCCTAACCTTTGTCTTTACTGGTCGTATTAGGATACATTTTATGTTAGAAAGCCAACTTAGAAAGGCTTAATACTATACTCCCTCCGTTTTCAAATTGATTGTACAGTTCAGTCTTCAATGCAATTTTTAAATTGTTAATATCTTTTTATTTACAATGAATTTTATGTGCAATAGAATCTTATATGATAGATCTCGCTATTATACAAAGTTTTTAAAGACATTGTAGATTGAAAAATATTTATAATTTTAAAATAACATTAAAGACTAAACCGGACAATCAATTTGGAACGGAAGGAGTAGCAAAAATAATGCTACGTTTACTGCATATTTGATGAAGCCCACATCAGCCTGCAGGCTCAGAGTACTATATAAATAGATCCACTATGATACGTATAGGAAATGGCCACTAGAATGATATAGTAGTAGTTATATTTTTCTTGTGATTTCAATGGATATTTTTCGTTTTAAGGCACAGGAGGGTCACGTGATCCTTCTGAAATTATTCGGATCTACTACTCGAAATATGCTGTGTAGAAAATTTTGCACAAGCGATTAAGGCTTGCGCCTCCATCCGCGACGAGCTCGCTCAAAACTCTAGCTTCAGCCTTTTTGCTCTTTCTTTTTATTTGAAAGCTGAAAGCTTGGAATAAAAAAGGTTGTTCAAAATTTGTAGCTAATGGGAGTTGAGCCCAACCACCAAAAGCTTATCTAGAAGCTATAGCACAATTAAGTTCATTTTTTCTCAATGTTTTAGCATGTTTAAGTTCAAGTTCGAAGTTTTGTACTCCATGAAGAATGTTTAAATATTTATTTTCTGTTCTCGTTGTATTTTTTTTCCCTACATGTTATCGTTATATTCAAATTTGAGAATTTTTAGCAACTTTATGCTTGTGAAGTGACCCCTTTATATGAAATTTCTGTATCCGCTACTGGATGCAGTACACGTGCATGTGTTGAGAATGTAAATGTGCCAAGTTCTGGTAGAGAGGAGTCATGAGTTGGCACACCTGGTCTTTGACTCCTTAATCCATATATATGAGAAGGATTAAATGAGAAGCAAAACAAACAAAGAGGCTTCAGAGAGAGCTGTGGGGAACATAATTAATTATGGGTTCTTGTACTTATGTGATGGCTATGGAAAATTCAAAGATGGCATCCGGCCGCCCGAGAAGCCTCATAATAGGCTGGGTGTGGCAAGTGATGTCGAACACCGGTCTTATACAAAGGAGGACCTGATATGATCGTCGTATTATGTGGCTTGTTGTTGGTTCTGTGTCGCTAATTGGTTGGTCTCATTTATTGTGAACATATCTATTCTCGTCGTATTATATACCTCTTGGGAGTTTGTGTTAAGGTTGGCTGCTGGCGCGAAGACAATGATGCAGGTTGAGTGTTTGGACTTCATAGATTGTTTTGTTTATTTAATACACAATTGTAAAAGATATTTTTTTAGAATAATTGATTAAAAATCCGTTACTTTTAAAGCAGTGAATGATGTCTTCTGTCAATTTCCACCAAAGTCAACTAACAGTGATTTTTTTGAAAAAAAAAAATACTAACAGTGCTTTAAGAATTTTAAGTTAGTGAGTGTAGTGGGTCGGAGGCCCGGTCCTCAATCGGGCTCCTCGGAATGGGCCCGTAACGGAAACTTGAGGGCCAAGGACATAGAGGGCCCATTGGGCTGCTCCACCCGTGACCATGCGTGCAGGTCAAGGCGCCGGGTCGTGTCACAGCTATGGACTATAGTGGGATTAGAGACTGTTGTGAAATTTTATTGTATTCACAAGCGCACAAACCATACCGATATTATAGTAATGCAAGAACGAGGTCGAAGATTTTCAAGAGAAAAAACCCCATCTGGCGATTCACCTTGAGGCAATTCACTTATGCCCCAAATCCTAGCCATTCCTTCATCGGCGGCCATGAAAAGTCAAAATTGGAGATTATCACCGACTTGGTTCTGGCCCTCTCCCATGCAACCTGATATGAAGGACCGCCGGTCAAGAAAATGAAAATCAAACACATTTTTCCTAATATTAACTTAAAGTGTTTGAACAAGTTAGTGCGCACTTTAATTAGTCTTTCGGGACCTGTCTCACTGTCAAGTAGTTGGGCCTTAATTAAAGCTATGAATTGGCTCTACAAGAATTGATACAATTGAGACTTTTGGAGTGATCAAATTCTTAATGCACTTTTTGTTTATGAAGGAAAGGAAGAGAAGAAAAAGAAAAGTAATTTTATAAGAGATAAGAAAGTGCAGCGGATGATTTACTGTTTTGTACGTAATTGGTTGGCCGCTCCTTGCAATCCTTTTTTATCTTTGGGTGGTGCGTGGCATATGATTAACTGAGATTAGATGTCAATCTCGTTGGAATGTATGCTCTTAGTATTAGAAGAAGTGCTCCACCCACAATAACAAAGTATTGATGGCTAATATTACAGTTAAAAACTCAAAATCACAACTCGTCCAATTTTGAAAATGCAACAATGAAAAAACGAGCAACCAAGCAACCACGTGAAATGCCGGCCATATCATGAAGACCATGAAACTACCTTGACAAAAAAGAAACAAGTTAGCCCAAACAATCACATAATGTGATATACAGGAGTAAGAGATATGATCTCACAACGTCGGGAGATTTACCAGTGCCTTGTTCGCTACCGCTGCAAAACCATCGGAAGTTGGACCTTATCCCCTAGCCATTCGGAGTCACTCTTTTGAAAGCCTTTCTGCCTTTAAAGATGAAATGAGCTCGCCGACAAAACAACAAACTTTTTGGTATAAACCATGCCTAAACGATATGGTTTTCCGTTGTGCCCTCCTCCTCCTCTGATGCTCCTCCATGTATCATCCCTCCCAAGAGTACAAACCTCAAATGATATAATATTGCCGGCCTCCATGCGTTTCATGATTACATTTCAAGACCTTGTATTCATCACTCAATTGACTAAACCCAAACCCGAATCTTGACCTACTATGAGCCAATTTTGGCAATTTTGGAAGGACAAAAGGTCGTCGTCCTTGAAGAATTGGGTTACACACCACAATATCCTTATCAACATGCAAACAAACTAACCCATTGCATGCTCCTATTACTCGTCCTTTATCGCCCTCGTGGGGGATGTAACCCTGAATGTCACGGTGGCGTTTTGGCAGCCAAAGCGGGCAACGTCATCATCAAGCTCGAGAATGCCGAAGTGAGCGGGATTGGTGGGGCCGTCAGAGAGGAAGAGACCCCCTCAAGACATGCAATTTGGCAAAGTTGGAGAATTAGGTTGTGCCACTTCTTGCATGCTCGTTTGCATCTAATGATGGACTTGATATCAGGGACAGGGATCCTTGCTAGAATGTTGCAAATTATGTCATCTGGAAGGTCTGCGATGGTGGTTGCTGCCATGAGGGAGAGAGATAGAACAGTAGATAATTCCGTGATAAAAATTGAAGAGATATAGAACGTGCAAAAAGCTCGAAAACAGAGTGGGGTTCAAGTTATTGATGATAAATAAATAAGAATTCATTAGCCTAGAGGAGAGGAGCCCCAGTTTTATTACAATATGGAAACTTGGAATCTACTGCACAATTTGATTAAGAGTATATCTCCAACGCAATCTTTTTTACAAAGTAAAATTCTTTTTACTTTATTCAAAAAATTGTTTTAGGGTGTGTTCCACTAACTAAAATAAGTATTTTTTTGAAAATAGATTATAAGTACTTAAAAAAACAAAAGCACCTTTGCAGAAAGGGATCGAACTTTTACGTTCGGTCCTTTCGCAATGGAGACTATCATGAGGTGGAGATATATACATTGGGTGAAGGGTTTTGGAGGAACATAGGAAACGACCCTTATGGAGTGAAACCTAGGTTTTATTCCTCATTTGATACATTCGTTAGTGGATCTCTTCATTGGTTTGCCTTCCACTATCGTAATCCAGACTTAATTAATTGTTTTGACTTTACAAGTGAGCAATTTCGAGCAGTTCCTGGACCTTCGCGGTTTTGTGGGAGTCAGAAAGAATATATGCGCCTTGGAGTGCTACAAGGTTGCCTCTCTATATGTGATTTTTCAGACGGTGATCATGTCGATATATGGTTGATGAAGGATTATGGAGTGAAGCAGTCGTGGAGTAAGGACTTTTACATTGTTAAAATGATTAATGAAACTGAAATCTACGACTATTATGAGCCGATTATGGTTTTGGAGAGTGGATTGATCTTGATGTTAGTTAATCAGGATTCTCTCTTGGTTTATGATCCTGGGTTGGAACACTATGAGGATGTTCACATATACGGAATCGCATCCATGTTTCGTGGAATTGCTCATGTTCCAAACTTGGTGTCACTTGGGGATGTCGCAAGAGGAGAAAACCTAAAGGTACATACTTCCATACCAAGATAGTTGTTTGTTACTTTGGATTGAAATCACGGGATATGATGCTTTTGTAAGTGTTTCATCAGTCTGTGAATTGCTCCAGGGCAAGTTTAGGCCATGTTAATTTGCTTGATTTCATGTTTTTCACTAATGGTTTGGTTTATCTGTCTCCTTGTAATTTATTTCTGTATTGTCTCCGCCCTTGCATACTTCAAGTATGACCTATTCTCTGTAGGGATGTGGTGCACATAAGCCCTAGGCTTGACACTTAATGTGGTAGGTGAATATGCCTTGGCATGTTTTTGCAATAGAAATGATTGTGTTTATTACACTTTCCAGCTTCTTGGTTTGGGATCTTCATGTCTCTATTTTTCCGAAGAGATATGTTGTTCTATGCTCCTCCTTTCCTTATGCATCAGCTATGCTATGATAAGCATCTCTTTCTTAGGCCATTTTTACACTTCTATGAGACTACATGATTCTTAGTTGAGTTATGTTAGTGAATGACTTCTTCCCAAACCCACGCTATTGTCTGCACATGGTTCATGATCGATCGGAATGCAAATAGTTAATTAAATGAGTCAGTAAAAGAACAATTTAGGATGGATCTTAAGCTTTAGATGGAATGGGAAACAATTGCATTATGAGATGATATGGGAAAGTTGATTGGTAGGTTACATTATGCCAAATTATTGGTTTATACTATATATGTCTACTAGTGCTTACCCATGCCTACGGCACTACGCACCCCTGTTGGAATTGTCCGTGCCTACGGCACTTGTAAGCTAGTGGCTCAAAACACTAAATCGCCATTGCTGATATGAGGACAGGGTTTGACAACGGCCAACAAAAACAGAGAGAGAGAGAGAGAGAGAGAGAGAGAGTCACAAAGAAATTGCCATCGCTGAAATGAAGACAGGGTTTGAGTGATTCAAATTTTGAAGCCCTTGAAATCGAGAGACATGTTCCACGCACCATATTAATTTTATATTAATTTCATTCTCACTATTCATCCTGTAATTCTAAACACACACCAAAAAAATGAGAGTCAAATAAATGTTGTTACAACTGGTAGAAACTTGTTGAATAAAAAACTAACTATTTTTTCACTTTCCGAAAAATCAACCAGTATAGTCCATAGTCTCCGTACCAATGTTTTGATGGAAATATGTTTTGAAGAAAAGAGCATAAAAGTAAAAAAAATATATATGTTGTATGTATTGAACGCAACCAAAAATCTATTTTAGATGCAAGCCTAGTATCTATATCCCATGTGATGGAAAATGTGTTTTTCATGCAAGCTTAAGCTAAAGCTTATGTAGCTACGGTAATGTATGTTTTTTCATGCAAGTTTAAGCTACGGCAATTGTCTATCCCTTTAAAAAAATAAATCTATCCTTTTAACTGAAGCTAAAGTTTCAAAGACAAAGTTTGAGAAATCCAATCCAAAAAATAAATCTTATACCCGTGCAATATGGTTGTTGGAAGAATTTTTCGATTAATTAATTCCAACTCCCAATTATAACCCAACACTAAGAACTGGCCGAAAAAAGAAGAGAATTAACCATGGGTAGAGGACAAAGAACTGATAGCCATACCTGTGGAGAGAGAACCGGAGAGAAGGCGAGGATCAAGGAGACATGAAAGAGAACTGGAAAGAAAATGTTTAGGGAGAGAGAAAAAAAACCGAAAAAAATAAACACCAAAGACTATATTGCTAAAAAATCGGCAATCAAAAATTATTGTAAAAAATCAAGCTTCCCGTAAAAATCTATTACCAAAAAATCTGTCATTATCTCCCAATAAAATTAGTCGATTTATTGTATGTATTTAAACGCAAAACTTTCAAAAAATCAATACATCAAATCTTTCCAAAAATCCTCCCTCACCTATTAATCAATTGACATATATTGTGTTGATTTTACAAATATTCTATAGGAATATTCTCAAAGACCCTTGTGTTTTATTAGATGGATTGGCACTCATACTTCTTTTTTCCACAGGAAGCACTTGGATTCTTGGTTTCTTATGTGCTTGGCCAGAAAGCTTGTCGACCTCATGCTTTCTGGTCACGAAGTGTGAACCAGATCAGTGGATTAGTGATAAGACAATTGAGAAATCAATGGCTTATCAACAAAAAGATCAAGGATTAATAAGAAACCAATGGGAATGTTTCTTGTGTCTGTACCTTATCATACACAGAATTGTTCACGTGAATTAATGTACCCATCGCCGGCATGCACAAACATTGTTAATTTGCATGCACAAACATTGTTAATATAGTATTTCGCCCTTTGTTCTGGTAGATAATATATTTTGCCTAATACCTTCCAAACCTGCTGCTGTAGTTGAAACCCAACCTTTGTGCATGTAAGAAGCCACTCCTTTACCTGGGGAAACATTCATTAAGAGCTCACCTGGCATGACCTAGCTATAGACATGGCTCACTATGGCGCTTTTGGCTGATTATAAACCGTTGACCTATTTCTAGTTTTTGACAAGTGATGCAACCAAAAAGAAAACATAGAAATAGTCAGGCAAATTTATCTCTGTCTTAACTTGTTTACCTATATTCCAATGGTATAGATGTGCTTTTCTATATTTACACTCCAATATTGGTACAGATGTGCAGAGCCTGAGGCCTCAAGAACTTTTTGGGAGGAAGAACGAATAAATAGATCCATTTCAATGATCAGTCAGAAAGAAAGTGCATTTTGGGTATAGTGGAGAAGGGACTTCTTGAAATGTTCAACCAACCAAGACTGCATTTGGCTGTTTCAAGTACATTAGCAAGTTAGAATCTGGTAAATTTGCTGTTTGTTTTTTTTGTTCAACCCCATGTAACAACCTGTGGCAAATTTACTTGGACATGGAATCAATGGGTTTTCGTCTAGGTGTCTTCGCAAAGCACAATGATTGGGACTTTCCTTCTCTTTGGAAAGAACATAAATGTGGAAAGTTTTTAGTCTTAGTTTCTTAATGGCTGGAGGATTGAGGGAGAGAAGTGCAAATTGCTATTAGGTCTTGGACTGGCACTTGTTGCCTTCTTCTTGCTCTTGTTAGTCTTTGTACTATCTCAAAGATTAATAAAAAAAATTCGCCGTTCAAAAAAACCAGAAGTGCAAACTGCTATTGTAGGGTTTATAGAAAGTAAATTGAAGGTTTTGGCGGTTAACAGAGAATTTAAAGAAAGGAAAACACTTCCCCATCTAAAAACATAAACAAAGACACTTGACTTAAATCATGGAGTAGTGATTAAAAGTAGGCACAATAACTGATCCATAATTAGCAGCGAAGATGGAAAGAGTAGTCCCTCGTCCTCAACCTAATTACAACCTCAATTCTGATGCAACCCGGCCGTGATTTGTTGAAGAATAGACATGATCTGAACAATTGAAGAAATTAGAAACAGTAGAAATATTATGCTGTACTTGTTGGGAAAAGTCATGGACACCGGATTAAGAAAACAAAATCAGGAATGAAGGAACTACTCATAAACCAAAGATCACTTTTCAACTTAGAAGGACATGTACGAACACAGCAATTCTAAATAAAAGATGAAACGGACACGGCGGGTACAAGGCAAAACATATGTATGCATGTGTGTGTACACATATATATGTATATGGTAGTTGTTATTCAAATGAACATGCCATCCTGAAACAACCAAAACAAATATGGTTAATTTTATTTTGGTCAAAATTAACTTATTTGTTTTTTTCTCCTATTTTTAGGGTACATAATACCCCGAAAGCATTTCAATACTACAATATGAATTGTCCGTGTCATGTTTTCATTCATGTCTATGTTGAGACAAGATTGTCCCCTAATTAATACATAATAAATAATTTAATTGCATATGCCACATGGCGAGCACCTGTCCCATACGTGTACCCGACGCATTAATTGTGTGTCCACAAGGTGCCCAATGCAGATAGGGCAAGCAGTTAGGAGTGTTGGTGCTTCATAACGTCTCATAATAATTCTGAAACATTGAACATTTCAGACCAGGCCTAAATATTTCAAAAGCAAACCCCCAACAAAAATATAATTAAAATAAAAAATAGATTTTCTGTATATTCCAAGCCAAGCCTGAGCATTCAAATATAACCTGGCCGTTAAAGGAATTGATTTTCAAACTCCTTTTTTTTTATATCCACAGGATGATAGTTATTTTTGTCTGGTGAGGATAAAAATGTCAAGTCACAATAGTTTTCGTCACATCATAAAGTACTCACGGCTTTATCATTAACCTTTTTAAAATGCACCTATGAAAAAACGAACAACATGCAAGCAATCAAAATCCCATAAAAAGACCATGAAACTACCTTTAAAAAAAAAAAGCCTTAGCCCAAAACAATCACATGATCTGATATACGAACGTACAATAAGAGCTAGTATGATCTCACATTGAAGTGAAGTTTTTACCCTTCATAGCAACCATGGCGGGCAGAGGAAGCTTGGTGCATGAGCAATTGATTCCGTCCAACATAGAGCTTCATGATACTTAATTAATCCTGTTTGAGGATTCTGAGATGCAAGAACTTTGTCGTATTTTTCTTGATTGGCAATAACTTTATTGAGAATCATCAATACAGTTCCGTCTTTGAAAATTTTTATCGGTTGGATTGGTCCAGCTATCCCACGAGGATATGGTAGCTTACAAACCAATATCCATGTCCAAGCCCTCGTACGTTTGTGCTCTCTCATCACCCACACATTTACATTACTTTCCCGATGGACATCGAAAAGGTATAAAAAATCCTCCAAAACTTCAAGATGCACGATACCATTGATTTGACAAGGCAAGGAGAGATTACTTCCCAATTCCTCATTCTCCACATCAAAATAGCATAACAATTTTGAAGCCGTGTCCCGCCCTAACCAATAAAGTGCACCATTCACAAAAACAAAATCAATACCAGCGGACGTGGAACGGTGAGGGAATTGTATTTCGTAGTGCCCTCCTCCTCCGATGCTCCTCCATGTATCATCCCTCCCAATGGTACAAACATCAAACGATATAATAATATTATTAACATGTTCTCCTTGCTTTTCATTACATCTCAAGACCTTGTATTCATCACTCAATGGACTAAACCCAAACCCGAAACTTGACCAACTATTTGCTAGTTTTGGGGGTTTTGGAAGGACAAAAGGTCGTCGTCCTTGAACAATTGGGTTACACACCACAACATCATTATCAACACGCAAACAAACCAACCCATTGCATGCTCCTATTACTCGTCCTTTATAGCCATTGTGGGGGATGTAAATCTCAGATCTGAATGTCACGGTGGCGTTTTGGCGGCCTAAACGGGCAAGGTCTTCGTCGTCAAGCTCGAGAATGCTGAAGAGAGCGGGGTTGGTGGCTGGGCTGTCGGGACGGTAGAAGATAAGACTGAGAGGAAGAGACCACCTCGAGCTATGCGATTTGGCGAAGCGGGGTTGGGAAATCAGTTTGCGCCACCTCTTGCATACTCGGTTGCATCTAATGACAGACTTGATTCTTACTAGAATGTCGAAAATTACATCATCTGGAAGTTCTGAGATGGTGGTGGCTGCGGCGGCAGCAATAGCCCTTCTTTTCTGCGGTGGTGGTGGACCTGGACGAGAACGACTCTTTTTGTTCCCTCCCCTCTTTGCCATGAGAGACAGAGAGTGATCTGCGAGTTTCTTCCAGTGCATGAACACTAGCTAGGATATTGATAGAACGTGCTGATCGAAAGATCGAAAACGGAGTGGGTTCAAGTTGTTGATATTGATAAATAAGGATTGATTAGCCTAGAGGAGAGGAGTCCCAGTTTTATTACAATTACAAATATATGGAAACTTGGAAAGATTTCCATCCACAGATATCCTTTCCAAACTCGTACGACTCGAGGATTTTCGTATATGAACGAAGAGAAAAAAAAATCACTTGCGGCTCAATAAACTCTTACTCTCTCAAGGGTGTTGAATGAATTAAGGTGAGATTTGGACTTTATAGTAGTAGTACTCCTATTTTCTTTAGGTTTACCTTTATTTTTCAGAATACTTATTAGGGAAAAAAGTCAAAATTGCCCCTGACCTTTCACCAAAATCAAACAGATACGTACGCCCGACCTTTAAGAAATGTCACAAACACCTGTACTATGAAATTGAGGGTTTCCGACCGAGAGAGGAGGAGCCATTGCTGTGTTGGGCGTTCTGCTTCCGCGCTTCATCTTGTGCTTCTTTTCATTGTGCGGATCTTGTTGAACTTGCATCTTCTTCATAGGCAGTAACAGAATCAAACCCTTGGACCACCCCTCTCTCTCAACACGTTCCACGATAAATTTTCTTATCAATTATTACTTATATCTCTAGCTCTCTAGCCCAAGAGGCCTGGACCTTGGGCATCCAAAAAAGTCCAATTTTTAGAGGCACTTCAATATTTTATTATTTAGGTTTAAGTAGGACTTTTTTTAAACCCAATATAATAATAAAAAATGTCCAATTAGAGGTAATGAGTTAGTCCAACCCACCATCCCATAAGCCCAAGTGCCCAACCCACTAAATCCCCAAAATCATTTCCCCCAAATCAGCAAATAACACCTCCCAAAAATCGTTTTCTCCCAAACCCACCCCAAAAACTTGACGATCTCGTATTTTGTGTTCATATGTAATGATTAGTAGAACTTTATATTTGTTTGTCTTTCTCGTATTGTGATTGTTGATGTAAAAATTGTTAAGTATTAGTAATTCTTTAAGGACACTTTTTTTTATAAGGCCATAGACACTAAAAATCCTAGGGCCGGCCCTGTCTATCACCTTAATTATTACCCCCAAAACTCCCCCGAATGAGCCGAACAAAAATGGCTTTGCACGTAGCGTCGCCACGACCTAAATGGCACTAATTCTAAATAATTGAAGGAATAAATGACATGAGTCGCACATGAACTAAGTACCCTCAAAATATTTGGTTATTGAATTGCCAAACGGACGGCTCGAATGCTATGCGTCTGGTGCACAACACCATCTCCCAGTTTGACGTCTTGTTGCGTAAACATAAATTCGTAATCCAATTTTTAATCCACTCTTTTCTTCATTTTTTTGGAGGAAAGCTAGAAATGCGTAGATCTGAAATAAAAGTAGCAAAACCCTCTCACTTTGTTTGCGCTCTCATAATCATCCAACTCGGAGAGAGCGATTTTCAATACCGGCATCTTTCATATCGGCAAATACGCAGAAGTGTCGACCTATCGGTGAAAGAGTAAGCAACCGTAGAACTCCAACTAGCCTCGGAACAATTGACGAGACGAAGGATTGAGCAACACTGAAGCAATTTTTCTCGTTTCTCGCTGAGTAATTCGATTGAGGAAAAATCTTATTCACGGAGCTCTGTGAATAAATTTTTACGGAGGTGAATTGGAATTGTCTAAAAGTGTTTCGGACAGTCCGGATTTTAAACAAACTTTGAAAGTTTCATTTAAATCTGGATCATCCAAAACCGAAACGGACAGCTAGATCGTGCGGCTTCGTGAATAAGTGAATCACGGCACCTCTGTGAATAAGCCAATCTCAAGATTATGCACCTTGCACTAGATTATGGAAGAAGGGCAGGGAAAGATTTTCTCACTCTGGAGTCACTGGCTCAGTTTAGATGTTTGTAATCTTTTGTAGGAATAGAAATTTGATTATCAAGAATCAAATTCCCAATAATTCGCTGGAGTAATTCTATTCCGACGTTTGGATTAATTAGAGCATCCACAAAGTAATAATCAAAATAAAAAGATTGTTAAAGTTAGCAATGTGTGCTTAAAAAAATGCTTACATTGTAATAATCAAAATTAGCAACCTCCTAATCAATAATCAAATTTGGGAATTTAAATAATCAAAAGTAACAATGTGGAATTTCATATTGCTAACTTTAGCAACCCTCTAAATAAATAATCAAAAGCTGACGTGGCAAGTTTTAATTATTCACTTTTGATTATTACATAGCGGATGCTCTTAAGTAATCTTCTCTAGAAATAATTTATTTTGGAAATATCCTAAAGTCAAACGTTTCCTTTTTATATTGATCGAGCTAGGAATGCAAGATTCCCATGGGGTGTGGGAGGGATCAAATTCCTCATGTATTCAGGAATGTGATTCCTCCTAGATTAGGAGATCGGCAATCTCATTCTCATTCCCACTCTTCACAAACATTGAAATGTTAAAGTTCTGGAATCACATTTTTATTCCCCCCCTAAGATACCTGTCATCTGAACACAGCTTAAACATAACCCAAATGTAATAATATTCGAAAATAGTTAACGTAATATTCCATAAAACCCATAATCTTTGGCAAAAAAATTTTGCGTCCAAATTAAAAACAAAAAAAGCAATCGTAACCACCAGTTTTATTTCTTCCAAAAGGGTCGAAGAAGAGTATCATATACTTTACCAGATTTTCCCTCTTTTTCTCTTTCTTTCCCAAACTTCCAAACATAGCCTAAATCCACATGTTTTTTTTTTTTGTAACGGAGGAACAACCCTACAACCAAGCCACTATATGGACCCGACTGCGCAACTCAAAACCTCCGGGAGAGCTAGCCCGACCGCACTAGTCCCGGCCCTTACTTACTGCAGGGTACTTATCCGGTGGGGAATCAAACCTCAGACCTTGAGAAGTACTCCTAAAGCCTGAGCATCCGCCCGAAATCATCTTTCCCATATCAGTCCAGAGGTAAATGCAGGACTTCTAGTTAGTTTTCTTGAAGTTTGCTACTGTAACCTCGGCTTAACGGCGAGGTTGGGCTCCGGTGATTTGTACGGCGGTGGCTGCCAATGTAGGTAGGGTTTTATGGGATGGTTTGGGTGGGCTGGTCCAGGCTTGGGCCGGGTCTTGGGTGCTTGGGCTGTATTTGATTAATTTGGGTTTGGATCGAGCTTAATGTTGTTTCTGTTGTGGATCCTATAGACCTTTAGGTGTTTTGGGCTTTGCCGAGGTGTATTATCCAACTATTTGTTGGATCCCTTTCCCCTTCCCCTTTTTAATAAAATTCATTTTTGCCGATCAAAAAAAAAAAAATTTGCTACTGTACAATTGCATCCGACATATTTCAAGAGCTTAGAACAGTTACCCAGAAAAAGAGAGTTTAAAATAAAACATTGACTCATCAAAAAACAAAAACAAATTCAAAGATACTTCGCTTAAATCAAAATGACAAAGTAGGCAAGAAAAACTTATCCATAAGCAGCAAAGATGGAAAGAATCCTCTTGCGTCAACCTATTTTCAACCTCAATTCTGATGCAACTCATCATTTGTTGAAGAATGTCATCTGAACAAGAAACAATAATGATTAGTAACACCACAATTCATCAAAAAAAATATTATTCGGCTTGTTGAGAAAAGCCACGGATGCCAAATGAAGGAAACAAAATCAAGAATGCACGAAATACTCATCAAACCGACTGAAGGCAGAAAATGTGATTTACAGGAGAAGAAAATAATGAAAGCTCCACAAAGTAACTGATCGTGAAATCAAATGGTAGTTGGAGAACGAAAGTCAAAACATGATGACAAGATGCCTAAGTCATCTGTTCAGACATTATTCGTGAAAATTCGTTGATTCAAACAAATGTTTTTTTTTTTTTTTATCGGCAAAAAATGAAAATTTTATTAAAAACGGGGGAAAGGGGAGAGGGGATCCAACAAAAAGTTGGAATACACCGTTAACGGACAAAGGCCCAAACACCGAAGGGTCTACAAGGGATTACAATATATAGAAACAATATAGCCCAACCCAACACCCAAATAAAACAATACAGCCCAAACACCCAAATTCCGGCCCAACCTGGACCAGCCAACCCCCATAACCCTAACTGCAACTGCGGCCACCACCGTACAAGACACCGGAGGACCCAACCTCGCCGTTAAGCCGATCCGGCCTCTCCCACATGTAGCAACCGGTGGCTGGAATCCGGCCTACGAGATAGACCACCGAGGCAGCCACGGCATGGGTACCAAAACCAACCACCAAAAAACCCTCCAAGCTTCACGATCAAACAAGCAGCAGCAATCAACCAGAGAAGACCCAACCTTTATGGCCATATGTTTTGGTATATTCTTTTGCTTGATACCTTCCAAAGGTGCCGTTGAATCTGAAACGCAACCTTTATGTACAGAAGTTACTCCTTCGCCTGTGAAAACATTCATTAAGAGGCAGATTGTTAACTCACCTCGCATAACCTAGATACAGAAGACATCGGTCACATTGGTGCTTTTGGCTAATTATAGACTAGGGCGGTTCGCGGTTCGGTTCCTAGGTGGATTTGCATTTGCCAAATTGTTGTTTTCCCCATCCGCATCCGTCCGTGAGTGTTTGAAACAACCTAAGTACTTAGAAAAAATCTAAAAAGCTTTCAAAACTTTGCATCTATAAAAATGTTACATTACTCAAGTAACATTTTTTAAAATAAAGCACGTTCATATTTGCTCTAAAAAGCTCTTTGAAACCCAAAAATCAGATAGCAAAACACACACATTCATACTTTCTTCATCCACCACCTGTCCATGACCGTTGTTTGGTCGGATCAGTTTGGATGAAGTTTGGGCAAATTTAAGCCTGTAATTTATTTTTTATAAATACCAAAAATTTAAAACGTATAGTAGCACATTAAAACATTATACCACCCGTATTGCTCCAAGACTAGCCAATAATTTTTTGTATTGATATAACGTTGAAATTTCTATGTCAATAACAAGCAGCATGATATGTGGAGTACTATCGAATTTACCAGTACTATTTTGGTGGGGCTAATTGTGAAGGGCTTAACTCTTTCTGACATTTTTTTATTTTTTACTTTGGGCGGATTGGGCGGATCCAATCTACATCCGATCTGCTTACGGCGGATTGTTATTTTTTCCATCCGCATCCATCCGTCACATACCTGACGTATTTTTCTTTTTCATAACTGATGGAACTAAAAAGATAACGTAGAAAAAAGCAAACAATTTTTTCCGCATGCCTACCTTGTTTGTTTACAGTCCTATGGTATAGATGTTCTTGTATATTAACCTTCCTGTGGTACAGATGTGTAGAGTCTGATATGTCGGAACTTTGTGGGAGAAAGCATGATTAAACAGATCCATTTCGACGTTGATTTAGATAGAGAGTGCCTTGGGTATAGTGGAGCAGGGACTTCTTGAAATGTTCAACCAATCAAGACTTGCTGCTTTGGCTGTTTTAAGTACATTAGAGCATGTACACAAGAGTAGGTAAATTGATATATTTAGGTATTTTACAGAGGCAAACCAAAAAAGATGCACTGCACCAGTCTCGGTAAAGCTTAGGTATTCTACCTTTGGCCACCAAACCTCGCTTAATTTCCCAAGGCACTGTTCATCAATAATTGCTTACTTTATTATTATCCCACGATTAACTTTTTCTCCTCTGTGCAATATTGTAGGCTTTGCAGCTAAAACCCAGCAAAACTCTCTCTCTCTCTCTTCTTGACACTTCTGCATAGGGAGAGGGGGTAATATTTTATAGTATTTTATAAGAATAGAGATGATAATAGAGAGGATTGGTGTGAGATTGAGAGATGTTTGAGTAGTTAAAATACAAAAAGTGCACTATTGGTAGCTAAAATACATTTCTATTGATGTACATGCTCTTAGCTAGTTAGTGGCTCGAGCTTACACTCATGGTTTTTGTTGTTGGTACAGTTGCATATGAATTTCAAACAATGGCAGTTTAGAATCTGGTAAATTTGCTTTTTGTTTTTTGTTCAATCCCATGTAACATGTGGCAAATTTACTTGGACATGGAATCTATAGGTTTTTGTCTAGCTTTTTGCAAAGCACAATGGTTGGGAATTTCCTTCTCTTTGGAAATATACTTCATACCCATCCTAATCTCAAATTGCAGGGCACCATGGATCGGGCGCAAATCTCATACATGAGCTCCCCTTTTCTCCATATACATCTCTTGGGGGCGCTTCATATGAAAAGTTATCTTGAACCCAAATATCAGCCATTTAGTGGCCTCAAAATTTATATATCAAGTCACTCATAGTAACCGGATCCTGAATTAGACTGTTAAATTTCAAAATATATGTTGATTTACTATCATATCAGTGTGTGTTGACACTCTTTTCGGAAATAGAAAGTCTAGAAGTCGTTGTACTACCATAGGGCATAATCTCTTGACCTTGTTTGCACTAGAAGTTGAAATTGCATAATGAAAATGAAGATGACCACCAAAAAAACTGCATAAAACAGGAACGGTAGCATCTCCAACATACGCTTCAAATTTGAAGATGTCAAAATTAATTGAAGACTAATCAAATTCAACAGAATAATTCAGAAATACCTTGAGACTATCTCCCTGAGGCAACATTCTTTATTGAAACAAAGCTTTGAATGTATGGTATCGCTCTAGAGAAAAAGGGAAGTCCATTGACCCTTCTGAAACTTCTGTCCCTAATATTCCAAGAAAGCAGAAGGGATGATTCACCTAACACCAAGAAGTCCTCATTGTTCAAACCCATTAATGGCTGATAATGATAGTTACGATAATGATGCTTATGGTAAATTGCTTCTACCAATGGGATTTTAATGACAAAATCTTTAGTCCATGACTCCTGCACCGCATAATCCTTCATCACCCATATATCAAGCGTATCATCATCAGAAGGACGATGACATAGTGACAGACCACCCTTCAACTCCCCCAATATCATCGCATTCACCCTCACCCGTCCAGGAAGTTCACGAAATTGAGACGGCCCTGGAAATGGCTGGAAATTCTCCTTCCCAAAGTTGAAACAACACATCAATTCGGAACAGTTTTCGATGACAATCCAATGAAGAGCCCCATTCAAAAAGCAACCACCTGAATAGGATCGCAGATAGCGCGGAGCATCTCCAACACTTCTCCACAAATTAGTCCCTAAAGTATTTATTTCAGCCTCCAAATTGATTTCCCACGGTGCTGGCAAATAATACAAGACAATCGGATACAAAATCCGCAACACCTTGTATCGATTAGTTCCTGGGCAGAATCCAAACCCGGCACCGATTAAACAACCCTTTTCTGTTTGGGGTACAATCACATACTCATTGATAACCGGATTGCATATAACATATGGGTTATAAGTGCCAGGCCAGTAGAAGCAAATTAAACCATTGCAAGAACTCAAAACCTCCAATCCCTCAGCAGGTCCATCACATTCAGGGTAGAATTTCAAAAGGGTGTTACTGGGTGTACAAATATTGTCGTCGATGTCACTCTCCGCATCGCACGTATCGATCGATTCTACCAGGTACAGGGAAGATTCCCGAGAATCGTCGGAACGAAGCATGAGGGAGGGTTGTGATGGAGTAGAGAGGTGGAGTTGAGCAAACTGAGGGTCCGAAATCAAGCTGCGGAAATAGGAACATACGCACTTGCAATTGCAGATTGTGGAGATGGGTAGTTTGCTCAGGATTTCCATGAGAATGGTGTTTGGGATGGAGAATATGGAGGTCTCCATCGCCGCGATGAGCGTCAAATTTTTCCTTCACGCCCGAAGAAGAAGCAAGGGTGCTTTGTGTCGTGCCAATTTGTTTACTTAATCGTGTCGTGCCGTTATTTAATAGTGTCGTGCCCACGCCGGCCCTGTGCCCTTTCATGCTCATCTAAAACTGAGTTTTGTTTGAAAAAATTTGTGTGACCATTAACAACTTAGTATTCGTTGTGTCATGGCCCATGCCCTTTCGTGCCCATCTAAAATCGTGCCGTGTCCGGCCCGGCCCGTTTGACACCTCTGCGTCATCCTTTCCTTTTTTGGCACGGCAGCACAGCCTGTTTGTCATCTCTATGATTGGCCCCTTAACTTAAGAAAGGGTTAATTACACATATCCCAAAACAACTACTGAGCGAGCATGATCACTTGACCCCCAAAAAAATGTAAGTGTGTGTAAAATATTTGTATGTGTGGAATCCACATATACCTTTAGTACGTGTGAAATCCACCAAAAAATGTAAGTGTGTGTGTAAAATATTTGTGTATGTATTTATGATTATATAATAATTGAACCGATCAAAACCAACCCCCGAAGTATTCAAAACCTAAATGGCACTAAAGCTGCTTACTCTGTTTTATGGAAGAGATGATATTTTCTAATACAATCAAACTATTAAAATGTTTTTTTTTTTTTGTATTGGCAAACATAATTTCATTCATCAGGAGGATAAACAAATAAACCATCATAATAAGAGAAAAAAAGTATTGAGAGTCTCGAAGAATGCACAATATCTTTCTATTTTCTATTAGCAATACTCAGCAAATTTTCAAATTACCTCTCCATCTCTTGAAGTTTGATATTTTGTCACCACCCAAGAGAGATTCGACGCGTTTTCTGCACGCACTATGACTCTATTTAGCTTTTTCTGGAAGAATGGATGGAAGGATTCTAGAAAGGATGGATACAATGGGCGAAACATTAATTAACATAGCTTGGGTCTATTTTTACTATTGAAAAGGTAATTTTACGAGGAATTTCGGGCAGATTAATTAAGAGAGCTGCTTTTCCCCCCGACACACCCCCCCCCTCCCCGGCCCCACCTTCTTTTCCCAGATTACCCCCGCCCCCCCTCTCTCTCTCTCTTCTTTCTTTCTTTCTTTCTTTCTTTCTTCATTCAGTTAACTGCTTCTTCTTTTTTTCACCTTTTCTTTCCGGTTTACTTTTTTTTTTCTTTTCAATTTGAAATTTTTTTTCTTTTTTAAATTTTCAATTATTTTCTTTATTTGTTTCTTTTCCCATTTACCTCCCTTCTGTTTTTTTTTTTGGGTTAACTTAATCCGGTTTTTACGAAAAAAAAAGAAGTGGTCAGTGGTCTAGGCAACCGAATAATTTTTCCTCCTAGGTTCCGCAAAAAACAAAATTTTCTTGCCGATCAAAAAAAAAATATCTCTCAAAAAAATTTCAATGCAACGGCTATTTATAATACATATCTCACAAAATGTGGGGATCATATGTGACAGCGTTACAAATAACTATTGCATTGAAATTTTTTTCTGATAGAGACAGACTAAGAACTGCTCGTAAACAAACAAAAGGGCAACTACTAATAGAGTGTATATTTTCGTAGAACTTCAAATTTTTCTTTTTGATTTTTCCAAGTCCATATCAAATAAGACTTCAAAATTTGGAAGAATGACCAACTCAAATCACCATCTTCTTTGATAAAAAAAAAATCACCATTTTCTTTGCAAATTACTAATATCGTTTGTTTGTATTCGGACAAATGTCTTTATCAGAGTAAAGTTTCACTTTATCTACTGCGCAACCAAAATCTCGGGGAGCTAGCGTAAAATTTGTATGAGTGGAAAACAGATAAACAAGAGTGTGCGAGAGATTGGCCATATGAATCGTTGTAATCTAGGTTTCGAAATGAGTTTTGTTTTTCTCTTGGGTTCACGCGTCTTCTCCGTTCAAGACTGATCAAAGAGAAAAAAATTTCCAACTGAAAAGAAAGAAAAAGAAATAAAGAGAAAAAAGAAAAGAAATAAAGATTTCAAACTGGATAGAAATAAAAAGAAATAAAGCGGGAAAAAAAAAGAAAAAAAGAATTCAAACTGGATAGAAATAAAAGGAAATAAAGCGGGGAAAAAAAAAGCAAACTGGAAAGAAAGAAAAAAAAGGGGGGAAAAAAAGACAAATTGGAAAAGACTTTCTTTTTCTCTCAAAACTAAAGAGATTGGGAAATTGGGAAAATTATATATTTTTGTGGTAGTTTAAACTGTATAAAGAGGTTGGAAAATTAAGTGTTCCAAAATTCAATCCGTTTGAACGGGTGGAAAGATTTTAGTTTTCTAATCATTTTATTCTAAATAATCATAATTAAATTTTGACTGTAGGGCTCTCGTTGATTAACCCTAAGAAAGTTGTAGAATCAAATATCTCTTAGGATTAATCAACGAGAGCCCTACAGTCAAAATTTAATTATGATCATTTAGAATAAAATGATCAGAAAACTAAAATCTTTCCACCCGTTCAAACGGATTGAATTTTGGAACACTTAATTTTTCAATTTATTTATACAGTTTAAACTACCACAAAAATATATAATTTTTCCATTTTCCATTATTTCACCATCAATATTAGGCTCGTTTGATAGGTTTCGTTGAGTAGATTTCAAAAATATAAAATTTATTTTAAAAAAATACGTCAAAAAAAAGTTATTACCATTTAAAATTTTATAACAAAAAAATAAAATGAGAGAAGAGAGAGAGAGAGAGAGAGAGGGGGAGGGGGTGAGAGAGAGAGAGAGAGGGGGGCGGGGGTAATTTTATTAGTTTTATTTTGTTTTACTTTTAAGACTTTACTGTTTTTTTTTGTTTACTTTTACTAGTTTTTTTTTTATACTTTTAAAAGACTTTAATTACTGTTTTAGTTTTTTTAAAAATTTTACTAGTTTTTTTTTCTTTCTTTTAAAAGACTTTAATTACTGTTTTTTTTTTACTTTTACTAGTTTTTTTGGTTTTACTTTTAAAAGACTTCTTCCTATAATTTTAATTAATAAATGAATAATTAAAACATAACTTATACTAACATAACTTGTACTAATTTTAATTAATAAATGAATAAGTAAAGCATAACTTATACTAACATAACTTGTACTAATTTCGTCGAAGAGTGAAAATACATGAAAATTCAATTTCTAATCAATGTTTCCACCAAATTCTGCTCCTGCCCCTCTTGGTCTTGTATCCATTATTTCTCCCCACAAACGAATTCGTGTTCCATAACGAGCAGCCCATCTTTTAGCTTGTTCTGATGCATTGTTCCACCACCATGTTGGGTAGGGTGGTACAGGATAATGAGGCTGCAAGAAAAGTTGCACAAAGTGATTGTTCCCAACACGGGCAATAGCTATTTCAACGCGCTCTTCGACTGGAACTGGAGGGGATCTCAATGGGAAATGAGTAAAACAAGATGAAGGAATCGGATCAAATGTATGCAGAACAAGGTTGTACGCCGAAGCGATGACAACTCCCATGCTCATAGCGTCCATCCAATGCCCCCGTGGTGCCGAAGCTTCAAAGTAACTTAAAGACTGTATTAACTGGTTTGCCCAACCTATTTCTGGATATAGCGCATCGTATAGATCCATATGTTGTTTAATCTCATTAATGAGATCTATTCGAACTTGAGCCCAACCATCTTCAGTATTTCCTAAATGAGCGGCTATCGCCCTGAATCCACAATGACCGTCACCTTGGACGTCATTAATGTGAGAAATGTAATGCTGATAAGCCCGAGGTAAATACTGAATGTAGTTGGTAGGGATGGGTGGAACTGAAAATTGAGCATGGTTCGCTTGAGTGTTGCGAACTCTCGCGCCCCTCCCACGTCTCCTAGATTCGACCCCAGATGACGAAGTGGATGCTTCTGTAAAGGAAGGAATGCGTCGTCCACTTTGCTCCTCTCTACCAGTAGGTCGACCTCTATGAGCCGTGTTATACGCTGGGCCTCGAACTGTGCTCTGAGATGGATCCGTCATATCGATAATCCTGTCTATCATGTGCTCTCGCGTAGATCGATCCATCCCTTGCAATCTCTCCATAACTTCATATGTTCTGTCCGGTCGTTCTCCCTCGTCATTCACAATGGGCGCGCGCATGGACAACCTAGTCCAATGATCGTGGATACTCTGAATCGGAATTGGCATGGAGTACCAACGGTAATATGCAAGATCATGTCTGCATGGCAATCCGTGCGTAATTTTTATTGTACAGTCGCACAACCCGAACTGGAGGTAGGATGAATCTTCAGCGAATTGTAGCTGATCATTGATGAGCTCCATTGCCTCCAATGAAATGCGAGTTCTTACTTGTTGAAAAAGTTCGTCACGTATTTGCCAATGGCGGGGGATGTTGATAGATTTCTGAAATGACTTCCGAATCTCTCCGAACTGATTTTCCAACATCTTGTCTATTGTCCCAAAAGCTTTTTGTAAGGATGACATGGTACCCTTCAAATATAGCTTTAGCCTCGCATGTGCGGACTCTGCCCTGTAATATAATAATGAACTGTGTTTAAATACGAAAGTTACAGAAATATTCTTTAATGTAGTAGAATAATGTACGTAATTGAAATAGTAAAGGTAACAATGCATAAAGTGATTATACCTCTGGCTTGAATTGCTTCCGAGGTGCATACATGTATTTGTCCACGCTGCCACAAACCTATCTCTGTACGGCCTTATCCATGTATTGGCAAGGTAATGTAAGAGTTGCGGGTGTTGTTTATAGTCATCGCACATGGCATTCCACTTCTGATTGAAAGACGCTTCGGTTGTTGAATTAATAAGCGAGTGCCATGAGATGTTAAAGTCATTAAACAACGGACCAAGGACCCCTCTGCAGTGCTTTATTATGCACTGGTTGATGTGCCAAATGCAAAGGATGTGACGTGCAGAGGGGAAACATGCTTCAATGGCGCTAAGAAGCGCCAAATCCCGATCTGTAACAAACACCGATGGCAACAATGCCCCTTTCCAAGCATCCATTTCTTTAAGGTACTCAAGGCCCATATCAGGTTCTCTACCCTCTCATTTGTAAGATGTGCAAACATGAGAGAGTAAGTGCACATTGTGGATGTGATACCCACAACCTCCAATAGTGGTAACCGGTACTCGTTGGTCTTATATGTGGCATCAATGACCAATACGGACGGAAAATTCACAGATAAGTCTAGGCTTTCAGGATGAACCCAAACAATATCTGTGATTTCGTTGGTGTATGGATTTGTACGATATTCATGGAGGTATCCTTTCTCTATTAGTTGATTCAAGACAAACTGAGTAGGACTTAGACCGCCTAGTTCTGATATGTTATCTGTATATTTGAGGTTGTATATGGACTGAGCACATGTAGTGTTTAACGGGTTTTTTTCTTTAAAACACTAAGAATTTCACGAGGCACGGTGTTGTTCGCCATGTCACGCACAATTTCTTTCTCCTCTGGTGTTAGCCTTGACGGGTACTCATGCCCATCAAAATATTCTGTTGTTTCATGGTTATGGAGACCATATTCAACCCTTACACCCCACATGACACCCGCTGGAGGTATTGGTATACCTCGCAGCTCAAATGGGCACTCGCATTTTTTTGTCCCAGTATTCTTTTGCGAGGATTGCCCTTCAACTGCTTTCTTTGCCGATCTATACTTTCCACTTCTTTCACAACTAAGAATGCACTTTGGCAGCTTGCCACCAATTAAACTAGCAGATTTCTTAGTAACAATAACAATACCATTTTCCCTACCGACTTTCCGCACCCAAGCTATCATGTCGTCTCTACTTTGAAAAATCTATAAATAAGAAAAAAGAATATGTATAAGTGCAACATGATCTAGTCTAATATGCATAATTTCTGTACTTTTAAATTAAATAACTAATATGCATAAGAACAACGGTAAATAACTAACCTCGTTAGTTGTGAATTCGAGTGTATAATTACGAAAATTGTGGGAGACGCCCTCCCCACTAGGAACATCATTCTCAACGGACCAACTATCTGAAAATGAGCAGTTGTAGCCATCCATAATGTTCTTCTACGTTTTACGAAATCGGTGTGGAAAAGGAGGGAGGAGCCGTGACAGAGGAAGAGAGAGAGAGATAGATGATGGAAAGAGGTGATGCTGGAGGGACAAGCAGGGAGAAGGAGAAGATGGGAAGAAGATGGTGATTTTGGAAGGATAATGCTGGACATATAAGGATAAGGGGTGATGGATGAATGATTGTAGTTAAAGATAAGAAGATAACAAAAAATCTGAATGTGTGGTTGTAATTGAAGATATGAAGATAAGAAGATAAAAGGACATCTGAATAAGGGGTTAGAAATAAAATAGATAAAAGATATAAATAAATACAAAATTAATAAATTCAATAACATAAAAGAATTATAAAATTTAAAAAAGAAATTTACTCACATATATAATATTAAATAATTTAAAAATACATATAAAGAGTAAAAAAATAAGTGTTCCGATTTTTAATTCGTTTGAACCGGTGCAAAGATCTTATTTTTCTTATCATTTCATCCTAAATGGTCGTAATGAATTTTTGGCTCTAAGGCCTTTCAATGAGCACCCTAAGAGAGACCTGAAACTAAATAAAGTGCCTTAGGGTACTTGTTGAAAGGCCTTCGAGCCAAAAATTCATGATGACAATTAAATATCAAATGATAAAAAAAAAGATCTTTGCTCTGATTCAACCGGATTGAAAATTGGAACACTTAAATAATTTTAAATAAATAAAAGTGAAAAAAGATATAAAAGTTATTAAGTAAATAAATAAAAAATAAGAAAATGGGTGAATTATTGCCGGGGGTAAAATGGTCCGGGGGGTGGGGTCCGGGGGGCGCGCGCGTCAGGTGGTGTCAGGGGGGCGCGAGAAGAGAATTGCGTTAAATAATTGTTCTCAGCTAATTTATTGCATTCCAAAAAGCTCAGTGGGGCCAGGGGGGGGGGGGTGTCAGGGGGGGGGGGGGAAAGATTCCACAAAAGTTGGAACAGTTATCATGAGCATCTAATCAACTCTATCGTGACTGTTAATTTTTTAATTTAATAAGTTTCACGTGCCTAACTATTCAACCCAGTTAACGGAGGGGATGGAGGGTAACCATTTCTTTCTAGAAGCAAAGGTTTTTGTGTTATGTATTTCTCTCTGTTTTTGAAGCATTTTATGCTCAATTGAATAAATATGTTTACAAAGTGTATTCAAAAAACTACTATTTGAGATACGTTGTCAGATTTTGAAATATTTACTAGTGGTTAAAAAAAAGGATTCATTTTATAATTTGGACGCAAAACTAGAGCCATGGTGATATGTTTTTTGACGGAATATTACGTTAGATTTGTCGAATATAATTACCATTTGGGTCAATTTTGGTGACCCTATAGAGTAGTAAATCTCTCCTATACTTCGTGGGTTTTGGCTGATCATATATTTTGAGTTGAGGGGGTCAAATGATACACATTCATAGTTCACGGGGTTCCGGTGAAATTAACCCCTTTATTTTTCGAAGGCCTTCATACAAAATCAGTTCAATACAATACCTATAGGTGTTCGATTAAATCATTTAACTTTTTCAGAATCCTGAAACCTAAATGAAAAATTAGATGATTGAACAGAGCACCCATAGGTATCGGGTTAAGTTGATTTTTAGCAAGAGCCCTCAAAAAAATATTTTAAATTGAATGAACGACTTAAATTGTTTGTGTGAGGCCCGAAACGGTTCCCAAACCGTGATCTGTGCACAATCGCTATGCAAAAAACTTGTGTGAGTAGCATCTCTCCTATTTTTGAGTATAGGGGTTTAAAGCAACGGAAATTGATTTTCACACTCCCGTTTTTTTGAAATACATTTTTTTTTTGTTTTTTACTAAAAAATAAAAAAGAGAGTACGGAAATTCTTAGCAAACTACCCATGACGACGCTCAGCAACTGCAGGTGCGTGTGTTCATATTTCCGTAACCTGATTTCAGACCCTCAATTTGCTCAACTCCACCTCTCTGCATCACAGCCCTCCCTCGTGCTATCAAACTGTTGGCATTTCTCTATGCAGTTAGTAGAATCGATTCATCAATGCGTTGTGGGTAACGGCAATATTTGTGTACCCAATAAAACCCTTTTGAAATTCAAGCCCAAATGTGATTTACACACCGCGGGATTGCAGGTTTTGAGTTCTTGCAATGGTTTAATTTGGACTGTCCGAAACAAACAAGAGATTATTGAAACACCCTTGCATTGGGATGACTTTAGCAATCGTCCGGAATATTTACTGGAAAATCTCTCCTATAATAATCTCTTGTGTAGCCTAGGGAGTGAAATGACGGGCCGAGTTCTTGCAATGGTTTTGAGTTCTTGCCAATAATAATTGATCCGGAGTGGCAAAATGATCATTGAAACCGATATCTATGATTATTATGAGCCGATTATGGTTTTGGAGAGTGGATTGATCTTGATGTTAGTTAATGAGAATTCTCTTTTGGTTTATGATCCTAAGTTGGAACATTATGAGGATGTTCACATATATGGAATCGCATCCCTGTTCCATGGAATTGCTCATGTTCCTAGCTTGGTTTCACTCGGGGATATCGCAATAGGAGAAAACCTAAAGGTACATATTTCCAAACCAACATAGTAGTTTGTCACTTTGGATTGAAATCTTGTGATATGATGCTTTTGTAAGTGTTTCATCAGTCTGCGATTTGGTCCATGGCAAGTTTAGGGCATGTTAATTTGCTTGATATCATGTTGTCCACAAATTATTTGTTTCATCTTCTTCCTTATAATTTGTTTCTGTATTGTCTCGGCCCCTATATACTTGACGTATGACCTATTCTTTGCAGGGATTGACGCTTTATGCAGTAGGTGAATATGCCTTGGCATGGTTTTGCGATACAAATGAATTGTGTTTATTAGGCTTTTCAGCTTCTTGGTTGTTGTTCATATCTCTATTTTCCGAGAGAGAGATGTTGTTCTATGCTCCTCGTTTTGGTATGCATCAACTGCGCTATGATAAGCATCCCCTTCTGAGGTCATTTTGCAATTTTATTTTATAGAGATAAAGACATCTTCTTACCATATGCACGCTACTATCTGGACATGGTTCATGATTGGAATGCAAGAAGAGAAGCAAATGAGTCAGTAGGAGAACAATTGAGGATGGATCTAAAGCTTTAGAAGGAATGGGAAACAATTGCCTTTTGTGATGATACTGGAAAGTTGATTAGTAGGTCACATGATGCCAAATTATTGGTTCATACTTAGTTTACTGGCACTCATACTTGGTTTCTTACATGCTAGGCCATAAAGCTTCTTGACCTCATGCTTTCAGGTCACGAATTGTCAAACAGATCAGTGCATGGATCAGTAATAAGCAAATTGAGAAATCAATGGCTTGTCAACAAAAAGATCAAGTAATAAGAAACTGATGGGAATGTTTCTTGTGTCTGTACCTCATCATTCACAAAATCGTTCATGTGGATATAACCACCAGCATGCCCAAAATTTGTTGATATTTATTTGGCCAATTGTTTTGGTAGATTTGCCTAATATACCTTCCAAACCTGTTGTTGTAGCTGAAACCCAACCTTTATGTACAGAAGCCACTCCTTTGCCTGCAGAAAAATTCATTAAGAGGCAGATTCTTAACTCACCTGGCATGACCTAGATATCGACGACATCACTCACTCTGGGGCTTTTGGCTAACTATAAAACCGCTAAACTAGTGATGCTACTAAAAAGAAAACTTAGAAAAAGCCAAGCAAATTTATGTGTGTCTAACTTGTTTATCTACATTTCAATTGTATAGATGTGCTTTTATATTTACACTCCAACGGTACAGATGTGCAGAGCCTTGAGGCCTCGGAAGTTTTTGGGAGGAAGAACGAACAAGCAGATCCATCTCAACGATGATTCAGAAAGAGAGTGCATTTTGGGTATAGTGGAGCAGGGACTTCTTGAAATGTTCAACCAACCAAGACTTACTACATTGGCTGTTTAAGTACATTAGCTAGTTAGTGGTCTGAGCTTACACTTCATTGTTTTTGGTTTTTCTACATTTGCATATGAATTTCAAGCTAATGGTAGTCTTCTTCTTCTTCTTTTCTTTTTTTTTTTTTTGTGTGGAAGAGTAAGAAATTCATTAATAATAGTGATAAAGTACAAAACACACAAACCTGAAAGGGATACAACCAGTGCATAACAAAAGAAAGGAAAAACTACCCCCCAACAAAATTAAAAAAGCAACTAAACGAGCACAAATTGAAGTAAAACACCTCCAGCACCTGCAAAACAACTAATTGAGAATAACGATCTCAAAAAGGATACTAGTGAACCGCGCGACGATGTGGTGCGCGAAACACATGAGGATCGTTCCAACTATCCTCAATGGTATGGGTGCGTTTGAGCATAGGGTTTGCAGTTGGGATGAAATCTTGAGTTTGACCAGCGCCAATATCTTTCAGCCTTTTGTGTCGACTACAAGCCTTGCCCTTGATTGGGGAAGCCATTTTACGACCTCCATCGCTGGAAATTCTGTTTATGAACCACATAGGCCGGAAAACCCTAGTTTTATTTTATTTTATTTTTTTGTTGCTACGTGCTCTAAAACAATCACAAATGAAATTGCATTCCTGGGCTGCTCTTTTTCCCTTGTCTTTGTTTGTGTGTTTGGAAATGGTGACATGCAGGCTGACGAGGTGGTGCACACTCGAGATTGCCCAGATTTCCCTGCACTGAAGTTTATTCAAATTGCATTACCACAAAAGCCTACAAAATCAACTATTCGGAATGTCAAATTGGTCAATTGTAGATCTCATTCTGTATCATATAGAAAATCACACCAGGATTAGCAAATGACACGATTCGATCTAATTAGGGTGCCTTCGAGATGAGAGATTATCCGGTGGCACCATCACGCAGATCTTTTGGCTCCTTCGTCACCACATTTATAGGTGGCACCATCATGTGGATCTTTTGGCTCCTTCGTCACCACATTTATATGAGGTACCTACACTAAGTATCGGGTTCCATTCAATGTGTCATGGTAGGGGAGACCTGGCAGTGCACCAAATTATTTTTCCTCCAGATCCCGCTACTTCATCGAATCAAAAATTAGAAGAATTCTTACAACTACAAACCAAAATTGGACATTGGTATTACGAAATTCCTAATCAGTGCAACCGAATAGCATGATCTTTGTGTGTTTATGCTCAAACACAGTTACACTTAACAAGGTTTGGACACTTACCAATTCATGCGACTCCAATCATCACGATCAACTAGAATCCTCAGATAACTGTCCTAAATGGAGAGGTTTACTAACGGTTTGGATTATCGAAGCAGGTCATGTGGCCGGCAAACCGTGACAGTACCTTTGATTTCCATTCAAACAATTGGTCACCTTCTACTTCCAAAATAGAATTAGCAGCTAAAAAATTTCATGAAACCATAACCAGGGGGTGAATTTTCTATTCCATTGTGAATTTGATGATTCCATAGATTAAGTTCAAAATAAATCACAGCAAGAAACCATAACAAGTTCAGTGAACACAATCTATGATCCTAAAATCAATACTGGGGCTCTTTTCCTGAGACTAGGATCTTATCAAAGGAGCTATGAAGCACAAATTCACTTGCTCTTTTTAGCTTCTTTATCATAATCCTTGATAAGTCCTCCTACATCTTTCCAGAAGAGGCCCTCCACCAAAACTCCCTCCTTTGTGAACCTGCAAAAATGTGTATGTCAGAACACTGCAGGAACGATACCAATGCACTAGGGAACTCAGACAAGAAGAGCCATTGAGAGAGAGAGAGAGAGAGAGACCACTGAGTGACACTCTTGGTAAACTCCACAGGTGGCTTTGCAGAAACTGATTTGGGATCTGCACTTGCTATGGTAAGGGTGTACATATCTGAGAACCTAGGCAACTTGGAAGAGACGACCAGCCCTGTGGTGGTGAAGGATCCCTGGAAACAGACATGAATGAACCACTTTTCAAATAAATTCATATCTTCACAAACAAGAGCCTATGGTCTAAAGGAGGAGGAGGTTTGGTTTAGAGCTAAAACAGTTTATTAACAACATCCAAAACTTCAAAGCAGGAGCTGAAAGTAGATGACATTTATTTCAGTCAGACATCTCTTTGTTTCCCTCATTTCAGAAGACTCGTTAGTGTTCATTCTTTGACAGATGCAACTAGAGACGAGGCTTGATATTCTATGGCAATCTTGGAATATCAAGTACTTGTGTAAGACACTTAATTCCACCTGGACAAGGGTGCATGATAGGTGTATGATACTTCTTATCGACACTTCTTTTACGAAGATACTCACGATTGGAATATCAAGTACCCATGAAAGACACACCTGGAGGTTTGTACATCTAAGATTGCCATTACTCCTATAACTTGATATCATTGCATAATTGCTAGAAACAAAAAAAAAAAGTACATCCACAAAACAGATTAAATATACAGAATATGGTATCTTTTGTCGAGTCTGGGTGCCCTTGAGTTAGACGATTTACAGGTCCACCACTAGCATTGATCTAACGTAGCATGGACTTTTACTTACCTAAAAAAAATCGTAGCATGGAATTTAAGTTCCACAAAAGAGGAACTGTGAGAACAGGAGCAAGCGCAAATCCTTGAGACCAAAAAAAGCTTAAGGGATACACAAGTAAGAGACTAAAAGACATTGACAGGAGTGACACCTAGAATCTTAAACTAGCCCTCAAATACAAAGAGGAACAAGCAATTTCATACAGTGAAGCCTTATATAGATTGCCTTCGTACAAGCCTAAAGAAAATCTCAACCAAAATCCAAGTACAACTTACAGCGGGAGGATGCGTAAACATAATCGCATTCTTTTCCTTTGTGTGAATGATCAGCTGCAATATTCCATTGAATACGATATACGTGCTGGCGTCAAGGATCAAACACATTGTGAAAACCAAATTACCCTTGTCATACAGAACATCTCATATACAAGCATCCTCCAATATTAAAATGCACCATTTTATTTGTATTCCATCAACGAAAAACAAGAAGCAACTCTGCTCATTTGAGGTTAAAAACAACATTCTGTGGTTTCCATCATTTGAGGATAAAAATTTTCTTGGATTTAAAACTACGGAAAAGGAAAGAGATTATGGACACAAAATCTCAATAAAACAATAACTCAAGCCGGCATTGTAATTTGTAGCAAAAAGAAAATTTACATGAAACAGGAGAGAAATTGAAGAATCAAACGTTTCATTTTTTTCATTCGCACCATCTCCTTGGCCACATAATCCTTTTCTGGTGCCCTCCGCTTGCGCTCTCAATCCTCTCTCGCAAATTTTTGTAGCTTGGAGTGTTTTTAAAAGACGCACGCACGCTACGTGACTTAGATCTCTCGACAGCCAAAAAAAGGATCGACACAAAAAGTAAAAAACGAAGATGAAAGCAAAACAAGGTCATTGAAAAAGGATATAAGATGATACATCCGATGAGAAAATTGCGGTTCTCCGGAAACTTCTTGCGGTAAAACTGAGCGACGAGGGCAATAGCGATGATGATCGATCCCACAAACAACCTAACGTTACTCAACCTCACGTCTTCGATGAATCCACGGTTCTTCACGATCTAGCAACCGAAATCCACAGATCAATCTTACCACGATGGCATATAAATCAACGAATCATGAGAGAGAGAGAGAGAGAGAGAGAGAGAGGAATACCTCAGTGACAGATTCGTCGAGGATGTGTTTGATGGAGCTGTGATCTAAGAGGTTTGTTTTTTTGGGAGATTTGGTGGTGGCCATGTCTCCTCCCTTCTTCTCTTGCATTTCGGAGTATCTAGGGTTTCTTTGTCTGAAACTGTCAAGCGAGACTGACTGGGGTAATAGCCTGAGCCTGAGGCGACTGGACTAGGAATTAAGGAGCAGGTCAAAGTTTCATCGACGGACATACCGGGTTATATGTTTAATGGATCTTTGGACCACATTAAAAACGGACGTCGATAATGTCAAAACTATTTTTGTTTGTGTAAAAATTGTAGTGCATAAAGCCTAGTACATTACACAAGATTCAAGACTTTTATGCACAACAGTTTTGGCACAAAAAAAGGTTTTGATATTTACTGTGTTTGGATGGATTTTTGAGAATTTTTAAGTTTGGTTTTTAGGATAATAATTGGAGGGAGAAAGAGGGTAGTGATTAAAAATAGGGATAATAAGTGAAGAGAGATAGAGAGATAAATAAGAATAATGATTAGATGGTGGAGAGATTATCATTTCGTGGTAAAAACCATTACTTGGAGGCCATGTTCCACTAACAATTAGGACTTTTAGAAAAAGTGCACGTTTTGTTCTTATTCATTTTTTTTTTTTTTGCGTTTATTAGTTTTGTCCTAAACTTTTGTAGATTATTGATTCGTCAATTTTACTTCTTTTTTTTTTGCTTCAAAGTGGTTATTTCCCAGAATAATTGGGTAAAAATTAAAAATCTTTTATTTTCCCGGCTCGTCCGTCGAGACGAATCAATAATTCACAAAAGTTTGGCGCAAAACTAACAAACGCGAAAACAAATTGAATAAGAACAAAGGAAATTGATTTTGGCACTCCAGTTTTTACCACTAGCACTCCACTTTGTGTGTTAATCATGTGAGAAAATAAAACTAAAAGTGGAGTGCCATTGGCTAAATTTGGAGTGCCAAAATCACCTCTCAATAACAAAATGTGCACTTTTTCTAAAAGTCCTAAAAGTGTTAGTGGAACGGGACCTTATTTCTTTTCTAAATGAAATCAAATATAATGATTAAAAAACACATAAATTACTACAAAAATAAGCTGAAGGAGCCGAGCAGTTAGTTGCCAAAACTTGATTTGAAAACTTAACGAGTTCCAAAATATGTTTTAACTTTGTTTGTTAATGAGACAAGCCAATATCGAACGAGTTTTAATCGAGCCGAACATGAATCAATCTTGAGTAGCTTAAAGTTTTGATGCATTGTAAGCAGAACGAGCCTTCGAGACTAACTTATTCGAACTTGATTTAAAAATTTAACGAGTTTCAAAAATTGTTCAAGTTTGATTTGTTATATGTAGCAAACCAATTTTGAACGAGTTTTTAAGGAATAAACACAAGCTCAAACAACTGGAGTAACTTGATTAGTTTATCCGCCCTAATAGAAAAAAATACCCGTTTTCGAAAATAAGATTAGCCCATAATAAAGTTACCTAAGTTTGGCCTATAAATCAAGGACAATTTGTTAATCATAAATCTCGAATAAAATAGTGAAAACCCTAGTTTTATATATTTTTGTTGCTATTTGCTCTAAAACATTCACAAATGAAATTGCATTCCTGGGCTCTTTGGTTGCGTGTTTGGAGGTGGTGCTCAATGGGGATGCTGCTAAGCAGCACCCTCGGTCACTTATTTTGACAATCGATGGCTCGAATCTTAACCGAACAATGAACGGTTCAGATTTGTATATGATTTGTATTTGCTCAGGTTCGATCCAAGCCGTCCGTATCGAGATAAACGGCCGGATCGACTGCTCTACACCTCGACAATATCCCCGAGTCCAGGTGGTGCACACTTGAGACTGCCCAGATTAACCCGCCACTGAAGTTCATTCAAATTGCACTAACGAACTTTTTTATATATGTTTTGAATCTATTTTGATACGCTTACCCAGGAGTTGGTTATAATTTCACAAGTGTTACTGTTGCATAGCACCGTGCTGAGCGGCTCGGATGCCGTCCGTTCGGCAATTCAATAGTTCAAATCTCATCTCCACCCATATTGCACCTGAGCTGTTCATTGCCGAGATGAGATTTGAACCGTTGAATTGCTGAACGGACAGCATCCGAGCTGTGCAGCAGCTGCACAGCACCAACCCCGAATCCGTTATTTAGGATGTTAAAATGACTCTGCGTTGCAAGAGATTTAAGTCCGATATCAACTATAATTACTTATTAGACGCATTCATCTTGAAGAAAACGATACCTATGGTTTAATTAGATATAAGCTCGATGGGTATATCATAGACAAATCGCGTGAAACTTGAAATGAGAGTCCTTTACTTGTTGTCATGTTCTGACTCGACCCGGGGTTTTATATGCTTTCAACTTGCAAATAATGCAGAGAAGCATCTTTGAGTGACAATTTGCATTCAAAAATATAGTAGTACTCCGTATATTGTACAACAAATGTCTCATGCAACCAATGACCTCTATATCTTACCACTTTTCAACAACCTAACCAGTTGTTTCAAAGTGCTGTACATGTATAAAAAAAACCCCCAAAAGATAAATACATTACAACAAAACAATGAGTTTTGTTCTGTAAAATTGAAGGTCCTTGTACAATTGCATTTACTCTGTCAAGGCTCTAAGCATAGCTGCACAAACCTGTATCCTTTCTTTCTCCCCTCCGGCCGGATAGCATTACCCCCACCATTCTGTGCTTCTCAAAACATTGAACGGCGCATCATTTTCGTTTCCACTTTCGTATTGGGGGATCTCCAGAAATGTCAACCAAAAAAATAATCAGGTGGGAGAGACTCCTTTCGATGCCAGCCTTTTTGAAGTGATTCTAGCCCTGATACATCGAAGCAAAAGTTTAGTTTCTTATTTTTTGTCACAGCAATCCAACATTATGTTGCATGGAGTACTTTAAATGTATAAGCGCATGCTTCGGGCACTCGATACTGAGGTAAAGGTATGAAATTTGAATATATGTTTAGTCGGACGATCACCTAGCAATCATACTTTGTAATTGACTTTACCATAGAGCTATACATAAAACCTCATACTGTATTAAGCATGAAATGCTATACTGATTTCAGCCTAGAAATAAAAGGTATGCTGCATGAACTTACGTACTGGTGTCAGATGTTGTACGTGTCTAAGTAATCCCTGATTCATCTCAAGGACACGGTGACGTGCCAAAATATTTCATATGTTGTAGTTTATTTATTTCTATCTTCTACTATACCTTTGCTCAGTGTCTTAGGGTTTTTCATGCATAATATACAAGTTCTATGCACAGTTCATGCTAAACTTTGAACTACAAAATATGTTTGATAGGTAGATGTTCAACTCGACTTGCCGGACACGGATCTCATATCTTTATTAACGTCCTAGCAGGTACTTTATAAATTTAGAAGAGTCCAAATAACATGGAATAAAAGTACTTAGTCCCAAAATATTTGTCCGGTCTACAAAACGAGGACTAAAAATAATGAATTTCTTTCAATAAAAAATTCAAAACTTTTTTCAAAAATTACCAGAACTCGTCAATATCTAACGAATTGTCGAAAAAAATTTGAATTTTTCTGGCAAAAATTGTATTATTTTTACGTTGTTTTGTGGACCGTACAAACATTATGGGACGGAGGGAGTAATATATTAAAGAATGTCAGTATATCATTGACTTGGAAAATCATATGTAAATCCAATAGAAACACATACCAGGACGCAATCATATAAATCCAATAGATACACATACCAGTACTGCGTCCATGTAAATAGCTCAAGTCAAAGAGAAGGTTTTCCGATGTCTAGAAGCACTGGAAGTCCGTGCTGGCTCAACTGACATTCTTGGGGTAGGCGGCATGATTTCAACGATGTCGTCCTGAGCATCAGATGATCGTGGAACGAGCTTGCACCCTGTCCTCCGACCAACAAAACGGGGAGAACTTAGGGAACTATGTGACTTAGTCACCCGTCTCATCTCTTGCTTCATTTTACTTAAATCTTCTTCAAGTTCTCCAACTCTAGACTTCATTGTCTCCAGGTCCACCTTCAAAACACGGTTCTGGCGCACCACAGACACCCATCCGTCTCTTTGTATGATCTGACCTGGTATGTCAGTCGGGATGTTTGTGAGACCCGCAGGAGCGCTCTCAGGGTCTAAAACGTGAAGGCAACCTGCTAGTGCTGCTCTCAGTTGCAATTGCTCAAAGAAAAGGACTTGAAGAATGACTCTAAGTGGCAACCTTTCGTTTTGAGATGCATGTGCACAAGCGTCAATAGAGAGCTTTTGGAAGTCTATGATGTTGCACAGTTGCTCCTTCTCTTTATCTGGGAGCCAAGGGTGTGCCTGCACAATGGCAGTAGTTCTCGTAAAAATTGAACCCAACAACAAACTTGTCGCTAAAAGGTTTCGTCAAAATGTCCCACAAATGTATGCATTCTCAAATGCTAATACGTGTAAGGTGTACCAAGGACAACTCACGAAAACCAACAAAAGGCCACCAGCACGACACTAAAAAATGTAAAGGCGAACCTAAGAAGCACAAATACGGAAACGGGACACGGACCAACCCGTCCGATACAACTGACAAGTTATTTTTCAAAAAATTCTCAATGAGTAATTTAATTTGGTGTAAGAAAATTAAAAAATAATATGTAGAAATATATTTTTTTAGAGTTTAAAAATGCACAAAAAACCGTAGGGGACATTTAAATTGGGACGGAAGGAGTAATAACATGTAATTTCTTCACAAATCAAGGATAAACAAAAACATTATTTCTATCAAACAAGTTTAATGAAAAAACAATAGCCATTGAATTCTATCCATAATCAAAAAAACCATGGCAGTTTGACCCAGGCCTTACTTTTTACGATTGTATTCTGACCTCCTAATGTGTCCCTAGCGTGTCCCCGCACGTGCCATAGCGAGACCCCAGCTTGCCCGACTAAACTAAATATAAGGAAAGGATTGAACCCCTATTTAGGGTGTCTGACACGTGTCCAGAGCGTGTCGTGTCCCCATCTAAGTAGAGGCCAATAGAAGTCAAAGAAGTGGGAAAAAAACTGGCTGCCTAGGCTGTCATATTGGAACATAATCAACGTCAAGGTTCTTAAGGACCACAGACCTTTTTCCTCAGAGATTTGTTTGGAAACTCTATGATCACCAACTATAGCCCATATGAGGAAGCTTAGTGAGCTGAACTCAGCAAGCTCCTGAGGTGAGTCTACTTCTCAGAATCTGTTGAATTGAATAAAACTTTGTTGGAGACTCTGTGATGCAACTATAGCAGACACGGGTAAGCTTAGTTAACTGAACTCAGTCATCTTCTGAGGTGAGTCTACTTCTCAGAATATGTTAACCACTTCAACTCAGTACGATCAACCTGACATCTTCTGTTCCGTCATACCAAACAATTCAAGGAAATAAGATCAAGTATGGGCAGCAATTAGAGGGTCCACCGGAACGAGAAGAATATATATATTTATATCTTTTCAGGCTCAACACATTCTAAAATCTAAGTTGTAAAATAACAAAGGCATGACACAAACAAAAACCATAATGCAACTGCCTAAACGAAAAAGAAAATGTAAAAATCTGAACACAACCTAGTTTATGCAAAATTCAAAGCCAGTGAATTGATTCTAACCTTGAAATATATGTCGAGTGCTCTGTATAGACCATCATTCAAAGATCTAGAAGACTCTGGAAGGGCCTCCGCAAGTGCGCGCATCTTTCCAGGTTTCAAGTTCACATCAGAAGCAACTTCAGCCATGTAACTATCTATCAACCTTGCAACTTTCTTTATAGGTCCAGATGACGGTGAATCTTCTAGATCACATGATAATGGAGAGAACAAACTTGGTTTTGGTTCTGAACTTGTAAAATGATGAATAATCCTCTCAACACAGTCAGTATTATACAGAGTATCAGAATCCGAATAACTAGGTATCAGCAGAGAATCAAGGGTGGCGAAATCCAGTTGCACCCCTATTCTTCTCTCCAGAGAGTCCTGGCATAAGTCATTAACACCTAATATCAAAGCAACACGAAGAAGCCCAAGTAGGAAACGGCAAAAGGATTTTCCCTTCTTTTCTGGGAGCAGCTTTACAATGCTTTCCAAAAGTACTCTCTGATCTACAACAACAGGTGTCAAGTTGAGACTTGCTACTGTTCTAGTATGGGTACTTTGTCCACCTTGCCATCTCCCCATACCAGGAAGGTACTTTTTCGCATAATACATAATAGCACCAACCAAATTTTCAGGTCTTATACCCCTTTTTTCCATAGTCCGAATAAGTCTCTCAAATAAAAAGACACTGAGATAGGATACGTCTTCAAACCACCAGTTGGATTCTGAGCTTCGGATTCTGGCACCAGTGTTTATTCCATTCCATAGAATACTACCCCCGGGGCTCTGTAAGCTACCATACATCATCATAGGCCACCCAAATAGACTAGGATCTGTACAAACCATCATAGATAGAGAATTTAAGCATTTGCTTATGATTTGGAGCTCATCAGCTTTTTTTCCGACTGGTTCAGAACTTCGAAGCGCCATAATACAATCTTTCCAACTCCGGAGCACATTGTTATGAAAGAAACTTTCCGACATAGAACGTAAGTTATCTTCTCCATACTCATCAGTCATTTCAAGATAGTCAGCTACACAATATACCATTATGATGTTTCTAGCTGTAAATTCCACCTTGACGCCATAGCAGAATTTAGCAGCAAGCAAGAAAGTGTCAGGGCCACCAAGGAATCCTTCTAGTGTTGTTGTGAAAGTCCCCTCCTGGGCACTTTGAGATTCCTCCACTATTTTCGCTATCTTCCCGCATTTTGATATAAGAGGAAACTGGAGAGACATGCATTAGTGTATATCTGATTAGAGTCTGGTGAGAAAAAGTGCATCAGCCTTACCCGATCCCAAAAAACAAATAAGAATCATAGCATGCAAAACATGAAGATCTAAGAATTTTGCAACTATATGAATAATATCAACTAAAAGTCTATATAACTCTCCCAAATAATTTTACTCAAAAGATAAAGCAACGACAGAGAATTATATTCTTTTTTTTAATCTTTGATGGACAGAGTTACTAGTGACAGCACAGACAAGGAAAAGAAGCATATGTAATAATGAAATGCATAGCAACAATAGAGCTATTATCACTGCCAACCACAGAAAATTTCAGCAAACGAAGCAATATACAGTAACGTATTTCTAAAAGTAACAAAGAACAGGATTGAAGAGAGGCTCTAAATTTTGGACACAAAACTTATTATATGACCATCTAGTAAACAGACACCAGTTTACGTTTCGTAAAAGTTGAGCACATGGATATCTCACGCAAACCCTCGAAGCTCCATAGGTCAGAGACAAACCATAATCTTAATATCTGTACATTTTGAAGAAGGTGGAGATAAATCCTCTCAGTACAGTTTACCCTTTTCCAATGAGGACCAAATGACCACTGGTTCCACTGGTCTGCATTCACTGCATTACTAGCACAACTTATGCACGACAGCCTTGTCATTATCAGGTTTCAGCAGAAACAAGCCAACTTCTAATGATTTAGCATGATTTGGAAAGACTGCCAAATGCGTTAGCAATAAGGACCTTGCGGGCATGGAACCTATGGACAACGAGTTCAACACCAGTTCTTGAAATCCTGCATTTGTCTGTCTTTTGAGAAAATTGGTGATGAATCACACAAGAACAAAAATTCATTAACATTGTTCTTTTTAAAGCCTACTGTCCCCAGCACCAATCAGAAGAATAATGTCACTATGGACGAGGAGAATTCAACAAGCCAGTGATATCTGTAACTCTCTCTCTCTCTCACACACACACAAAAAAAAAAACCCTAGAGCACATGAAACACATTATATAAAGGAAAATGCAGCATATCGAACCGTACAGATACATCAAATAGTAATTAACCAGATTGGAACTCTACTTAATCATGTGTTAAAGTTCATGATCAGGTTATAATCATAATTCGGGTTGAACTCGAGACAACCCGCACAAAGAAGATATAACAGTATGAAGCTATAGCTGGTGACAAAAAGCAGAAAAGCATCAAAGAAGAGCTAAGTGCTAACGCATAAGATAGATACTTCCTTAGGGCCCATTTCATTAGCAAGAGAATGGTCGAAAGTGATAGAAAGCCTAAAAATACTCATATGTATAGTCGTTTGATTAGAAAGAAAATGATAGAACTAGCCCTTGGATCAAATGAATCTTATGTATAGTCGTTTGATTAGAAAGAAAATGATAGAAGTGCAAGAAATTTAAAATTCCTATACAACCTACTTATGCATGCAAAGTTCTATACTTGTCTTCCTCTTTCCCACTAAAAAACACAAGAGTTCAGACTTTCTCGTGAACATATCTACGATTTGAATCGTAAATTTATCCCTCTTGTTTAGCCTGAAAACATAGGTTACCTTAGTCAAATACCTATACCTTCTGTGATTTTCATGAAATCCAAACAGTATGCATGAACATTTTTCAACACTTATCATGCAAAAATTTATTATTTGTCAAATGCTACAAACAAGAAAATAATTTAATACAACAGATATTTCTTCTTTGTCAAATTCTACAAACAAGAAAATCATTTCCCTTTCTTTCACTTAAGTTTCTTATCATTTTCTTTTTCCATCCCATTTCTCTTCCTAATCAAAGGGACCCTTAATACCCATTCCAACTTTTAGAAGAGAATAGGCAGGCATTACCTTGTGCAGATGGAAGTTCACTCCGTCTACAATTACCGTGATGTCGCTTGGCAAACCTGCATTGCAGAACCTGTCATACCCAATACCCATAAGAGATTCACATCAATAATTCAATGTTGAATCGAAGCAATTGCTCCACCAAATTGATCACCCCCAATAAAAATCATATTTCTTTCAAAAAGGTTCCTTGCCATTTCAAACAGATCCCAGTCCAGTCCATAGCCAAGATTTCAGGTGGGTTCCATACGAAACTTGTGGGGATTGAATTTCACTGGAACCTTTACTGATTGGACAGGAGGAGACTGGAAATGCAATTTAGCCGAGTCAATTAACACAATTCTCTTCTTTTATGTTGCTGAGTCCTTAAATGTTAAAGTACAATTCAAAACAGATTTTATTGCAATTTAACTCCAAACATTTATTGTGAGAGTTTAACTAACAGGGAACATGATCAAAAAGTGAACCTATGATAAAAATAGAGAGAGAGTGAGAGAGAATACCAGTCGTTACCCTCACGGAAGAAAACAGACATCCTCCCAGCAGGAGCCATGACCGACCCAAGAACAGAAACCCCCTCCTCTCTCTTTAACAGAGTCCAATTCAGTCAAAAACATCAACTACCCAGATTCTAAAAACGCTAAAAGAATAAGGGAAGAAGTCGTGCCAACGAACCGAACCACCCTCGGAAAACCAGTCTCTCTCTCTCTTTTTTTTTTTTTTTGTGAACCCAGTCCACTTATTCAATCTCAGGTCATATGGTACGGTTAGTTTAATTAGCAGAGAAAGAGAGGGAGGATCTTTACAGCTAAAAGTGCCCCGGAGATAAAATAAAAGTCGAATTTGATGCCACTAGACAAAGCCAACAACAATAACGGCAGAAGGAAAAGGAAACGCACAGATCACGACAAACCCATGACCGGCTTTACAGTACTAGGAGGAGTGATCAACACAAAACCACCACCACTACAACTCACTCAGACATGTCTATTAAAAAATGTATGTATGTGGAAGCTTTAGGCCGGCAGTGGAGAAGAAGCAGAGAGACTTGAAGACATGGAGGGAGGGAGAGAGAGAGAGAGAATTCGGGGGTGTGCTCCTGAAGCACGGAAGTAGTATTTGGTGGCTGGGTGGGCAATTAAGTCGAACGGGTGGGGTGCAATAGTCCCTTTTTTTAAGAAGAAGGATTTGGACGAGCATTGATAGGATAGAGAATATGGGACGAATGTGCTATGGCGGTCCGGTTTTTTAATGTAGTGGTTGGCGGGGTTTGGGTTGGGTTGGAGAAAGAATAGATTGTTCGGAACAATGGAGATTTTTTAGAAGAACTTCTATTTTTTTATAATTGGAAAATGCTAAGGATAGTTCGATGGGCTGTCGTTAATGTTTAAAAAGTGTATTAAAATATGTGAAAAGTGTATAAAAAATGTGCAAGTGTATTGGAAATTGTTAAAAATGCAATTTTTCTCTTTATATTTGTATTGTCTGTAATTCAATCACTGAAGAACCAATCTCGGAGAGCAAGAAGTAATGAAGTATATAGTTGGTTCTGTAATTTTTTCGTTTTTTTTATTTTAAAGTTGCATTATTTTCTCCAAAAATAAAATTAGTTTTTTATTTTTTAAAATATTTTCAACGTTTAACGATCTTGATTAGTAATGCAAAGTAGTGGAAAAAAATTGAAAAAGATATGCATGAAAATATATTGTTTTTAATCTAAAAATTAGCATCACTTTTAGAAAAGAACAAAAAATTAGTAATAAGACCGAGGGAAATGTATAATGGCTTGAGATTTAGAAAATGTATTATAAATGTATTATGTTTTTATGAAGGAGAAAGACCCTAGGCCTAGATCTCTTGCCCAAAAAGTACTCCTAATTGGAATGACCAGTTTGTCATTGTGGATCATTATCGGGTCCACTTTGATGACCGAGATTATTCATATATCTAAGATATCAAAGAAATGCTCACTCGTATCAAGATATCATATTGCACGGATATCGATAAATATAAATACAGGTCATATCTTTTTTGAAAGAGACTATTTGTCACATTGAATTAAAATCACTCATATCAAGATAGGAGTAATCCATAACCTTCACGCGTTATTTGATTTTAATCAGCGTGAATTCTAAAATGGTTGGCGGTCTCAACGAGTCTAAAACTTGGACGATTCTGATCATTAAAGTGCAAAAATGGCTACAAATGAGTAAAACTGAATTCTCCCGTCCATGTTCAGTGCCATAGAGGAGCTACCCGTTTATTACGGACACAGCTCCCCTCCAGTTTTTTTTGGTCCAGTCTACTGTCCAATTTGAGCCTTTGTGGGGCCGGGAAAGGCCAACAACAATGATCGAAATCGTTCATTTTGTAGAGCTCGTCGAGTTCGTCGTTCATTTAAAAAATTAGCTTGATTGAACATTGATGAGTACATGATCAAAACAGATTTTTGCACAAGGAAAAAAATAGAAATTCTAGGTTTCGAATTATTTTTTTATCCCATTTTTCTTGTGCAAAATCTGTTTCGATCATGTACTCATCGATGTTCAATCAAGCTAATTTTTTACATGGAGGACAAACTCGACGAACTCTACAAAATGAACGATTTCGATCATTGTTGTGGGCCCGGACTGGGCCCAAAAAAACTCAAAACTAGACAGTAGACTGGACATAAAAACTGGAGGGGAGCTGCCTCCTTTTATTACACAAATTCTTGTGTGGGCGATTACCTTAATTGAACTGTTATTACTAGAATTTATTGCCCAAACACAAACAAATCTAACAAAGGGTTTGTGAAACGTTTTCTTTCGCAGGGATTACTGTGGTTTTCATACCAGAACCATTTTCTTTCTTTTTTGACAATCTGCTCATGTTATTATAAGAGTGCAGATTTTTTTTATTTTTTTTTATAACTTTCAAATCAGCTTACGCACATGATGATTATTTCAGCAACCCAACCGTCCACTTAAATTGGTTACGAAACGTTTCACATATTATTATAATTGAATCTTCAATAGTCAACATAGTAGTACTTGGCTTTTTCGTTGGGTTTGATTCATGAGGATGAGGTCGTGGAATCGAGACGATCTAATAATAACATACTAAAAGAAACAAAATATAGTTGTAGTACCAATGGCATGGGCTGTGAGGTTACTTAGGGCAAATGAAAGTTGACAATTTTGTTGTTGGCCGAATGAGTAGAAAAATGAAGTCCTACCTGGTCAATAAATGGACCAACGAGTGCTAAATTAATAAGAAAAATGTTGTTCTAGCTATCAATCTGGATTTCTATTTGTGTGGGGGGCAACAAAATGATACTCCATTAAAAATGGATAACGGCAACGATTTTCACACTTCCCTTTTTTATAATCACACTATGTTTTTTTTTTTTCCTTCCTTTTATAAGGCCCCGTTCTACTAAAGTTCTTACGGAGTATTTTTTAAGTGCTTATTTGAAAAATAAGTTTGTTTACAAAATTGACTTTTCTTTTATATGGTCTTTCACTCTTGTAGACAAGAAACAAAGAAAGAGTGCATTTGTCATAAAAGAAAGTGTGAAAATCAATTACTAAATAAGGTCATGACTGTGCAAGAGGTATACTACCTCTGAGAGGTCAAGTGCGAGATAAAATGATTGTACTAGTTTGATAGGGTTCGGCATATTAATTTATTCACTTTGTTCTTTTATTATAACTTTTATAAATTTTGATGAATTAATATTCACATCGACAAGAAAAATAAAGAAATTACTATCTATAATGCAAATTTAAGGGAATTTTAGAAAAAAACAAAAATATTCTCTCAACCCGGGTATGGGTACCGACTAAAATGAACCGATGGCACATAGATTGGCGCACGTGGCCCATTTTTGCGTCACACACAAATGATCCAAATTGTTCATTAATTTTTTATAAAAAAAATTGAATGGTCCTAATAAAAATTAGCCTAGTTGGATAATTACAAGTGCTTAATCTAATGTACCAATACTAATTTTTCATTCAGAATACACCAATTTTTTTATTCAGAATACAAGAAGCATTTGCAGTTATTCAATTTGGCTGATTTTTGACGGGACCACTCAAAAAAATACTTTAAAATTAATAAACAGTTCGGATTATTTATGCCGGACGTGAAAATGGACCCCGCACACCGAATTGTGCACCATTGGGGAACTTCTCGCCGGTTCCCATAGGATTTTCGGAAATCTTTAGTTTCGCTTATTGTTTGTGCCTCATCACTGGGCATTGGAATGAAAGACAGCCCAAGAATTAGTCCGGTTAGGTGGTGGGTTTGCTCCCAACATAATTGATAAGATTTCGATTCTTAAGGTCAGACCACAAAAATGAATTTCGTGCGAAACCCCAGTCCTGGCGTGGAAGGCCTGTATTTGATTAGACTGGAGAGAAAATTAGTCGAGGTAGGCGTAAATTGACCCTAATACCTTGACAGTCTAAGTCAAAAAGAGAAAAAAAAGAAAAGAAAAGAAAAAGAAAAAAAGAATGAGAGACACTATCATGAAATATTCCTGGGCTATGTGCATGTAAAGTATCGAAGTGAAGCATGAGTAATGTTCTTGTAATAATGACTAACTTCATTCTTAAGCATGGCATGTGAAATTTGACCCAAAAAATTGTCCAAAAGCATGTCAAAAGTCCAAAACTTAAATGTCATTGTCCAAAAATTGTTCTCCTAAGCCTTAATTGCTTCGATCCTCATTGTCGTAGGCCGGTTTCCGCCGCCGGTCTCTACATCTGGGAGAGGTTGGCTTGGTTTAACGGCGAGGTTGGTTTTTCGGTGGTTTGTGCGGCAGTGGTGATTCAAGTGGTTAGGGTTTGGGTGCTGGTTTGGGTGGGCCAGTCCTTGGATGGACCGGGTTAGGGTGTTTGGGCTTTTAATGTTTATATTTGGGTGTTTGGGTTGAGCTGTAATGTTTTACTGTTTTGGACCCAATAGACCTTTGGGTGACTTGGGCTTTGCCCTCGAGATGTATCATCCAACTTTTTGTTGGATTCCTTTCCCCTTTCCCCGTTTTTAATAAAATTTCATCTTTTGCCAATCAAAAAAACTTAAATGAAAATCTCAAAATCTCTTCAAGAAAACATAACCTCAAACTTAATCACTGGGACCAGTGATTAGCTGTCTTTAAGTACTTATTGACCAGAAACTATCCCTACATACATTAACTTAACCGAGCAATGCTACTAACACAATTCTAGAAACAATTACGTTTGGAATCGTTCGATGCATATAGGTCCACATGCATCGAACGGCTTTGGACGCAATTATTTCTGAAATCGTGTTTTAAAGTTTTGTTCGTAGACTTTTTGGATCGTTTATAATCTAGCATTCTAGCTGTATGGTGAGGTTTAACCCTTGTTCTTGTTCAACAATCACATCGACCCAATTCAAAATTTGATTTCTTAATTGGGGAATTCACTAAAAAATGAAGGACCACATATACTGCTCCTAATAAATCATTTTAAAGGTACTCCACTGATTTTTCAGACCATATAATCTGGATTGTGATTGTAATTAATAAAATTAAATTGTCGTTTAATCAGGGGTCAACTCATGATGATGACAAATCTTAAGGGGTCAATATGTGATGCAGACCTTTAAAAAGTGCACATCAAGGGCAATTAGATGCTGATTGTGAGTCACAACAAGAACATTGTACAAAATGAAATCTGTTGGTATAAAAAATGGAAATGATAATGCCAAAACTGTTTTTGTTGGTGTCAAAACTCTAGTGCACAAAAGGCTTATACCATGTGTAGTGTACAAGACTTTTATGCATTGGAGTTTTGGCACCAACAAAAACAATTTTGGCATTATCACTACCCATAAAAAAATGTGGAGTAATTGATTTTCACATTCTCCTTTTTTATAACCGCACTTTTTTTGTCCTCTTCTAATGTGAATTTAAAATTTAAAATTTAAAATTTTAACTTTTTATTTGCATACTTTTTTACCTTGGAAGGACAAAATTATAAATTCGCATCACAAGAAGACAAAAAAGAAAGTGTGGTTATAAAAACAGAGAATGCGAAAAATCACTACCCAAAAACAAGTGTATAAATATTACGCGCTGGCTCGTAACTCAATGCGCAATTTGAGTCGTAATTCAAAGTTCGAAGCGATCCAAATTTTTCCCAATTCAGGAATTTCTTACTATGGGTAAAAATGTGAGCACATACGAAAACAATCATGGCAAAACATTTTACTTCACCCACAGACAGTGATTATTGTAAATCTTGTTCACGGGACATCTTACATGCATCATATAATGAGTCAAATCAATATTGAAAAGCAAGAAAAGAAGCATCTACTCCATCTTTCCCCCCTTCACATAGAGGAAGCATCTATTTGAAAAAGTTGAATAGGATAGTGTCTCTGGTTAAAATAAATCGCAACTTTTCACATTCTATCAACTTTTTTCGAGTCAATTTATACGGGACATTTGCTCCGAATTTAATTTGAGCTACCCGTTACTGGACGGTAGAATTGAGCCCCCAAAATTAGTCGTATAAACTGGCCCGGACACCTGAGTTATTAAGAGAAAATTGAGTAGTAGTGCCAACCAAGCAAATCAAGAGGCTGTGCTTTTTTAACCCTTTTTTGTTTCTCACTCTCACACATGATTACATTGCCACTAAAAGGGAAGAGATGAATCTAAAAGAAGCAAACAAAAACCTCAACTACTACAGATCCCAAGGTACCAAAGAATTATAGTTTTGGTCATTCTTGCTGTGAATTGCACTGTGTGTGGTAAGGCTGCTTCAACCAATCACAATCGACCTCACCTATCACCCATAATTGGGTGATCCACCTACTCTGGACCACTACCATTGAATAATTGAATTCTATTAGCCTCAATTTATCATATTACTCCTATTCCTATTCCTCTTCCTCTTCCTCTTCCTTTTCCCCTCAAAACCCTCGGTATACCCATGTTCCAATGTGTGTTTTTTTCGTTAAATCACATAAAAATTAAAAACGATAGAAAAGTTCAACTTGATCTATATATCAGCCGGAAATATCCGGGAATAGAGATACAAAGAAATATGGGTGCAGAATATATGAATTCCTTTCTCTTGCGGCTAAAATCTACAAAAAGTTTTCAAAGCTTATCTTTGGTGTGCGAATACTTTGAAAAAACTTCCAATACATACTTGGTAAATTACGCTAGCAGATTTCGTTGGAACTGGTAAGTTTGAAGATTTATAAGTTTTATTTTTACAAGAGAGACATGACTTTTAATTAATTGGAGATTGTTGTGAATTTTAAACATATATGCATACTTCATCTTAAATTACGAGCTAGACATGACTTGTGGGTGAAGTCAGAGATGTCTAGAATCGCTTAAATATTTATTTATAGGGCCTCCCCCAAAATTTTACTGAGTCTTTAAGTAATTTCTCTCTTTTCTTTTGGCGCATGATGAATGTCACGCCCTCGATTTTTAACATATTTATAACGGATTTTCATAATTAATACCTCACAACTATCCGTACGATACCCAAAATAATATAACATTCCCATTTTCATAATCTCACTTCAACATTCAATAATTCTCAAAAGATTACATCTTTGGCTCCGAGGCCCAAATCAACATAAGTATTGAGTATCGAATGAGAGTTAAGAGTTTACAATATTCCTTAGTCAAAAGATTTACAATTAAAGTTACAAATACATCTCCAAAAGAAATTTACAAAGATGCCTAAGTAACTTGTCAATGTTAGATCTCAAAAGAAGTGTCCACTATCCAAGCACTTCAGCCATGCACGCTATAGTTCAGAGTTAGCACCTGAAATAAAATAAAGCTTGAGCTACACTAGCCCAGTAGAAAAGTCTACGCAAACTCTATATGCAATTGAGTAAGACGAACGAACAAATGATAGAAAAATCAAGTGACAACGGAGGAATCACAACTATCATGACCAAGTGTCTCAATATCTCCAAACCTTGTTTTATTTAAACTCATAAGTCTTATTCGTTCGACTTGTGTCTCAACGTATCGTGTCCTTTGTGTCTGAGCCGAAGCTCCTGTCGGGCTATTCATGGGACCCCGATATCCCCTGCCAAGCACCCACCTTGTAGGTTAGGCCTTGAATATTCAATATGAGTATTAGCTCCTGCTAGGCTATTTATGGGACCCTGATATCCCCTGCCAGGCACCCACCCATCGATGGGCCCCGAGTGTTCGCGCATCGTTCACAAGTTCAAGTGTATCGTTCGTACAAGTGTCGTGCATGAAGCTCAAATTTATCCTTCCACAATTTCACCAATTTAAACAATTACAACATTTGTATTTACCACATGGCACATGATGACAAATATGGCTGCATGATTCCTTATAATATATTATAGTACATATAAATCCATTGAGGTGGTGTTCCACTTTAAGAAAAAGTGATTTTTTTTCAAACGGAAGTAATTTCAAATTTAAATATAATGAAAATGAAAATGAAAAATATTTTTTCAATTTTTTTTGCACCGTTTAAAAGATCTTAATGAGATCTATCAAATAAGATCCATATTGGTAGAAAAATTATTTGCGTAAACACATGATTTTTGGGCTTGAAATTACTTCCGTTTGAAAAAAGCATTTTTTCTTAAAGTAGAACACCACCTGAATAGTCAAAGGGGTTTAGGAAATGAAAAGGAATTCAACGGCACAGGAGGTTTAATTGTTGACTGGTGGTCTACCTGTAGGAATTAGGATTCTACCGATAGAAATTATAAACAGCAGGAACAAAATTTTGGTCCACCAGAATTCTACCGATAGATGGGAATATGGTACCGGTAGAGTCCAAAAAAAAAAATTGTAATCCTACCGGTAGGGAACAAATCCTACCGGTACAAACTCTAAACAGTGAGTACACACTATCAAGACAACAAAATTCTACCGGTAGAGATAAATGTCCTACCGGTAGAAATCCGGAATCCTGGCGATTTTTTTTACAATTTGACAGATTTTGATCCAATTCCAATAACAACCAATACAAGCTCAAATGAGGCATAGGAACACTCAAATAACATATAAAGAGAGGTAGAATTTCCTACCTCGAGTATCAAAGCCAAAATCAAAGAGGTTGGGCAAGCCCTACCTTCCGGAATCCAAACTGAACGAAAATACACCACACCAACCTCTATCCAACGCGATACGAGCTTGAATACGCAAGTAGAAGATGGAGTTGAGGTTGATTGTTGTGGGTTTTGGGTGATTGGGTGAGTTTTTGGATGAAAAAGTGAGAGAGATCGAGAGAGAGCCGAGAGAGAGATGAAATGGAAAAAAGAAAAAAAAAGCTCTCCTGCTATACACACGTCACACACACGCACAAATCGCACAAAAACCCATGATTTTTTCATATTCTCGCACTTTAACCCCTAACTTTAATTCTTTTCCATTAATCTTTTTATAAAATATTAAAATTAGATAAAGAAATCTACGGGTCTCTACAATGAAACTTTCAATATACTCATGCCAGATATGCATGGGAGCTCAATGAAAATAAGAAACTTTAAAAAAAAAGTATTGGCGTAATATGAAAATTCAGCACATACCTTGAAAAAGATTTTTCTTTTGACAATATGCGCTCCTCAACTAATTTTATGTGATTTGTCCCGTGTTGGCCTAGTCAATCTCGTTTTGCTTGTTGATTTGTTCCATGTGTTTTTTCCATAGAGATTGGTCCTTGTTGATTTGTAATCCATGACAACTGTAAATTTTAATAGGATAGAACAGGAAGAAAATCAAGAGTATGCATACTATATTGTGTTAGCAATCAAATAAAATCACTTGAGAAGTCATTCTTGTAGGAAGAAAGATACCATTATGATTTTTTTTTTTTGGAGTTTATAATATTAAGGAAATAAAGAAGTGTAAAAAAATTATGTGGCGTTTGGAGGGCTCTTCTGAGAAAGAAACTAAGGTGGTGTTCCACTTTAAGAAAAAGTGTTTTTTTTTTAAACGGAGGTAATTTCAAACTCAAATATAATGAAAATGAAAAATATTTTTTCAATTTTTTTTGCACCGTTTAAAAGATCTTAATAAGATCTATCAAACAAGATCCATATTAGTAGGAAAATTATTTGCGTAAACACATAATTTTTGGGCTTGAAATTACTTCCGTTTGAAAAAAAAACACTTTTTCTTAAAGTGGAACACCACCTAACCCCGCGTTACAATTTTGCATTGAGAATTAAGGCTCCATGCGAACTTTGCATCTCCATCTTTTACTAATCGAGCAACATACAGGCACCTTTTAAGATTCAACCATTCTACACACAAACACTTAGGCTCCGTTTTTTTGGACGTAAAATATTTCCCGGTGTTTGGTTGTGTAAAAAATGAGGAAAATATTTTACATGCCATCAATTGGATGAAAATGATTTACCCTTAAATCTTTCGTAAGTTATTTTCCGAAATGAACCCACTGCCTTCTACTGCAATTATCATTGCTCAGTTTCCTCGATTGTCAGTCCTGACCCACATTCATTTCATATAATCTCAGATATTTCCACCGTTTAAGCCCTCACTCACTCACTCACTCTCTCTCTCTCTCTCTCTCTCTCTCTCTCTCTCTCTCTCTCTCTCTCTCTACACTATTTTGTTAATTTATGAAAATATTTTCAAGTGCCAACCAAATATCGAAAAATAAAAGTTTAAAGTTTGTTTTCTGAAAAAACATTTTACATCGAAACAAACGAAGCCTTACACACACACACACACACACTCACAAAGGTGGTGGGCTCCACACACTGGAGGTGTGCAGTGTGTGTGGTTGTAATATTATTGTTCGAGATTATACAGGCTGGGGCGGAGGCACATGGGTACAGGGAGGGCGGCCGACCCCACTGGCTGCCAAATTTTCGTAGGGATAGGTATAATTTTTACCTCATTTTTACCAATTTGACCCCAAATTTTCATAGGAACAGGTATAATTTAGCTATTTTAACCCCACAAAAAATCTCTAAATTACTCCAACTTGTTTTAAGTGCATAAAAATCCCAAGCGTTCTCTTCTTTTTGAGAGTTGATAGTGCTAGAAATGAGACTACCATGTATTATTTTTCAAATATAACAAGTCTTTTGGGGCCAATAATGAGGCAAAAATGAATTAGTAGTGCATTTCGATCTTATAATTAACCTTTTAATTTAGTTATTTTTGGACTTGTGTGTAGAAAAAATATATTGCATATAAATCTAATTTTTGACCCCACTAACCAAAATTCCTAGCTCCGCCCTTGTATACAGGGGTGTGAATTGTAAGAATGGGAGTCTGAAAGTCACTCCCCTGTAAAGTAATATATAATAAATATTAACTATGAAGCCCGTGGCCTAATGGATAAGGCATCTGATTCTGAGTATTAAATTTCTAATCAGGCGATTGTGGGTTCGAGTCCCGCCGGGCGTGATTTTTCCATGCCGCTTCTTCTCCCAGCTTTTTCTAATTTTCGTTTCCCCCAAAATTTTCAAAGAACTAAAAAATAGACAATGGATTTTTTTTTTTAGCCAAATTTTCTACAGGAGCTAGCCTCGTGTTTAGAGGAGTCGAACCCAAAATCTCAACGGTTCAATCATTTCCGAATCCAAATTTTCTACATCGAATGTAGTGCCCAACATATTAATTTATGTTCACAGTAGGGATATAACTATGCCAACGGATATCGCCTCCGTTTTGAGCATGAATTCAATGGCTTTTCTGTACTGTTTAGAATTTTTTTTGGATCTCCTATATCGTTTCGATTCAGTTTGTTTATTTTGGCTATCAAAATGGGATTAAGAAACGCTGTAGTGCACTATGTAATGCGGCATCGTAGCCGTCGAAAAGTGTTTTCAGCGGTTCATGTTAAAAACAAACTCTTCCAGGAAAAGTTAGATTTTAATATGAACCGTTAGTTGGTGAGATCGATGACCGTGTGCCGCCCTACCATTCAATTGCATTTCTACACAAATAGGTACATAATCTACCATGATACGTAAGAAGGCATGGAGTGATGGCTTCAAATTTTAAAGCTTATCTTTGGTGTGCGAATACTTCGACAAAAAACTTCCAACACATTCTTGGTAAATTACGCTAGCAGATTTCGTTGGAACTGGTAAGTTTGAAGATTTATAAGTTTTATTTTTACAAGAGAGACATGACTTTTAATTAATTGGAGATTGTTGTGAATTTTAAACATATATGCATACTTCATCTTAAATTACGAGCTAGACATGACTTGTGGGTGAAGTCAGAGATGTCTAGAATCGCTTAAATATTTATTTATAGGGCCTCCCCCAAAATTTTACTGAGTCTTTAAGTAATTTCTCTCTTTTCTTTTTTCTTTACATATATATAACAGCACTGAACATAATTGTAATATGTTTGATAAGAACAGAAAATAAAAATAAATAGTTTTACCAAAAAAAATAAAAAATAAATAGGTATAAGAAGATTTTGGCGCATGATGAAACTTTCAATATAGTCATCATGCCAGATATGCATGGGAGCTCAATGAAAATAAGAAACTTTTAAAAAAAAGTATTGGCATAATATGAAAATTCAGCACATACCTTGAAAAAGATTTTTCTTTTGACAATATGCGCTCATCAACTAATTTTGAGTGATTTGTCCCGTGCTGGCCTAGTCGATCTCATTTTGCTTGTTGATTTGTTCCATGTGTTTTTTTCCATAGAGATTGGTCCTTGTTGATTTGTAATCCATGACAACTGTAAATTTTAATAGGATAGAACAGGAAGAAAATCAACAGTATGCATACTATATTGTGTTAGCAATCAAATAAAATCACTTGAGAAGTCATTCTTGTAGGAAGAAAGATGCCATTATGACTTTTTTTTTTTTGGAGTTTATAATATTAAGGAAATAAAGAAGTGTAAAAAAATTATGTGCCGTGTGGCGTTTGGAGGGCTCTTCTGAGAAAGAAACTAACCACGCGTTACAATTTTGCATTGAGAATTAAGGCTCTACGTGAAGGAAAACTCGATGCGAACTTTGCATCTCCATCTTTTACTAATCGAGCAACATATAGACACCTTTTAAGATTCACAAACACTTAAGACTCTGTTTGTTTGGACGTAAAATATTTTCCGGTGTTTGGTTGTGTAAAAAATGAGGAAAATATTTTACATGCCATCAATTGGATGAAAATGACTTACCGTTAAATCTTCCGTAAGTTATTTTCCGAAATGAACCCACTGCCTTCTACTGCAATTCTCACTGCTCAGTTTCCTCGATCGTCAGTCCTGACCCACATTCAATTCATATAATCTCAGATATTTCCACCGCTTAAGCCCCCACTCTCTCTTTATACTATTTTGTTGATTTCTGAAAATATTTTCAAGTGCCAACCAAATACCGAAAAATGAAAGTTTGAAGTTTATTTTCTGAAAAAACATTTTACATCGAAACAAACGGAGCCTTACACACACACTCACAAAGGTGGTGGGCCCCACACACACTGGAGGTGGGCAGTGTGTGTGTGGTTGTAATATTATTGTTCAAGATTATACAGGGTAACAGGGGTGTGAATTGTAAAATTGGGAGCGTGGAAGTCACTCCCCTGTAAAGTAATATATAATAAATATTAACTATGAAACAATTAGGCAAGACAGGCGCCCGTGGCCTAATGGATAAGGCGTCTGACTTCTAATCAGGCGATTGTGGGTTCGAGTCCCACCGGGCGTGACTTTTCCATGCCCGCTTCTTCTCCCAGCTTTTTCTAATTTTCGTTTCCCCCAAAATTTCCGAAGAACTAAAATAGACTAAGGATTTTTTTTTGTTTTTAGCCAAATTTTCTACAGGAGCTAGCCTCGTGTTTAGAGGAGTCGAACCCAAAACCTCAACGGTTCAGTCATTTCCGAATCTAAATTTTGTACATCGAATGCAGTGCCCAACATATTAATTTATGTTCACAGTAGGAATATAACTATGCCAACGGATATCCGCCTCCGTTTTGAGCATGAATTCAATGGCTTTTCTGTACTGTTTAGATTTTGAGACGAATTCGGGTTAGACCCATTTAATTCGACAAAGATACAGTTAATCGTTTAATTTTTCGTTTCGACCCGATAACCGGGATGACACAACAGGACACGATGCCTATCGTTTTTATACTAGTCTTTTAGTTTACAATCTATATTGAAACTTATGTCATAGTTATTGGTGTTTTTCTCGTTATTTTAAGTAGACATTTAATCGTAAAAAGTACTATAATCGATTTTGAGACTTACATCTAGTTGTGTCTTAAGACGTTTTTAATGTGATGATTTGGCTATTAGTGCCTAACTTGTTTTTGTTGATTTTGTAATATATATGTGATGATTTGGCTATTAGGGCCCACAAGCGGTGGTGGAAACCCTATGGTTTGCACCTATGGTGGATAGAATTTACTTTCGAGGAGAGATATTGGCTGGTTTTCCAACGCGACCTAAATGTCATGGTCCAAGCGAGGATATACTGGACTGAAACCAACCCTTTGCTATACAGTATACACCATAGTTTCCAGAATACAAAGGACCAGTCGAATCGTATCCTCCGACAGGATGAAGGAGATGTAACGAGAGGGGAGATCTGGTAAAAAGGGGACGAGAGAGAGGGATAATAGTAGACAATTTTTTTTTTGGAGATCTCCCACCAAAACCGGTGAGTCATTTGCCAATACATCTGCACAATGGTTTGTTTCATCAATTTCGATTTCCAAATTCTTCACATTTTCTTCCTTTGCGAAAGTGAGGCCATCGCACAAGGCCCAAACTTCTGCCATTAGGCTTGAGTTTGCTGGCATATTTCTATGGAACCCACAAAACCATCTGCCAAAATGATCACGGAGAAGGCCTCCTATGCATGCCGCAACCAATGCCAAGTTAAAGGCTCCGCATTAAGCTTCACAAAGTTTTCTCTTGGAGGAACCCACCCCACACGGATGTCGGTTTTATGCCCCGTAGCCCGTAGGTTTCTGCTGGACCAAGAAATGCCTCTCCAAAGATTTGCTTATGATAGTAGACAACTTTGCTATGCATATGGGCTTCACATGTCATATGAGTGTGTGTTTGTTTATGTGTGATTATAAAATTTGAGTAGCAGAAGGGGGTTCATAGATTATTTGTAATGACATAATGAATAAAATGAGATATATATGTCCACCATCGCTTTCTCTCTCATGTCTTTTATTCATCCAGACATGTAACAACAATGAGATTCTCACTTCTTTTCTCCTCCCACCAAACCGACGGTAAGCGGTAGAGAGTCCACCATATCACTTGAAGCATCCTTTTTTCTCATGTAAACACAATTCAACGCACTAGGACATATCAACCCATAAGCGCATATACAGACAAGCAAACTCCCACATAACACACACATATAATAAGTAAATGGCAAATGCTAACAGGCGCTATTGTGCACCGGTTATGTGGGTCCCAAAACGACTTTACACATACAGCTTTTGCAGAGCATGTCAGTCCATGTTGGATTGTAATATATGGCAAGTTGTTAACCCCAAATAACAAAACGGTCTAGCTAACGGGTGCTATAGTGCACCCTTTACCATCGTGGGTAGTGAAGTACTATATTAATTGAGGAATTGAGGGGGAAAAAAACAAGAGCTTGAATGCTCATAACAAATACTCCGTAATACAATGCACTCCTTTAAAGGAGAATCACACATACGAATGAAAATGATGCCCCTAACGTGGTTGTAGCAAAAAAATTCAAAGAAATTACCTAACATCTAATATTACCCATATGATTTCGCTAAACCGTCCAGTGTCTCCTCAAGTTACATATTACAGATACAGATTCCTGAAACTATTGACCCACGAATAAAGGAAAGGCAATAACAAAGAGATATGAAGTATATAAGATTGATCCATCTAGTATATGACTATAGTTCTTCATTGGAAAAGAATTCGAGACAAATTTCCGACCACTATCACAGTCTAACAAAAGAAACTCCTTTGACGGTAATGTTTTCCTTCTCTAGCTTGACGCGAGTGGTTTTGAAGTGACCTGCTTTATGGCCTCAGCATATGTCCTGTGTTGATAGGTAAGGGTGGATTCAAGCAAGTCCCACAGCGATGTCTTCGGATTCCAACCTGGTACTCACCCCAAAAACCAGACCGAGTCAGAATGTTGTTATCAGTTAAAACGTCACCGGACCACATAAATTTCATGTCTTAGTGGGTTATGGAGCAACGTGGTATTTAGTTATGATCCCTAGTTGTGTGTGGTTATGACCCATAACTGTTGTTTTTTGTTGTAACCATAATTGTCCCGGGGTAACAAGTGGTGTTTGTTATGAACAATGAACAGAATAAACGGCTCATTTAATTTTGAAAATCGTAAGACTGAAAATAAGGAAGAAGGGGAATACCAAGTTGTCTGTTGATTATGGTCATGTCTGGAATCCTCTTGTCACTGTCGTCGTACCCTTCACCATAGAATTCTTTGGAGCTCACATCAACAGTGGGAACTTCCAGAGGGGGTTCCCCACTCACCTTCGAGTAAACCTGACAAAAGGCAAAAAAAAGTAATGTAAAAACGATACACACAAAGAGCGGGCGTCACGAAAACAAAACTATCACACTCGTTCACCTCTGTCATCATTTCAGCAAGTTGCCTAACAGTAACTTCGTTATTAGGGTTGCCCACATTGAAGATGTGGCCATTGGCCCTGGCCGGATTTTCCTGAAAAATGAAAAACAAAGATTTCATCGTGCAAACTTCAAGAACCGGGAATGACAGCAAATAACTACTTGTTGAATCCACAAACATGAAATCAAGATAAAAAGAGGGGCAAACGCACAATCATCAACAGTACTGCCTCAATGGCATCCTTGATATAGACAAAGGTTCTCTGTGATTGGCCTCCGTCCACAAGCTTGAGAGGCTCATGTCTAAGAAGATTCTGCAGCAGAAAGAGCAAGATCAATGCAATGTTAACATAACTCGAAGGATACAGGATGTAGTTTTCAAATCCGTGCAAGAAATTAAACTCACATTACTAAAGCAAGCCAACACCCTGGGAACACCCTCACTGGGACCATCAATGCCGGGTATGAAGTCCATCCTAGGACCAATCCAGTTGAAAGGTCTCACAATAGTAAATTCAAGACCGTTCTCCGCACCCTCAGCTGTGGCCAACAGGAAGAAAAAAAAGAAGAAGAAGAAGTGAACAAAAAGTTGAAACCAAAAAGAACTTTCGAACAAAAGAGAGCATCAGATTAGTCAACTCACCATAGACCAGCCTCTCAATCAATTGCTTTGCACAAGCATAGGACCACCTCTGCTTCTCAATAGGGCCAAAAATGCAGGGTGAAGCATCTTCTTTCAGGATAAAATAAGCAGGATCCTAAAACACAATAAATGTGGTAATTTCAAAAATTAGCTGAAATTGAGAAAGATAAATGAAATAATGCCCCTTTTGAGGCAATTTACACAATTCATTTTCCAAAAATTGGAAAGATAAATGAGAAACATACATACTTACCCTTACCAGTACCTTGACTGTTAAAAGTTAACAACACAAAATTGATATCCACAGATGCAAAACTAAGGTATTGAACACTCATTCTCCAGACATAATTTACTAGTTCATCTACGAGAAAACGAGAATTTCAGAAAGCCCCTCTACTGACCAAGGTCCCCTAATGAGACTTCATACACACGACATTCACATATAGATAAAGCACTATGGAGTTGGGAATCTTACAAATGTTAAGCCAATGTGTGCGTGATATCCAAAATTACATGCTACATAAGGGGCGAGTTTTAGTTGAGCAGAGTCTATCATTGACTTTCCAACTATTACTAGGCTATCAAATGTCCTAAGTTCAACTTTGTTTTACAGCACATAACTCTATCTGGACCTTGTACTGTGAGACAGCTTCTCTCTTGAAGTCAATAAGCATCTTTGTTTCCATTTCACAATCGGAATGGCATAAAACAGAACAAGCATCAGCATCTAATAATCCTCGGTCATACTCATATATCCAGAATTCAAGTCCCAGGACTCAGTGATCACTACCAGATAATTTCCCATCCTTTTTTCGCGCACACTCATAATCTTTTGTTCGGTCAATGGGATCGTCTGATAGATAAATAACTAATTAGCTCCAACAGTAATCCATGCCTCGAATATTTCCCCTGATGCATAATATCATCATCATGCCAGATTAACACGAACAAAAAAAACTTCGGACCGCCATCAGATGGCTCCCATATAAGATCATAACATGCACTAATCAAGTCAATGATTATAACTTATTGATGTGAACATTACTTCATTATAAGCAGGGTCAAAGTCGCTAGACCAGTGAATTGGTACTAAATAATGAAATCATCAAGTATTCGCCCAACCATGTCCAAGTGTTCATGCTTTTCTTAAAACCCCATTGTTCATAAACTGCACAAGGAAAAACAACGAGATTTCCAAGATCCAGGTGAAACATTAATCAGTTCATGATCCAACTACCAAGCAACCTCATAATTAAAAATAAAAACACAAAAAGGGCACCACAATGTCCCTGGAGTATTAAATAAAACTAAGTTATGGTCTTTGCAAAACAAAGCACAAAATGAAGCCTCACCTGCCGCATAGGGTGATCTGTAGGAAGAAAGCTACCAATTGTTTTCCCATACACTTCACAAGTAGAGAAGTGAATGAGACGCTTGTTGTTTTCCGAACAATACTTCACCTGACATAACATAACATAACACCCAATTCACATCAAAATGCACATTCAGCTTCAACCAATGCCAACAACAAAATCAAAAAACTCCACACAATTGTCAAGAATCACAACAATTCACCATTAAAGCCACGCGCATTTCATTAACGCTCTGGAATTTAAACATCAAGAAAATCAAAGGCGCATACCACGGGTAGAGCATCGATGAAGTTGCTGTAAATTGTGTCCAGAGGCCTCGTATTGTAATCCGCCGGAGTACAGATCGCCGCAAGATTTATAGTCTACATCCCAAAAAAACCAACCGTCAACATAAATCCCATCAATAACGGGCCTCTTTGGTTAATGTTTTCAGAATCAACTTTTAGCCACCACAATTTTTAAAAATAAATCATTTTATACAACCACCACCGTCGCCTTCATATATTTCTCAATACTTATAGGGCATTCAAGAATTTCCAAACAATTTTAAAAGGAAAATGCTTACTAAAGCCGTTGGGTTTTGAATAATAGCAAGTTCTAACTGTTTTTCTTTCTGTGTATCATCACGTGCCCAATGGACTCACATTAGCCAGACCCCTCTTAGCATTATCCAAAACCTTACATATACGAAAAGAAACCGCGTACAATTTCTAGAGAGATAGAGGGGAGGGGGGGAGGGTACCAGATCTGACATCTTGATGAGGCCTTCGAGGCGGGAGTCGTTCTTGATGTTGAGGCGGTGGAAGTGGATGCGGTCGGTCCAGGGGAGGGACGCGGGTCCTTCAAGGAGGTGCTTGATCTTGTCGCTGTACACGTCGACGGCCAGCACCTTGTGCGGGGTCTCCGCCATGAGTTTCTCGCAGAGGTGGGACCCAATGAAGCCTCCCGCCCCTATCATGCATATCGTGATCGGCCTGATGGGGTTCCCGTCAAGATCCACCCTCACCGGAGACGCCATTGACAGTTCTCTCGCTCTAAAAAACCTGAGGAATGGAGTGCAGCGTCGGTTGGAATAAGAGAGCTGCTTTTCCCCCCCCCCCGACACACCCCCCTCCCCGGCCTCACCTCCTTTTCCCAGATTACCCCCGCCCCCCCCCCCCCCTCTCTCTCTCTCTCTCTTCTTTCTTTCTTTCTTTCTTCATTCAGTTAACTGCTTCTTTTCTTTTTTTTCACCTTTTCTTTCCGGTTTACTTTTTTTTTTCTTTTCAATTTAAAATTTTTTTTCTTTTTTAAATTTTCAATTATTTTCTTTATTTGTTTCTTTTCCCATTTACCTCCCTTCTGTTTTTTTTTTGGGTTAACTTAATCCGGTTTTTACGAAAAAAAAAGAAGTGGTCAGTGGTCTAGGCAACCGAATAATTTTTCCTCCTAGATTCTGCAAAAAACAAAATTTTCTTGCCGATCAAAAAAAAAATATCTCTCAAAAAAATTTCAATGCAACGGCTATTTATAATACATATCTCACAAAATGTGGGGATCATATGTGACAGCGTTACAAATAACTATTGCATTGAAATTTTTTTCTGATAGAGACAGACTAAGAACTCCTCGTAAACAAACAAAATGGCAACTACTAATAGAGTGTATATTTTCGTAGAACTTCAAATTTTTCTTTTTGATTTTTCCAAGTCCATATCAAATAAGACTTCAAAATTTGGAAGAATGACCAACTCAAATCACCATCTTCTTTGATAAAAAAAAAATCACCATTTTCTTTGCAAATTACTAATATCGTTTGTTTGTATTCGGACAAATGTCTTTATCAGAGTAAAGTTTCACTTTATCTACTGCGCAACCAAAATCTCGGGGAGCTAGCGTAAAATTTGTATGAGTGGAAAACAGATAAACAAGAGTGTGCGAGAGATTGGCCATATGAATCGTTGTAATCTAGGTTTCGAAATGAGTTTTGTTTTTCTCTTGGGTTCACGCGTCTTCTCCGTTCAAGACTGATCAAAGAGAAAAAAATTTCCAACTGAAAAGAAAGAAAAAGAAATAAAGAGAAAAAAGAAAAGAAATAAAGATTTCAAACTGGATAGAAATAAAAAGAAATAAAGCGGGAAAAAAAAGAAAAAAAGAATTCAAACTGGATAGAAATAAAAGGAAATAAAGCGGGGAAAAAAAAAAGCAAACTGGAAAGAAAGAAAAAAAAGGGGGGGAAAAAAAAGACAAATTGGAAAAGACTTTCTTTTTCTCTCAAAACTAAAGAGATTGGGAAATTGGAAAAATTATATATTTTTGTGGTAGTTTAAACTGTATAAAGAGGTTGGAAAATTAAGTGTTCCAAAATTCTGTTTGAACGGGTGGAAAGATTTTAGTTTTTAATCATTTTATTCTAAATGATCATAATTAAATTTTATTCTTCTCGTTGATTAACCCCAAGAAAGTTGTAGAATCAAATATCTCTTAGATTTTTATTCTTTGTACAAAATTTAATTATGATCATTTAATATAAAAGATCATAAAACTAAAATCTTTCCACCCGTTCAAACTAAATTTGTAACACTTAATATTTCAATTTATTTATACAATTTAAACTACCACAAAAATATATAATTTTTCCATTTTCCATTATTTCACCATCAATATTAGGCTCGTTTGATAGGTTTCGTTGAGTAGATTTCAAAAATATAAAATTTATTTTAAAAAAATACGTCAAAAAAAAGTTATTACTATTTAAAATTTTATAACAAAAAAATAAAATGAGAGAAGAGAGAGAGAGGGGGGAGGGGGGGCCGGAGGGAGAGAGAGAGAGAGAGAGAGAGAGAGGGGGGGTATTGAAGGAAAAAGGACAGTGGGGCCAGGGGGGGGGTGTCAGGGGGGGGGCAATTTCCAGAGGGGAACTAGAGCCTGTGGCCCTTGTATTTCATAGCGAATAATGGCGCAATAAAACTATGGATACATTGTCTCGTGTACGCCAAATGTACACGGTCTTCTATGGGACCCATTTAAGAATTTCATACAAATAATTGGAGTCGTTAAATTTTCTCAAAATACTTTTGTAAGTATACCGTAAAAAATTAGCTCCGTTGAATATAGGTACACACTGCCATATACTGATTTGCACGACGCATAAGGTCTTCTTTTAGATTTTAAACAAATAATTCAAATTATTCATTAATTTCAAAATGGTTTTTGAACCGAGTGAGTAATTAAAATTGCTTGATCTAACGTACCGAAATTCCATATAGAATCTGCTCGAAAATGGTTGAAGTAGCTTGTGAATAAGAGGATTACCATACTATGGCCCTTGGTAAATTTACCAAAGACGGAAATGATTGTAAACTTTATTATGATCATCCCTGATTGGTTGGCAGGGGTGCCGAGCACATCTCGGCCGTCCAAAAGTGTTTTGGACGGTCCAGATGCAAAGGGAGATGAACGGCCGAATTGGCCGCTTGGCACCCGCTCAGCAGGGTGCCGCTCGGCAGGGTCCCCGGGTCCCAATAATTGTGGGATAAATTCCTACGGAGTACTTATTATTGGAAACAGAGTGACATTTACGCGCAACGACATCCCAAATCCCATGTGCAAAAATGCAAAAAATGTTCTCATCCTCTCGACAAAGAAAAGGACAAAAAACTTGGAGCAAAGATTCTGAATCGATACAACTTACGTGACGTGGTGGGCCCACGTGGGGCCATCAGCCTCATGACCGGTCATGGAGTCTGAACGCGATCCAATCTCACCCAGTTGGATTTAATAATTGGGCCATCTTTTTGTCTAAGGGTCGGTTCTATTTTTCAATTTCTTAGCCTATTAGATCTTTTTTTTATAGAGTGCAATTCTTAATAGATCTTGTGAAATTTATTTTACATTTTTACTCTCGTTTAAAAACAAATGAACCCATACAATCTCCTATACCTCCACTACCACAACCAGCCCCATCACCACCACCGCCATCACGCCGCCACCACAATGACCACAACTATCACTCCACCACCATCACCACCACAATAACCACCATCATGTCGCTGCCGCCACCACCACCGGTCCACCACCACCACCACAATTAACAATGTTAATTTCTGTCTAAATTATAAATTAATACTGTTAATTTAGACAAAAATTAACACTGTTAATTATGGTGGTGGTGGTGGAGTGGTGGTGGCGGTGGCGGTGGCAGCGTTGTGGTGGTGATGGTGTTGGTGATGGTAGAGTGATGGTTGTCATTGTGGTGGTGGTGGCGACGTGGCGGCGGCAGTGGTGGCGGCGGTGGCGATGGTGGCATGGCGTGGCGGCGGCGACGTGGTGGTGGTGATATTTTTGTCTCTCTCCAATCGCCTTTTTTTTTTGCGAGGGTTATTTTTGTCAACAAAATAATGAAGAGGACCTAATGGGCTATAGACAAAACCTAGTGGGCTATTCTTCACCCAAGGATTCATCCAAGAATAGATTAAAAAAACTGAAGAATTACGGGGTGTTTGGGAGCCTCTCTTTTTTCTTTTTTTTTTAACTTTTTGCATTTTCTATTTTTTTACTTTATGGATTAAAGTCAGAGTGTATTATGAATTTGTAGAGGTGTTTAGGGGATATGTACAAAATGAATCATCATGCAACATGAGTAGTGTTTGGGAGTATAATCATCGAAATGAATTTTGAGTTGATTTCCCCCATTTTGCCCTGTTCCGCTAAGGATATTAAATAAATACTTATTTTTTGAATTAAAGGTGATGCACTGTGAGAGAATGACATGTTTCGTAAAATAAAAAATAAGTACTTAAAAAATAAGATTCTTAGCGGAACAGGGAGTTACTTATTATTGTATTATAACGTGTATTCAGATGGAAAAAAAATTGTATCAGTAACTATTTTAGATTTTCTCTAGATATTCTTAATGAAAATACTGTTTGATCTTTCCATTTCATAAAATCCCATATTTGAAATTCTCCAATACTTTTTTCACTAGTACAAACTATCAAATATTATTACCTCAAGAATATGTTATTAGGAAACATCCACCAAAATTTAACCCCAATCACATGTTTTCCCCTCCATATGTTTCTGAGAAAATTATTACTACAAGGAAATTTTCGAAGCTTAAAATCCTAATATTACTTCCCATTCCAGAAGATTACCCATTAGTATTCCTTTTCTTAGATGATCCCACCGACAAAAACACAAAAACTGCTAGGTTTCCTTAGGTTTGAACCAAGTGACGCTAGTTCAGTTGGTCAGAACTCTTGTATCTTACAAGAAGGTCGGGAGTTTGAATTTTCTTAGCTACGTGTGGGTGTTTTTACATTAGAGGGATTTTTTCTTTTCTTTCTTTGTTTCTTTCTTATGATGGACTTATTTCTTTTATTGGTTGAATTGTTGGGCTTTATTATCTTATGGACTCTTTCAATTAATGTAGTGCCTCGGATTTGTACTTTGTACATGATAAAAATGCCTATCGATTGACAAAAAAAATCACTACGGTCTCCGCTCCCGCTCTCAATTTTCGGTCTGTGCTTGTGATCACAATTCTTAATCTCGAAAATTTTAGTAATTTAGTATGTTTTTCAAAAACATTTTCACGCTAGCGTTTCTGCTCACGTGTACACACGTCAGGTGACTTTAGGTTTTAACTCATCCCTTTTTTGGGTTCTTTCATTTGGTATTTCCGTTCTAGCTCAATTCATCCAATGCTATTTTTCTTGACTAACAACATTAGCATCAGGTTCACCAAATTTTAGATCAAATTATACTTCAAAAGTTACTTTTCCACTTTAACTACTCACTTCTAAATGTCAAACTCTCTACTCTATCTGTAATATTCCAAAATTTTTAATAAAATAAAAATTCCGTAATATTAGTTTTTATTTAAATTCTTGTTATTCTTAGAATTTTTCGAAAACGAAAACCGGACGATCGAACACCACGCGACTCGTTTCTACGTATATCGGTACACTCTTTCGCACTAGATTATTTTCCTCCAAATCTTCCACGCCAAGATTTCCTCTCTCTCATCTCTCTGCCGAAACCTCTCTCTCTCTCTCTCCTCTCCTTTCCTCCCCAATTCCTCTATAAATACTACCCCTCCCTCACCTTCAAAACCACAACTCCTCACTTCTCTCTCAAACCCCTGTCCAGTTAGGAAGCTAATAGATAAGTAGGAAGAAAAAAAAAAGGGAAAAGAAAAGCTTAAGCTCCTCCCATGGAGGATTAAGAGAGAGAAAGGTGGGTTTGCTTTTGCACCACCTCTTAACCCGAATTAACCTCCCCAAACTTCCATACACACCTCAAACTTCCCAAAACATCCATCATCGGCCCTAAATCAATCCCGGACAGCCGTACTCCGATCATCTCTCCGGCGAACCGAAAAACTCAAAAACTCTTTTTAAGCTTGTTTTGATCAAAACCGAAAGTATGTACCTCTTCTCCCACTCTCCCTAAGTATAATAGAGTAGTTTTGACGTGTTTTTAGGGTTTAAAATGATCCCAAACGAAAAATATAGCTTACTGTCCATTTTCGGCCAGATTCATCGTTTTGATATTATTTATGGGCCCGACTATCTATTTGATATTATTCACGTAGAAGATGACCCTTATGATATTTATTTTAAAACCTTTATGATATTATTATTATGAAAAACTACTGAATTGATATTATTTTTGACTGAGTAATATCAGTTTAGTATTAAACGAATTAGTTATATCAGTTTGATTTATCTAGTTGATTAAGTGGATAATTGGTAATAATTTTAGTTTATATGTGTGCTCAAATTTCTTTTTTTTACTTGATGATTACACATATAATATCTTGAGATCGTAGATTAATAAATAAAAAAATATTAAATTAATAATACTTTTATTTAGTAATTTTAGAAAGGAAATTAGTGAATAAAAGATATTCATATCCTTAACTTAATATTATAAGTGGTAATGAAATATTTCTCCGAATTATATTAAAGGATAAAACGATAGATTAATAAACCTTGTTAACTAATAATAGGATTTTCAAAAGAAAACGGTTTCCAATGTCCTACTAAAATTTAGTATGTTGTACAAAAAAGGAAAAGAAGATATTATCTTAGTATGATATTTAAATAAATATCATTAAGGATAGTATAGTATTTAAAGTAAATATTTATTAAAGAAATAACTATTCTTGTGATTAATCTTAAAAAGAAATTATTTTAAACTATTTAGTAATAGGTGGACTATTTTATAAATCATAAAAATTACTAATTTGTCATTATAAATAATCAACTGATTTTATCCCTAATAATAAATAAATAGTAAAAGAATATATAAAAAGGACGTTTTAATAATTAAGCGTACTAAAATTGTGAAAACGAATTTCATGAATTTCGATAAATTGTTATTGCCGTATTGTTGCTTCGTGAACGTAGAAATTGGACAATAGGTACCCCGGGCGGTATTCGCATGTTGGAATAAATTAATTAGACGTTAAATTCCTAGGGAAAGTGAAATTTTGTTATGGTCAGGAGATAACCAAAGTGGCCGAGGACCGTGGGTTTCCTGAAAGATTGGTCGTCGGTATCGTCACTTGTGGTTAAAGACCAGTGGATTATCATCTTGCGAACCCTGAACATGGCACTGTTGGATTTATCTTCCGGATATTCCGGGGGTGGATTTATTGGATGAAACCGGAGTATGGGTATCATTTCTCGCGGTTGGTTGGTTATCATTCGCTCCTTGTGATGGTACAGCCGAGTTTGGCCCGACATATAGTTTGGTCTTATTCGTCTGGGACCCCAGGCTGGGCAAGCTAGGAGAGGGTAAATCGACAGAGTCGCCATAGTTCAGAGGTTGTTCGGGAGGATTATTTCTCATGGTAGAGAAATCTAGAAATCACTTAAAGACAAGATAATCTCATAATATGCTCTTGATTGCTGTAACTTTATTCATTATGCTTATTATTATATTATTGTTTGTAAATGTAGCGACCTGTATTTTTAGGCCCGTATTTTTTTTTTTCTTTTTCTTTTGTAATCGTACGGCTTGTCGAGATAGACGATGCGGATATAGGATGTGGCAAGTTCATGGAAGGGTATAAGAGTAAATAAATGAGAGGTGCTTGTGTGTGTGTGTGGTGTGTGAGCATGGGATTATTTTCCCACCTCTATTATTCCCGGAGACATTTCCCCATCTCTCATTTCTCTCACTCTCTCTCTCCTGCGTCTCTCACTCTCTCCATTCTCTCCTCCGAAAACTCTCTCCTCTCTTCTCTCTTCGATTTCATCTACCTAGGGTGTGATTCCGGACAAGGCCCGAGAATTAAAGTTGCTATACGGAGCACGGGCTTTCCGAATATCCAAGAAAAATCATGATCGGACCGCGTGGGAGCTCGGTTGACTTGGTCAAAGGTTCGGGTTTTGCTCAAAACCCATGAGGTAGGGATTTCTTACTCTTGTTATGCGTTTATACGGTGTTTATGTACCTAGATCGTGCCTTGTTTCGTTGTTTGAGATTGTTTCTTTCATTTCGGAATTTCTGCAGAACAGGTCTCTGTTTTTGGGGGTTTTTCATCTTCTTAAACCTAGAATTGATTTTTGGTCTCTTCACATGAAATAGAGTAGACTTGAAGCTCGTTTTAATTCCGCAAGAATCACCCGAAACCGTTGAGAATTGAATTTATGGTGATTTTTAGAAAACTGGTCTGCAATCTGTCTCGTGTTCTGCTGTTCTGAGTTTTCGCCCAACTTCGAATGGCTGTAACTTTCTCGCCTGATGTCCGATTCATGCAAATTCTATATCGATTCGAAGGTCTTGAAGTCAGCTTTCATTTGCCACCGGAATCGTCTTAAAACTCTTAGTACACAGAAAGTTATGATCGTTTGAGTGAAGGTGTGTCAATCTGTCCTGCTGCGTGACAGATTCGTATTGCTTCAGTAAATGTCTATTTAAGCATCCTTGAAGTGCAGATTTGACTAGGGTTCCTTCATACCTTTTAAGCGTCGTTCAATTGTGCAACTTTTGGGACTAGAATCGTTCAAAAGTATTAAGAACTCGATTTATAGTGAATTATAGAAGATTGAGCTGAAATCTGGAAATCCGGACAGCGAACAGAGCTGCGTTTTTCATCGTTTGTTATGGTTAAGCGACGCTATTGGTTATGGGTCCTTATGGGTTTTAAAGATTGGTAAGTTAGCGATCTTTGGGCGTTGGAATCATTGAAAAATATTGAGTATGGAATTTTTAATGAGTTATCGAACACTGATTGCTCTCTGGGACAGTTTTGGTCCGTTAGTTGTCGTTCGTCCGTTTTGACTCCCGATCACCTCTAATCCTTTTTAATCATCGTTAAACCATCCCTAAGCTTGATTACTCGAGTTCCAATGATTCGTTGATCATTCAGATTCCTTTAAACTCTTTTAGCGCTCGTTCGATGAGGTCTAAGTATTAATATTAGCGGATAGTATGTTGTAGAGTCGCTATGAGATTTGGTTCAATATTGTGAGATACTAAGAGAAAAAGGCGTGTACTCTTTTATCAGTCGATGTTCTGTTATAATAGATTGTTTGGAATACATTGAAATGTGATTGTCGATGTGTGTAAAGCCTATAAGTTGGTCTGATTGACGTGCTTTATTGTGTCATGAGATTATGAGAAGTATTTGCTGAATGGGTTGTGTGATTGTTGGGATTCGAGTGGCTGTAATTGAGAATTAAATTGAGGAAGTGGATGCAACGCAAGGGGTGGTAATGCAGTATGCAACGCAAGGGGTGGTAATGCTATGACCCAGATAATGAGTGATGTTGACTGCAACGCAAGTGGTGGTAATGCAGACTGCAACGCAAGGGGTGGAAATGCAGAGTGTTGAGATTATGAGGAGTATCGAAATGGTTGTGAACCTATTGTGAGTACGTTTTCATTGATGTGAGTTTATTAAATACTTCTACATGACAGGTGAATTGTTGAGGAGGATTGAAACCCAAATTAATGGTATGTTTAGGCTAGAGTGGGAATATTAGCGATTCTACCTTAGCCTGTGAATTGTTAGGATTGTTTAGGATCCTTTGGCCGTTGTACGCTGCACATTGAGGATCGTGTGAACTTTGGGCTTGTCTATCGGTATTCATTCACTCTAGAAGCATAATTCACCATATTTTCATATAACTTGAGTATAGATTTCTCTACTGGGCGCGTGTATGCTCAACCCTATTATTTTCAGGTACAAAACAAGGAAGTTGGCATGGCGTGCATATTGTGCTTGTTGATCATGTCTTTCAAAGGTATAAAAGAGGCGATTATTTGCATTTGATTCGAAAGAAGTATTCTGGAAAGACATTTGTTACAACTGTAATATTATTTTCTTTGAACATTGGTATTTCAATAACTTGGGGCCATGGAGCCAAAAATGTAATATCTGAATCTTATTTGAGGACAGGGGAAAGGAAGATGTTTTGGGTATTAATTGTATTAGTGCGAGACCTTTATTTATCAAAAGAGTATTCATTATTTATGTTGAAAATCGAGGGCGTGACAAATTGGTATCAGAGCATTCGGTTTGAATACCTAGAGACCGTGGGGAGACTTAGTCTCATGGGTTCAAAGATCATTGCATTTCTAACAAAAATATGAGTGAACTTGCATGACTGACGTGTGTCCAATGAACTGGCATTGCATTTATGTCTACATGAAACAGTGAAGAGCTAGTGCTCGTGTCTGAGAAAGAGAAAAGTTTGACCTCATTGTAGTGGTTGCAGTTGCATTTGTTGCTATTGTCACTGTTGCTGTTGGCAATCAGATTTTTGAACTATTTGTGCTAAGATGCATTTTGTTGATGGTTGTAATGGTTGTGAGTTATGACGATGATGATGTGCGAAAGAGGATATTTATTAGCATATGATAAAAGTTATTGGTGTAATTTACGAGATAAGTGCTTGATGTGTTTTTATTTAAATTGTGCAGATTACGTATTAAGCCTTAAATGTGTTAAGTGAATTCTGTGTGATACGAGTTGTGTTGTGTTGAGTATAAGTACATGAAGAGGTAGAGTAACGTATATGTCGGGAATTGAGCTAGAATGTATCTTTAGACGTTTAGAAAGGTAAGGACTTGTTGAGGTAACCTTTGTGGTTGGTCGTATTTGAAGTTGTGATTGTGAGTATATGTTGACTTAGGAAAAGAGGGTTATACGTAGGATGTCAAGATACGGTATGTGTCTTCTGGACACCCAGGCGACTACCGATGAGATCCAGTTGGAAGAGGCGCTTGATCACCGCTCCTTCTAGATGGAAGTCTCGGGAAGTCAATCGGATACTAAGTGTATACTTAGGGGTAAGATCTTTAGGTCTAAGACATATGTCTGTATAAAGTTTCTTAGAAAATGATGTGTTGTGGTATCGTTGTAGTGATTGCCGTAGTGGTGGTGTTATGAGGGATCGGTAGGAAAATATTAGTTGTGTTATTCGGAGAGAAAAAAAAAAAAAAAGACACAGGGAGAACGATAGTGATATTACTTAAGTCAAGTGGTCAGTACATGCAAGGTAAGGAAATTGTTTGAAGTAAGGGCGATACAGGGGTGAACCATTAAGGGTGATAATGAAGGGGAGTGTAGTTGGTGTCCTTAGTTGGAATGGTGTGAAACTTGTGATGAGCAAAATTGTTAGAGGCTATTAAAGCGAGTGGGATTGATTCTTAAATGATGAAGTAGTTGGAGTCTTAGAATGTGATGAGAAGTATAAACATGTTGTTTGCAACCTCTGAGTCTTGTTGGTATTTAAGAAGTAATCTGTCAATTTGTTTATATTTGTATTGGTGTTTAAATTTTAATATCGAGATAATCAATAGTAGTGGAAGTTCGTTAGTGCAATTATTGCACATATTGTCTAGGTATTTGGATGATGAAATGCAGTGTGATTGTATTGTTGGTAAAGAAATGATTAATATTGATGCTGTGTATTTCTTATATGATATTTAAGGTTGTGAATGTGAGAAATACGTGATTTGATTTGACTGAATGAATTAGAAAGCTCGAGATTGGTAAAATGAGTAGACATTGTATAAGGTATTATGAGAGTAAAAGGAATGAGATAACTGTTGGGCTTCCTAAAGCCAAGAATTGTGAAGTGATGGGTACTCGGTGAGTCCGTGGGATACTGAGTGAGTTTGTTAATGTGTGAATATGTGGCTAGTGTTGTGTAAGCCATTAAACTGTACGATTGATTTTCTGGAGATATTTCATGTAAGTGTTGATATTTCATTTAGGTACTTGATCTATGTGTAATCTGAGTGTGTGAAATTTGCCCTTAAGATGCAGTCCAGAATTGGTAAAAAGAGTTAGGGGGATACAAAGAGATATGAGTTAGAGATTGTGGTTAGCGGTTTTGATTTATGTGTATTGAGTATCTATGTATGAAATTATTGGTGTTCGGTTAATGGAAGTGTACTATTGATACGTCTGAAGATCGGGTTGAACTCAAAAATTTCTTTTCCTTTTCCGAATGAGAGTAATGTCGTATGAAAGTTGATTCTTAGTTTAGTTCATTTTGGAAAAATGACAACGATAGAAGTTTGAAGTCGGTTATATCATGATGATGTGAACCTTATTTTAAATTCATTACCATGTTGTCTAAATTGTCGTTACCCTTAAAGACTAGGTGAGATGCATAAGATTGATTGGTGATGATATCTTTCAAAAAAAAATTGTAAATGAAATTTTCCTGCTAAATTCTATAAAATTTCGCCACAAGGTGGACGTGTTTCGATGATTTTTCAACTACGAAAACTAAAATTTTCAATGGACTAAGTTTTTCGTCAAAACTGCTCGGAGGTGTGTGATATTACACTTTTACTATGAGAATGGTGAGTGGGAAACTCATTATTGTTGCATTCTAATCCCATCGTGTCGGACACGTAGACTTTGAGCTAACGTATGCCTTTAAAGGGAACTTGTCTTGAGTTAGCGTTGAGGATCATTAGAGTTTTGCTTATGTGAGTCTTGAGAGCGAGAATAAGTTGGACAATTAGAAAAGAGGTGAAATAGAAATGTATGAGAGTTGTTCTCTTTGTCAGCATACATGAAAAGTCTTATAAATCTCGAGGGAGAGAAAGTAATCCTAAACTTGTTGATTTTGTATTGCTTGGCAAAGTTGTCGAGTTACGATATTATGAAGTTCTCCTTTGTATTTGGACACTACCCTTAGAACCGGAATTGATTAATCGGAAAGAGTGAGAATGGATACGGTTTGGGAGACCAAAATTGATTGCTAACAAGAGTAAGATTCATACGAATACGACAACTCCTTCATCTGATGTGTGTGAACCTTGGGATCTGACGATCGTTTTGGTAAGAGGTGATACAAATTGATTGTGGCATTGTAGAGTTCATTGCGTCTTGGACACAAGAGTCGATGGGTACGAAACGTCATGAGTGGACACAGTCTTGTGGATTAGAGTTTCTTTGATGATGTGCTTTTGTAGGTTTGGTTTAAATTTCGAGGACGAAATTTTTTTTTAAGGAGGATAGAATGTAGCGACCTGTATTTTTAGGCCCGTATTTTTTTTTTTCTTTTTCTTTTGTAATCGTACGGCTTGTCGAGATAGACGATGCGGATATAGGATGTGGCAAGTTCATGGAAGGGTATAAGAGTAAATAAATGAGAGGTGCTTGTGTGTGTGTGTGGTGTGTGAGCATGGGATTATTTTCCCACCTCTATTATTCCCGGAGACATTTCCCCATCTCTCATTTCTCTCACTCTCTCTCTCCTGCGTCTCTCACTCTCTCCATTCTCTCCTCCGAAAACTCTCTCCTCTCTTCTCTCTTCGATTTCATCTACCTAGGGTGTGATTCCGGACAAGGCCCGAGAATTAAAGTTGCTATACGGAGCACGGGCTTTCCGAATATCCAAGAAAAATCATGATCGGACCGCGTGGGAGCTCGGTTGACTTGGTCAAAGGTTCGGGTTTTGCTCAAAACCCATGAGGTAGGGATTTCTTACTCTTGTTATGCGTTTATACGGTGTTTATGTACCTAGATCGTGCCTTGTTTCGTTGTTTGAGATTGTTTCTTTCATTTCGGAATTTCTGCAGAACAGGTCTCTGTTTTTGGGGGTTTTTCATCTTCTTAAACCTAGAATTGATTTTTGGTCTCTTCACATGAAATAGAGTAGACTTGAAGCTCGTTTTAATTCCGCAAGAATCACCCGAAACCGTTGAGAATTGAATTTATGGTGATTTTTAGAAAACTGGTCTGCAATCTGTCTCGTGTTCTGCTGTTCTGAGTTTTCGCCCAACTTCGAATGGCTGTAACTTTCTCGCCTGATGTCCGATTCATGCAAATTCTATATCGATTCGAAGGTCTTGAAGTCAGCTTTCATTTGCCACCGGAATCGTCTTAAAACTCTTAGTACACAGAAAGTTATGATCGTTTGAGTGAAGGTGTGTCAATCTGTCCTGCTGCGTGACAGATTCGTATTGCTTCAGTAAATGTCTATTTAAGCATCCTTGAAGTGCAGATTTGACTAGGGTTCCTTCATACCTTTTAAGCGTCGTTCAATTGTGCAACTTTTGGGACTAGAATCGTTCAAAAGTATTAAGAACTCGATTTATAGTGAATTATAGAAGATTGAGCTGAAATCTGGAAATCCGGACAGCGAACAGAGCTGCGTTTTTCATCGTTTGTTATGGTTAAGCGACGCTATTGGTTATGGGTCCTTATGGGTTTTAAAGATTGGTAAGTTAGCGATCTTTGGGCGTTGGAATCATTGAAAAATATTGAGTATGGAATTTTTAATGAGTTATCGAACACTGATTGCTCTCTGGGACAGTTTTGGTCCGTTAGTTGTCGTTCGTCCGTTTTGACTCCCGATCACCTCTAATCCTTTTTAATCATCGTTAAACCATCCCTAAGCTTGATTACTCGAGTTCCAATGATTCGTTGATCATTCAGATTCCTTTAAACTCTTTTAGCGCTCGTTCGATGAGGTCTAAGTATTAATATTAGCGGATAGTATGTTGTAGAGTCGCTATGAGATTTGGTTCAATATTGTGAGATACTAAGAGAAAAAGGCGTGTACTCTTTTATCAGTCGATGTTCTGTTATAATAGATTGTTTGGAATACATTGAAATGTGATTGTCGATGTGTGTAAAGCCTATAAGTTGGTCTGATTGACGTGCTTTATTGTGTCATGAGATTATGAGAAGTATTTGCTGAATGGGTTGTGTGATTGTTGGGATTCGAGTGGCTGTAATTGAGAATTAAATTGAGGAAGTGGATGCAACGCAAGGGGTGGTAATGCAGTATGCAACGCAAGGGGTGGTAATGCTATGACCCAGATAATGAGTGATGTTGACTGCAACGCAAGTGGTGGTAATGCAGACTGCAACGCAAGGGGTGGAAATGCAGAGTGTTGAGATTATGAGGAGTATCGAAATGGTTGTGAACCTATTGTGAGTACGTTTTCATTGATGTGAGTTTATTAAATACTTCTACATGACAGGTGAATTGTTGAGGAGGATTGAAACCCAAATTAATGGTATGTTTAGGCTAGAGTGGGAATATTAGCGATTCTACCTTAGCCTGTGAATTGTTAGGATTGTTTAGGATCCTTTGGCCGTTGTACGCTGCACATTGAGGATCGTGTGAACTTTGGGCTTGTCTATCGGTATTCATTCACTCTAGAAGCATAATTCACCATATTTTCATATAACTTGAGTATAGATTTCTCTACTGGGCGCGTGTATGCTCAACCCTATTATTTTCAGGTACAAAACAAGGAAGTTGGCATGGCGTGCATATTGTGCTTGTTGATCATGTCTTTCAAAGGTATAAAAGAGGCGATTATTTGCATTTGATTCGAAAGAAGTATTCTGGAAAGACATTTGTTACAACTGTAATATTATTTTCTTTGAACATTGGTATTTCAATAACTTGGGGCCATGGAGCCAAAAATGTAATATCTGAATCTTATTTGAGGACAGGGGAAAGGAAGATGTTTTGGGTATTAATTGTATTAGTGCGAGACCTTTATTTATCAAAAGAGTATTCATTATTTATGTTGAAAATCGAGGGCGTGACAGTATTTTATGGGTTATGGATTTAGGGGTATCTACTGAGTGATTTATCACTCACGGATACGTTCGTATCCTGGTAAATCGATTGCTTCGGCGGTCAATTTGCCAGAAGCTGCAGGTAATGACAACATAGAAGAACAGGAACCCAGTTTGGAGCAGTTCATCACCGGAGAGATTCCAAGGACGGAGACTGAGCAAGAGTTCGCTTGGGATCCGTATCAGAACTAGAGTCGCTCTGAGTCTTTGCTCTGTGACGTCATGTCACCCAAGGGCCTCCGTACATGTGGGGTAGAGCATATTAACGTCATTCCAAACTGTAATAAAGAGATATTTTTCGGTGGTTTGTAATAATAAGGATATTATTTATGCTAAGTATAATCTATTAATGCTTCCGAAATTCCTCAGAAAATCGGGGCGTTACACTATCAAACTACTCTCTTTTTTATTCGATTGCCTTTTTAAGAAAAAAAAAATTCCTTAAAAAATCCTATGTATTCTTTGATCATGAATTGTTCTATTTTTAGCAGTTTTATCCTTATGATCATCATTCTTAACGGTTATATCTATAACGATAATCATTTTTAATCGACGAATTCTCGGCGGTCATTATGGGGATCTATTTACTCATAGGACTTGCGGCGGCGCGGACCGCTGGTCTCCTCTCTGGTGGTGGTGGTCTGCTAGCTGGATGGAGGTGGCCGACAGTTAGGGTGGCTACAGTGGTGATGAGCATCTTTGGTTAGGGTTAGGTTTTGGGATTTTCTTGGGTTGAGCTTGGCCCCAGGGTGTTTATTGGGCTTTGTCTGTTGGGGTGTTTTTCTGTTTTCATCCAACCAAAGGTTGGATTCCCCTCCCCTCTCCCCCAACTTGATGTACTATTTATCAAGTTTTCCTTGCCCTAATAAATTTATTGCCGATCAACCAAAAAACAAAAAACTACTACAGGCTATATGTCAACTATCATATTGTCGTAAGCGCTATATTGATATGCTTATATTTGTAACGGCTATATTTCAATAGTCATATTTTTTTAGGGGATATATTTTTAGGGGACATTGTTGTTTTTAAATGTGATCATATACTCGAGTTATTTTTATTGTACAACAAATTGTGCCACGTTTTGAGCTCATTCCATTTTTTTTTTTTGGCCAATCCTTCTTTCCTTTTTGTCATTTCCATTTGATTTTACTCCAATTTTCATCACTTTCAACATGTTCCAAATTACAGTACAATTTATATAACCACAAACACTTTACACACACACTCATATTTTTAGGTAGGTCCCACACATACTGGAGGTGAACGTGAGTGGATTTGTGCAAGTGTAAAAGGGTGTTTCCGATAGTGAAAAATTTGTATATTTTTATTTGTAGTTGAGAAGTTGTTAGGTGTTTTCGGTAGTGAATAAGAGTTGTTAAGAAATGTCAAGTAATTTTCGGTAGTGAATAAGTTGTTGATGGGTTTGTGAGTAGAGTTGGAGTAAGTTTTTGTTGACAACTTTTTTGTTAGTGAAAACGAAATTGTAAAATATTGAAACTTTTTTTTTTATATAGTGAAAACAAGATGGTAAAATGCATTAAGTTTTTAGTATTTTTTTTATAGTGAAAACACATATTTGTTGTTATAGAATGAATATTCCAATAACTGTACCAATAAGAAGAATCCAAGTTTCTTGGTCAACGTGAAGCATTGAACGGTCAAGTGGTTGTGACTTGTGAGTCGGGGGTGGGTTTGTTGTTGTATTATTCATGACATCAAATCTCGGTCTAGCAGCTTTCAGTGTTGCGTTTTTACTTTTGTTCGGAGAGCGGCTAATTCGGTTGCTTACATTTTAGCTGGCAAGGGTCTCTTTGGTTTGGAATATAGTCTTTGGATTGAGTCTTTGTCGAATTGGTTACTCGTCCTCTGTGGAGGAACGAGTTCATTACTTGATGTAATGAATAAAATTTGCTATTGTTTTTGGAAAAAAAAGAAGAAGAAGAAGTGAAGCATTCAAACACGTGGAATCAAAATTTATTGATGTACTCTGGGGTGGAGCCATATTGGGGCCCCGGCCCCCGTCCTAGCTCTCCGAGCATCCGAGTTTTAAAAAATTTATTTTGTATATACTTGATTTTGAATATTATTGATAATTATTCGTGTATAGCTACTTATAATCTTAATACTTTTGGTTCAATTTGATAAAAAATCGGTTATTTTACATTCTCATTTATCAATTTTTTTCATAAATAAAAAATAAACACATGACAGTTGAAATAGCCTAAAGAATCATTTCCATGTACAAATCTAATGAATTGGAAAGCAAAAAAATAAGTATATGTCCCGATAAAAAATACTCTATGTCTATTAAGCCGGCATTACTCGGGTTCAAAATTCTGACTCCGCCACTGGATTTACTTGCATCAATTCACTCGGTCAGTTTGTGGAACACTTCGCAGGCAATCTTCTGCAAAAAGGAAAAAGGAAAAAGGAAAAAGAGTCTGATAAACACGACCCTCCAATCGTTGAGGTTATTGTCGAAGATATTTGGGGACTCAGAGACTGGCGTGTAATTTCGTTTCGTGTGAGTTTGTGTTTAGTAAATGTAGGGCTCGTTTGGATGTCACACTATGAAGGGGTATTGTCCAATTCTCCTTCTAATCCGTGGGGCCGGTTCTATGGTGTGGTTTGGGAAGACAAAAACCGGAGGGATTTGATAATAATACCCCCTCCTCCATAACCCCCCGATACCCCCTGAGGGGGGCTTACATATGGCTAGAGTTTGAGCTGGCATTGTGGAATCCCCCCTCCTAATTCCCCATCTCTCTTCCATTTCAACTACAAAACAATCTTATCCCCCCATTTTATCCCTTATCCAAACCAAATACTACGTCATTAATGTGGGCCCACCCTTCTTACATAATACCCCATATTATCCAATTCCCCCTTCTTACATAATACCTCCAAATCTAATCCCTCATCCAATCGAGCCCGTAATATTAATGGTATAGCCCGCTGTTTAGCGAGTAAGGGGTTTGGGTGTGTCGGTGTTTTCACTTAGGAAATCTATCCGTCCGATTGCAGGATCCGAATTCTCTGTGAGGATTTTCTCCGTGATGATCGTGTGAGGGTTTTAATAGGAGGGCAACAACACACACAAACAAACAAACCCATCCAAGGGCAGAAAAAAGGCCACGTCTCAGCTGTGCCTAAACTTTACAGACCACGACGTCGTTTTAGCAAAAACCAACCAAAGTGGGAGAAAACGTCTGCCAAGCCCCGTTTCTTTCTCCATCCAATTACTCCATCTCTTCTTTATTTTTTGGTGAAAATTTCTCCATCTCTCTCTCTCTCCACCAAGAAACCCAAAAATTGTCCACACCAGCTCCAACCTCTCCTCCGAGCACCCTTACAGTTTCTATACTCTCTTTTATTCAAGATGGAAGTGTCCTTTTGATGTTCTTTTCTTGATTATCAATGAAATTTTGCGGAAAAAAAAAACCCCACCCTCCAGCGAGGAAAAAAATTCAACCGAGGGGTTATCTCACTCCTCTATCATCGAATCCAATTGGGGAATAGTGCTGTGCAGTAGTGCATCTCACTGCACAGTAGTCACGTTAAAATCTCCCAAACTCCTTTTTGATGTTATTTTTGTAGTATTTTCTTGCAAAGCCTAAAAATACTACAAAAATTGAAGCCTCTAAGCGGTCGCCTGACTCGCCTATATCAAAACCAGCCCGAACCTCATGTACCCCTTACAATAAAAAAACTCATCAATCGCGGTACTTTCATCGTGTAGTAGGAGTAATTTTTAATTTTTTACACATCTCTCCAGCCAACCTGCTACCTCTCTTTACACACGCATATTTGTGGCTTGTGGGGAAGTCGGGGACAACATGTAATTTCACTGTCCAAACCTATTTTGGATGTCCGGATTTAAAGAAAACTCTTTCAGAGAATTGTTTTAAAATTCGGATCATTAATTACTGAGACGAAAGGTGAGATAGGGCACAGCTGCATGCTGCCAGTTTCCATAATTGTGACTACCTTCACACCTTTTGCTCCCTTTTTTTTCTTTTCCCTGGACCCCTCTTTCTTGTTTCCCAGAGGTGCTGCATTCACAGCTCCATTTCCACCGCTCCATGGGGGCTGGAGTGAGCCCCACAAAAATATAAAAAAAAATCCATAAATTTAAAAATAGCGGTAAAAATGAAGCGGTGATCCTAGACTTTTTGTTTCCCTTGGACCTCTACACATTTGGGTTGAGGAGAACTTTTGCATGGTGAAATAGAAGTTAAAAAGCAAGAGTGAAGGAAACAAATAAAGATTTCTCTACATCTTTGCTCAATCTTACAGAGAAGTAAAGAACATTACTATCTAATTATCTGCTTTTATACTTTTACTTTTACTTTTACACATACTTTTCCTTTTCTTGTTCCATCTTTTCATCTTACAACTACAAAGAACAAACTAGAACCAGAATCAGGACAAAGCATTTCCAATAGTACTGCTGAGCCTGTGATTTGAAACAACTTTCCTCTCTCTCTTTTTTTTTTTGTCACATTCAAACCATCCCCTGTTTTGGGCGCTGCTATTTGCACCCCTCAATTTTCTCCCGTAGCCCGTTAAAAATTTCCATATGTTTCGACAGTTAATTACCGAAATTGAGATACATTTTCAGCATCCAATTACCGAAATATATGTTTCTTGTGCATAATCTTATTTTCAACAGCTATTTACCGAAATGTATGTTCGGCAGTTGTTTACCGAAGGTTGAACATATTTTCGACATGTAGTTACTGAAATATAATTTTCAAAAATTTTTAACGGGGTACGGGAGAAAATTTGAGGATTGCGAATAGTCGCCCCCCTGCTTTTATTTGACATTGCTATCCACCGCCAAATTAAGGTGTAAGTACATGAAGATCCCTCAACTATGTCTTTTTTCCACGGAGATCCCCTAATGTTTAAAATCACCCATACGGACCCCTCAACTACATGAAATGAAAAATTGGCTAACTCTGTTAACGGAATGAGGAAAAATGACGATTCTACCCCTAAACAGACCCCCTCATCTATAGAAATTCTCCACGCGGACCTCTTCATCTTAACGGTTTTTTTGACAGAAGGGTGCTAATTGACTAACGGTTATAATTGAGAGGATTTATATGAGCGATTTTAAACGTTCAGAGGGTCTCCGTGTATTTTTACCTGAAATTAATATGATGAGGTAATACCATGAAAATCACCAACTGTGATATGATGCATGTAATTAAGGAACAAAATTGATGATAACAATACACATGGTTTCATTTTCTTACCTTATCAGGTTATCTTGGGACTACCTAGCCTAGCTAGGACCTACGTAGACCCATGTAGTATTTTTCCCATTGGTATGGAGTTTTGGATAAGGTTTCTAATGTTTAGAAATTCCGAGTAAACACGTATCCAAGGCACCTGAAAAAAAACTTGTACCCTGATCACAAATTCGAATTTCACGAATATCAAATATTTCAAACTTTGAGGCGAGGTTTGTCTGACCATTAATTTCAGGGCCCTGCAATTAATTGAGGTGCGCATAAACTGGCACGGACATATGAATATAAGATGTCAAACAGTAATATATTTCTTATTGGTTGGAAACATCCAATGTTTACACGTCAACTCTCTTTTATGTGCAATGTTGTAGGAATTTTTTTATAACCAGGTGTTTGGGTCAGTTTACGCTCATCTCGATTAATCCAGAGAGACCACTCCCACTGTCTACTAGTGGAGCCCCATGTAAAGCCAGAGCAAAACTCTGTATGGATTGTCCTCAAAGAAGTTGATAGCACAGGAGAGATTTCGAACTACGAGGAAGTATCTCTAAGTTTCATGTCTTGACTACCAGTCTAATCCGTTGCGGTTAGTGCCATGTTGAAGGAGTGCAATAATACGGTACAGTAGTATTTAGTATGTATTATTACGCAGTGATTTTTCTGATCTCATTTTTCAATGATTTCTTTTGATAATTTATGATGGCTTTATTTTTATGTTTTGTTCCCTTTTAACGTTTTTTTATTTATTTATTTATAATTATCTATGGCAATGAATTTCTTGCTCTATCCTTAAAAAATAAATAAAAGTGAAAAATTGCAAATAAGAGCGCACTATTTATATCTTCCATAAGATGGGATGGGTATGTTAAAAGATAACGCAGACAGAAATCTCGAGTGAAACAGAAGAAAACAAGACGAGTCTTGCCCAAAAATAGTGTGTAATTTTTGCCATCGTTCGCAATTGCGTGTTTGTTGCATTGTTTAACCCACCCAAGCCAACAACCTCATGATGTTCTTGCGACTTTTATATGCGAAAGTGCTTTTGCACTTTTGGAAACAGTTTGGAAACTGCTTTTAAAGCCCTCTGTTATGTTCTAACAGCCCCGGCCAGAAAGCTCGGGTTGTTTTTGATTTTCTTTTTCTCCCCCATAAACCAGTATAGTAAGCAAGAGAAACTTTTACATATAGATATTTCCGGTATACATAAAAGTTTCTCAGGAAGCAAATAGGCTTCACAAAATGCACGATGCACTTGGGTTACACAAAATGCTCGTTAGACCTACTCTACCCGGCCGATTTCCAGACCCGGACGCATTTATATCAAGGTATCCGAAACTCTGTCGCATTTATATCGGACAACCGGAAGCTGGAGGAAAGGCAAATGAGTAAATAGAGTTTAATGAAAAGCTCGAACGACCGAAGAACTAAATTCAATCACAGGACATTCCGCAGAAACATACTAGGAGTACTTATCTACACATGTGCTTTGTGTTCAGTATTTGAGCAGAGGTAAAAATGGGACCGAAAGGGAAATGAATACAATTCCGACCGTTAAATTCCAAGAACCATTTATAGCCCATACCATACTATTCCCTCTCCTCAGCAAAACCTCCGCTGCTTTTCTCATCACCAGCAGAAGCAGAAGCAGAAGCAGAAGCAGAGGATATAACGAAAGAATGTCATCTTCTTAAACCCTGTGCCCTTCCATTGTTTTTCTCTCTCCTATCCTCTCCATGTACTTGTGTATACGAATACATGTACGCATCTACCCAATTTCCAATCAGGCCCACCATCGATCGCTGTTGTGTGATTTGGGTACTTGTGTTTATCGTAGTGTGTGCTTTTTTTTTTTCCTGATAATTGGTGGTTCTTTCTCTTGGATCCTCTCGGTCCAAACAGTAACCATACGCCCAAGCCTCGGGAATTCCCATTTCAGACAATACCCATAAAATGTTCTCTCCATTTTCCTGCAATTTTCCCCTCATTGCCCTGAGTCCTGACCACCTCTGTTTCTCTGATCTCAGACCCAGAAGAAGATTAAACAGATAGAGACCTCTAGAGAGAGAGAGAGAGAGAGAGAGGAGTTAAGAAACCTCCACGAGAAACCTCCACGTGATTGAGAGAAATGTGGGGATAAAAACCACAGATTGAAAAGCCATGATGGCAGCTAAGGAAGGATTGCATGTGAAGGTCAAGACAAGTGTCTTACTGACTGGGAGACTGTAAAAAACCATTTTCTCATTAGGGTTAAGAAAGAAAGCTGATTTCTCTCTCTCTCTCTCTCTCTCTCTCTCTCTCTCTCTCTCGTTTGCTTATGATGCACCCACAGACACTACCCATATCATTGCTCTACTGACTGGGAGACTGTAAAAAACCATTTTCTCATTAGGGTTAAGAAAGAAAGCTGATTTCTCTCTCTCTCTCTCTCTCATGTGTTTGCTTATGATGCACCCACAGACACTACCCATATCTTTGTTCTTCTCCACGTGGGACTTGCATTCTGTTAACGCCTATATCAGTACCCCCATAGCCTTATTCTCTTCCTGTATTTCAAGACCCTTTATTCCTGTGTCCCGTTCGCTCACTCCTTTTTCTTTGCCCTTTATGGGTTTTTCTCGTTTTGTTTCATTTTGCTAGCATTCAACTCAAGTTGGTTCTCTTAACCTCCACCTCTCATCCTCATTTCCCATTCCTTGGATTTTCTTGTCCTTGTGCATTTTGCTTGAATTCAATCTGATTTTGCTACTCTCCATCTCTCAATCACTGACTTCCCATATTCTGATGGAATTCAAGTCAAAATATAACCACTCCCTATGCTTCAATTGTTGCTTTCCATTGATGGGTAGTTCTTGGCATTGTCAAATTATCCTTTGCTAATTTCTGTATCTAATGGCTTCAATCCTAAGGCTTCGTAAGCTATGTTATGTGGAGCCAGTGAAGTGTTCTCCACTCGGTTTTGAATCATTTGAATCCCCCAAAAGTGAGAAGGAACCATTTGAGCCACCAAAAATTGAGATTCTTGAGAAGCAATTAGTAGATGAAATTGTTGTGCTTGATAAGCAAAAGAGGAAGAAGCCCAAGAGGGGGCCTAGGGAGTGGAGATGCGTGGATTACTGTTGTTGGATAATTGGGTACCTGTGCACTACTTGGTGGCTTCTCTTGCTTTTGTACCACTCTCTGCCTGCTAATTTGCCTGGACTCAAGGTGGCTGAGCCGCCCGGGGTACGGCTGAAGAGGGAGGGTGTAACCGCCCTCCACCCGTTGGTTCTGGTGCCAGGCATTGTCACCGGCGGCCTCGAGCTTTGGGAAGGGAAGCCTTGCTCGGAAGGTCTGTTCCGGAAGCGGCTTTGGGGTGGTAGCTTTAGTGAGATCTTCAAGAGGTATGAAATTGCTCTGTTGATACATTTGGTTTTGTTGTGGTTATGAATCCATCATTATCCATGTGAGAATTATGGTAGTGAAAATGTGGAGGTTTAGTTGCACCATTGAATTCATTTGATTTTTTTTTTTTTTATCTCCAGTTCAGTTTTTGTTTATTTTATTTTATTGTAGTTATGGACCCATGTGAGAATAATGGTAATGAAATGTGAAAGAGTTTTAGTTGCCGTATTGAATATTTGAATTCATTTGATTTTGATTTCAATATATCTATTGTGGACTGTGAAGGTGAACCCATATTAGAATTATGGCAGTGAAAACTCAAGAGGTTTGAAATGGAGTGTGGATTGATATTGTATTGGATTAATCTTGGATTGAATTTGTGATTATGTGAATCCATTGGGGAATTATGCAAGTAAAACTTCAAGAGGTTTAAAATGCACTGTTGAAGTTAATTGGGCCTGATTTCATTTCAATTTTGATTATCCTGGTGAACCCATTATGAGAATTATGCTAGTGAAATTTTGGTTTGCAATGCACTGCTGAATTCAGTATGAAATTTTGTTCAATTATGGATTGTACCCATGAATCCATCTGGCAATTGTGTAGTCAAATCTTCGATAGGTTTGAGTTGCCCTATCAAGTTCATTTGGTTTCCATTCCGAAACTTCAGTTCTGGATCGTACTTTCGAACCCATTTAAGAATTGTGCTGGAATTTCAGGCCTTTGTGTTGGTTGGAGCACCTGTCTCTGGACAACGAAACTGGACTCGATCCCCCGGGCATTCGCCTTCGTGCAGTACCGGGACTGGTTGCAGCTGACTATTTTGCACCTGGGTATTTTGTTTGGGCTGTTCTTATTGAGAATCTGGCGCGAGTTGGTTACGAGGGGAAGAATATGTATATGGCTGCCTATGACTGGAGGCTCTCTTTCCAGAATACAGAGGTATAATGGATCTTCCTCGGGCTCTTTTTAAATGTAATTGTGGCACTGTACCAACACAAGTGTACATTGCCTTTTGTCTCTAATATCAGGAGTTGCTGCATTAATTACCTTGAAATTGTGTGTTCAAGTCATTCATCTCAACTTTCTACATCTTTATCTAGCATTGAGAATTAGTACTAAATTCCTTGTTTCTGACCATCGTTATCGATATTTGTCATCAATCGAATGGCGTCATCTTTTGGGAATCCTACCTATACTTAGCATGATATTGGGAAATCTCAGTGTCATTACTCGAACATGTCCATAAGGGTGGCAGTTTGGGAGCATTTGCAGCTCATTGGATTAGAAACCACAACCTAAGTAAATTCAATTTCAGTACAAATTATACTGGTTAAACAATTTAGAATAACAAAGAGGTCATGAATGAGAATAAGGAAGCCAGAATGGAAATAGATCAAGCACACACATAAATTAGGCAAAAGATTTACGTGGTTCACCCTGCGAACAACTCCAAAAAAAAAAAAATCATTAAGGACATCCAAGATTCTCTCACCTTCACTATCTCCGAACTTTTTTTCCTCGTTTGCTTGACATGTCATTTCAGAACTCTAGTACATTATTATGGCAAACCCTTTTGGGGATTCGTGTGCCGTTCTCCATACGTCTGTGTACGGCGAAAAATGAACAAGATTTACATGGTTCACCCTAAGAACAACTCCCAAACTTTTTTTTTTCTCGTTTGCTTGACATGTCATTTCAGAACTCTTGTACATTTTTATGGCAAACCCTTTTGGGCATTCGTGTGCCGTTCTCCGTACGTCTGTGTACGATGAAAAGGTGGTTCCAAGGTAACAGTGTTCTCCCGTAAAAGCAAGAGAAGTGTTTTGTTTTCAAATGCCAAGGAAAAACAAGATAGGGCCACTTAATTTTCCAAGTGCACTCTGATACACTTACTTGATTTTCATGTTGCTTTCTGTGCATGTGTATCCACTTAATCGTGTAGTCGATTTTCTGTCAAGGGTTACCGATTAGTTACAAATTGAAACAGCTACAATAATATGTAGTTACTCTAATTCTATTTCTAATTGCAAACTAGCAGATCAGGGACCAAGCTCTTAGTAGGTTGAAGAGTAAAATTGAGCTTATGTACGTAACCAACGGCTATAAGAAAGTGGTGGTGGTGCCTCATTCCATGGGGGTCATCTATTTCCTCCACTTCCTTAAATGGGTTGAATCACCTCCTCCTATGGGAGGCGGTGGAGATCCCGGTTGGTGTGACAAGCATATCAAAGCAATCATGAATATAGGTCCAGCATTTCTTGGTGTTCCGAAGACAGTAAGTAGTTTATTGTCTGCTGAGGGAAAAGATGTTGCTTTTATCAGGTCAGTCCGTAATCCATTGTAATCATACTTGCATTTTTTTGAATAATGTTTGCACCCTCGGGGTCAGAGTGGAGTTAAAGTAATCTATCTGCAAATTTGCTTCATTCCGTTATACAAATTTCATCGCTGGATTCTGACTAGATTAAAGTACTCTACTGGTACTTTCTTGTTGTGTATGATTTGTCATAAGTCATTTAATAGGTTACATTGTTCGATGAGGCATTGTCACTGTACGACAAATGAAAAGTCGATAAATGGAGATATCAACCTTTCTGAAGCAAACAATCCGAAAGTAAGAGATACACAAATTGCTTCCAAACAAATGAAAATACAATACCCTGAATTGGTAAATGTTCTGATACAGTTGGCCAACATCAACTAATATCAAAACAAAGTAGAGCAGAGTATCATAGTATTTGTTTTTCATAAGAATCAAAATAGCTTTCTAAAACTGTAAAGAACTATAAGGGACATAGAACCCGTTCATTTGAGAGGACTAATAGCAAAGGAAAATATAAATTCAAAGGATTAGTACTGATATGATTAACAATACCACACTCACTAGGGTACAATATATGCACAGTTTAACGGATTAATATATCCGGTATACATTGAATATCCAACTTGTAAGAATTTTAACCAAACACTTGATATGTGCTCTCCTTGATTTAATAGTCCAATCATCAAATAAACAGCCCATAGTGAAGTACGGTAACTTTAATGATATAGTAGAATGTAGACCCATTGGAAGGATGTCATTTGCATGCAATATCCAAATACCTTGATAGTGACATACAAATTTGCCTAGTTGTTGGACTCAACCTTTATTTGGTCTTGTAGAGCTATGGCTCCTGGTCTCTTAGATTCTGAGTTGCTTGGGCTTCAAACTCTGGAACATGCCTTGCGGGTATCTAGAACGTGGGACTCCATGATTTCATTGATGCCAAAAGGAGGAGAGACTATTTGGGGCAACTTGGATTGGTCACCAGAGGAAGATTATGGTTGTGTTTCTGCAAAGAAAACAAATATGCAACCTTCTGGAGGAATTAACATCAACAATACTGATGGAAAGAGAGGTCTCAGAGTTCAAGAATCAGTGAAGCATGGAAGGATCATCTCTTTTGGCAAGGACGCATCACGGTTGCCTTCGTCACAGGTCCCCAATCTTGGTTCAAAGGTATAGCATTTTCTGAATCCTGATCTACTAATTCTGTTCTTGAATGAATTTGCAACTTCACATTGCGCTTCAGGGGAAATTTTTTCATACAGTGCTGGAGTTATGATAAAATTTTGAAAATCTATGTTGCCAAACATCTTGTAATGTTCGTATACCTCTATAGCATGGTTTATTATAACTCTAACTATTCTATAATGGGTGTGTATTTGTTTTACTCTCCCTAATTGAATATTGAGCATGCACATGTTCAATGGCAATCAAGCTGCTTTGCTTTCTTCGCTAGTACTCCAAGTCTAATAGCTTATCAAAAGATCCACAAATTTGAATCTTAGCATACTGCATTCCTTCATTCCCAAATGGATTTATCTACAAGGGTACAGTCTAATCCTCCAAATCAACAGGAATTTGTGCACGCAACAACCTCCACTAATCCCAACACATCCTGCGGAGAGATCATGACAGAATATGATGAGATCAGTCGTGAAAGCATTCGTAAAGTTGCAGAAAACAAAGCTTACACGGCAAGAAGTCTTATTGATCTAGTCCGCTTTGTTGCTCCCAAAATGATGCAACGGGCTGAGGCTCACTTCTCTCATGGGATTGCAGAGAATCTAGATGATCCTAAATACTCCCATTTCAAGTATTGGTCAAATCCGCTCGAGACCAAGTGAGTACAACTATTCTTTATATCCAATGTTATGCGCTTAATTTCAATCTAAAGAAAGTCTTGAATTACATGTTATCTTTTCGTTCAGATTACATTCACCAATTTTAGCCGTTATGTCTCAGATAATGCTCACAATTAGTTCTGAGAACTGCTTGAATTGTTCATGAAGAACATGAGTCATGGCATAGGATTCCCATTGTGCCAGCATTTCCTCTTCCCTTTTTTACCCTTTTCTTTTCATCATATGCAGCTCAGCTGCATTCATCATAATGTTCTTTCATATCACTTTTCCAATGTTATTAGTACCTTATATTCTGTTTTCTTAGACGACACTGTGATTGCATTCCACCAAAACCCAAATTTGATCAATGTTGACATGTTTCCACCAAGTTGTTTCTTTTGTCTCTGTGAAATAACACTGCGTAACGCTGTATTCATATGAAGGATTTGGGGAGAGGAAAGGAAATATAAAGTTAAAAGAGTCCAATAAATCACAACAGTTAGATCCTTCAACATTTCCATTTCCTTTCCCTAATTCTTGATAAAAATAGAGCCTTAGGGTGTGTTTGGATCATGTGTTTTTTGCTGGGATACATCAAAGCCAAGGAAAATTACAGGAGAATCATAGAAACAAATTTAGTTTCCCTCCTTTATAGTCTCCCATCCTATAGTCCATCACTGGTCAGATATCTTTTTCTTTTGCAGGTTACCTGATGCTCCGGATATGGAGATTTACTGTTTATACGGTGTTGGAATTCCCACTGAAAGATCCTATGTATACAAGCTCTCGCCTTCTGATAGGTGCAGGAGTATTCCTTTCCAAATCGACAGCTCAGCAGACGGAAGCAAAGACGGCTGTTTAAAGGGAGGAGTGTCCTTCGTTGATGGCGACGAAAGTGTTCCTGTTTTAAGCGCCGGATTCATGTGCGCTAAAGGGTGGAGAGGGAAAACCAGGTTCAACCCATCTGGGATTTCTACCTACGTGAGAGAGTATAGGCACAAGCCGCCGGCTAGTCTTTTTGAGGGGAGGGGGTTGGAGAGTGGTGCACATGTTGATATTATGGGCAATGTGGCTCTGATCGAGGATGTTTTGCGGGTTGCTGCTGGAGCCACCGGCGAGGAGTTGGGAGGTGATAGGATTTATTCGGATATCCTGCGAATGTCTGAGAGGATAAATATTCGGCTTTGATTTGCATGGATTTGGTGATCAATACATGGGGGGGGGAGGGAGAGAGAGAGAGAGAGCAAACATGCTGCGAGAGTATGAAAACCACAACCGTTACGGCTTCCTTCTAAGAAAAGGGCTACAAGGATGGGGGGAAGAGGGGGCTTGACCTGTACTCTAACAATTGTTTGCAAGTTTCTTGTTGACAAAAGCAATTTTCTCACATTCTGTAATCAGATAAGGAAAGAAGTTCTCCTTTGCAAAAAAAATAACTCCATTCTGACATGTGAGTGTCAAGCTTCTTGTTTGTTCGGTATCAACCTTTCAGTTCAATCTGTGAATGAGAATAATAATAGGGTGATTCAAGGAAACTGTAACCCTGTTTAAAGGGAACACCATCTGAGGACTTAAAACAATAACCCTGTTTCTGCTATTTTTGCATTCGCCGCATGCAACCCCCTTCTGCGACTTTTAACAAACAGGAAAAAATAGGTTAGAGCATCGGATACTTATTTTTTTGCACCAAATTTGTCATGCGCGATGCTATTTTATACTACTACTTTACATTTTGAAATAGCACTACACTGGTCTGTGACACAACTGCAAAACATAAGGTGAAACTACCGAACACTTCCAGGCAAAAGAAGAAAGAAAAAAAGGTAGCCACAAAAGCCTGCTGAGGACCATGCATGCAAAGGGCCTTTTGGCACCTTAACTCATTGAAAGTTATCTACTTAAAGCATTTTCAAAAGGGATTCGGAGCTTTGTCTTCACTAACTAATCTCTAAATACAAATAGTCCTATTATCACGAACTGTCATGATTAATTCTTTCTTTCTTTTTTATTTCATTTTCTTTTCCTACTATTTTTCTCTGACCTACCTCTTTCTTTCGAAAATTCAAGATCTGGTGGCCCAAATAATGCAACTAATTGACATTGCCGAAGAAATAGAGTAATTTTTTTTTTTGACACATACCCTTCGCTAACTACAGTACTTTATAGCTGAAGGAGCAGACACAAATGTGTAAACAAGAAGCCCTAGAGATTTTTAACACCCACCATCTGCTTTAGAGCCAAAGAAGCAAGAAAGCCATTTCCCGCAAGACAAGTAATCAAAGAGTAGTTTTGGTACTCATTATTAAATATCTATGTGTAACGTAGGGAAAAGAGAAAACTTATTACAGTAATAGTATATTTGGTATTCAATAATGGCACCAGCTTTGGCTGACTAGGCCTTTCTCCTGTAAACCTGTTCCATTTGCCAAAATAAGGGACAGCTTGAAAACATTTTTCAGCAAGACACGCCTGTCCACCAACTCTTTTTTTTTTTTTTTTGGGGTAATAAAATATTTTATGAGTATCGGACACGGGTTCTTAGTTAAATGTATGTTCCTGAGATGACATGTTTCTAAATGGAGCAATGGCATATCGGCGTGCAAGCATTAAAAGGGGAGAATTTTGCATAGGTCCACTATAGCAGTTTTCAAACCCATCTCGTCCACTTCTAAGTTTCATAACCCACTAAGTCCACTAACAATTTTAATGACAAAAATACCCTACCTAAGAAACAAGGGCCTTATTTGACTAACACGAAAATGTATTTTTTCCATTTTATTTTTGTTTTTGTTGCAATCAAGTCGCCACCGCCACATATAACGTTATATGTGTAACAAAAAACGTATTTTTTCATTTTTCTCGATTTTTTATTGAACTCGCTACACTTAACATTTAACGTTATATATGTGACAAATTTCTCTTTTTGTTTTTACTATTTTTCTTGTATTGATTTTTTAACGTTATATGAGTGATAAAAATTTCCTAACATACAACATTATATATGTGTGGAAAAAAATTTCTAACATGCAACATTTCTTTTTGGTTTTTCTTGTTTTTAGTCTTTAATGTTATATGCTGGTCCATACAAAACATATAACATTATATGTGAGTTTTTGAATATCTAAATATCGCAAAAAAAAAAAAAAAACCAGAACATATAACATTATATTTGAGCTTCTGCAGCTCTGAATCTCACAAAAAAATAGAACAGAACATATAACATTATATGTGAGCTTCTGTAGTTCTAAATTTCACAAAAAAACAGAATATATAACATTATATTTGAGCTTCTGTAACTCTAAGTCTCACAAAATATGACATAAAATTATATGTTCTCAAAACAATATCATATCTTTTCAACAATATTATATATCTCAAAAAATAACATTATATGTTCACATATTATGCCACCATTATCCTTGTTTTCAGTCGCGCCTTGAATCCCAAGTTGAATGTTGATGAGGTCACAGGGGGTCGAGCTTCATTTTTTCACCGTTTCTTCATCAAAACCTTCGTCGGATCCTTCGAATTTTTGATTTTTGCCTCCGAATAGCATTCTCATAACCTCTATATCTACATATATACATATTCAAAACAACATAAACAACATTAATATATCTCAATAAAAGAACATAAAACGTTATTAGTTCCTTTTCTTTGGAGTTTTACAAGACAAAATTAGGTACCAACATTATATGTTCTCTATGCAAATTGAAATATTTTTTTATGTCAATACAAGCTCATATATATATAACGTTATAACCATATATATATGTATATATGGTCACAAATATTCTCATATAATCATATATGGATATATCCATATGTGTTTTTTAGAGGCCGCTGCGCGGACCAATTCAATAAGAGAACATATAACGTTATTAGTTCCTTTGTTTTGGAGTTTTACAAGATAAAATTAGGTACCAAAGGCAAATTGTCACATATAACATATATGTCTCAGTAGAGAAGATTATCTATAACCAAACCACATCGCTAACCGAGCTTCAAATCACATATTTTCACGTATAAGTCGGAGAGGCCGCTACATGGACCAATTCAATAAGTGATCGACAACAGAGCATATACCGTTATATATGACAGAAGCTCATATATAACGTTACATGGTACAAAAGGTCATATATAACGTTATATGTTCTCTTTATTAAATAACATAGAATATTTCTAATCTAGAATGTTATATATAACAATATAACGTTATATATTATTATATTTCTCTCTAACTGAGAATGTTTTAAAAAAATGACATTAAATAACAACAAAAATATATTTTTTGTGTGACACGAAAAGCACACATATAACCTTATATATTTTTTTAAAAAACACAACATGTTCCAACCTTATATGTCTAACTCTAGAAAAAACACACATATAACCTTATATATTTATTCAAAAAACTCCAAATATATCAGAAGCAAGTCGGAGAGGCCGCTGCGCGGACCAAATCAATAAGTGATTGATGAAAAGCACAAATATAAATTCACGGTGATTTACGGGCCGGTCCATCTCTAGCCATGGCGGCGGCGTCCATCGAGGGCCATAAATCACCGTGATTAAAAAATAAACTACTCCACACGATTATATATAGATCTATAATATATAGAGAGTTTAACCATAATACCAGTAGTACATGTGACTATGTGAGGAAGGTAGAATTTTTTTGTGGCTTTGGATTCTTCTAGTAGATCGTGCCTCCTGCTTGCTAGCTTTTTAGTAATGGGTACAAAGTATAAACCGCGTTCTCAAGAAAAAATAGAATATAGATAGATTTAGTCAGCCAATGAAAACCCATCAATTTTTATCCACAAATAGAGAAACACAAAACAAACAAACACATCCAGCAAAGCAGCTGTGGGGGGGGGGGGGGGGGTATGAAAAAAATAACTGGAAAAAGGCTGGCACATGCAAAACAAATCCTCCTAGCTAACCAACCATGTATGAAAAATCATAAATGTCTCCTTGTATGGTACACTTGGAAGACACAACCTTCTCCTTGACAAAGATTTCCTTTCACGTGGGAATTCAAGATGTATTTTAGTCACCTTAACTGGCTGTAAGTTGCAAAGGATCAAACTTGTATAGATGTTGCCATTCTAACTGCCATTCTGACCAACGTGGTACTGATCTAATCCAATCCCCGCTTCTAAGTTCGTTTTAAATTCTCCCTTTCTGACTGACATAACCCTCTCTCTCTCTCAAGAAGACAACAAAATTATGGGTGCTTCAGAAATTTTCTTCATTTTCTTTGTTTTTGTTGGGGTGCTCTGTTTGGTCAATGGGCAACCTCTAGTTCCAGCATTGTTCATATTTGGGGACTCTGTTGGAGATGTAGGCAATAACAACCAACTTTTCACTATTGTCAAGGCAAACTTCCCTCCTTACGGAAGAGACTTCATAGGTCACAAACCTACTGGAAGGTTCTGCAATGGAAAGCTCGCCTTAGATTTGACTGGTTTACTCTCTCTCTCTCTCTCTCTCTCTCTCTCTCTCAGAGACACACACATAGATACACACATTTTTGGATTATCTGATGGGTTGGTTTACATTTTTTTTTTTTTTCCATAATCAGCTGAGAATATAGGTTTCACCACATACCCACCAGCTTATCTTAGCAAGGAAGCAAGTGGACAGAACCTCCTGACTGGAGCCAACTTTGCTTCAGGTGCTTCTGGGTATTATGAAGCTACTGCACAACTATATGTAAGTAATCTCAGTTGTAACAATTTTTATTCAACCGTGAGAATTTCGGGTGGTCGGTGGGCGTGCTCCCACACAATTGTCCAACGATTTTTGTTCAACCGTGAGAGTTTCGGGGGGTTGGTGGGTGTGCTCCAACACAATTGTCCAGGATTCGACTTTTGGGACTAGGCTACAAGAAAGTAATTTCTTGTGAATTCCTTAATCCCAACATGAATAGTCCACATTTGACCGGATCCGGGAGGAGATAAGTCAAGGTTTGCATAAGCTGAGCAAGATACCCTTGACCGTCGTGAAAAAAAAAAAAAGATTTTTGTCCAAAATTGTGATCAGTGTCATCAACCGAAACTAGGCGGCAGTGACCAGTCAAAATAATTGGGGTGCTGTTTTAAAATGTGCAAACCAAATCATTTTGTAGGTCTCTGAACAGAAGAATGGGTTTATTGGTCCCTGTGATTTTAGCCAGATTTCACTTTAGTCTCCACAATTTTAGTTCCATCTAATTGAACTATACACTTCCATTTCCGGCTCAAAGTAAACCTACGATCTTCCGCTAGTATTTCAACCAAAAAAAAACAACACGCGTGACAACATTTTGAGGGCATTTCAGATTGTTCACAACTTCATCCCGAAAAAAGTACGTACAATACTAAATTACACCAACGGATGCTACCTTTTCACCTTTGTTCCACTTCGGCCCTCATAGAGTCAGTTTTATTTTTTGCCTTTCCATTTAATAATCACCGGAGTATGACAGAAGGACTACATTTCAAATGGAAATGACAGTGCATGATGCTAATACCGCAACTTATCCAAATTGGTATATAAGAATATCATGTTATTGTGGATGCCATGATTTGTGGATTTTGGTGGTGTAGCATACCATACCATTGAGTAAGCAGCTGGAATACTACAAGGAGTGCCAGACGAAATTGGTGGGAATTGCTGGGAAAGCCAATGCTTCGTCCATTATCTCTGGTTCAGTCTACCTCATCAGTTCGGGGAGTAGCGACTTTGTTCAGAACTACTATATCAATCCTCTGCTCTACGAGAAGTACACAACTGATCAGTTCTCAGACATTCTCATTCAGTCTTATGCAACTTTCGTTCAGGTATTATAGTGCCAAAGGCTGTAGCCCCTATAGTAGTCCTGCGTTAAGCAAATAAATAAACAAATAACGAGCAAGTAGCTACAGAAGGATATTAACGATTAATGCTATGCAAGTCACAAGCATGAAAGTACGAAGCCGAATGACTTGTCAAGCACCAACTGGAAAGAGATCAATTGCACCGAGTGATTGACACATCACTTAATTTGAAACATTCATTCCAAGTACTATTGTGAACAATTGCCAAAGTTTCTTGCCTAGAGCAATGCTACTCACACCGAAATTTGGTCTGAAAATGATTGAGATGGTAGCTCCTTATCGGGAGCTGGTGGGGCCATCTCAAGCAATTCCTATTAGAAGCTTCCATATCGGTTCCGAATCTTGATCTGGTTGCATTGTTCAATGAACAATGGAACAAATTAGTGATAAATAGCTAAATGACAAGCTATGTCAAAAGAGCAGTCCAATTTGAATTCACGATTTTCGTGTAACCACTGAAGTTTTCAACACTGACCACCCACAATAGGTGGTGGATTTCTCCACGAGTTGAAAACAGACTATTGGCTTTCACGTAGCACATGATCCTTTTCATTCTTGTCCTGATGGTCCAATGTGCTCTTATTGCTATATACTAAAAACTAAGTACAAGATTATGCCTTATGAAGTGCTTTCCGAGACTTTCATTACATCATGTAGTTTTTGCATTATACTCTCAACCACACATCATGCCTCGAGAATCATTTGTTTCAAGATTTTCACCATATCGTTCAATTGAAAGTGCATTGAAACATGGGAGAATCCTTTTGGGAGAGGATCTTTGGCCGTAAATTATTGCGTTACTGCATTTGCAACTGTAACATCTCTGCAACAGGAGCTATATGGATTGGGAGCGAGGAAGATCGGAGTTGCAACGCTGCCACCACTAGGATGCCTGCCGGCATCCATTACAATATTCGGCTCTGATAGCAATGAGTGTGTGGCCAAGTTAAATAAAGCTGCAATCTCATTCAATAACAAGCTCAATGTCACCTCTCAGAATTTGCAAAACAAGCTTTCCAACCTCACCCTGGTTGTCTTGGACATCTATCAGCCTCTCTATGACCTTGTCACAAAGCCTGCTGCTAATGGTATGAAACAATTATCTCTCTCAATTTACCTCCAAACTAGTGGAGTGCACAAATAGCCCAGTCATAGCCACTGGGACCAGTCCAAACGCATTTCTCTTCCCTCATTTTTTGTTGCTTCCATGATTGTGTAAGTTGGATTTGGGGTGGAATAGCATGGTCTTTTCTTTTTGGGCAAGGGGAAAAAAAAAAAAGAACAGGAGAAGGGTACTAGACTAATAAAGCATCATTAATACAGCTCAAAAGAGATTTGTACCGAATAGCATAGGTTATACTCTCAAAACACGTTAAATTATTACTCCATAATTTCTTTCTTAGAACAAATATAGATCCAACAGTCATGATCTAAAGGGTAACCATCTGCCTGCCAATAACTCTTGCAATCCAAATAAAGGAATCATTTTTGGTGGGATCTGAGGCCTTCATACATAAGATTTAGAGGGAAACAAAGTACTCTTGCACAAGACCAGGTGTGGCTAGTTGTGTTTTGAACTTTGCAAATTGGCACTAAAACAAACCAAACTACTGAAGGCAAAGTCTCAGACTTGTGTTTGGCTAATTAAGCAGCCTAATGGGGATCAATTACAAGTAAAACTTTTGAACGTATTTTGAAACTCATAATGAGTTTTTTTTTTTTTTAGAGCTCAGAATAGGAACATATAAAAACTCAAACTCAGCTCTTAACCAGTTCGAGATGTCTTGAAAAACAAGAAAAGCTAAGCTTGAACACGTGCAATTGAGTATCCATGCCAAGATTAAATATTTTCACTACTCAGCTTGATTTAAATTGTCTCACACACACAAACACACACATAAAAAGGGGCGTACTTTGATGTGAATAAATCTTACTCCCTTTGTCACAAATTGCTTGCCCGTTTTGGAGAATCTTGCATTTTGCACGCAAAAAACGTGTTTATGAATCTTCGTTTCCTTTCAAAATATAAAAAAAAAAAAAGAAAAAGGAAAGGGACTGAAGTGAAGTAAAGGACTCAACCACACGTGCACCATGAACTATACTAGGTATACCCATTCGTGTATAAGCCGTGGAGGTTTTAATGCATTCAGCCGTGCTATAGGCACACACAAGACCTTTTTGTGGGGCCCACCTTGGGTCCCAAAAAAATGCTCCAAACCACTCATTTTCCTTGTAATATTTTTTCATGGGTCCCTTTAAAAATCAATTCAACCAGATGTCGGTAAGGGCTTTTTCAAAATTCGTAAGACGAACCACTCAGTTACGTCGTATAAATTTCGAAAATGCTCTTATCGACATCTGATGGAGGCAATTTTTTACAAGGATCCATGAAAAATTATTTCAAAAAAAAAGTGCAGTGATCAATCTTTGCGGGACCTGATGTGGGCCCTGCTAAACGGTTTGTGCATAATCTGTGTTGCATTGTATAATAACATCTATTATTCATTTGAATGGAAACTAAATTAACTAATCAATAGTACCTTGTCGGAATTTACGAGGCACTATTGCAAAGATTTAGAGGGGAGGCTGGGTGAGCAAAATAACTGTCAAATCGTGAATCCAATCCAAACCGAATGGTTTGGTTCGGTTTTTCAATAATGTGGTTTGGTCCTGATTTTACAAAATTAAAACCGTTTTAAATGGTTGGGTCTGTGGATTTACGTTAATAGTTACAGTTCCAAACCAATCCAGACCATAGTATATATAAACACCTATATTACCTCAATAGTCAATTGATTTCCTAATCTTAATGCTCCATTTCATAACCCTATACTTTCACTCACTAGATTAATTCCCTAAACTTCAATATACGATAACATATTCTTATATTTCAATACACTAAACATACACGGCTTGGGTTTAGTCAATTAATTTTCTAATCTTTTTGCTTTTAGTACCTAATTTCCTAATCTAATGCCATATTCCTTCACTAATTACTAGTGTTCTGCTGTTTTTTAGTTGGTTGATGTTAGTGAGTTTTAATAATTTTAATAGAACTAGTTTTATTATAAGTTTAGGTTTAACTTATCTACGCAATTTTAAGTACTTTAAATAGTTTATGGCGATGACATCTCAATTTCAAGCGAACCGTGACCAAAACCGAACCCTACAGTGATGGCTTGGAATCTTTGGATTGGTTCTACTAATTTTATGATTTCATATTCCGTAGGTAGTGGTTTAGTTCTTAGATTACTATAAAACCGGACCAATCCGATCCACGCTCAACCCTAGATACAAACCCAAGAAATGAAGATCCTATGCCAACATTTACTGAGTGGAAAATGCAAGTTATATGAGTTGGGTTAAGGACGAGTCCCATTCAACACTATTTGAGGTAATTAGTCAAAGACCATATTGAATTTAACACAGCTTCTTATCAAATGGGGGTGTGTCATATGCAAACACATGACACATAGTCACTCTTACGAGAGTTTTCTGCCTCCACAGCCCACATGAGAGAGAAGATGCGTATTTCAGCTTTGTGTATGAGTTTAATCAAAGAGAAAGAGGACCGAAAAAATAGGTTTCGGGATAGATATATATTATGTAAGAAGTAAAAAATCACTACACTTTTGTACATTATGTACTATAGACTTAGTTATTTGATTTTATGAATATTTACTGTTATATTTCAGAGCAAGAATAATCTGAATCAGCATCGTTGTTAAACAATATCCACTTCAAAATGGACAGTGTATGCCAAACGACATCATTTTGAATATAATTGCCAAAGTTGTAGTCTTTCGTGACCGATCTTGCAAATTGCAAACACTGGTATTGAACTTTAGTACATTGAACTCTGGTATTAAACTTTATTTCAATAAAGTGTACTAGAGTTTAATACCAGAGTTCAATGTACTAGAGTTCGATACCAGCGTTTGCAGTTTGCAAGATCGGTCACGAAAGACTCTGTAACTATAGCCAAAACGATGTCGTTTGGCATACATAACAAGTTGTTGTCCATTTTGGAGTGAAGATTGTCTGACAACAAAGCTAATTCGGATCACTCTTGCCGTTAAATATAACGGAACATATTCATAAAATTAAATATCACAGTATACAGTTCATAATATACAAAATTGTAGTGATTTTTTACTTATTACATAATATATATCGATCCCCCCAAAAATAGGTTTTTTTGGATCCTCCTCCTCTTTTATTAAACCCATACACAAAACTGAAATATGCATCTTATTTCTAATGTGGGCTCGGGAAGCTCTAGTAAGAGTGACTATGTGTCATGTATGCATATGACACACCTCCATCTGATGAGAAGCCGTGTTAAATTCAATTATGTCTTTGACTAATTACCTCAAATAGCATTGACTAAGGCTGGTCCTTAACTCAACTCATATAACTTGCATTTCACACAGTAAATGCTAGCATCAGGATCTCCACTTTAGCTAGCTTCATTGTCTCGGGTTGCATTAGCCTCCCCTCTGAACCTTTGCAACATTGCCTCAGTATATTCCGATAAGGTACTATTGATTAGTTAATTTAGTTTCCATTCAAATGAATAATAGCTGTTATAATACAATGCAACAAAGATTATGCACAAACCTTTTAGCAGGGTCCACATTGGGTCCCGCAAAGATGATCCAAACGGCTCATTTTTTTAAAAATACTTTTTCATAGATCCTTGTAAAGCATCACCTCTCTCTCCATTTGAACAGATTTGGTTCAACGTTCTTTTTGATGTATCTGATGTGGGGCCCACCGCCACGTCAGCTGGAGCGTGGGTTGGTTTCGGGTACTGTAGACTAATTGCTTTTCATATCTTGAAAGGAAACAAAGATTAATAAACACGTATTTTTGTGTGCAAATTGCACGATTTCTCAAAAAGGGCAAGCAATTTGGGACGGACGGAGTATATATTTTAGGTCAGTTTTGGGCACTTACATTGCCGGCTCAAGGACCCTATCTTCAGCCGATCAAGTGTTTGAGAAAAAGGTCAGACTTGGAGAACCACTTATATTTTCCTGATTACAGGTTTTGCAGAGGCAAGGAGAGCATGTTGTGGTACTGGGTTGCTGGAAACATCGTACCTATGCAATGCCGAGTCCCCTGGAACCTGCGCAAATGCATCGCAGTACGTCTTCTGGGATGCCTTCCACCCGACTGAGGCTGCCAACGTCATCTTAGCCAATGATCTGCTCATCAGCGGCATCGCTCTCATTTCCTAATTCCACACCTAAAATCACACTTGAGCCTTTCCCATTAATTAACTTTGCTTTTGCTGATCTTGTTGGAGAGTTTTATCGGCCTTTTGCCCAGTTGGTTTGTGTGTGTGTGTGGTGGTATGACTTCACTTGAATAATGGAGGTACGAAGTGTATGATGTTTGTTGGAAGCTTTATGTTACTTGGAGTCTTACGAGGGTGAGATCACTCGCACTATTTGTTTCCTTTGTGATTCTTTCTCTGTTGTATTTGAAACATCTGTGTCTCTGTCTTCTTCATTCACTGAAGTCTTTGGGTTTTGTGTTTAGACTCCAGAGGAAAGAACTCTGAAATGCACTTTGATTGACCATTTAAAGGCAGTACTATGCGAGAAAGGGGCTATGAGTTTATGACCAAAAGTGGCCTGCCTTCAAATAGGTTTTTAATCAAACAGGTTACGTGTCTGATCGTATTGCCTAAAAAAATTCGGGAAAAGTAGAAAGAGAGCAGATAATAATCAGTTGATCAATCATAACTACTTCAAAGCAAGCAAATTCAACATCGAAAATTCTACATCAGTGATCAATTATCAAGAGTCAGGACACGAGTACGATACACATATGCAACAACATAGAGACCCCACATGGATTTACAGTACCCATATATTGTAAACGCAGAAACCACTTCACAATCTGGTAAAGTAGAAGAAAGAGGCAAACTCGCGGTCCAAACACGAGAGAGAGAGAGAGAGAGAGAGAGAGAGAGGTTACCTAGACGTGATGGTCGCCAAGCTTCGTACGCGGGATGGAAATTGCTTTTCCCCCCCCCCCCCTGACACACCCCCCCCCTGACACACGGTCCTTTTTCCCCCTTTACCCCCGCCCCCCTCTCTCTCTCTCTCTCTCTCACCCCCGCCCCCCTCTCTCTCTCTCTCTTCTCTCATTTTATTTTTTTGTTATAAAATTTTAAATGGTAATAACTTTTTCTTGACATATTGTTTTAAAATAAATTTTATATTTTTGAAATCTACTCAACGAAATCTATCAAACGAGCCTAATATTGAAGGTGAAATAATGAAAAATGGAAAAACTATATATTTTTGTGGTAGTTTAAACTGTATAAAGAGGTTGAAAAATTAAGTGTTCCAAAATTCAATCCGTTTGAACGGGTGGAAAGATTTTAGTTTTCTGATCATTTTATTCTAAATGGTCATAGTTAAATTTTAACTGTAGGGCTCTCGTTGATTAACCCTAAGAGATATTTGATTCTACGACTTTCTTAGGGTTAATCAACGAGAGCCCTACAGTCAAAATTTAATTATGATCATTTAGAATAAAATGATCAGAAAACTAAAATCTTTCCACCCGTTCAAACGGATTGAATTTTGGATCACTTAATTTTCCAACCTCTTTATACCGTTTAAACTACCACAAAAATATATAGTTTTTCCAATTTTCCAACCTCTTTTAGTTTCGAGAGAAAAAAAAAGTTTTTTCCAATTTGCCTTTTTTTCCCCATTTTCTTTCTTTCTTTCCAGTTTGCCTTTTTTTTTCCCGTTTTATTTCCTTTTATTTCTATCCAGTTTGAAATCTTTTTTTTTCCTCTTTCTTTCTTTTCAGTTTGAAATCTTTTCCTCTTTGATCAGTCTTGAACGGAGAAGACGCATGAACCCAAGAGAAAAACAAAACTCATTTCGAAACCCAGATTACAACGATTCATATGGCCAATCTCTCTCACACTCATGTTTATTTGTTTTCCACTCATACAAACTCATTTTGTTTTTTGCGGAACCTAGGAGGAAAAATTATTCGGTTGCCTAGACCACTGACCACTTTTTTTTTTTTTTTAATAACTAGATTGAGTTAACCCAAAAAAAAAAAACAGAAGGGAGGTAAATGAGAAAAGAAACAAATAAAGAAAATAATTGAAAATTAAAAAAAGGAAAAAAAGTTTCAAATTGAAAAGAAAGAAAAAGGAATAAAGGGGAAAAAAAATTTCAAAACGGAAAGAAAGAAAGAAAAAAAAAGGCGAAAAGAAAAAAAAAATCAAACCGGAAGGAAAGAAAGAAAAAAAAAAGGCAAAAAGAAAAAAAAAATCAAACCGGAAAAAAAGAAAGAAAAGGGGGAAGAAAAAAAAAAAGGCAACTGTAAAAGAAAGAAAAAGAAAAGGGAAAGGGAAAGGGAGAGAGAGAGAGAGAGAGGGGGGGGGGGGGGGGGGGGGTTAAAATGGAAAATGGGCAGTGGGGCCGGGAGGGGGGGTGTGTCGGGGGGGGGGAAAAGCAGCTCTCCGCGGGATTCATCGAGGTCAGGCGAAGGACATTCAATCCTCCCCTCTCAAAAATAATACATTTTTAAAAAAAAATATCAAACTTTTTTCATTTCCACAAATTAAAATAACACATTAATAAGTATATTGTTGAATGTTTTTCGCATTTTTCTTGCAAAAATTGGACTTCATTTTACGGATGAAAAAAAACATTATAAGACGGAAGAAGGAATATATGAAGAGAGAATATCAGTTTAGTGTCTTCAATTTTTTAAGTAAATTCAAAGGACATTCAAGGATGTTTAAGAACATTTCCAATCCAATACTCTATTTGAGAGTATGGATTTCAACTTTCTGTCATGGCTTTTTCTCGGGAAAAAAAAAATACATTTTTGCTACTACAATAGTATATAAGCTCTCCTCCATACCCTAATCTTTTCTTATTTTTTGGGGGTAAATTAGATTGAAATTAAAAAAAAGATTAACCGGATGTACAGCCTATAAGGGGCATACCCCAGGAGGAAAATAAAAAGGAAAAAAAAGAAAAATTAAAGAAAGTGCGATAACTCATGCACAACCCGCATGAAGAGTAGGGTATAATAAATAAAATAACAAAAGTGTCATGTATGTAGAGATCATACTCCCGTTGCACTATCCATCTAAGCGAACGGATACTACATCGGGGTATGATATGAAGTGATACGAGTAGAAATAACATGAAATTGAACTACTACCTGACACATCCCGCCAGGCTAGGAAATAAAATAAAAGTCACGGCTAGAATTGACCAAAAGATAACCAACACTGAGGCCTAACAACAACATAGCAATACGGCATCAAAGGAAGCTGAACAGCTACTACGGAGGAACAAAGCACCAAGAAGAGGCTCGAACCAGAGATGTCGACATCCGATAGGGGACCCCACCCTACACACCACGCCCATTCCATCCGGCCTAATACTCCCTCATCCAAGCCTAAGGCTCGCCAGAAACAACCCGCTCTTAGCCAACTACCAATCACCACAGACTCTAGAGATGGGATAAGCAAACCAAGATACTAATTCTCCAACAAAACCCAGAGAACAGGCATAATACCCACTTCTAAAAGAACAGCTACTACAGAGGGACTAGGTACCGAGAAGAAGCTCGAACTGGAAATGTCAGCATCCGACAAGGCTACCTTCCCAAGTAGGGCACACCACGCCCATTCCAACCAGACTACTACACCCTCAACCTAATCCTCTAGGCTCGCTATAATCTAAAAGAGGGATAGAAGGAGGAGCCACAAAATGTGGCCACTCGAACTGCAGGAAAACCAAACTGCCCCTTTCAATCAGTGCACGACCACCAATCTAATCAATGACAGTCCCGGAAGTTACCCTTCCAAACTCACATTTTTACCCCTCCATGGGGGCCAAAGTAAATAGATCGAACCGTTCACCTCATAAGTCTTGTCAAGAAGAATGTGTTTATGAACACTTATTTTATTTGAACACCAATAAGTATAGCAATTAATCATTTAAAGTTGACAATTATATATGTTGTTCATTTTGTAAAACAAAAGACAACATATTTATGTACTTACATATATTCGATTAAACATATATTCAATGTAAAATGTGGTTATCAAACCTACTTAGGTATCATTCTTGTAAACTTTTTTTTCTTCGTTTTGTATATTTTGTTCATCTTTTTTGAATTTTTGTTAAATTTGTATGTTTTTATTAATCAACCTTTTCGACGAGAGGAATCTAAAAACTAATAAATTATAATCAAAAGCAAAAAAAGTTCACCAAAGACCGAAAAAAATACGAAAAACTGTATTTTTTTGGGTCTATAATGTCGTCTTATATGAATTTTTTTCAACATCGGTCTACATTTTTATATTTTTATGATTCGTCTCTCGTCAAGATGAACGATTAACCTCAACAATTACGACAAAATACTAAACAAAAAGTTACGAAAAGTAAAAATTACCAAAACAAGTTTCAGACAAAAAAGTTTACAAGAAAGAGCCTTTAATCACTTAATTCAGTTGATCAAATAACCCCTAAATTAGGTTTGTTTACAAAACAAGCCCACCCAAACGAATTTTCATCGAGTAGTTTGAATTTTTTGAATCAATTCTTCCACAATTACAAATACTTACACAAACACACTCATATTTACATGTGTATTCACACACACTACATATCCAGTATGTGTGGGACCCGCGAATAAATATGAATGTGCATATTATTTTGTGTATTGAGTTTGTAGTTTAATTATTATTATTACTATAATTTTGAACATCATGGTTGTAGACTTTTTTGTTTTGGGCATTATCATTTTTCCAACTTTATTTTATGGTCTAGCAATTTTGGAAATTGATATTCACATTCTCTTTTTGTTATTCACATTTTTTTTTTGTTTTTTAAGGTTGAAAATGTTTGTGCTTTTTTTACTAAAAAATAAAAAATGAATAAAAAAAGAAGTGCGAATATCAATTTATTTAAAAAAAGAAGGAAATATGAATAAAAAAAGTGTGAATATCAATTTTTTTTAAAAAAAACTAGAAAGAGTCCATCAAGAGCTTCTGAAAAATTTCCCTCCCATCGGTTAACTCCATTCTCTGGAGAGAGGGAGAAAGAGAGAGAGAGAGAGAGAGATGGATTACAGGCTAGCAGCACCAAAGCTGCTATGCGCACAGCTAAAGCACGCCCGCCAAACACCCTCGCAGTCCTCCATGTCTCTCGGCGGCATCCTCTTCCAACGTGCCTGGTTACAGGTTTCCCCCTTTCCCCCCTCGCATTCCCCATTCTACCCCTCCCGCTATGCTAACTTTGATTGTCTTCGACCCCTAACCCTTACTCCAATTGCAGGGCATTCTGGTCTCAACAGCCTCCGACGGCGGTTTCATCCTCGACGACGGCACCGGCCTCGTCGAACTCTCTCTCTCCGGTGATTCCTTCAATCGCCAGTGGAAGACAGGTCTTTGCTTTTTCCCCTCTCCATTTAGCCCCCCTTTTGCATGTCTCTCTCTCTCTCTCTAAATGTATATGCGTGCAGGGATGTATGTGATGGTTGTTGGAGGGTTTTTTGTCCGTACGGGTGATATTTCCATGATTAAGGTAAAACCCTTATTCTATTTCTCTTGTTCCTCTTTTATATATGTACAGTTGTTTTACATTGTGGTGCTTTGGAATTAATGGCAAGTATGTGAGATATTGGTGTCCTTGTGATGGATTATGAGGGGTTTAGCTATGTATTCTGTGTTAAGTTGGAGTTTGAAATATCAAATTGGTTCAAGGCTCTTTGTGGGTAGATGTGCATTTCAACAATTTGGATCTTAAAATTGGTTGAAACTTCAAAATAAAGGTTGAAGTTTTCAAATATTGTTTCTAAAATTCACGGAAAATAGGTTGTATCACTTGATTTTCGGCAGCCATACGGACTATTGAGTTTCGATCTTACAGTTTTTTTTGTTAGTGTTGGATCTCGTAGTTCTTCATCTGTTCAGAAATTTCCTTTCGTAATAGTATTGAATCTTGATATTGACCATAAAGGAGCTGAATCCCTGGATTTGGGTTTTGGTGTTTGTTGAATCATTTACTAATTCACGAGGAAATGGCCAGACAAACACTTCGATTAATATACTCTACTCCTGTTTGTTGGATTAACATCTGAATTGGATGGTAGGATCAAATTAGGATTATCTCCCTCGGTGTTCGGCTGATACATTGAAATGCTAAGACGCCCGCATCCAAATGTGAGCATCCACACCCATGAACGCGCCATTGGCATTCTCATTTTTTGGGCATGAATAGTTGTTTTGCCAAAAAATGGCAAAGGTGTTGCACCCATGTTTTGCTCTCTCTCTCTCTCTCTCTCTCTCCCCAAAAAAAAGAGAGGAAATTTTGCCATATATGACAAAGGAATTGGCATTTGCCTAATTTGAGAGAATTTTTTGCTTGTGGGTGTAGCACCCAATTTGCTATTTCTTTTGCCAAATGGCAAAGAATGCTGGCAAAAATGGCTAGTGGTGTGGATGCTCTAAAAGTAGGTATTTTAACTCAAGTTGTTGTCTTGTAGAGCATGTTGGCATTAAGTTTGTGGTTTGAGAATGGCGGTATTTAGAATTACTATAGAAAGGAAGCTTACTAATGCTCTGCTTCAACAGTAGCAGTGATAAAGGAGAATCATTTCAGATTGGATGATAGCATCTATATGAATAACCAATACAACTAGCCATGGTCTATGTGAAGGATTATCTTTTAACATCAATGCTGGTACATTTTCTTGTAAAGTAGGGTGAAGTGCATACTATGGACTAAATATGTCAAGGGCATTTCAAGTACTTCATGTACTGTTGCATAAATTTGGCTTAGGCCCCGTTCAGTTGCCAGGAAAGGATGGAAAAATTAACTTTCCCATAATTTTTGTAGTGTTTAGTTGGCAGAAAAGTAGTGGGAAACATGTTTTTAAGTTTTTCTGCAAGATTTACTTTCTTGCAAAAGTGATCTTGCTAAAGGCATAGGATTTTGCGTCACGGAAAAAGTTTTATCTATTGTGGGGCCAAAATAATTGGCGGGTAAGAAAAAAAGTGAATGACGCTAATACCAAAAAAATACAAATTAGGTTCTTAGAAAGATGTTTGAGATTTATGTGAGCAACAACAATTTCGACTACTATGGTGCTTTCTGAGATAATTGTTGTGGAAAAAGATTCGTAGTTTATTTTTTTTGGAAGTATTTATTTATCTTGTCATTAGTCTTCAATTTTGTTTTGTACTACTAATTTTCAATGAGTTTTTGCATCGGCAACTAATCAAGAACGGTTGTTTAATATTTATTTATTTAGTTATCATCTACTTAATTTTTAAACTTTATTTGTACGGTTGATTATCGGAGAATGTCAATTTAAATGGGGGATTTGCATGACCATTCAGAATATAGCAAATTGAATAGGGAATTGCAAGTCGATTTTTTCATTTCATGTTAAGGCTTTGCATTAGATAAAATACATTTTCCGTATGTGTTAATTTTTGAAATATGATAGCCTATTATTTAGCTCTCAAAGTTACTTTTATTTAAAATTAGCCATGGAAATAAAAATAAAGAAGTTTCTCATAAGTGTCTTTTCCCGGCAAATGAACCACTAAACTTTAGTTTTCCTACCAAAAAAATTTGTCAAATGAACACTCACAAGAAAATAGATTTCTTTTTCCTTTACTTCACTTTATTTAACTTTTCCTGAGAATAGCTTTCTGGTACAACATTCCTGGCAACTGAACGAAGCCTTAGTGTTCGTTTTGGGATTTTGGGTAATGAGTGGAGAGAGATAGATAGAGAAATGAGAGAAAATTTATTGGAGACCATGTGCAGAGAAAAAAGTTTGAGTCTAGACACCGTTTTAACCCTGTAATAACAATCATAGCAATGAAACGGCAATAGGAAGAATGACAGTATACATTAGAGACATCAACTTATATTCCTGGACTTTGGGGTTACTGCAATGGTAAGAACTTGGATTCTCAAGTGTCAAAATAAATGTTTAGGTATCGGGGGCAGTTAAATTATGTGAATGATGTTAAAATAATGTCTGCAACCTCGCTTTCCTTCTAAAACTATTAGTGGGAACAACACCAGCTAATGATCTAAAACTGTCATATATACCTGTGTTGGTTTTCTACATCCACCTTGCGTTCTAGACATTTCATGAGTCAAAGGACCTATAACGTTGGAAAAAATAATCTCATGTAACTGCATTTCACCGCCACATTCTTTTTACTAATGCAGCTGTACATCGTTGTGAACTTAATCTTGAAAGTCAGAAGCAACTGTTTCCACCTTCATTGTGCAGATTTAATACGCATACACAAAATTATCGCATTGTTGTGTTCTTGATGTAGAATTTTTTTGTATTATTATCCCACAGTTTACTGAGGCTAATGTTATGCCTTTCCCTTGCATATCAGGTTCACAAAATGGTCGACCTTTCTCCATTTCCTGATCGAGAGGCAATGTGGTATTTAGAAGTTATGGAGGCGTACAAACTTTTCTACCAACCAGAACTATGAGAGGGAGAGCTCACCTCTGTCTCTTCTTTTCTCACAAGGTAAAATTTCCCTGAAATCAACAGGAAATTACAATATTCTTACGTCCACATGTTATATTCGGGTAAAACGAACATTCTGTGCCTGTGCCGGATGAGAGGATCTACTGCAAGAAGTCTGATTTACGTGAACTCCTGCATGTTACCTGGGTCGGCAATGCAGCCAGGCAAATTAGTCTCAGGATCTTATGGTTGCGTGACAAAATGTTCATGGCATTGCTATTAGGCATAGCTTTCAAGAATTCAAATGCCTGGCTTATGGGCTAGTGAAGGAGGGCTGCACCCAAACTGAGTGCCATGTTATGCTGTTCACCCCATCTTCTGTGCTAATTACTCTATGTGCAGTCATTTGAGACTGAAGGGTGTTATTGAGCCCCAAATTTAGTTGTACTGTCTAATTTCTAACTACTTTTTCTCATCAGTTTTTAATCCCTTTGCATCATCCTTGAGGGCTGCTCCATCTCTTGAGAGATTGAGCCCCAAATTTAGTTGTACTGTCTAATTTCTAACTACTTTTTCTAATCAGTTTTTAATCCCTTTGCATCATCCTTGAGGGCTGCTCCATCTCTTGAGAGAGAGAGATGCTGAAACATCAAATCGACTATGTGCAGTCTGTATCTTACATTTTGCCTCACATAAGTGCAGCATTTCACATCAGAGAGAGAGAGAGAGAGAGAGAGAGAGACAAGAAACATCAAACGTCTTGCAACTAAAGCAGTACCAACTAAACTACAGGCAAGGAAATCACCTCACAGATTGTAGCAAAGACACCATATTATCTCACATTCGACTTGATTGCATATCTACAGTCTACCACACCAGGAAAGAGGCATGATGAGTTACATAAACAAAGACTCAACGACAACAGCTTCATGTAGGAATGGCTGCATTCAACCTGATTGTATGCTGATTAAAAAAAAAAAAAACTGATTGTACAAGTTCTGCATCTGAGGAGGCTAAAGCCAACACACCAAACCCCATCTGACTCCTACTGTCCCAGAAGTCTGTCCTTTGCATTCGGATTGTATTCTTAATGATTGAATGCTCATACCTGTAACCGATACTGTTGCTTCAACTCTTCTGGGCCTGTGCCTTTTGAAAGTGAAAAAAAAGGAAGACAAGAGTGGTCTCTCACAATACAGCCCTGGAAATGGTTTCTTCAGTAGCTTGAACAAACTACATGGCAAGAGATCCAAGAAAATAGTATATAATGATGCTAGTGAGATGGCAGGGAGATATTCAGAGGATGACCAGTCCTTGATTCATGATCCTGCATTAGATCTTCAAAAGCCAAATATCAGAATTTATTAACTAATTATGATTGAGACATGCATTACACCATCATTCTGGTACATTTGTCATACAAACGTAGGAGCAAAAGCAAACCAGCAAACAAAAATGAAAAAAAAGTGCACCACTTCCAATTTTTTAATGGAGGCTTGAGGTATCCAAAGCTTTAGAACAGGAAAGGCCTCCATAGCTTTTCTGACAAGCTGTGAGTTTGCCATCATGTTTAATACGGAGTATATTTTTTCCCCACATCTTTCATTACACAGATCTCAATCAATCAGGATGTTTAATGGGCTACCAAGGCACCACTAGGCTTTGTCTACGCAGTATGCACCTATAACCACTAAGCTTTGTCCACAAACCTATAAGCGTGGCATTGGGTTCAACTATGCTTATGCGAGTCTAGTCGTCAAAAGCATGTGGCAAGGAGGTAATGTAGCACTAGTGAGCTGTTGGTGATAGCACAAAGCCATTCTACGTGTCAAGAACCTCATGATTGGTTGGTATGTGGCTCCGTGGTATTAGGTGCAGTGAGGGCCATATATCCTGATGTTGCCTCACGCGTACAACATGATGGTGTATGGTATCGTAAACGCACGACTGCTTAGGGTGCTTGACCATGGTAGCACTGTGAGCAAGCAAGTGGTGCTTGATAATTGTGCAGGGCAAGACGACTTGGCTGGATTCTTGGCTTTGGAAAGGCCCGTTCTAGCATATGATAAGACATGTTGTGGAGTAGCAAAACTATAGAACAAGTCATCGAGGACCAACAGGTGGCATAGTGAGCGATTGACAGTATAGCGAAACTATAGAACAAGTCATCGATGCGAGGACAAACACAGGTGGCATAGTTGTGAGCGAGTGACAGTAATAGTATGAACAGAGAAAGCAGCTTACTTAGTATTTTTGTGACAGTGTTCCAACAATCTTGCAATGGTCTCATCAATAACACGATTATCCCCCATCGAATTGCTCTCAATAGATTCCTTTGAGCTAGTCCACTGGCCTAAAATACTGATAATCGTTCTCAGCTATGGCAGAGGTAAAGGAAAACCAAGTAAATGAAAGTGGTATGCCAGAAAAAACCACCCCCAAATTGCATTCCTACGGCAAATTCTACACTATTGTTACTTGGAATAGTTCAACAGGCTTGTGTAAAAGGATACAGCTGTAGTTCTAGCACTTAATTTTGCAGCATCCTTGCAGCTGTCTAACGGGTCAAGGAGCTCGTCTTCAATCACCTCTGATTTGCTTAAGAAAACTGAAACATATTGGTGGAGTGATGATGAACTCATCAGAGTTACTTGAACTTGAACCAGTAGTCTTGCAATGACGCTCCAAATTGCACTTCTCGCTTCTATATCATCCGAAGCAAAAGGAAAGATATCAAATAGACCCTGTAAAAAAGACAAGTCTGGAAGGATCTGACTGTCACTGCTTATTCTCATGCAACTTGATGATATCCCGAAATTCATCACATTAGACTACTTTACCCTGGGATATCTCTAACGCTGGATCAACTACATCAGTCAGTATATTTGCAATCAAAATAGCAGCAGTCACACAAGAGTTGGCAACCTGGAGAGAAAGATCACATCATCAAGAACTTCCATAGGTTCACACTACTCTTTCTTAGAAACATAACGAGAAAGAGAATAACCTGCAAAACTAGTAAGGGAAAAAAAACTTCACAAACAAACTCAATAAATATGAACTTGAACTAGCCTCGTAGCTTTGGTTTGTGACCAAAACATCTATTACACTCTCCTCTTTTCGTGCTGCTTCAGACTGCATTACTTGAATATTCAAACTATTTTTTTCTACTTTATTCTTTCTTGATAATAACACCTAACGGAATAAGTAAGGTGGTGAGCCCTTCTACATAGGCTTAAAGTAAAAAATAAATCCCTACAGACTTTGTTTGGTTTGCTTTTTGAAGGAGGTTTTTGGGGTAATGAGTGGAGAGAGATAGATGGATAAATGAGAGTAATGATTTTGGAGAAAACTTATTGGGGACTGTGCGCAGAGAGAAAGGGTTGGGTCTAGAGACCCAAAGCAAACACAGTCTATAGGATTATTATCCGTCCAGATCATATGCAAGGGAATATCAGGACAAGGATTTCCACTCCCAATCCTTATGGCTGTAATTACCCTAAGAATTTGTTCTTCCGTTGATAAACTTTGTTCTTCGAGTAGAGAATCGATACATATATTTGTTGCAAAGTTTTGACCCTTCTGGCAGATTGAGATTTGAGGTGTTTTTTTAGGTGTTTATTTGGGTGTCCCTTGAACCGTCCCGATATATATATATATATATATCTACCTAATGTATAACCAAATTGATGAATTACGGTAACAGTTCTTAAAAGGCCGCTTCCTCTCCCATGCAAAGTGGACCCATATGCCAGGGCTGCATCCTCTTTAGAATGGTACACCTCTCAAGCTACACAAGCAGGTGACCAATAGAACAAGAAAATACCACAAACACCTGCAGGATAATGAGCATATGAGCCAATGACTCTCCCACTGCTTCCATGTGCAACAGTGCTTCATAATAACCTCCTTTTTTTCCCCAACCTATTTATCCATACCAAGCACAACCCACGAGCCAAGTCAAACCAAGAAAAGCAACCGTAAAAGGGACCCCAACTTTCAAATCCCTTCCTAAGGAAATAAAGTGCCACTCAGACCCAGCACTATCCCAGGATAGGAACAAAAGTCTCAAAGTTTCCAGACATGGTACTCTATCCCATACTAACTAGTGAGGGAAAAGAAAATGAAGGCTGGCTTCAACACCAGAACTCAAAATCAAATGAAAACATAAATAATATGGCTAGAAAAGAATTTTCCGAGAAACTATTTGCTTTCATAGATGTTTTCTCAGAGGAGAGCAAGCACACCGTGACTGCTCAAAAAAAACCTGGCCATTTAGTATTTTTAGCTGCAAACAAATAGTAAGTGATTCAATACTGACTTTATGATTCATTGAACTTTTAGCAAATTAGGAACCAGGAACACTGATTAAAAACAGCACCAACATAGATTCACTTGTAACCAATTCGTGCACGTACATATTAACATGTTTCACCTCACCTCTACATAGCATATGCAAATACATAAACCTGTACTACTATTTTGGTACGTACATTTTCCAAAAACAGCAATTTACCTCAATTTTGTCGGGAAATTTAACCAGATCAATGAGTAGTCGAAAAAGTTCCGCGTTAGAACTGACTTCTTGAGAATAATCATCAATGACAGAAAGAGCTTCAATTGTCTGAAGAATTAAACCAAGAATGGAGTACCTAAAATTATAAAGATGAGAAACCAATATGTTTAGAAACTACGAAAGTTAACAGTAACCACAACTACTCATATGAGTTGTCCCACCTAGAGATTGTACCAAACAATTACGCAACAAAATGAGCTCCCACTTAGGTATTGGCAGACTAGTATCCTCAAAAACGAATGTGCCCTTTGCTCCAAATGCAGGAATGTATATAACTGCATCTGCTGAGTTCCTCAAAATGCAGGACATAGAAGGCGATCTGTCCTCCAAGCCCCCCTAAGTTTTCGAATTTGAAAACCACTTGCAAATGAATCATAAAACAAACGGACTGATGCCGACATGCCCCAATAACCACCAAATATTGAGAGCAACAAGTTCTACAGCTCCTCGCATATCACTCCGCAAAAGGAGATGACACACTAACTTCACCACCTAACCTTCCGGGACATATAACACCTATTCAATAACATAATACATCATCTAACCTAGTTATCATCAGTTTTAATTAGAATTTAAAAAAAAAAAAGTCCTAATGAAGAAAGATACCTTAGATGGAGAACCTACTTATAACTTTGCAGCACCAAACAAAGCCTAAACAAAAGGCAACTACACTTTTATTTGTTAGCATTTCATAACTACATGGTACTTACATGGTAGACCGGTAGAATGCATCATGCATATTAGATAGAGCACAAGCATGTAAACATGTTGGCCTACATGGCGTTTGAGAAAAAAAAAAAAAACCTTTCCCTCTTTGTGTTCTAATCAGATAAAAATAAAATAATATCGACATACAAATATAATCCCCCCTGCCCCGGGAAAAATTTAACAAAAACACTGCTTCATGGAAATGCCACCAGGAAATAAGGGAAGTGATTGTACGAGGTGCATAATGCTTACTTGTGGTGATATTACAGCATATGGCACATTACAGGTAAACGACATCGTACCTTTCAGGCACTCTTTCTCCTGCTAATTTGCTCATCTCACTCGTCAAGAGATTAACTAGAAGACCTGGAAGACCCAACTGCATCAACCTTGGAAGAAGAGAAGCAACTACTTCCTGCTCACTTTGTAAGATGGCTAACAGTAGCCCCACACTCTGGCCCGAAAAGCAAGTTTATGTTAGAGCATTGAACACAATGATGGTAATAAATTTAAATCCAGACGCTACTCCAAGAAAGAAATATAAAAAAATAAGGACACGTCACTGAAACAATCCTGACAAGTTAATTTGGTTGGAACAACATATTGTAATCCTGAACAATGGCACTTGATTTTGAGAAATGTTATCAAAGGATTTGAAGACATGATAACAACTATCTAGCTCAGATTTCAAACAGGCTAAAGCACAGCTATCTACCTCAGATTTCAAACAGGAGAGAGAGAGAGAGAGGGATTCTTTGAGGTTTTTAGGCTCTTTGTGTTACGTCCAAATGGAGAGATGGGTGGTCACAAAGCAAAACTCCAATCTACAAACCAGCTGATTTTTTTAAATTGAAGACATTACACAGGAGAGAGAGAGAGAGAGAGGGATGCTTTGAGGTTTTTAGGCTCTTTGTGTTACACCGAATGGAGAGATGGGTGGCCACAAAGCAAAACTCCAATCTACAAACCAGCTGATATTTTTTTTTAAATTGAAGACATTACACAGAATTATGAACACTCTGGCCCGAAAAGCAAGTTTATGTTAGAGCATTGAACACAATGATGGTAATAAATTTAAATCCAGACACTACTCCAAGAAAGAAATATAAAAAAATAAGGACAAGTCACTGAAACAATCCTGACAAGTTAATTTGGTTGGAACAACATATTGTAATCCTGAACAATGGCACTTGATTTTGAGAAATGTTCTCAAAGGATTTGAAGACATGATAACAACTATCTAGCTCAGATTTCAAACAGGCTAAAGCACAGCTATCTACCTCAGATTTCAAACAGGGGAGAGAGAGAGAGAGAGAGAGAGAGAGGGAGATTCTTTGAGGTTTTTAGGCTCTTTGTGTTACGTCCAAATGGAGAGATGAGTGGCCACAAAGCAAAACTCCAATCTACAAACCAGCTGATTTTTTTAAATTGAAGACATTACACAGGAGAGAGGGAGAGAGAGAGAGGGATGCTTTGAGGTTTTTAGGCTCTTTGTGTTACATCCGAATGGAGAGATGGGTGGCCACAAAGCAAAACTCCAATCTACAAACCAGCTGATTTTTTTTTTAAAATTGAAGACATTGCACAGAATGATGAAAAGACAATGTGGTTACCCGTTAGCCTCACAAAAGGAGAGAGACAATATTCTTTATTCAAAGAAATACATGGATTCAGCCGTATTTGCTACCTTTTCTATAAGCTGTGGATTTAAGGTGTTTTCTGCAACCCATAAAACACGGGATAGAATATTTTCAGGTCCCAATGCCTCAGCCCAAGCATTGCATCCACAACCTTGAAGACCCAAAGTTAATACCCTGTGCCAATAGACGCAGTAAGAAAAGCCTGTTTCCCAGAAAAAGAGATCACATAGGTGTATCATGTTATCCGTTGACCCTACATCATGCCACTGAATAGTCAAGAATCAATCAGAAAAGAAAATATCGGAATGGACAGATAAGCGTGTCTGCAGTAAACAAGTACAAGTTCCTACTCCACGGTCACTATCACTGGATGATTGCAGTGATGTTCTCTCCGCATTCTGATATTGTGGCCATTAAAAAATAATGTCAAGGCTAATGGAAAATGAGCATTATAGTAACAAATAATAATGATAAGGCCAAGCAGGGAAACTCCCTCAAAGAACAAATCCCCCAAAGCACCTTAAGAAATAATAGCACCACCAACACTAAAAAAAAAAAGTTGAATGGTGACTGTAACTGCGGAGACGTATGATGATGAAAAGAAGACAGGTAGAACTTCAAACTAGGGAACTTTTCTAGCACTACAATAGATGAGGGCACAATATGTTAGCAAAATATGCATGAGTAAGCACAATGAGTGAGTAGTAATTGCTCATAGACCTTTCAATATCAGAAAATGAAGGAGCAAGTAGTTCATTGCTGAATATTACCGGTAAGCTTCACACAGGCAAGGGGCGTCATCTAAAAACAGCTGATCAACAATTACTTCAATCAGTCCATTGGTAGATGCTATGTGCTTGCGAGACACTTCATGGCAAGCAAGATTTCCTATTATTCCTAGCGTAATTTCCTGAAAGACAATAAAGATAAATCCTATAACAGCTAGTTCAGCACATTAGTTCTTCGTAGACAATCTTAAGCAGCTTCACAAGTAAGACCATAACAGTAGTAGTAAAAGGTGGCTTACTGTAACACGAACAGATTGAGGAACCATTAGATTTGCCAAAAGCACATCAAGAGCAAGGTTTTCCACCTGTGCAGGAATTGAAACCTCAGGCTCAATTAACACACCAAACTAGAGTTTAAAGTTCCAACTGCGGGCGCAATGGCAGATATTAAAAGAACATAGTCAGCAAGAAAAAACAAGATATGGAATTGTTATGGAGGGTGTGCTGATGTATACAACCATAATCATCTATATTGTTACAAAACAGGCTCATGTGATCTTTTTGCAATTTTCTAGTTGGTAAGTGGGCAAGAACGAGGATAAAGCTGACAAATTATTCTACCAATTAAATTGCATGATTCTAATGAGCCTTTGATTTTGATATCTTATAGGAACTACTTCCATAGACAAATGAATGGAAGTCTGCTTATATGAACATTCAACTCAACAAACTGATACCAGAAACTTTTCCTGTAAGTGTGCGTAACGATGCAGCAATAGGATCAAAGTGAAATTGAGTAACATGAACCAAATGCAGCAAAAAAAGACATACCATGAATTCAGCATGTGTTTTACTAGCTGCAAGATCCCACAAAATGCATCCACAGTCTTCCCTAGTATCTTTCCCAGCCGTCTCGCCTTGTTTTTCAAGGGATCCATCATCTCCCTCATCCTGACCTGTAAATTCAACGGTATCCATCGCCTCAATTTCACTGTTATGGTAATTCAGAAGTCCATTCTGGGATACCAAGACTGCACTTTCTTCCCTTCCCTCAGCTTCTGATCCTTGAGTAGAGGGATCACAAGCATTGACTCCACGAGATTTATTACAATTCCTGACGTCTGGGGGAAGAAGTTGCCGTATTAACGATATGATATAACCAGGATCAACTGTCGTTGAGATGTCAAATAACTGCAAGACAAAATGTAACTCTCACTATGCCTTCCGAAATAAATGTCTGTACAGCAGAACAACTAAAGTATTGGGCAAGAAATGTTATGCACAAAACCAAAGGTAATGTTTCGGTTATATGTTCAAATAACTATGTGATTATCATTGTCACATTATGACTTCAATAATCCCACTGTAACAAGGAAAAGGAACAAACTTTATAAACATGCTTTTAGTCTGTACTTCACAGTGCAGACTCTGACCATCCCAGGTTTTTTACATCAGCTACAACAAGCACATATGTGGTAAGGTCCAGAATTAGATTCAAAGTCTAAGGGGGGTGTTTGGGAAGTCCCAGTATTACTTTTCTTGGTCATAAACATGGTCCCAGAAAGGTCCTACCATACCTAAAAAGCAGTTCTAGTTTGTCCAACTTTACGGCTAAAACCAGGCCTTGAGTAGTTGTTTGTAAAAGCAGAAATCTTCATTGATGCCTAGTTTTTCATCAAATATTAAAACAACAAACAAGCAAAATAATGTTGAAATTAGACGTCCAATGACCTTCCATTTCCTGATCTTATCTGCTAAAAATCAGTTGGTCGATGTTAATTGCCAAATTTTGTTCACAGATTCCCAAAACCCTCCTCCTCTTGTTCTGTTTATTCTTTCTTAAAGAAACCCATATACAACTGATCTCTGTATCTCAGCTTGAAACTACTTAAAGAGCAAAACGTTTTCTTTTTTTGATCTGGCTTACAGAACCAAACTAGTTCAAGTTATTTCGGAATGGACATGCTAGAACCAAACTGGTCCCCATTTTGCACTACCAGACAAACCCTACCCAAACCCAGGGGCGGTTCCACCTTATACCGAGAGCGTTCAAGACCCCTGAGTTCAAAAAATGCACTAAAAATTTATAAATTTTTACATATAATTTGATTTTTCTTCAATATTGTCAGCACCAAATTATTCTTATGTAGCCAAAGTAAACAAGAAAATCACATAAACTTGTGAATAAGTAGATAATAATAATATAGCTCAACAAACAAATAAACTAGGCCCAATGTATTTTCAACCAAATTAAATATGTTAGTTTCATACAGAGCTTTGTATCCAAAATTTCTCTTTATGTTTTTGTCACCGCTGAACTAAGTTCTAAGTTCCTGGAGCCGCCCCTGCAGGCCATACCCATGAGTCTAAGTACATAAAAGTTGTCTATAAGACATGACCCTGAAACCAAATACAAAGCACGTGGACTCTAATCTTCAAGAAAACAAGAGCCCTAGTCCATGATTTCCTAACCATATACTCTGGATGCCCTACAGTTTCAAGGAAAATCAGATACACGTATAATACAGGAACATGTGTACGCATATACATACAGACTCAATGTTACCTCATCAGAAGGGGCGGTGGGGTGATGAGATGGTTCCGGGTTTCTTTCTTGTTGTGGTTCTTCTTCATCTTCTTCTTCTTCAAGGGTTGCCTCTGATGGTATCGACATGCGATGTGTTTATATGAGACGATATTGGAGTCGAAATGGTTTGGCTGAGATGGGTTTGTTGGTTTAACCAATTTCTGTGAGTATTTTTCCCAGTAGGTTTACAGTCTGATTGGGTGCAGAGGAAACCAGCCGTGGCCGCGTTCTTGGTCGGGAAGCCCGGTCGGTTCAGTATCCCCTAGGGCTGTAAATGAACGGATCTCGACTCAGTAAAGGCTGTTCGAGGGCTTATTTACCTTTTTGGTCCCAAAGTAATAGCGAGTGGCCAATTTCGTCTCCAATTTAAACATTTGTCCAATTTCGTTCCCAAAGTTTAAAATGTGTGTCAATTTGGTCCCAACCCGTAACGCTGTTTAGTCTTTCCATCAAAAGGGGGGCATTTTTGGTATTTCACATATCATCATCATCTTCTTCAAACCCCAAACCTTAATCCTAACCTTACACCACCATCCCTACCTCCGGCAGTGACATATTTCCAGAAAACATTCTAAAATGTGTGCCTCCTGTCTTCCAAACAGAGCTTCATTCTAATTAACTTCCGGTATATTTACACAGCTGTAGTGCTTCTCCTTCCTAGCAGTGACGCCATGTCCCAATCAATCCCAAATCTCTCCACCTCCCTCTCCCGCCACTGCCCCTAACCTAAATTCCTCTCCGCCGCCACACTCGACGCCCCTGCCTCCCTCCTTCGCCTCCGTCAAAACGCCAAGTACTTCGCCACCAAATACGCAGTGATGTGGATCGTCGGAAAGGTAATGTTTTGTTGATTGGTGTGGCAGTCTGGGTTTTAATCTGCACAGTACACGTGGTGAGGAATCCGCAGGGGTTTTTCCTCGACGAGGACGACGTCGTTTCGAGCGGGCTGATTGGGCCACCGCCGCCGCCGGCTTTGAGCTCTCGCATGAAGGATTTCGCCAACTAGTATCCTATTTGTTTTTGTTTCAGGGCTATTTTTTGACTTGTGATTTAGGCCTAGGGAGGAGTTGTTGTTGATGGAGGTGAAGCATATGGCTATAGGGTGGAGTGGGGCAGATGGTGGTGAGGGACTCGGCGGGGGAATCGGGTAGTGTGGTGGTGGACTCGTGGATGAGAGTTAGGATTAGGGAGGAGGGTGAGAGAGATTGCGGCAGCGATGAGAGGCTTACGGCAATGAGAGGATTAGGGAGGAGTTATTTTAGGGCTATTTTATTCATTTTGTTGTAGTGTTTGTGGTGAAATACCAATGATGCCCTCTATTTTAACGGACAATAGAGACGGCGTTAGGGATGAGGACCAAATTGACACACATTTTAAACTTTGGGGATGAAATTGGACAAATGTTTAGATTGGGGACGAAATTGGCCACTCGCTAATACTTTGGGGACCAAAAAGGTAAATAAACCGCTGTTCGAGTTTGATTCGTTTCCGAAATGAACGAAACTCAAGCCTCAATTTTAGGGCTCATTTCATAAATAAGCCGAATTAAATCTTGTGGTATTCGGTTCGATTAAGCTTATGAACCGAAAAATATATGTATATCATGGGCTTATTTACCTTTTTGGTCCCCAAAGTATTAGCAAGTGGCCAATTTCGTCCCCAATATAAACATTTGACCAATTTAGTACCCAACGTTTAAAATTTGTGTCGATTTGGTCCCTATCCATAACGCCGTTTCTTGATTCCGTCAAAAGAAGGGGCATTCTTGGTATTTCACCTTTCTCATCTTCTTCACACTCCACGCCCTAACCCAAGTCCAGTGCTCCAATATGAGCACAAGCCGAAATAACAGTTGCCATGGTCCCGCGCGTGCGTAGATTTGACGCGCAGTTACGCACCTCTCCTTCTGGCCGCGCGTGCGGCTTACTCCGGCGTCGCCCGATGATTTTCCGACCACTCCCGAGCTTGTCTCGACGAGATGAACACAACCCCGTGCTCAAATCTCCCATCCGACGACTCCTGGTACGAACCACCATTAAACCGCCCCTCCGCCGCTCGCCTCTGCCGTTCGAACAGCCATTGCCGCCACCTCCGAGCTCCTCCGGCGACGTACTACCCCAATCCGTGATCGTCTCCTCGAGGTGAACACAACCCAGTGCTCAAAACTTGTCTTCGATCTTCCGCGACTTCGGGCTTTTCAAAACAGCCTCTACGCCCGTCGCCGCCTCCGCCCGGTGCGATCGAATGGCTCCCGAGCCTTCATCCGGTGACGAAACTCGACCACCCACATACCGTGGCGATCGTCTCCGTGAGGTGCACAAAACCCACTGATCAAAACTTGTCTTCGATCTTCCGCGACTTCGGGCTTTTCAAAACAGCCTCTACGCCCGTTGCCGCCTCCGCCTGGTGCGATCGAATGGCTCCCGAGCCTTCATCCGGTGACGAAACTCGACCACCCACATACCGTGGCGATCGTCTCCGTGAGGCGCACAAAATCCACTGATCAAAACTTGTCTTCGATCTTCCGCGACTTCGCGCTTTTCAAAACAGCCTCTACGCCCGTCGCCGCCTCCGCCCGGTGCGATCGAATGGCTCCCGAGCCTTCATCCGGTGACGAAACTTGACCACCCACATACCGTGGCGATCGTCTCTGTGAGGCGCACAAAACCCACTGATCAAAACATGTCTTCGATCTTCCGCGACTTCGGGCGTGGAGTGTGAAGAAGATGAGAAAGGTGAAATACCAAGAATGCCCCTTCTTTTGACGGAATCAAGAAACGGCGTTATGGATAGGGACCAAATCGACACAAATTTTAAACGTTGGGTACTAAATTGGTCAAATGTTTATATTGGGGACGAAATTGGCCACTCGCTAATACTTTGGGGACCAAAAAGGTAAATAAGCCGTATATCAAGGGATTTTTTATGAGATTTTTATAGGCTTTTTGACTTTTTTGGTCCCCAAAGTATTTTCGCCGTGCCATTTTGGTCCCCAATATTTCAATTGTTAACATTGCATCCCAAAGTATCAATTTTGTCTTTAAAAGGTCTCTGCGGCTCACACCGTTCCTTCCCTCCGTCAAAACCAAGGGCAAGCTTGGTATTTCACATCAAAACAGTGTCGTTTGGTTGGAAATATTGATTTTCGGCTTTTTGACTTTTTTGGTCCCCAAAGTATTTCTGCAGTGCCATTTTGGTCCACAATATTCTAATTGCTAACATTGTATCCCCAAAGTATCAATTTTATCTTTAAATGGTCCATGCGGCTCACGCCTTTCCTTCCATCTGTCAAAACCAAGGGCAAGCTTAGTATTTCACCTAAAAACGGTGTCGTTTAGTTGGAAATATTGATTTTTCTCTTCCATGGTTCTCTTAGGGTTCTCATTGAAAACCTCAAAGTCAAAAAAATAAATATGACTCTTTAGGATAAAATGATCAAAAAATTAAGATCTTCGCACAGGTTCAAACAGATTGAAAATTTGAACACTTAATTTTTTCACCATATTAATTTTTTAATATATAAATAGCCTACAAAAATCAAGTGTTTCAATTTTCAACTCGTTTGAACCGGTGCGAAGATCTTAAATTTCTGATCATTTTATCCTAAAAGGTCATAATTAATTTTTTGACTTTAAGGCTTTCAATGAGAACTCTAAGACTACGTTCCGGAAACCTTCTAAAAAATAAGTACTTATTTCTCATACTTCTTTTTCGAAAATAATAAGGGTCTTCCACAAAATTCAAATACAAAATTTACTTCACATTTTCAAACTCAAAAATAATGTAAATGAAGAAAGAAAAAAATATATTCGCACCGTATTAAAGATCTCAATGAGATCTATCAAATAAGATCCATAGTGATAAGAAAATTATTTGCGTAAACACATGATTTTTGAGCTTGAAGTTGCCGTATACAAAAAATAAGACTGTTGCTATTGTGTTGGGCGCCGGCGGAGGGAAATCGCACCGGCAGCCACGCTGGGCCGTCTCCGGCCGCCGTCCAAAAATTCTTAAAAAAAAAACCAAGGGGGCCTACACGGGATTCAACGGCATCCTAGGTGTATAGGGTGCTTGATCCAAGCACCCCCTTTCCGTGTACATGCTTGGATCAAGCACCCTACACACCTCGGATGCCGTTGATTCCCGTGCGGGCCCCCTTGATTTTTTTTATAGAATTTTTGAACTGCTCGGATGGGCCGTCCGGTGGTCGGAGACGGCCCGGAGCGGCTGCCAAAAATCGGCCGGTATTTTCCTATACAAATTCTACCAAAATAAGTACCCAGCTGCTTATTTTCAGGAACAACCATTCTTATTCAAAAAAAAAAAAGTTCTTTTTCTTGTTCTGGAACACAGCCTAAGAGAACCATGGAAGAGAAATATCAATCTTATATATTTTTAGGCTGTTTATATATCAAAAAAATAATTATGACCTTTTAGAATAAAATGATCAAAAAATTAAGATCTTCGCACAGGTTTAAACAGATTGAAAATTTGAACACTTAATTTTTTCACCATATTTTTTTTAATATATAAACAGCCTAAAAAAATCAAGTGTTTCAATTTCCAACCAAACGACACCGCGCGTTTTGAGGTGAAATACCAAGCTTGCCCTTGGTTTTGACGGAGGGAAGGAACGACGTGAGCCGCATGGACCATTTAAAGACAAAATTGATACTTTGGGGATGCAATATTAGCAATTGAAATATTGAGGACCAAAATGGCACGGCGAAAATACTTTGGGGACCAAAAAAGTCAAAAAGCCGAAAAATCAATATTTCCAAACAAACGACACCGTTTTGATGTGAAATACCAAGCTTGCCCTTGGTTTTGACGGAGGGAAGGAACGGCGTGAGCCGCAGGGACCATTTAAAGACAAAATTGATACTTTGGGAATGCAATATTAGCAATTGGAATATTGGGGACCAAAATGGCACGGCGGAAATACTTTGGGGACCAAAAAAGTCAAAAAGCCGATTTTTATATGGTATGTACTTAATAAAAAAATTAAAATTTGTACAAGTATAAACGTTTACAATTACCAATGCTATGTTTGCTTTTCTTTTTGAAATTTTTTTTAAAAAAATAGTAGGGATAATAAGTGGAGAAAGATAGGGAGAGAAATTATTGAAAATAGGTAGAATCTTTTGAAAAATGTTTTTCAAAAAGAGAAGCAAACACAACACAAAACTTATTTATATACATATTTTTATCGTTTTATATATGCATGAATGAATGTATTTATCTTCATAGTAAAATTTTATTTGCATTTTTAGATGTATACGAGAGCATAAATATATAATATTATTGGATTGTTAAGGCTAGTGAACAAGTTTGAGTTCGACTCAAACCTATGCAAGCTCGGCTCATCAAATTTTTATTGAGTTCACTTACAAACTTAACGAACGAATCTGAACATTCTAATGTTCGGCTTGATTCGACTCGTTCCCACTCATACATACCACTCCCGCTCACGCATACGTTGTGAATTAGGTCGGTATCCTTTCAATACTCCATTTTTACCTCTTCTCCTTCATTTGAGAGCATCAAGATAACGTTATTTATTTATTTATTATTATTATTTAAAAAATGTGATTTTGAAGGAAAGTGATTTTTTATCCCCTTGAAAAGAACATATATACCAGAAGAATAACCGTCAGTAACGGTGTGCTAACTAAGAGCATCTCCATGTCGAGGTGGAAGCAAAATACACCAAAATTTACAATCAATACCCCAAAAACGATAACAGCCACAAATATGATTCTCACCCTCTATGCATCCATACACATGTTATATATACGCTGCCTAAATCTGGGGTTTAGAGAGAGAGAGAGAGAGAGAAAGAAGACACATATGAGCTCGCTCCACTGGACTGGAGCTCGGCAGATTCCAAAATGGCGATCGCAACACCACTCCCTCCCTCTACTCCAAGCCTCCTCCAGTTACCGCTCCACTCGCCGTCTCCGTCGTTTCGCGGCCTCATCTTCGCCGCCTCCGTGCTTCCTATCCCGTGGAGTAAGAGAAAAGGTTCTACGTCTCCGATCTCGGTGAAAGACTCGTCGAGAGCGAGGTGCCTCGCGCAATCGACGGAGGAGAGCCAGTGGACCGACTCAGAAGCCCTGACAAGCGACGGCGATGATGATGCCGGAGACGGTGAAATCAAGGTCGAAGACGAGACAGTTCCCCAGCATTCTGGTGCGAATAGTTCGCTGAGGATCGGAACGGGCTATTCGAGTGATAATCTGTCCCTTGGCCTTCGCGAGCAAGTTTATGAGGTCTGATTTGTAATCCATTTTGGTCTGGTTTTCGGAGTTCAATTCCCATGCACTGTTATTTTGGGTATTTCGATTCGGTTCTGCTGACCACAGCCCACTAGCCAGTTGATAGTGCACACATAATATCAAAAAAGTTATGAGTTTCAATGATCACGTATTTTGATTCGGTTATGCTAACCACAACCCACTAGTAAGTGGATAGTGCACACATAATATAAAAAAAGTTAGATTTCAATGATTTTTTCACAACTATCAATGGTCTTTCATATATCTATGCACATTTTATAAATACTTTTTGCACATTAACCCCACCCACTTGGCTGTGGTTAGCATCTCCCCTCTTTGCCAATTGATTTTGAATGCCAATTGATTTTGAATTGGATGCTTTAACACTCTCTTTAAAGTTTTAAACCATGCTGGCCTGCCGTGATATAGTTGGGGCTTTACGACAACCCCAATCAATGTAGAAAATTGTACATTATGATTTTGATGATTGGAATGGCTTAGGAAGTTTTGAGATATATGGATGAATTCAACGATGTTTTGTTTGGAACTTGGAAATGGGAAGGAAAGGAAAAGATTTGCTTTTCATTTTTCCTTGCTCGGTTGTTTGGGAAACTGTGAGGAAAAGAAAAATATGAGGGAGTGCAAGGGCAATTAGCAAGGGCCCTTTCACTTCTACAATCGTACATTATGTCCCCGTCTCTTTTGTACTTTTCTGTTGATTTTTACCACCGTGGGAGTTTCCTTGAAGAAATTGTTGGGGTGTTTAATCAGAAACCAAAGTGACTAGTAGGGAGAGGAGACTATTCCTAGAAAAAGTAAGATGTTATGGAGCTAATTGATTTGGTTTTGCTGCGTGCTTTGCTATGTGATGTCACTTGTTTTTCTAGATGATTATGAGAGAATTCTCTTGTGGGTTCCAGTGATTGTAATGACATTTAAATTTTCAGTATGCTGTGGAATTTTGTTCCTTTTTCCCTTGACATATTTGCTTTCTTTAGGTCTTTTTCTTACATGAATTTTTGTTGTCTACGAAGGTAGTAGAAGTGAAGTCCAATGGCGTGGTCTCTACTAGGAAAATAAATAGGCGGCACTTGTTGAAGTCAAGCAGTGAGTATTTTTTGTTTTTTATCTGGGCAAAATTTCCATACTTCCCTTTCTTGTTTGCTTTTCTATAATTAAGTACTAACTAGTACCAAGATGGAGTTGTTGCGTGGAATATTATGAACTGGCATAAACTTATGAGATCTCTCTCTCTCTCTATATCTATCTTTCTATCTATCCATTTATCTATCATTTGTTCCTCACATATGCTGATATGCCTCAATATCAGGTCTTCGTCCTCGAGATATCCGAAGTGTTGATCCATCATTGTGGTTGACAAATACAATGCCGTCTTTGCTGGTACACGTTGCATGCTTGTCTCTTGATTACTTGAGTTAATTCCGTCAAACTGGGATGTTATCTACAACAGTGCCCTCAGGATACTTCATAACTTTTGGATTCCTGGTGACATTATTAGATTTACTACCAATTAAAACACATAACGGAAACCTGGTTATTCGTTTATCGCAAACATAATTCATGCGGTCCTAGTTATTAATTATTACTGAAATTTATAACTTCAGTCAACATCAGAAGCACTTCATCCTTGTTTTGTGGCCAAAACTCATGGTTTTCTGATGCCTCTAGGTCCGTGAGAATGCGATACTTCTGAATTTGGGTTCATTACGAGCAATAGCTATGCAAGAAAGTGTCTTCATATTCAACTACAACCGGTAATGTTCATTTACTCAATACCCTAACCTGAATAGTTGATTTCGCAGAACGTTTTTCTTTTTTGTAGTGTTCATATATTATTTCCACTTGATGCAAAATATTGTTTTTCCAGTGTCTTTCAAATACAAAACATGCAAGAATTCGCTAACTTCAATTCCATCTTGATCAGATATCACCTGGCCAAACCCTCCCAATAAGGTCCTTGTATCCTGTTCCTCTCATATGTGTATGAATTTGATCATCAATCTCTCTCTCTCTCTCTCACACACACACACGAACCAGTTCCCTCTCAAACTACGTCTCCGTTAAGTCTGCTTCTCTCGGACATCTCCACTGACTATAGGTACAAAAGGAACCTAAAAGTCCAACACTCCTTTTACTAAAACTCTTGCTCATGCCGATAACTCCATCTCCTATGTCCTCTCAGCCATTCCTTATGTCATCTGTTGAACTTTTCATCTTTATTCTCCCACTATAGCCCAAGCAGTACACTCCCGACCCAATTATCCTTTATTTTTACCATTCTTGAACACGTACCAAGTTAGCTCCTCATAGCTGGCTGAACTACTCCTGGAAATATGGCAACTGATTTCCACATTTGGTTCTTCCACTTTCTCATTCAACCATTTCTGTGTTTTTTTTTCTCAGACCAGCAGATACTAATCATTCAATTAATTGGCAATATATACTAATCAATTCAGGATATTACTACTAACGTCCAATGCTTTGCTTTAGATTATGTACCAACAACTAGATAGTTCTCAGCTGAACTATACTGATGTATTGTTTGATTTCCTTATTACCTGTAGTAAAGGAGGGAAAGCCTTTATAGATACATTATTGCCACGGTTGAATCCAAAGAACATGAGTGGAGGACCATCCATGGCATTTGAGCTCGAGGTTAGTTCAATACTATGAATTTCTGTTTAACATAAAAGAAAATTATGGGTTTTGGCACTCAGGTATCCATCTTGTGCTATGGCTTGACATCAGTAATTCCGGCACGATGACATAGTATTTCCTTCGAAAGTGTCTTAACCATTGATTGAGCACATATCTTCTAATACGTGAGTAGCTAAATCCTGATGCCTATTGCTTGCGACCTTAATGTGTGCCGAAATAAGAAGCGCCCCAAGCGTAGGGCTAGGTCGGTTGTAGCATAATAAACTCGGAAGTCCGAGGTCGAATCCACAGGGAGCCAATGGAACTAGGCCGGAGGTTTGATTTACGAAAGGTTTTTAGCGTTAGGACCTCCAACCTTTAGTTCGGCTTTGAGACGGCCAACTTTTGAGTGGTGGAATTTCTTTCTACCTCTTAATTTTGATTGAAAATGAAAATTGACTAGAAATTAAAGGCGGCAAGGTCTAGGGGATCATTCCGCCCATAACTTAGGCCGTTCAATACTTCTCTTTAATTACACAAGTGAGATTCAAAGTCATTTGATCTCACTCGGAAGATTTAACCATGAAAATCAAGTTTAACTCATACAACGGGGTTTGTAAATGGGTGAAAACTCGTTTAGGCAATTTATCGAACACAAAGAGAGCCATGGTTCCAAGCATTGGGTGTGCCAAGAGACTTGTCTACACCCAATCAAAGAAGTTAACATCTCTAGGTTTAGACCAAAGATTAGAGCTTAACAAGTTCTTTGAGGCATTTTGGCAAACACTTAGAGTGACATAGCTCCAAGCATTATATGTGGCAAGAGATCGAATCCTTGCCTACACATAATTAAAGAGGTTAACAACCCTAGGTTTTGTTACATAAAAATGAACTTAATCCATTCACAAACCACATTAAGAACAAGAAATGAGAGAAGCCATTAAACTACCCAAGTCATGGGGTAGAAATCACCCCATGACCAAGCCAAGGAGGCTACCCCTCCATTTAGAGATGAACTAAGCAAGAAAGATGAAGGAAATGCAAGAAACATGGTGAAAAACGAGATTAACAACTAAAACATGTATTGAAATTAAGAGTACTTACATTATTGAAAGGAAATTGCAAGAGAAATGGAAATCTAGGGCTCAATCCATGGAAGATTGAGAGCTAACTCTAAGAGAGGGAGGTAGAGAGAGAAAGCAAAAAGGAAGATGACCTAAAATCGGACTAAGGATGGTATATATACCCCTTACTAAGTTAATTACAAAATTGCCACTGAAATATTCGCGAAGGGCCTTGGGGATCGATCCCCATACACAGGGGGGTCGACTGCCTACTGGATTCTGCACAACTTAGCGGGGTCGCTTCGGACACTCCCGAACTCGGATTTGGATGCTCTTCGAACCGTTGGAAAGCTTGTTGAGTCTACTTTCTAACCCAAGTGGTTTGGATCAAAAATATTTTGTACATCAAAAGATATGACGATTTTACCCTCAATTGGTCAGAAAATGAATGGTTTTGGGTAAAATCATGCATCTCCCTCGCTTCCCTTGACCCTTGGGCATCCCGAGTATGCTTTAAAGCTTCTTTTCATGACTTTTGGGACTCGATCGCGGAGTGCCACGTGGTCTTGGGTACTTGGACACACTCGGGGCTATTCAGTATTCATGGCCTTCAAATGCCCTTATTCACACGATTTACCTGAAAACGCTAAAAACACACCTTTCACGCAATATCGTTCAAATCAAGTAATTTGTGCGCGTGTGTGTGACAAAAATGAGAGAGATAAGCCCCTTTATTTACACTATTGAGGGCTTATCACCTACTCAGTCTCTTTCTATCTATCTATACAAAAATTATTGACAGTGAGGTATCTAGTTGATGAAATCGCATGCAGTAAATTATTCTCTAAAGCAATATATCTATGTGAGCATTAATATCTCTTACGCAAACACGGGCGGAACCAGGATTTTGTTGAAGGGGGTGCCGAATGTTTAAAGTTAAACATTGTGAGAAATACTAAAAGACTTTTCACAGGAAAATAATAGAACAGTAATACTATTCAAGGTTTGCATTGCAATTATACAAATATGAATGACATAGTAATTGTGTTTAATCTATATAGTTCAAGCATCTATTAAAGTAGATTTCTATATTTTTTTTGATCGGCTAGATTTCTATATTCTTTCAAACTAATTTCCTTTTAAAAGGTAAAAATTAATGAATCCATTAGGTTAAGCCTAAAGAGATTGATTAGGTGCCACAACTGCCTATAATTTGTATTCCTACATTAAACTAGGTTTGTGCCTTACAAGAGGGGCTTCCCGTATAAACAAGTTTGCTATTAAGTTACTATATGCTACTACCCGCAATACTTGTGTCCGCCCCTGCTCAAACAATCCTATTATGGAAGTTTAACTTGCATGGTTCCATAAATCTTCTCCTGTGAAGCACAGTTTGAGAATTAGTATCATCAATGGTCTCTTGACAGGAGTTATTTGTCCCTCTTTGTATGCTGGTGACTCTTTTGAATGTTGGGTAGTAAATGATTCTCTACGCCATAGCATGTGCTCTCCTTTTTCTGTCTCGCTCTTTCTTTTTGTCCAACCAATATTTTTGGTAAATAAAGTAACATCTTGAGATCCCCACTGTCTAAAGCTCTAAATTTATATGCCATTTTGGTCTCCTCTTTACTTGCTTTCCTTCTTCACATGGAGCCATCTACAAGGATGCCGGGGTGGTTGGGCATGTTGCCAATCAATTCCTTGGGAAGTTTTTTCTTTTTGTATAAATTTTACAGAAATGTCATGGTTCTGCTTCATTGTCACAAATAGTCAAACAGACACCAAAATTGTTTTGAATCAATTTCCAAAGTAGATGAAGGTGCGCTCTATCCATATACTAATGATTGATGTATTCCTTGACTTTGAGATCAAGCTTTGGCATTTACCATGTCCCTCCGTGTGCCCGCGTATGGGTATTAGTTTCCCTCTAAGGAAGTTAACAACATTAATTTGTCAACAATGGGTACATTGCATTGTTGAGATGAATATCTGGACTTTTGAAGAGCTTTCAATGTTTACATTCAGGTTGTTGAAGCAGCCTTGCATTCACGAATCCAGCGGCTGGAGCACTGTTTAATGGATCTCGAACCACGTGTGAGTATGGGAACATAGTGAGTATATATATGTCTTTTTTCCTTTTCCTTTATCTTCAAGGATCTTATGTCAGGAGTATATCTACTAGTTGCTTTGCTACCAAGCTCGCTGAATGTCTGGAGGAAAGTGGAGCCTTCTTATGGCATGTGCACTTGTGATACTTGTCTTTTTCTTCTTGAAGTGCCTGAAGTGTACTGTAGGATTTAAGGAGATGACATTAATTTATCCCCCAAAATTTGCTGGTCTTCCGTGAAAAGACTATACTTCTATGTCTATTTATCATAATGATGCTGGGAAAAGCATCACGAAAACTTGCCCTAGGTACAAACACATACAGATTTTGTACTGAAACCATGTATGCCTCACAAATAAAATATACCGCAGACCTGTAAAATTCTGCTTCTAGTGTCTCATCTTCATGTTGTAACAATAATTGTTCTGCTGTGTGCTTCAGGTGCAAGCGCTACTAGAGGTTTTGCCTAACCGACTTACAGCTGACATATTGGAGCAACTTCGTATAAGCAAGCAGACCTTGGTACTCTTCAGTTATGGTTTTAACATAACCTAACTAACTATTCTTATAAATTGCTGACCATTAATTGTGTGTATGAAGGTTGAATTGGGTTCAAAGGCTGGGGCTCTCAAGCAAATGCTGCTTGATATTCTTGAGGATTCTCATGAAATTCGTCGTATTTGTATCATGGGAAGAAATTGCACTCTTGGGAAAGGAAATGATGACATGGAATGCTCTGTTCCCCTAGAAAAGCAGATTGCTGAGGGTGCGGATTTATATGTTACTTCATTTTCACACATGCTCGTTCACATTTGAGAACAATAATGATGTTATATAGATTACCATTGGAGCTTGATTTGTTATTTGCAGAAGAGGAGGAGGAAATTGAAATGCTTCTGGAGAATTATCTTCAAAGGTTATTTCTTAGTTTCATTTCTACTGCAAACAACACATATTTTATGTTGGTTGCGTTGTTCATGCAGTAGCTTGTTTTGCTTTTGCATCATCATTTCCCTACAGCACATATCTAATGCGACAACTTATTTGTAAGTGATTTTACCTGTGAATTCATTATCGTAGACTAAAGAAATCAAGGTCAGCGGAACAAGAAGCCTACAGCTCCTTCGCACATTCAGAATATCCTCTATGCATCTCCATAGTAGTTACACCATCATTATTTAACTTTGAACTTCAAAATAACTGCAAGTGGACCTAAAGGTTGGGTCCCACTTGCCGGAGCTCTACGCGTCAGCCTCTAATGATTCGATTTTGCAATCAAGTTATTAAACTTCCACTTCAAGGTAGTGCTGTCATCTACAAAGTCTTGTATCCGTTGAATGGGGTAGATATTTTGTCAACCCAAACGTGTAACTACACCCCACATGAGATCCCCTGTTGCGACCAATCAATGTTCATGAATCATGAAAATCAGAGCAGACCATGGGGGACTGACCTGAGCTAAGGACATAGACAATTCACTTTACGTGAAGAAGTTGCATTCTTTCCCTCCGATCTTTTTTCACAAGTTTCTTGTAAATGTTAGCAAGAGCGTAATTTTTTATTGGGTAGAAGATTTAAACCCAGAACTGTCAAACATTGAAACAACCTTAGTCGCACTATGCTAGCTGAAGTAGCGGGGGTCTGACCTGAGCTATATGGACAAGGAAAGACTTTGATAGATTCTGGTGAAACGAGCCCCTGTTGGGGAGTGAAATAGAAAATGCAGTACATGAAGTTGCACTTTTTTCCGACAATTTTTTTCACAAGTTGCTTCCAGATGTTAGCATAAACGGTAATATTTGGTTTTGGGTAGAACTCTATAAACCCAAAAGTTCAAGACTGTCAAACATGAAAACCTTAATCACACTACGCTATCTGGACTCTGGAGTAGCCATTGGCTTCCAAATTTTTGTACTTGATATAGGCCTCAACATGTACTGAAAGTCTGAAAAGGTGCTGATAAAAAAACATGCAGTGAAAGGGTATCTATGAAATCAAGTACTTTAACTTAAGGGAGTGATGATCAGTAGAACTGGAAGTTTTTCCTAGGTTCAGTTTGAGGGAACTTCAAAAATAAGTAGAAAAACAAAGCTTCTGTATAGGCATTTATCGCCTGCTATCTTCCTGGAGAAATTTCAATTCAGCACTCTTTCTTATGAGCTTTATGTTGCCCCGAGGTGACTCTCATCCCGTGTTTTGACTGCAGATGCGAATCTTGTCATGGTCAAGCAGAAAGGCTTCTCGATTCTGCAAAAGAAATGGAAGACTCGATTGCTGTCAACTTGAGGTCTGTATATGTGTCGATATCTGTCATTTGACAATAATATCAGAAACCAATTTGCTGTGTGACCTGTAGCTTTCGTAAATGTAACTGTAGAAAAGAAAAAAAACATTAAAAAAGAGAAAATACAAATGAGTTTTGTTAATGCTGTGTTTGGATGAGTTTTTGAGAAATTTTTTTATGAAAGCAATGATTGGAAGTAGGGGTAATGAGTGGAGGGAGATAGAGAGAGAAATGAGAATAATGATTGGAAATAGGGGTAATGAGTGAAGAGTAATGATTGAAAGTAGGGGTAATGAGTGTTTTTTGAGTTGAGAAAAAATTGCCAAATCTTGATCCAAACAAGGCATAAAGCATCCAACTAAAAACTAATTTGGCAATGAGGGGAGAGGCTGCCCAGGCTCATATACTAGTTTCTTCGGTTATAACAACCGATGTGGGACAAATTCCAACACTCCCCCGCACGTGTGACCCCTGACTTGCACGTGGAGAGGTCAACAAATGATCTGGAACATACGGATCACAACGAAACAAAGTGCAATTATGGCACAAACAAAGGGGAAAAGCCTACACTCCAACACTCCCCCGCACTCCAACAAGTTCCTTTATTTCACACATCACAGAATTATTTGAAATTACCGCTTGTGAATTTGTCATTGTGCCATGAACTAAATGTGGCCATGGGCATGGGTGTGGTAGATAAAACTTAAGGAGAATTTTGGCTCCATTAAGATTTTGGATATTTGTTTCGTTATTTGTGAAAATTGAGGGTTAGTAAGCTATAGCCAATAGGTTTGGAGAAAATAAGGAGGAGGGCCTAGCCAAAGGCTGGCTCATTCAGGGGCGGTCCTAGGCGGGTGCAGGGGGACAGGGCCCTGCACAACTCCAAATATTCTCACGTATTATACTAATTTTTAGGTTAATTAGGAAAAATTCCATGGGATTGGCCCTTGCTAGTCCCTTAAGTGAAAAAACTTTCTTAAAATAACTGTATGTATGGAGTAAAAATCTCTAAAATTTCAAGTTACCAATAATTATTTTGATTGCGTTTATAAAATTAAATGGTTGTTACAAACATCTACTCAATATCGTGTCTTCTTCGGACCTCGCAAGTAGCAATATATACTTATGAAATATATATTTTATTATCAATATGAAAATACATGTGATTTGGGGCCCTGCTAGACAAAAATTTTGCGTCTGCCACTGGGCTCATTGACACCACAATTGTGGTAATGCCAGGAATCTATTGTATTCGATGGTTCGTTTGTTGATGAATCTTTGTGCGAGTATTACTATATGTTAATCCGTTCTGTTTTACTTGGAAGTCTCGAGGCTAATTCTTTATACCTTATGTAAGCTTGCAACTTGGATGTTCAACAACCATAGTCGATATTCACTTAATCTAAGCAAGATTTTCCTATCAGCTCTCGAAGGCTTGAGGTGAGTAGAGTGGAATTGCTTCTTCAAGTTGGGACATTCTGTGTTGCAGTAGGTGCTTTGGTTGCAGGTAATTCCTTGTTAATGAAGTTTTTCTGGACAATGATTTCACAATTTATCTTATCATGTTGGTGGTTTGTTAAACCAATTCTATAAACCATTTAAGAAGGTCTAGACTCGAGGAGCCAAAGAATTTGGGCTCCACTGTTTTAAGAGTAGGCCGCACATTAAGTTTTGCTTAATATAGCATGTATCAGATGCTAATATGTATAGCGTACATCAAAGTTGTATGCTAATGTAAAGTACTTGCTTAGATGTTAAAGAGGTCTGAATAAAGTACCCTTTGCTTTGAATGACAATAAACTCGAGTCAAATTGGTTTAATTCGGCAAGAAGTGATTGGAGATCCATTCTGCTGAGTGTAAGAAGTGAACTAGTGTGCTGCCTTGAGTAGAGGGAAGACACAGTTAGATGACGACCTTGCTTAGTTCAGTAGACTCAAGAAAAACAGTGTGCATCTAGGTAAGTGTATCAAAGAACCTGTAGGAGATTGTTCGTGAACACTTGAAGCTTTAAACCCGCCACATGAGGTTGAGGCATTGTTAATGGAGTCGTGTAGTACCGTGAATAACTATTCCAATGGAAAACAGTCATTCTTAGGCGTCTCTGGTTATCAAGTTTCCCTCTATCTTTGTTCTCACTTCTAGTTTTGCAAAACTGCCCTCCGCAATATTTCTGTCACAATCCTACATAACCTAAAGTTACTGAATTCTAAGGTAAATAGAACATACACAAGGAATATACTGGATGTTCACTGCATTAATGAAAAATAACATGCGAAAATTGGTCTAAACATTGTCTAGATGAGAGACTACTCAGACTAGTGTCTAAGCATTGGTCTGAACATTTCAGTTCCGCTTAGAATCTCAAGGGCTGTCTAGATTTTAAAATTGCAGAATTCCCCTCTGCTACTTCATTCCATGGATGATACAACGTTTGAGGCATTAACTGGTATCATTTTGGGCACAGAATCTTTCTCTAGTCTGCCTACCGAATGTGGTTGTTATTAACAATGTGAAAAGTCACTTGGCATAATAAAAAGAAGTAGCTCGATTCTAGTGCTTAGATGATAGTTTGGCCTCTGCCATTCAAGCTCATGCACAGAAGCGTGTATGAGATTTTGTTATCATTGTACTTGGGCGGCTGGGCCTATATCAAGATCTTCTTGTTTGGCTGATTGCAGGTATATTTGGCATGAACTTGAAGTCCTATCTAGAAGAACATGTGGTACTTCTTGGATCTCTCCCTCACTTGCTATTTATGTTGCCAATGATCAAATCTTTACGTTAACGTTGCCTTTCCTGTAGTTTGCATTTTGGCTGACGACGGCAGGGATAATATTCGGGGCTGTTATCGCATTTTTCCTGATGTATACGTATCTCAGGGTGAGGAAAGTACTGTAAGCTTGGGAAGAATCAAGTGTAAGTCACTAGCTATTTCCTCCCACTAACATTTTCAGCTTAATATCAAAGCTTGGGAAGAATCAAGTGTAGGGACCATAGTTATGTAGAGAGATTTAGCAAGTGAAAAGAAAATATTAGGAAACAAATTACCAAACTTAGTTTCTTCACTACCAATAACTTTGTTTCCTTTTACTTGACCTTTTCCACTCTACATATGCCTTTATAAATCTATGATTCGTACGGAGCCTTGATGTTTCAGGGTCTCTGACTTAATTATTTTCTCTCTTTTTTGTGGTAATTATGACTTCTTATTTCATGTAATTAGATGACTTCAATGGAGCATTTCTTTTGAGACCTCAAATCCTTATAGTAATCTCATCACTGGCGCTGGCACCTGTCGAACAATATGCTCGCAATTACATGGGGATCTGCATGATTGTGATTGGATTGAGCTGTTCGGCCAGAGTTGTACAGAACTCCATTTACTCCTGCAAGATACTAACAGTTGCAGCTGTTTCGATTATTTGCCTGAAACTTGTAATCTTTTTCTTTCTTTCATTTTTTTTTTTGCTAATAAATCTTTTTCTTTCTTGTTATCTACTTAAATGACTATAGTGTAGGAATGATTCACAAATTGTAATTATCCCACGAAAAAGAATGAAATCATCGGGAAGGATTTTGGCGAAATATGAGTCATTAATAATTACTCCGTACGAAGCAACTGTAATCTTATTATACTGTAGAAGCTAAACTCGAATCTGGATGTTCTCTCTCTTTTTTCGATCGAAGGCTAATTCCTAGTTGTAACACCAGGGTAAACTAAAATCAATAACAAATTTGTTAAAATACATAAAAACAAAACAAGAAAGTGTACATCAAAGAAAAATGAATGGCTCAGGTTTACAGTGCTGTGAATCTGAGCCCTTCATTTATCTTTCATGTTTTGTCTTCATGTACCATATCAAGCCTCTTATCGCATCCATTTTGTGACTGCACATGAATGGTTCTTCTCCAGAAGCAAATTTTGAAGGCATCATCAGTACTGGGAAGATCCTCACGGAGGATCCAGATCCCCTAAAATCTAACTAAATCAAAGCAGAGGTCAATTCTTTGAATTGGGAGATGGTGCTGTGCAGTAGTGTGTGCAGCACCGTGCTATGCACCTGTGAGCCGTCGGATCGTGCATCCGATAGCTCGGATCTCATCTTGGCAATGAACGGCTCTCAATCGTTGATTGCTGAGATGAGATCCGAGCCGTCGGATGCATGATCTAACGGTATCTGACGGCTTGAAGGCACGCAACACAGTGCTGTGCACCTCACTGCACAGCACCAATCCGAAGTCTTGATTCTTCTGTACCGAAAATGTCCCCGTACCTCTATTCCAATTCAATTTTTACCTAAGGATTGTACAAAAATCTCTTCGTGCAAAGAGTTTTTTGTGCAATCATGTGGCTGATATTGCATGGAAACAGAGATACATGCGTATTTTGGTACAAGAGGCCTGAAGTGACAGAAGCATCCCAAGAGTACAAATCTCAGAAAAGTCCCATCTCCAAACTGAGCAAGATATTAAAAACACAAACATAAAAAGCGAGAAATTTTTCAGTGCCGGGTGGGTACCACATGGTGCCCGCTCGGCACATCCGGGTCATCCATTTCATTTTTGGACAGCTTGGATTTGGAGAGAAAGTGGTGGGGTGAGAGAAGAGGAAGGGTTTCAATCTGGACCGTCCAAAACACTTTTGGACGATCTGGATGGACTGCTCGGGCAGTACCCAAAAATTTCTCATAAAAAGCAATGCCACAAACAAGACGGAAAACCGAACATAGTAGTCTAAAAGACTCGAGGGCAAATATCGTGGCAGCGGCTCTGGCATAAAAAAACTAGAACAATCACTCATACTGAACAATTCAAATCCAACATATGCCAATCGCACCTGCTTCAGAAGGAATGTGTTTAATATGGACCGCCAAATCCAACAAAACTGTTAATACTACAAACAAAATCCTTGATATAGAGGAAAGCCATTCGTGACAAAGTTATCCTTCTAAACCTTGACCATGCTTGGAAAGAACATTTTCTCGTTAGCTAAGCAGATAAATGGCTTCGAGCAAAAATCCCATCTTCTCACGCTAAGAGCATATGCTTCCCAGCTCAAATCACCAAAACACGAAAACAATCTCCAATGAAGGGCCGGTGCTCCTCACCGGGGGGAAAAATCGAACGGAAAATCCGCAATTGGTGAAATCTGTTAAAGAAGAAGGTGGCTATTTTGGTGGGTCTACCGATTGGCTTCTTTTCCTGGTTCTGAACCTCCATTAATGACCATATTCCCCACTCCAAACTCCATGGCCTCCCTATCATCCTTCTCCCTCTTCTTCTCGGACGTGCAACTATCCGTGGCTTGTGGTTGAGAACCAGACAAAGGGGGCTCAAGAAGCCGAGGTCCTGTGATCCATGGATGAATAAGGCATTGGGCTGCTGTTGGTCTTTTTTCAGGAACAAAGTCAAGTATGGGAACAAGAAAATCAGCCAAGTCCTTTGCATCTTGCTCACTAAACTCATACTTCTCCATAAGCACTTTATTCATAGGCCAAAACCGCAGGCGGCGGATGTGCCTTAAATCACCATATCTGTTGAAGAATTCCCGGGAATAGCGACCACCTAAAGCAATCTGTGAGACATGTTCATAAAGCAGAGGTACATATATAGGTGGAAAATATTTAGTCTAATTGTTGCCAAGGATGCATAAGATGAAAATATATTGTCATGATTAAATCATTTAATGGGCACTGCAAAAGACCAAATACACCAAGCTAATGCTTTCAGCATCATGCATATACACATTCTTACCTTGCGTGGCATCATCCCAAGAAGCTCCATCATTAATGCCAAGTGATCCTGCAAAGTAGACAGAATGACAATTATAAGTTTATTATAGCACCAACTGAGCTGAACCTGAGACGCCAAGCTTATAATCGGCGAAACAATTTAATCGTAAATATAAACTAGGAGCTCAAAATGGCAGTCCAGAAGAACCACAATCTGGAAAAGCTAAGCACACCAAGAAACTCACACTCCTAAACTGAAGCAACAAAACTAACCTCCCTTGGTATCCACTGAATCATTATTCAAACCATTGAAAGGAGTCTGAACTTGTAATGGGTAAGTTCTCAGCATATTCTTCACTAAATCCTATTTTGTTATTTATTCAGGCTAACCACTGCCTAACAGGAATAAGTTAGCCTCAAGATATATGTACAAACTACAGAGCATAAAACCTGTTGAGATATTATGTAAAATTGCTTTTAAATATGTGAAATATGTGCTCTGATACTAAATCTTTTTGCTGAGTTTGCAAATGCCACATAAACACCATCATAGCATTTGCTGTTTGGAGTAACTACCACTTATTTTTCCCTTACGAGAAGGGGAAATGAGAGCTGAATAGGATGTTGACCTAATCAAAGTGATGTCAAACAAAAAATGTAGATGTGTGACTATGACACAACACGTAAGTTTCATTAACACTTAAACTAGTGTTAGAATGCTTTATACATTTCTCATGCCAAGACACCATCAAAATCAATCAGTAGTGAACAAGAAGTTAAAAATTAACATGCTTCAGAGAATCAGAGGTCAGTGTGGTCTCAACTCTCAAGTCATCTAGGATGATAGGATCCAATAAAAGGCCAAAAATCTTCATACTTCTCACAAGCAGAATTTAGCAGAAAGGAACTTATAAGCCAGACAGCACTGTTCAAAAAAACTACCACAACACAAAAAGAATGTAGGCATCAGACAACATCACAATAGAAATTGACGAGAGTGTGTGGATACCTCATCCCTTTCATAGTTCTCACCACTATGAGGATCAAAGAGGACATCACCTGTGGCCAGTTCAAAACAGATGCAAGCAAATGACCACAGATCAGCTGAAGTTGAGTATTTGGACCCAAGGAGCACCTCTGGACACCTGTACTGTCTTGTCTGGATATCACTAGTGAATTGCTTATACGTCCAACAAGCATTCCCAAAATCAACCAGTTTGCATTTAAGGTCTATTTCAGCCAACAGCTTTTGCCGTGTCGAACGACTCCCTCTCCTATGACCCTGATTTTCACGGGGAGCCCTCTCCAACCCATCAGTATTTGTCGATTTGTCTTGTATAGCTGCATCGCTGGTATGATCTTCAACAAAATCCCCATTTGTTTTCTCATCATTATGAGAATCTTCAGAACCAGGCGTTTCACCATCATGCTCAGTTTCCTGGGAAGCTTCATTCCCAGTGCAATTTTGAGTTGCCCGCTTAGCCTTTCTCCGAATTTTCTTCTTCTGGTTCTTTGTCAGGTCACTCTTCAAGCTCTTGATGTCTTTTGAAGCCCCAGACTCGGACACTATCTTACCTTTGCTAGATGGAAGAACAAGAGGTGTGCCTGACTTTCTCGCATCTTTGGCCGGATCAATCATAGAACAAAGCAATATATTCTCAGGTTTCAAATCAGTATGTATAATTGAGAGCTGGCGATGCAAGTAATCCAATCCTTTTAAGACATGGAAACAAATTTCTTTTACCATGTTAATCGGCATCCCACGATAGTCTGAGTACTTAATTAGAGTCAAAAGATTATCCCCCAGGTACTCAAAAACCATGCAGACATGCTGCCCATTTGGCCCTAAGTGTTTAAAGTGATCCAAAAGCTTAACCACACAGTACTTGTCAGCTGGGTCTCCCTCAGCAATCTGTTTTAGGATCGTTATCTCATCCATTGCTGCCTCGGTATAATGCTGAGCACTCTTTTGTACTTTCAAGGCGACGTATATCTACGAGAAAAGTTTTTGCAGTGTCAAAGAGTTAAAATGGAAACAGTAAATGGCAGTAGCTCAATATACCAAGAAAAAACAAAAAAGCAGACGCACAAACACGCATGTTACCTGAAACAACTTCCAGTATGAAGAATGGGAACAAGAACACGGAATAAACTTCAATGTACTTCTTCAAAGAGATAATGAATAAATATACACAAGTTCGAAGTGGTATTTTGTAAATTATCCACGTAAAACACATTTCTAGGTGCTTTATGACCAATTTTCATTGTCTTACAAAAACTCTACACACTCTACAATTTTTAGTTTGTTTCAACAGAGTTTCTATAGAGGGGTTTTCCCCCGAGCTAGGGAAAGGACACCCGACCACGTGCGGTACACGTGGGAATGATCATGGCACCACTAAAAGGTGCATCAGAGAGGATAAACCCCGACCATCTATGAGACACATGGCAGGTCGGGAGCACCACGGGAAGGTGCAGAAGGAGTAAGACACTTGGCTACACGGCGGCACCACGAAGGAATGCATAAAGCTGACCAAGGTGATTGTTTGGTAGCAATGCACAAAGCTTGCTCGGCACAGTAGCCGAGCAAAGGGTACAGCCATGAGGGTGTTAACCCTAGCATAGCCGACCTACGAGTTAGGGCGGTTAGGCTATTCTAGAGTGTTCTAGAATAGGCATCCTACATGATAGGAAAGGATCCCGTGAATAAGGGAAGAGATTGTGCTGCCAAAGGAAGGCAGGCACGGAGTTACTATATGGAACGAATTTCATATAGAGGAGGACTCCTAACGTGAGTAGTTTCCTAACGAGTATGGATACTTGGAGAGCAGGTATAGCAAAGCCTATATATATGAGGTAAAACCTAAGGAGAAAGGTACACAGTCTTTTGCCACTATCTTTACATACAGGAATTAGGGTTTTCTCTGTTAAATCATTAGGCATCGGAGGGCCTTTGCTAACAAGAGGCAAAAATATGCTCACCATGTTTGTCTTGCAAGATTAGGTTCCCGACGTTGTGCACGTGCCGTTGATCTAGAAGAGTGTATCCAGTGCACTAAGTGGATTTTTCCCCTTACAGTTTCCGCCCGAAAGACGACGTCATGACATAAATTATGATGAAAATGAAAATTGCTAAGTGTCTCCAAATCGCAGTTTTGGATCTAAGGTGTATACATCCACAGAGTGATTGGTTGAATTAATATTACTAAAACTGCTTGTACAATACGCAAGAATAACTATAACCATCTCAACTGAAGTCTGAAACTGTTGTTGGAGCACTTGCTCCACTAAGATTGCATAGAATCAGTACATGCACATTAACACAGTCAACAGGAAAGAGAAAGGTCGAGTACAACTACCGAGGAACCAATATCCCCTTTAAGATAGAGGCTTATACTAAGTCTGTATCTCGCCTACCTGACATATGTTTGCTTTTTTTAGGGCAAAAATAGCATTAAAAAAGGCCAGCTGCGAACAACTATTTTAGCAACAAAACTGTCACCCAAAAAAAAAACCCTAGTGTTGCAAAACTAGACTACAATTAGCCCCAGCAGCTTAAGCCCTAGTTTTTTCTTAAGTTGTCAAAAGACATAATCTCATTGGGAAAAATAGCATCACAAAAGGCCGGCTGCGAACAACCATTATAGCAACAAAACTGTCACACACACAAATTATTGGCAAAACTAGACTACAATTAGCCCAAGCAGCTTAGCTGTTTGAAGCCCTAGTTTTTTCTTAAATAGCCAAAAGACCTAATCTTTCAGACATTCCAAACCCAAATATGACCTAAACGAAGCTCAATGGAAACAATTAAATAAAAATTCACTCATAGATGCAGCAGCAAAGACTCTATATCTATAAATAAGCAAGTGAGAAGACTGATAAATTAGGGCAAGGGAGAAGGTGCGTACAGATTTCTGAGAGTCCCAAGCGAGCCAGACGGTGGAGAAATGGCCCCACCCGAGCTTGCTCTGCACGACGTAGCGCCCGTGCTTGAACGCGTCGCCCACCCGAACCGCGTGGTACCCCCCGCGCCTGTAGTCCTCCGTCCCTTCGTCCTCCGACGAGTAATCCTCGCTGCTCTCGCTCCGGTCTCCGTTCCGATCGCCGTTGCGTTCGTCCGTCATTGGTGGACCGGGGGCCTGAAATCGAGAACGGAGCTGCGGTGGATCGGAGGGGAAGGGTTTTCAGAAATTGGAGTGGAAGTCTCCAGAAGAAGTGTGAGACTGAGAAATTAGGGCTTCTCTCTCTCTCTCTCTCTCTCTCTCCCCTTTGTTTGGATGCGGAAGCAGTCTTGCCGGGGAATTAAAGAAATGACTAATGGGGTAAAAATGATGATTGTGAATCTGTGATATACGTATCCATAACGACACTACTCCTATATAGTTATCAGTACGCGCGCGGAGAGCGCGTGATTAACATATTCGGCCCACCTCAGGTTTGGGTCAGCTCCCCTCCGGGCCTCCAGGCCCATCCTTTTTTTTATACTCCATTCATCTCATTTTCATTGTCTTTTTTTGATGTTCGTGTCAGTTTTCAATCGCTTATATCTTTTAATGTGAATCTCCAAAAATATACAATGTGAATTTTATTTGATAGATTTCAATTTTTTTTTATAATACCAACATGTCAAAATCATGAAAAATATTATAGATTGAAAGATATACGCAATAAACACAAAAGGAATAATGGACAATGAAAATGGGACGGAGGAAGTAGCTGTTTTTTTTTTGGGAAAATGACGGCTTATGATGTGTTTTGATAATTAATATCCGTTAAGAATATGCTGAGAACATTCATTAATACTAAAAATGTCATTGACAGGTATTAATTATTAAAACACTTCCTTAGCCGTCATTTCCCTTTTTTTTTTTACCTTTAGCGGCCCGTTTGACTAATAAGTCTACGAGTGTCTCCAATGAGATAACTAAAACTAAAAGATTTTTAAAATTATAAATGTTTGTCCAAAATGTAACTCACAATAGTATAATCAAACTTAGTAATCTCTTAATCAATAGTCAAATAATAGTACTCCGTAATGAATAACCAAGATCAGCAACATTTTCTTTTTGGATAACAAAAAATAAAATATAATGAAAATGAAGGTAATTTTTGCTTTCTTTCTAAAGAAGGTAATTTCAAACTCAAATATAACGAAAATGAAAAATATTTTTTTCAATTTTATTTGCACAGTTTAAAAGATTTTAATGAGATCTATCAAACAAGATCCATATTGGTAGAAAAATTATTTGCGTAAACACATGATTTTTTACCTTGAAATTATCTTCTTTTTCTTAAAGTTTTTTTTTTCTAGAAAGTGGAACGACACCTAGGGGACCATATTCTCTATTTTTTTTCCTTTTTCTCTCTTTCTCTCTCCTTCCAACACTATAAATGGACTCATATACTTACATTTATTTGAATTTTAACTATCACTCTCAACTAAAAATGAGTTTTTGATTATGGATTAAAAATGACCTTTGTGGGACTTCAGCAATCCCTTAAGTGGATAACCAACACTTGAGATGACAAATTTTGATAATTCCAATTTTGTTCTAAATTCTATGAGAGAGAAATTAAACCTTGTCAGTTAGTTTGGTTTTGTTTGTTTTAGAAATTGGTATTGAAAATTTTCAATGGAAAACACAAAAAAATTGACCAATAACCAAATTTTCAATAGCAACCCCTTAACCAATAACTATGTTTTAATAAACATGGATAATATTTTGCCCAATCTTTTTTTACACATCAAGAATATACTTTGACTTCTTTATTCCATTAAATCGCATTTCGTCAAAAAACTCATCACTTCATCGATCATTCGCCACTTGTTAATCTATTTTAGGCACACTACAATGAATATCGATCCACTAAAAGCGATAGTGTAGGGAAGTAGAGAAGATTCGAACCTGGCATTCCACAAGAAAAAATCTTGGTTCCACGAGTGCCTATCATGTAGTCACAACTAGATTCACAAGATGTTTGATGAAAAGTTTTTTTTTTTTTTTATAACTAAATTGATGGCGGGGATGTTAAAGTTATTCTGTGTTATATATTCTCCCTTTAAAATTTAGTAAATCGAATTCATCAATTAAATATGTGAAGGTTTTTTCACAAGCGAAATTTTCAAACAGGCCAGGGCAACACTGATTTAGGTTGTGCAACCAGTTTATCTGGATGGTACCTTTTTTAAGTACGGGCAACTTCTAGGACATGCATAAAGGTGCCTTTTAAGTACGGACAACTTCTAGTACGGGGTATCAATTTTGCTATCAGCAGGGACAGGGATCCCGACCTCCATCCCGATCCAACGTGGAAAGTAAATGGGCCCCAGTTCTCCCGCACTCCCAACAAAGACCTCCTCTCCGAAATTTCAAATTTCATCACATTCGAAATTTTTCCAGTTCTCCTCCCTCCTCTCTTCTTCTCACAAGATCTCTCCTCCATCTACTACCATCCACCACCGCGCCAGCGCCGACGCCGACGATGGATCCACCACCGTCGACGCCACATCTCTCTCTCTCTCTCTCTCTCTCTCTCTCTCTCTCACACATCACAAATCCACCACCACCGGAGCCCCAGTACCACGCCGCCCCCTCTCTACCTTAGTTTGTAAGGGTTATTCGGAAATCATGCGGTGTGGTTGTAAGCACCTATCGGTGATTTCTCTATCCAACATTCAGAATGACTTCACTCGAGTCAGATACATGACTTTGACTCGGCCTGGCCAAATCAGAAATTTTTCCAAAAACCCTGTAAGCATTTCAAACCCATATGAAAGAAACTCACTACCCTTTTCAATTCAGCTCAGTTTAAGAATCATTGTTAAGTTGTCCAAGTCCCTTTTATTTGGTTTTCTCCTTTTGGGTTCGGTGGGTTCTTGAATGTGTGAGTTTTGTACTTGCTCGTGGAGTATGTAGACTGTAGACCAGGTTACTGATGAAATGACTGTTTGGTAACTTTAAGTGATTCTTCATATCGAAATAAGACTCGGGTTTTTTGAGAGAAATTAATAGTGATTCTTTTATTTGGATGCTTATACAGATTATTACCTGCTACCTGAAATTGGCCACCGTCCTACTTAGAGATGTTTGGTGGTGGAGAAGAGCGACTACATGATCATCTGTGGTTGCACTCCTGAAGATATGTCCTGCTGTAAAGATTTGGTTCATGGGATTATGTAAACTGTCTAGTGATCAGTGTTCTCCAAATTCCTATATATGCTTTGCTTGTCGGTAAGAGTTTTGTGCAACAATTTCAAAATTGCAGTTTAGAGTTTGGACCAACTTAACATCTGATTCTTTGAATTTTTCTTTTTTCTTTTTAGCGTTTGTAGTATGCTCTTTGCTCATCTATTCTTCTTTGAGAAATAGTTCAAGGGAAGACTACAAAGTTGTAATTTGAAGCAACATTTTGATGCTTCAGAAAAAAGATAGGAAAAACAAACCATGACGCTTGTAACTTTGTTCTTGCTGATGGAGATAGTATAAGGAGAGGCGATTCTGGAGGGTATTCCTTCCATTTTGGGTGTTCTGAAGGTTTTGCAGATAATGTGAACAGAGTTTGCATCCATGTAGATGGAGCTTGGCCGAAGGAAGGTTTATTGGGAGCTTTTAAGTGGGTGGCTAAGAACTCGCAAGCGGTCGAGCGTATGCAGGGTTCTGGGAAACAAGTGATGCTTAGCGCTAATAATGCGGCAGAAGCCACAACTTGTTTGGAAGCCATTCGATGGTGTCATGCTCAAGGGAGAATGAAAGCTACCATTCTAACAGACAATTTACTTCTTACGGAGTATTAAGTTTTGCATAAGGATGTTGTTAGCTCCAAAAAGCGGCATTTTTTTTGGTTGGCAATTCTATTGACAAAACATATTTTCTTTTGTATTCCTTCTTTATCGAGTTGTGATGTCTTTTTATCTTTTCTAAGCATAGCGAGTCTGTATAGGACTAGAGTAGAAGGAATCATTATTTGTAATTGAGAGTAAGTGTTTTTGAGCGTTATTGGAACGGATCGATCGGGGTCGTCAAGCTGTCATCTATTGGAACCTACTGACTTAGTGTGGCAGCCGTTTGGAATTTGAGCATATGGATTGACGGATCGATAAATAGATTGATCGGAAGGCTATTAATATAAAAAGGGCTTTTTCTTGTCAGCTAGGGCACGACATAGAAAACACAGCAGTCAAAACATTAAGGGCTTTGGGTTTTTAAAGAACAAGCTGCTTTGGGTTTCACAAACGAGAAGATGTCTAGCATGAATCTGGGAGTTGCAATCTAATTGGTTGAATGTTGAAGCAATATTCAAACTTCCAGAGGTATTGCTCACGGTTTTTATTTCAACAAACATAGGTTCGTTCTTCGGTGGATTTCCGAAGGGTTATTTGGAAGGCTTGAGGATTCGAGGCGGTGGCAATCAAGCACGGGGTACGGTGAACGAGGATTCGACTATCGTTCTTGAGTCAATTGTGAGGATTCTCAATTGTGTAGTAAGTTCGATTGTAACTGTACAATGTTTTTCTATAGTGCTTGATTCCTTCCCGTGGTTTTTACCCGTTTTGGGTTTTCCACGTATATCTGGTGTTCATCGTTTATTCTTCGTTCTTATTATTTCTTGATTATTGGATCGGTAGAAAAAAAAAAAGGGAATTTCAGATGTTAAACCGGATATTTGGTTAAGCTCTATTATTTCAGATATTTGGTGTTTGTGTAATAGGTTCGAATATTTATCAGTTGTACAAGTTAGTAGGGACTCGGTACAAGTGGCCCATAAGTTGGCTAAGGCTACCCTTAAAGGGGTGACCTAGTGGTTGTAATGTGGTTCTGTTTTGTTTGGTAATGATACTTTCATTGTTCTCAAAAAAAATAAAGGAACATAATTGATGTGCAACATTTGAATGGTAGTTATAAAAGGAGGCTAGATAGCCTTGTGAGTTAAACGGTTTACTCATGAATTTTGGATTAACATTCCCAAAAGCCTTAAATGCTCTCTCAAATTTGGATTGATAAAGCAAGTTCCATCTCGTAATTCGATAAACTGGCATCAAGTTGCAAAAGGATGGTTTCTAGGGTGATACATTGCCTTTACGCCTCAGTAAATGGATAAAATCTGAAAGCAATGCATAAAGTCTGGACATCTTCACCCAAATAGCTTATGGATTGATAATGCAAATCGGAACTTACAACACAAATGAGTGCATTAATTTCAAGTAATGAAATTCACAATTTGGGTATTTAGCAAGCTCAGTATAGCAAACTCAATACAATCAAGTTTGCCTATGGAAAAAGGCATGAATCGATTACATGAATTTACACAATGAACAAGTTTGGAACTCATGCACTCGAGTTTTTGCACTATAATTGACTGGAAGTTCCACTCATGCTTCTACTATCTCCTCATGCTTCTGCAACTCCAAAAAAGGCTACAACCCAAAGAGAAATTAAAATTGTCATCTCCTCATGCTTCTGCCAAAAAAGTAGCAACATCAGAGGCTCAAAAGCAGCATATTCATCTACAACATTAGTCCATGATTCATACCAAAAAGTGATTAAGACACGACATGACATGGCACGGATATGGACAAAGCTTGTTCAATGAAGTAAATCTTGGGACAAATATAGCACCCAAAACTGCATTCCACCAAAAAAAAATAGCAATGACGGAACCAAGGATCAAATTTGAAGTATTGTATTATGAAATGTGAGCACCAACTCTAAGTGATTATAAAATGCAAGCACCAACTCTAAATGCTTATAAATTGCAAGCACCAACTCTAAATGATTATACCAGTTGCAGATTCGTTTCAAACTAATCAATTTCAACGTATTCCGATGTTCCCCAAACATAGCAAATTATCATTTGCAATTATCATTTGCTCTCGTTTCTTGTTTTTCTAGTCTCAAATGTTAAACCAAAGAAGATCATTGTAGATTCATTAAACCAATTCAATAAGGAAAATAAGAAACCTAGGATTACAAGAAGATGAATCCAACTTGTGCAAACTTTTAGAAACTGTCTTTTAGGTTGGGCATTTTAACAAACAGTGGATAGGTGAGATTTGTTGATTTCGCCAAATTGAAAAGGAAAAAAAGCCCAAACATTTGAATAATAAAACAATGGCAAAATCAAACTTATCCATAAAAAATCAATGCTACAAGTGAAAAAGTCACAAGTAAGAAAAACAAAACCGAGAACGAAACCAAAATTGTTCAAAATCCAAGCCAAACAATGCTACCGTCGCCACATTCACAAGTATGCTGACCCAAAGAAAAACTCATAAACAAACGACTAAGAAAAAAAGAAAATCCATTTCATACCCAATCTGTGATGTATCAATTTTTCAGCAGACTAGCAACATCCAATGAAAACAATGAAAAGAAGCAGCAGACATATGAAAAAACCCCAAGTTAAAAGACAAACCTTCAACGTACTAATTAACGATGTTAGTATAAATATACCTACGAGGCTTTGGCCTTGGTTGCCTCCGAAACAAACAAAATCACTTGGATCCTGAATTATTGCGGCGAGAAACTTAGGTTTAGGGTTATTTGCGTGGGCTTCGAAACAATATGACAATCGTCAGCGTGGTAATGGGGCTCCGGTGGTGGTGGATTTGTGATGTGAGAGAGGTGTGGCATCGACGGTGGTGGATCCATCGTCGGCATCGGCGCGGTGGTGGATGGTAGTAGATGGAGGAGAGATCTTATGAGAAGAAGAGAGGAGGGAGGAGAACTGGAAAAATTTCGAATGTGATGAAATTTGAAATTTCGGAGGGAAGGTCTTTGTTTGGAGTGCGGGAGAACTGAGGCCCATTACTTTCCACGTTGGATCGGGATGGAGGTCGGGATCTCTGTCCCTGCTGATAGCAAAATTGGGTATCGCGTACATAAAGGACGTCTTATTTTAGTTACTAGTACTAATGTACTTAGGGCTCGTTTGGATGCGGTATTAGCTTTGGAGGTATTATGTAAGAAGGGGGGATTAGATAGTAGGGGGTATTGGTTAATACGGGATGGCCCACATTGATGTGATGTTTATGGAGGGGGATTAAATAGTGATTGGTTTGGATGAGGTATTAGAAAGGGGGATAAAATAGTACGTGGTTTGGATGGAGGATAAATAGGGGGTATTAGGAAGGGTTGATAATGTAAAAAGCTGTCAAATGACTATTTTGCCCTTGTGCAGACCCAAACTTAAATATGTATTACTTTATGTATAATTACAAATATAATTAATCTTTAAGCCGTAATATTTATTTTTATTAACAAATGTACTAATTTAATAAAATTACAAAATGAAAAAGTCAGTTTCACTTTGGAAAAAGTCGTGTTTTTTATTAAAAAAAAATCTGATTATTTTTATTTTGTTGGAAAAATGCATTGTTTGGTAGTTTAAAATGTGTCCAACAATTTTGTTAGGTGAATTCACATGTGCCGAACAATATTTTTTTTTGTGAAAATGTGCCTAACTAATATAATAATTATATAAAACAAATAAACAAATGTCATATCATTTTTAAAATTTATAATGAAAATACTTAATAATGGTTAACGTACGAAATGTTATCATTTTTTAAAAATGTTTACTAAAACCGAAATTTTAAGAATTTTATAAAAAACCAAAATTTATAAAATGAATGGGGAGTAGATGGTGGTTGGAAACATGTGGGTGTTAGTTGAATTCATGTGAGGAGTAGGTTGAACAAATTATTGCCTCCAAATTTTTTTATAAATTGCACTCATTTTCCATATCCCATCCCACATCTCATCTTAATTTCCAAAATTCATAATTTTGTTTGTTTTCATCATTTGAATGGCACACCGGCGTTGGAGAGAGGAGGAGGAGGATACTTTGTTAACAAACCTTACGACCCTTGTCGATCAGGGCACATGGCGAACCGACAACGGAGGGTTCAAACCTTCCTACTTGGGAGTTCTTACAAATGAGATGCGAGTTGCTTTCCCTCGAGGAGATATGAACGAAATTCGTATTGAAGAAAAGATCAAGAAATGGAAGAGTGATTATCGCAAACTAGACGCTATGCTTAGGCGTCCTGTGTTCGGGTGGAATCCAAATGAAAACAAACTAGTGGTGGAAAATGAAATTTGGAATGAATTTGTCCAAGTAAGTACTCTTCAATTTTTTTTCAATTTTGTAAAAAGTATTGGTTTGTAAAGTTTGATAATGTTTTCCTACCATTTATATGTAGGATCACCGACATCAGAGGCATTTCCAGGACAAGCAATTTCCCCATTTTAATCGATGGGCCTATTGCTTTGTTTCAGATGAGAACTAGAACTTCGAAGTTTGAAGGCGGGTATTGGAAGAATAAATTGAAAGTTGTGATAATAAATGAATTGACGATTAAATTAGTAGCCTTCCTAATGTATCTGAAGTATTTCATTTTATGTCTGTCTTGTGAAATGAATGGAGTTGCCTTTTCGTGGGTTCCTAATTTGTTTTATGTATATGTGTGAGGGTACATTTGTGTTGGTCCTCGTATTGTAGCATTGTTTTCAAGTGAAAATGCAAACCACCATACGTGAATTTTGAATTGAATATCGAAACCAATATTGTTAGACTAGTGATTTATGAAATAAAAAACATACAACTGATGAAATTCTTACATTTGATAAAGTCTTCCCAACCTAATTCGTCCAAATTCTGAAAATAAAATACCTACAACTTCATTCCGAATCAAACAGAAATGCCAATAAAATACAACATACGAAACCTAAAAAAAAAGTTACAATAAAGTACTTTGTTAGACTAGTTTGTTGTGCCACTTCGAAATCACTTGTGGATGTGGAAGCGCCGTCACTTGATTGATGTTTGGTTTGAGCCAACTGCATGTGTTCCATGAGCCGGTATCTTTCCTCATGAAATGCTAACAATGCTTCTTCCGCTTCGTCTAATGTGTTGTACTTTTTCTTCAAGTTCCCCGCGTATCCATTAACTTGAAGTTCCGCGGCCGCCCAACTTGTATATATACCCGGTTCACGGCCAACGAAAACCACCCAAAACTTATCTTGATTTTCACTTCCCATGGAAAATCTATTAACATACAACAATTACGATATTTCAATTTGAAACAATAGTAAGAGTAAGCTTACAAATAAATATGGCTCAGATATATTTGACCGGCACATAGTGCACTACTTGGCTACAAGTTATGTTGCCGAACGGTGATTGAACCGTTGGCCCTCATAGCTTGTCCCGCCAAAGCAAGTGACTCGCCTAAAATTGTCTCGTATTATATCATCATGGCCTAAATATAATCGACCATTGGATAACAAAACAGCCTTAAAATAGCAGCAGGAGTTGGAAAACCGTCAAAACTGTCCACAAACTGCAGTTTTTCATCACTGTCCAAAACTGCAGTTTGTAAAAACCAAGCTGGACACACAGCATTCTTTCACCACAGAATATTGCTCTTGGACACACAACAAGTGCAGCAACAAACATATTGGAACATAGGCAGGAAGAACACCAATTTGGACACAGCTTTAACCCAAAAAAATTGCACTTGGGAATTCAATAATAGGTGGCTCAGAAAAATTTCCTCATAACCATGCCAAAACATGGCAAACCAGCTAAGCAGACAGAGTGGACCTCACTTTTCCTCACAAACTGAACCTGGTCCACACACACACCAAAACTGCAAACCCAGATATGCTACTGAACCATTGGACACAACTGAAAACTGAACCATTTGTGACATTTGGCTCAGAAAACATTCATCATTGCCATATTACAGCATGTTGCAACCCAGAAAACTGCAGAAAACAGCCACCTAAACTAAGTTCTTACCAAGCCAGCATGCCAACCCCCCCCCCCCCCCAGAAACATGTCAAACCCAGATATGGTCCACCAAACTTCACTTCTAACACCCCATTTGGTTCAGCCTAAAACCAGCAGCACTTCAGAAACCCTCAAAACAGTCCAAAAACAGCAGTTTTTTACCACTGGCATGTACTGCACAGTCCAAACATACAGCCCAGGTAAGACATGCAAACATGCCACCAAGTAGTAAAAGAGGGCTCGTTTGGAAGCAACAATAGGAAGGGGTATTGCAAAATACACCCTGATAATATGCTAGGAAAACAGTCACCCAAAAACTACGGAAAACAGGGACCAAAACTGGATTGTGGCATGTTCCCATGACACACACACACACTTAGCCAAAAACTGCACATCCCACACATCCCACACACCTGCACATCACCCACACAGCCACCCCAAACCCACACTAACAGTTTGGACACAAAAACTGCACCTCACACACACACTAACCAATCTAGAAACTGAACCTTCTACACAACTGTTCCTCACACACACACACACACACCAACACTGCACCTTGCACACACACTAACTAAACGAAATACTGAACCTGTGATACCATTGATCCTCACACACACACATACCAAAACACTGCAGTTTGGACACACCATTGGACACAGCTGAAAACTGGAGAGATAGGGCTCAGACCATGTATTTTAATTCACAAGGGTACGCATGGCTGCAACAAAAAGTTACCCCGCCAAGGCACTACCTTCATTTACATTCTAAATTTGTCATCATTGCCCTATTAGGGGTACCAAAACTGCACAAAATAGCTTGCCAGAGTTCAGAACAGAAACATGGCCAAAACTGAACCTGCTGACACAACTGAACATGGCCAAAATAGAACCACCTGCTACACACACACACATTGCACATTGCACCTGCTACACACACACACACTACACCCCCTCCAAAACTGCATAACCATAACTTAACACACTGCAGAACCATAACAGAACAAACCTTCAGAAGCAGAACAGAACATATATATAATGTCAACTGCAGAAACCATTCAACTCCAAAAGTGGACAGATCAGAATCGTAGTGGGATCAGAAAACTGCACTAACAGAAAACTGCAAAACAGCATGGCATTATACCCTGCTACACACACACACACACTACACCCCCTCCAAACCAAAACAGAACCTGCAGAAACCATTCAAATGAGGCAACAGTGGACAGATGCAGCAAACTGCAGAACAGAACAGAACCATAACAGAACAGAAACAGTGGACAGAGGCTCAGAAAAATTTCATCATAGCCATTATGTGAAAACTGATGCTCAACACAGCTAATAAGTGGATTGGGCTCAGATAATATAAGGTCGATACCTTGGCTGCAACAAATGTTACCCCGCCAAGGTATCGACATTAAATAACAAATTAAATAATTCATCATTGCCCTAAATAAGAGTTTGGACAGTGCAGTTTGGACACATCCCACACAGCCCACACACCTGCACATCACCCACACAGCCACCAACCCACACTAACATGGCCAAAACTGAACCAGAGTTGAGAACAGAAACAACATGGCCAAAACTGAACCTGCTACACAAATGAACCTCACACACACACACATAAACCAACAGCTCAGATTACTACGACAGTTGAACTGGACAGAAACAGCATGGTCAAAACTGGACTGAGCAGCCAAAAACACCTACAAGGCTCAGAAAAATTTCATCATAGCCCACATGGATTGATTCATTTATATGCCATTAGAACCTGCACTGCAGAAACCAACACACATACACTGCAATACAGCCCTAGTAGAAAGTGGACAGAGGCTCAGAAAAATTTCATCATTGCCTTCCATGGGCTCCGACAATAAAAATCCATCAGAAGGGTACTCATGGCTGCAACTACCGTTACCCCGCCACGGTATCTACCTTAACTAAGAATTTAATCGCTTCATCATTGCCCTACTAAGACTCACTTAAGTTGCGAACAACCTATAATACAAACAAACTTGATATTACAATTTCGAAAGATGAACAAAATGTATGCATTAAATGTAAGAATTTGCGAAGTTTAAGATCATATAGTGCATTAATTCATGTGTACTTGATACACCCATCATAGTTCGTAGTTCATAGACATCCTCCATCGTTCATTACACATTTCACAAACTTAAAATTACATTCCAAAATATTAACAAAAACTATGCATCCACTATGCATCCATTGTACCCTATTCTTCCTACAAAACGGACGAAATGTTGATTAGGAATGAACAAAAGGCTTCCTAATTATGCCACTACACAAAAAAGTGGGTAAAGTACCATTCTTGCTTATAATGGTACTTTAGCCACTTCAAAAAGGCATTCATTTCTCATTGCCACTAGATGGGACCATATACTTCACCGGCAAGGATGGCCTCCACAAAAGCTTGCCTCTCCTCGGGCTTAGTCCCATAGAAGTCATCCACCCTCTCCTCCGCTTGCACGATTACTGCACTGAGCTTGAACTTCTCCGTCAAGGTGATATCAAGCTTCGACAACTCATCTTTCACCATCGTGCATCGGGCGGATAGCTCTTTGTCATAGCCAAACGAATTGGCCATCTTGTCCATATAGGTGGAGCTTGATTTGAAGAAAGTGTCCATGCTCTCATGGATGGACACCTCTGCATCACTCATTCTAGTCCTCTTTCTCTTGTTTGGGACTCCGGCATTGGCCGCCGGCATTGAGCCACGGGGAGCGGACGTGGGGAGTGACGAATGAGGTGTGGGAGTTACGGGAGTTGTCGGAGTTATGGGAGTTGTAGGAGTGTTGGGGAGAGGTTGATCGTAGTTATCGAATAGGACTTCATAAAAGTCATTGGAGTTGTGTGGCTCCACACTTTCATTGGGAATATCCTCTCGCGCCATTTCATCGTAATCTTCGGCGGCTGCCCCCGTAGCCCTATCCTTGCCAAATATGGTTTGCCAATCTTCAAAGTACGGGAAAGACTTCCCGTACAAGCCTTGGGCCTTTTTGGGATGGGCCTACACAAACATTTGCAATTTTACTATGAATTCGCATGCCTTAATATTAAATTAAAGCATTGGAATTCAAGATCGGGACTTACCTTTTCATACGCATCCCATACGGGTTGCTCCACGTCTAGGCGTTTGTTGACCGCATCCCACCCGTAACCACTTAGGTTTGTAATGTCTACAATTCTAGCCCATAAAGATTTCCAATACCTTACCTTGGAGTCAATGTGGGGGTTTGCCTTAAGGGTGCACCCCGGGAGCACTTTGTGTAACTCCTTCTCCAAGTGGGTAAAGTAACCCGTTTTGAAGCCATTTTCAGCCTTCCACCTCTCCGCCGCTTCACTTAGCATGCACTTCATTAGTGCATCCTCCTCAGTTTTCCTCCAACTCCTACGTTTTGCCTTTGTAGGCCCTTCCACCACCACTACTTCCACATCGTTACTAGCCATAGCTGCAAATGCATTTAAAAGTGTGGTACAATTGTAAAAGTACGACCTTAAACATTTCGTTATGAAACAACACCGGGACCTACAATTGTACGTTACAAGTTGTTCAAAAATAAAAGTTACAATCAAGTTCCAAATAGTACAATTACAATGTTTCATACAACAGAAAGAAAATACAATTACGGAAGGATGCCCTCCACTTGTCTCCCACCATTGGCTAACCAATCGTTGTACATGGCCGCCGCTAGAGCATCCCTCCCCGCAGTCCACTCATTGGAACTCTCAACGTTAGCTATGTTATCATCAACAGGGACATCGTTCACATGTGCTTGTTCCCACGCAGCGTACTCGTGTTCAATGGGATCGTTAGGCATCTCTCTCTTAATTAGGTTATGAATCAGACAACATGCTGACACGATACGACATTGAGTCCTTATGGGGTAATACGAGGTAGATCTCAAAATGGCAAACCGCATCTTGAGAACCCCAAAGCTTCTCTCAATGACATTCCTAGCGGCGGAGTGTTTCATGTTGAAGAACTCCTCTTTGGTTGTTGGCATGTGACCTTGCCTCCAAATGTTAATGTGATACCGCTGGCCACGGTATGGTGCTAAAAAACCGTCCCCATTGGTGTAACCGGCATCAACAAGGTAATAATTCCCTGTAACCAATGGAAGACAACATATTGATGGGTGGATAAGTTTAATGGAGTCAAAGTAAATATCAACTTAGGATATGGAACATACCACGGGGAACTCTAAGACCGTGGGGTCTTTCCATGGCGTTTCCAAGGATTCTAGAGTCTGTGGCCGATCCTTCCCAACCAGACAATACATAGACAAATTTAAGGTCCCGGGTACAAACACCTAAGACATTTGTAGCAATCTCACCCTTCCTCGACCTATATCGTGCCCTGTCAGCGGCCGGGGGATTTACTGGCACGTACGTCCCATCCAATGCCCCAAGACAATTCTAACAAAAGTGGACAAGAGTATTAACGTAAGTTAATATGGCAAAGTAGAGGAAAACTTTAGAATGGACAAAGTAGGAACAACTCAAGAGGACTATACCTGAAACCAATTCCACCTAGTGTCTTGGTAGTTAGCAGGTATAGGGACGGGCGTCTCTAGGAGCATTCGGTGAAGGCGCAAGACAGCTTGGAGTACAGCATTGAAATGCCTACTTATTGTCTCAGTAGACCTATAGAATTGAAATTTTGTACGCCTCTGCTTCGTATGGTGACCGAGGACCCACAAGAATATTGCTACCCTCTCCTCGAGACATACGTTTCGTGAGTCGCTTAACCCAACACCTCGGACTAACCAACACAATCTCAAAAAAGTATGCCTATTAACCCTCACCTGTTCATGGCAGTCCACATCATTACCCCTTACAAGCCTATTGATGTTGTTAATGTGCGTCTGGTAATAGTCTGGATTCGGAGACAACTCCGGACGACGAGGGCGAAACGTGGATGTGATGAACAAGTACAGACGAAAAACACCAATGACAGCGTTCATAAAGGCCTATAATGCCATCAATCCCTCTTGCTCTTCTCTTCTCCTTTTCTGTTTCCTAGTTAATCTTGGCATCCTAAAAAACACTTACAAGATTTAGGGTTTTTCATGACAACCTAATCTTGGGATCCTAACTAACAATGATGAACCCTAAATAACCTTATAAAATCAAAGCCGTATCAGTAGGGTTTAGGGTTTTTAGGTAGGGTTTAAAGTTTTTCACCAAAACTCAACAAAATTCAATGGAGATATAAACATCTACAAAAACACAACTCATACTCATCTACTATGTACAAATACAAATACTCATACTCATACTGAACAAAAACTGAATAGAAACTGAACAGAATACAGTACCCACACACACTAAACTGAACTGAACAGAAACTGAACTGCAGAACCAGATTCGAACCTCAACAGAACATTCCAAAACCATGTAGCTCTCTTTATGTATGTGTTGTGTATTACATTGGCAAACCATAAACCTTTGACTAATGGGCCATTGCTCGCATTTGGAATTCTAATGGGCATCTATTAAGTAATGTCAGGTGAGCATTAAAATTGTTTTCATAACTCTAATGTACTGTAGAACCTTAAATATCCACAAAGATTCCTAGCCTCTCCTGGTGCCCCCTAAACTAGTATATTATCCTTGTCAACCTCTCCACTTATTACCATTTGATTTCGAGTTGGCTGCACACTACAAAATGATGAGGGAGGACCTAATTTAGCAATACTTATTTTCTTGCATGGAGCATGTGAAGGGAGGGGATAAGACACTTCGTGTAATAACGCCGTCCAAGATCAGAACTTTGCATAGGTGATCTTGGATACATAAGGACTAGCAATGAACCCAAATGACTACTCAAACTATTGGCACGCCTTTGGGAGTTGATACGGAGGTATGTTTTTACACATGTAGAAGTTGCACCCAAATGACTAGCAATAAACTGCCATTGGTGATCTTGTTTTTACACATAGTCAAACACTTAAGATTGATCCATTTCCTTTTCTTTTCATTATTTTTGCAATGGATTTCTTATTAATTCTTAGTTTGTCAAAATCCACACAAGGCAGATTTTATTGGTGGCCATGGCAGCTAGCCTACGTGTCTATAATCTTATGACTTCTGGAAGAATAGAAAGGAGAAAAGAAGTAGCAAAGTCATTTTGTACACTCTTCTAACACTTATTGATGTCTAATTTGCAATCATTCTTGGAGAAAATTATGTTCAGATGTGGCTTTGCTATAAAGTCTCAAATCTCATAATGTAGGGAGTAGTAAGACTGAACTTGGCGATTAGAGGCCGCCTAAATTGCTTTGTAGCATAGGCATGCCATTTTGTGCAAGAAGTGTTTCGTCAAATCTGTAATGATGGTGTGTGCTTGACATATTTAATTTACTAGTAATATCAATGTACAAGCTTTGGTTTATTCGACACCCTTTACGCATAAGTTTATATTCGGTTAGCCATGTATAATGAGGCACCAACTCGAAATCAATTGTAATCAACTTTCAAGAAAGTGTCAAGAAACTGCCATGTACAAGCTTTGCTGTCATAAAACTCCGTTTACCATCGTGCACGAAAATTATAAACTTATTTCCCCATATGAAGATTTGAGCTTTCGACCAGCACACAAATCGATCAGAAAATTCATTTACATTCTAAATAGAACAGAAAATTCAACCAAATCGACCAAAGCACCCAAATGAATCGAACTCATATCGACCAGCACACGAAACGAACATAAACAGTACATAATCGAGCCCTAAACACTCCAAAATCGAACAAGGAAGACATATACCTGAGTGAATCGAACTCCAAATTGACCAGCACCCAAATCGCCACAAACCTCTTCTTCTCTTTCGAACAAAAACACTACCGAGAAGAGTTGCAACAGAAATGGTACCTGGGAGTCGAAACCCACAAAACCCACAAACCAAATCAAACAAAAACACTGCCGAAACACTATAGGGCTCGTTTGGAAGTAACACAACTCGTACAAAAAAATCTACAGAAACAGGAACTAAACACTCCAAAATCGAACAAGGAAGAAATATACCTGAGTGAATCGAACTCCAAATCCACCAGCACCCAAATCGCCACAAACCTCTTCTTCTCTTTCGAACAAAAACACTACCGAGAAGAGTTGCGACAGAAATGGTACCTGGGAGTCGATACCCACAAAACCCACAAACCAAATCAAACAAAAACACTGCCGAAACACTATAGGGCTCGTTTGGAAGCAACACAACTCGTACAAAAAAATCTACAGAAACAGGAAAAAGTCGAAGAACAACATTTACCTGATGAATCGAACTCCAAATCGACCAAAGCACCCAAATCGCCACACTTCTTCTCTTTTTCGAACAAGACCAAGAGAAGACTGCGCGACAGAAAATGGAGCCTGGAGAGTGGGAAAAGGGGGATTACGAGGGGTAAGATCGTCCGAGATTAGGGGGGATTCGACATTGCTACCTCAAACCCTGGCCATCTGCAATCCCCCCTCAGCCTGGATTAGGAGGGGTTATGGAGTCGGTGGATTGCGGAATCCCCCCGGCGATTAGGCTTCCCAAACCACGCAAAAGATCCGGCCCCACGTATTATCAGGGTGTATTTGCCAATACCCCTTCCTATTGCTGCTTCCAAACGAGCCCTTATGTACTACTAGAGAAGTGCTACAATACACATCCCTTATTTAGGTGTGTATCATATGCACCATCTCTGATTACCATTAGATGCTTGAAAAATGATCTGGACCCTTTAAAATGTTACGATAGGTTACTAACAAAAAACCTGTAACCAATGCAACAGGTAAACCCTGTGAATTAACCAAAATAGAAAGAAAAATTAGGCCCAATTTGGGCCATAAGTTTGGGCTGAAAGAAAAATTAGGCCCAATTTTATTTTTTAAAAACTTTGAAGCTAAAATTATTTCAAGTGAAAATAATTTACTTCTTTAAAATAGGTTATCGATAATCACTAAAGGAAAAAGATACTATCATTATCATAATGTAATAAAAAGTCAAGTTAAGGCATTTTTTACAAGATTTGTAAAGTGTTTCATATTTGCAGCCAATTTTTTTTTTTAATTTTTTTTGAAATATTATAATGTTTAATATTTTCACAATATCCTTAATTGCATAGTGAACTTTCACATAAATAGTCCAACTAAAAGGAATAGCGAAGTCGATCATCTGTATTAATAAGTAGGAAACACTAACAAAAAAGTTAATGGGTGATCAAGAGAGTGATGGTGACGAGAAAAATTACCAATACATTTTAGGTTATTTGTAAAAGACAACAATATTTAGAACGTGCTATTTATTTTTTGGTCAATATACGTACTACTAGTGTTTTTGTGAATTAGTGCAAGCATCCGAATTACAAATAACTAATACTCGTATTTGATAATGTAATCGATTACAAGTGTTATCAATACCAATCAATTACGTAATTGAAACCGGAGAGAAATATAATCTATCATGTAATCAATTATTTGTGTTATTTAGGACAATTGATTTTTAAATCTATTGTAATGTTAATTTTAACTTATTTCGCAATTGATTAGAGGACTTACTGAAACCCATCAATTAGCAAATCTATTGAGTAATCGACTTCACATTGTTACGCAATCGTACTCAATTCAATTACAAAATCGATAATATTGTTTAATCGATTACATAATTGAACATAATAGAATTGATTACATATTTGATTATGATGTCTAATTGATTATAATTTCTATTTACAAAATTGCAAAATCAATTACTATATATTTGATTATAATGTCTAATCAATTGAAAAATCAATTATAAAGTCTAATCGATTATGGAATTGAACATTCACATAATAGATTACATATTTGATTAACTACCGTTCAAAAAAAAATTTATTAAGTAATCGGTTGCACAATTGATTATAGAAAAGTTATGAAATGGACTAAAATGTTACGATTCCGTAGTGAAAATGTTACGAACTGAAAATGTTACAATTTTTTTATAAAGTTATGAAACACCCCAAAATGTTATGATTCTAAAAATGTTATGAATCTGTTGCTAAAAAGTTACGATTCATTAGCGTAAAAGTTATGATATGCACTAAAAGGTTATGATTTGTAAGAAAAATGTTATGAATCAAAAGTTACGAATTTTTGGTATAAAAGTTACGATAAACCTAAAATGTTATGAATGACTGGTTCAGCAGGTAATTTTTTATGAGGTGGCACAATATGGACCACACAATAGGTGCATATGATATGCACCATAAAGGGGTGTGTATTGAAGATTTCTCCGTACTACTAAGGTGATGAATAGAAGCGGAAGGAGCAGCTTCTTTTTATATTGGAGTTTATGGGTATGGCGGTTTGAGTTGTCCCGGCCAGTTTACACACGCATTCGACTAATTCTCTTTTTCATCCGGTCAAAGACATGTCATCCATGCTGAAATTAAAAAAGTAACAAGAAATTACAGTACTTTCTTGTGGCCTGATTTCAAAAGTCGAAGTATATATGAACAATTGTATGGGAAGTATATCCACTAGTCACCTTGACTAATCCTCTTGCTTATACACACTCTCTTTTTTTTTGCTATGGACAACAATATGGAATGTGCGTGTTCATTGATTATCTTAAGGGTTTTTTTCCCCCTCATAACCAAATGTCCGGGCAATTTGCGCACATCTCGACTGATTAATTCTGAGACTTTAAAGTTAACGACCGGACAAACCCTCCAGCGGTTCCAAGGTTTGGAATGTTTAGCCGGCCTCCATAAAATTCGAACTTGTAACCTCATGGAGAATAAATTAACATTTATTCATTTCTCATGTCTATTTGACCAAAGTTAAATTCAAAATTTGTTAGCCTTTCTTAAGGGTAAGAATGGTTAAAAACCTCAATGTACATAAAAATGCCCAAAGAGTTCTTCAATTATCATCATTTGGAGAAAAATGCTTTTGGGTTTACTGTGGTTATTATCGCTTTGTACGTAGTCCAAATGAAGTAAAAATGGTCCTAGTGTACAATGCATGTCATGTCTCTATCTCTATCAATGACCAAAGTTCAACCCATTTTCTTAATCCCATTTCTCCTATCCTTTTCTTGAACTAGTAAATATATAGGTGAAAATTAAGAAACTGCATGATGCCCCCTCCAATTTCGGGGCATTCATGCCCCATTTTTCCTCAACCGTTGGATCTTTCAATTAGGGGAAATTTCCGAGATCCCACCCGCAACGGAAACGTGACAAAGAAATCGATCAACACTCACAAAACTACGGACACACAAGAGTTGAGTGGTTTGGCCTCAGTGCCTACTTCCTGGGAAAGAGAACAATTTTCACTAAATATTGAATGAGTACAATAAGAAATACTCCACCCAAGCTCTCAAGCTCACTTGTATTTTACTATTTTTCTCTCAGGCACTCACACAATATTATCACACTGTTTCTCTCTCTCACACACACCTCGACTAGTCGATTTTCTTTAGTGCCTCACACACACGGCACCCATGCACTGTCTCATTTAAATAGAAATAGAGACAAGAGAATGTTCTACACACTGGCTCTTCATGTTCCAAGCATCACAAATGCTCATTGAAAAAGGAACAAGCACAGCCGGCTAACACAACTCAAGAGAGGTTTTTAGAGAAGCTCCTTCACCAAACCACCAACCCATCACCGAACCAATTAATGCAAACAAATAAATTCTCTCCTTTTTTCAAAGGCATTCACATGGGGTAAAAACCCCCCACAAGTGTGACTATACATTATGATAAATGTAAGCATAGTAAATTGTATATTGATATGTAAATCCCGTTTGTATGGTAACTGGCAGGTAAAATACAATTTTTTGCGGAAAAATTATAAGAACCACATCTTTTTGCGCATGATTTTGATCTAATGGTTAAGATTTATCAATTTTCAATCTAAAGATCCATATTTATGTGGTATCCATGCCCCACCACTAAGGAGTAAGGGGCATGAGAGAAAAATTCGAATTTTACCTTATTAAGTTTCACAAAACAAAAAGTTAAAGGGAAAAAATGCTTCACATCATATCCATCTATCTGTCTGCCTGTCTATATTTATTTATTTTTTTTGAAAAAACGTGAAGGCCACTGAATTGTTTTCCACAGTCTTACAAAAATACCCTTTCAAAACCTCGAAATGGCTAATCCACGTAAAATTAAATGACGGCTTCTGAATAGGGGTGTAAATGAGCTGAGCCGAACTTCATAGTGCTCGAGCTAGGCTTGTTTACTAAATCAGCCTAAAATTTGAGTTCAAACTCTTTTGTGAACGGGTCGAGCTCTTGACGAGCCGAGTTTGACTAATTTACTTAATGACCTATTTAAACAAGCCGGGCCTATACAAACGAGCCGAGCTTTTGTGAGCTATTATGAGCTTTTGAGTGTCAAGCCACGAGCCGATCCTTAACAAGTTGAGCCACGAGCAACTTACAAGCAGCTCAATTCATTTGCAGCCTTAATTCTAAATTGTCGTACGTAGTGAACCGTTTCCGTTTTCCCTCCTGTGCCATCTTCGGTACAGCATCATCCAAAACCAAGAAACGCCCTCTTCCCGCACCTCCAAACCGAAGAAGTGAATTCCACTTTCACACCAATGCCTATCAAATCCACCGTCTTCTCCACCCCCGACGACCCCCTTACGGCGGCAAGAAAGTTCATCTTCAACCATTGCTAACCGCCCAGAATCTATTCGTCTCGCAGTTTCTACCGTCTCACACGTAAGCATTCCCTGAATGTCTAAATCTAATGCTTAAGTTTCGGATTATGACAATGTTAGTCGTAGCAAACTTTTTGCACTTAAGATGTTTGATAAATTCCTTCTTATAAAATCAACGAATCAAACACCCCATTTGTCCTATAAATGAGAGCGCTCCTTATCCCAAATACCTTGAATTGTAATCAGAACAAAAACTCATTGACTCATGATCAGTATTGGGAAAAATACAACTACGTACCATGTGAAATAGCTTCTTAATTTGTAAAGGGATGATTTTGTGAGAAGTGGGCTTTTCCTTATTCTTTCCACACACAGAGATTATAGCTCTTGAGCAATCGTCGTCATCTTCTAAAGAACTCTACTAACTAGGGGTGAGTTCTCCTAAACTTATAATAGAAATTAAGTTGGTTTTGTCCTCATTTGAATTTTTTTTGCATTTGTTAGTTTTGTGCCAAATTTTTGTGGATTATTGATTCGTCTTAACGAGAGGAATCCCCAAGTATTTTAGAAAATAACCACTTTTTATCAAAATAAGTCGAACTTATTTTTCATGCAAGGCATGTAACTTGAACATATCTTGGTTAATTCTTGAATACGTGGTCCTCAAGCACAATCCAACTTCCCCAGGTCCAAGATGTTTGCAACAGACTGCAAAATTTATTACTATCTAATTATAGAAGTGGGCGCTCACTATAAAATCATCTAGTATTGTTGCATTCAAATTTTGGAGAGTGGTTACAAACAGGTAGGATATAGATGCCTAATTACCAAATAGCAAGCTAAGATAAATTCCACCAACTTCAATATAAAACTATCAAATATGATTTATTGACCACCCACCAAAAAAATAAAAATAAAAAAACGATCCAAAATACGCATGGGATCACAGAGAAAATTTGGATGAAGTGACGGAGCAGGGAGGAGGTAATGATGGAAGGGTTTGGCGTAAAGGAAGACAATGGAGAGGTATAGAGGTACATAGATGGAAAACTCCTCAACCACAAATGCATTTGCACAAAAAAAATGTACAAACGCTCACAATGCGTGTGGTCGACCCACACACGCTGCACAAGGGGGCCAGACCCATTCTGAGTGTTTGTGCATGTGTTTGTGCAAATGTTTTGGTGGTTCTAATATCTTCGGTAGATCGATACTAGTCTAAGGAGTAGCAAATCTGTTTGAAGGATGCCAAGTTGTCTCGGAACAGGGGTACGAAAGCATCAATGCTGCCATCCCCAACGAAAGATGGCAAGAGGAACATGGTACCCTCTCTCGGCAGGTAAGATGGCATGAAAATGTAAGGGCATCCTCCTCCTAAATCCACGTCGTAGAATGGGAACCTCAACCAGCTAGCCACCTCCAAGTTCGGGTACAGAGCCGACTTGTTCGCGTCCGTTGTGGGAATCAACGCTTCCTCTTCCGCTTTGTAGCTGGCAAAGTCGATGAACGACTTGAAGTAGTTGTTGTTCACTCTTGAGACCGCGTCGTGGATGAGCTTGGCCGCAAGTGGCAACGGCTCGCGCAGGAGGTCCTCCGCCTTGGCGCTCGGGGAGGCCCAGAGCACCAAGTTCCCAAAGTAATCCGTGGGCACCCTGGGGTTCAAGCGAGCGCGACCGTCGACTGAGATCTTCACACGGGTTGTTTCGAAGCCGCCGAGTGAGGTAGCTTTGGTTATGGCCCTCCACAGATGAGCGACCAAGCTCTCGAAAGTGCTGTAAGACTTGTTAGTGCCGTTCATGGCGGAAGCCTTGGCCTTGAGCTTGGCAAGAAACTCATACGAGAAATGAACCCTATGCATCACAACGTCATCCATGATGATATCATCAATGTAAAGATAATCCTTCTTGATTTTCTTACTCGTGAATTCCGCTCCCCGGTGTTCAAACTCGAATCTAGGAGGGTCTCGGGGAGAGAAAATGCCGCGGTCACGGGAAGGAGTAGGATCGATTTCAAGCCCGCGACAAGCTCGGCCCCATGCAACCAAGAAATCGCTTGTGGAGCGGCCGTCAGCCACGAGGTGGTGGGCCGTGAAGCCGACCACCATCGAGCCGCAAGTGAACTTCGTGAGTTGAACCTGCACCAACTCTTCCACGCCCTTCCAGCTGGGGTGAAGGGCGAGCAGGGACGCCGAGGGCTGAAACGGCATGGCTTGGTCGAGAGTGCATTCTGCCGATGCCTCGACGAACCGCACCCCTTTGTTGTTGAGCAGAATGATGAGGTCACCCTCGTCATTCTTTCCCAACCTCCCGGCCCACTCCCGGTACACCGACAGCGCCTTCGCGAGCCCTAGCTCCAGGGCCGCGTTCGGAGGGGTCGGCGGGCGATAGGCATAGATCACTGCCATATGGTCATCATAAGAGACCTTATCGAAGACACTCAAGGGAGTATAGGATGTGTTTGGGGGAGGGGTGCCCTCATAAGTTGGCTTGACAATCCTTGAGCTCTCTTTTCTCAACTTCATTTTTGCTATATAGGACTTTGTTATGGCTTTGTTTGGAGAAGGGCTTGTTGTTTGTTGTGTGATGATGCATGGCATGCAAACTAGGGTTTATATACTAGTTAAAATCCTAGGCACCAACCAAAGTGTAGGTTGGTTAGGATTTGTTTGGTCTCATCAAGGAATTAAATAAAAATTATAAGGTACCCCAACGAAAAGCCCTCTATAAATTCTTCCCAGGTGGGTGTTATCCTGTCTGATCAAAGCCTGCTCTAGTTGGCATGTTCTGGTCGTTAGTGTACTGCATGTGCTTTGACTTTGAGAAATTATACAGTAATATTGAAGGACTTGATTGGTTGGAGCTCCAGCTAGGTGTGGCCGCGGCACTCCTTTTAGGTAAAATCAAAAGAGAAAGATAGAGAATACTTATGATTTGGTAGAATTAGCTAAAGCTTTATTTATGCATACGGCTTTGAACAGGATTGCGGCCGTAAAATGTAAAGTTTTTAAAACCCAGCTTAGAATTTCATTACTAAAAGGGGGAAATAGAGAGTTTTTAAAACCCTAATAAACCAAGCAGTCAAGCACAATGTAAAGTTTTACAAATTCTTTTTTCTATTCTTAAAGGAAAACAATCCAATGTATCAGAATCTGGAGAGAGGTGCTTTGCAAAAGGTGTAAACACGTTAACCATAATGATACCCGATACATGTTTTGCCGGAAATTCTAATCGCGCGCAACGAAGATTTGCAGGGAACCATGCAAGAAAAAACGCGTTTGGGCCCATTCCGGGTCTCACAAAAATCTTGAAAAATATCCATAAATTTTATTTGCCCATACGAATCCAAAAGTAATACTTATCAATATTTGTTGAAGCTGGTTTTTTACAGGGCCCCATAAAATAATATTCAAAAATTTATGGATATTTTTCTAGATTTTTGTGGGATCCGAAATGGACCTAAACACGTTTTTCCTTGTGTGGTTCCCTGCAAATCTTCCTTGCGAATAGCAGGGATCTCTGGGAGAAATACTTTCTAATCGGCGTTTACATGTTTTACATGTATATTCTTCGAAACTCTCTCTATGCATTAATATTTCTTTTTCTATTGACTGACTCTCATCTAGATAGTCATGTCATACCGAAATTCGAGATTTTCACATACTACGATCCTATTCTTCGTATACGTTCGTACCACTAGGATATATATATATATATCATGTGAAATAGGTTCTTGTCCAAAACGAGAGCATGAAAACCACTTATCTGAGGAAAAAACAAGCGCACGTAGAAAACAACATTTCAACCGTGCATGTCAGAGAAGATTAGGTTTATTGAGACTGGAGTAAAATTATTTGCATACTCTAGTAATGGATATCTATCTAGCTAGGGTGGTTAAGTTTGGTAACAAAACTTCTAAAACCTCAAGAAAATTACAGGATAATGAGATTGAATTTGCCTAGGTCATTTACCAATTAAGGAAATGATTGGTGATTCTTAGTCCCAAATATCTTAATCCGTCTTAGTTTTGACACAAATTATGTCATCTTTCTTAACCGTACTTATAAACTTCATTTCATTCCTTTGTGATTTGAGTACTTCTACTTTAAAGGTTAATGGAGTAATAATAGCTACGTACACCTAAATACTTGACTACGTTACACTAACTTGAAAAAAAAAACCCGTCGAATTTGCTCGTGATTAGTTTGTAAGATCCGGTAATCGAATGAGGAATAAGAACACGAAGGAAAAAAGGTAAATGTACCCAAAGGCTTGGCCTGGTAGTCACCGAGACTTCAGACTTAGAAGTTTGCTTCTAACTTTTATATTTCATCAATGTTTACATATGAGACTAGTTCATACAATTCTTTTGCTTTGACTTTAATTGAGCCCCTACTATTGGCACACAAGGTATTAGTCGAAATGCACATAAATGAGTCTAGATATCCTAAAAGTTATTTAAAAAAAAATAGTAAATAAATTTGCACATGGTGAAAGAAGTTGAGGAATGAAAGGGTGATGTGATCATCCTTGCTCCTAAACCAATATGAAGGCTCACGATGTTGGTATAGTCTGGAGAACTCTATTTTAGAGGAAGTTTGTTCGAACTTAAAACATTGAGAATATAATGTGAAAGTGGCTTGTTTGTAATTTGTGCTGAGATGGTTATTTTAAATCATTTAATAATTCAAATGTCCAGTCGGCTAATCGTAGGAGACCAATCTCACCATTTACTAATCAAGTTTGTATAGATATTGATATAATAAGATAGCACCGTATCTTTAAGGGATATTCTTTATTCATAAAAATCTCAACCGAATACTATATCATCTAACATAACCACATATTATTTGTCCTTAATATAGTTCTGCCTATATTGAGGACAAATTACGTTTGCCCTCAATAAAATATTACTCCAGAACATATAATCACACACAGGAGTATCCAGTCCCCATCATTTCAGTTTGGTTACCAAACCCAAATAGTACCTTAATTAGGTCAGTATTTTCAAAAGAATCATAAGTATTTACGAAAATGGAGAATGGGGGAGGCGGGATCCAGGGTGTTTTCTTTTATTAATTATTTGTTTTATGAAAATACTGACCTAGCTAGGTTGAACCTCTAAGTAGCTTTATTAATTAGTTTTCGAAATAGGAACACGCCTTAATTAGCTGCCTAATGTTAGGCTAAACTGAGACCGACCCCTCTTTGTTCTCCCGTAATTAATAATATTAATCATCTCCAACTAACACGCGGATTCGTAGCTGGGGTGTGTATGCGTGAATCCTTTTTCCTTGAAAATTTTTCAGTGTCGTCCGCTATTGCATTCGAGCCGTCCATTTCGTGTTTGAACGGCTCAGATTTAGAGAGAGAAAAAGGAGAGAGAAAGTGTTGGGGTGAGAGGACGGCTCAGATACGCCGAGCGGGTGTCACATCGGCAATACCCGCTCGGCACTGAAAAACTTCTCCTTTTTCCTCTCCCCTCTCTCTCTCTCTCTCTATCTTCTCTCTCTCTCCACACAAACCAGTCATCTTCCAAAGTGGTGGATAAGTTCTCGTTGTGACTAACTGTTTCGATTTCAAACCGGCTGGATTATGTTAGTAATAAAATGGAATCCACATGATATTTGCAAATACAGGTCGAACCGGCCGCTACTATTTGATCCTGCTTGACACGTATCAGATCTTCTCTCTCTCTCTCTCTCTCTCTCTCTCTCTCTCTCTCTCTCTCTTGTTTTATCGGATATCAGATCCTCCTGCATACCAACCCAGATTCCATACCTATGGAGGAAAAAGGTACTATTTGGGAGCAGCGATAGAATTTTATCTTGTCATAGTTACCGATATTATCACCCGTTCTTCTGCCGATTTTCGATCCTGGACATAGGTTTTTGAAGTCGAATCACTATCTTCTGTGTGAATTTAACGTGATCGAGGTGATTGCTTTGTTTTATATACTCACGATTTCGTATCTTAAATGCCAATTAATTCGATCTCAACCAAGAACAAAATCATTCATGATCGATTTGGTCAAATAGCTCAACTAATTAATCAAACTTGACAAGTAAAAGAGCTAATTCGTGATGGGGTACTGGAGATAATGTCATATTATATTATATATACGGATATGCATGCCAATGCCATTGTCTTGCCTTCAACAACGGCGGCGATGGTGATTTTGTTGACTGTAATTCTATCTTTAACAGCAGTTCTGCTTATCTGGTTACAATATACTACTATAATGGACTAACACTTGTGGAAAGTGGATCCCTCTTGCGACTTAGGCAGTGCAGACTGTTTGCCTCCAAAACATACTTTCATCGCAATCTCAAAAACTTGGTTGGTACACTCAACTTGTAGTGCTCGCTATTATTATTATTGTTGTTGTTTTTTTCCAAAACCGATAACAGAGAAATATTATCAAGTAGTCACAATGGAGGGACTCAGTTCAAAGACTACACCCAACTCCACCTAAACAGTGGCATACAACAGCTAAAAACTAAACAAGCACCACTCCACATCAGGAGAGAGAAGCCTCCACAAAGGGAGAAGAGTCCCACAAAGGGCAACTAGCCATGGGGGGGGGGGGGGGAACGATGCTTGCACGATTTCCTAGACCTAAAATAACGAGTTGCCCCAAGTGTAGGGCGGAGACCAACGCAGCACAATATCCGGTAAGACCGGGGTCGAATTCACAGAGACAGCGATGTGTGCTGACTAAAAACTCGCGGGCTTAACTAATTTAACGGGCTCTTAGGTAGCCACCCCTTGTCGTTTTAAATGAGATTTAACTAAACTTACGAAATAACTGTTCTTTGCAAATAATTAAAAGGAGGTACGGTCGTAGGATTCATAGCACTCGTAACCAGTCCGGATTAACTTGCTCCATTCGATGTTCTTAAAAACGTTCAACTTTAGATTAAGAAAGATACCCCATAAGATACGAGACCCTATGGTCGCTGTTTATCCATGCGCAGCGGAAAATGGGTTTTGGACCCCCATTCCTCCGTTCACATGGGCTCCGACAATGCCCGGCTTCGTCTACGAGAAGTTTTTTTTTTCCAATCTAAATTGTTTTTTTCATTGTTTGAAAATAGGAGCAGTGCTCGAACTGGTCACGACGTGCTAATTGGCCCACAACCCTACCTCCACGGTTGTACCATTACTCACTCATTATTAAGAAAGAAACACAGGAAACTCTAGATTGCATCATATATGCTTCTATTACTGGAAAAAGAAAATAAACGAGAGATAACTAATTGAATACCAACGAACAAATTTAATTAAGAACAGAAATTAAAATGAGTTACTGGAGTGCGAGTAATTAAGCAAAGCATCTGTAGGAAAGGTCAATAGGCGCGACCGTTGACCGTTTGACTAGCCAATGAACATGTGACACGTGTACTCGTCCTCGCGGGGTTGACGATTTGACCAACGAACCCTAGCTCGCCACGTGGCGCCTCAGTCGCGCGACACGTGGCCCCTTGCGCGAGGGAGCCTCGCTACCCATAGCTCCGCAGCGACCATGTAAGGGTCGCGAGCTTTTGTTCCTCCATTAAGGAGAGAATTACATTTATTCAGGTGAACACTTGGCGCGGTCCTAATCTAATGGAGATGATAACGCGGTTTAGCCAAGACACCAGTGATTTGCCCAGGCTCTTATGCCTGCTCCGGCCTTTAGGCAGGACCCGAGGGGCCCCTTGAGGCTTGGCAGCGGTACAGGCACGATCGATTAAGGTCACGACCTTGCCCTTACGGGAATGAAGGGGGATCTAGTGGTTTGGTGGCTGTAAAAGAAGAAGAGGATCTCCGCCAATAAGAGGATACACCGACCGTCATACTCGCGGGTCATCGCGAGGGTCGCGACACCTCGGCGGTCAGGGGGTACAGGGGGGACACGTGTCATTTTATTAGCGCGCCACTTGGCGCCCGAGCATTAGCTCGTGTGGTCTATAAATATGAACGTTTCTTCACCAGATCCAGGGTTAGAGAGCCTTGTGAACATTTCCTAGAGAGAGAAAGTTGGTGAGCACTGATTTTAAAGGAGGTCTTATCCTCTTTCAGGGGCTCTATTGTCTTTCCTCTTGGGGATCTTTGGGTTTGGGTCTCCACTGCCTACCCTTCCTGTTCACCCCTGCTCTCTTCTTCACCCTTCTAGATCACTCCTTCCATTAATTCCTCTCCATAAGCTATTCTAACCTCTCCGGCACATCTATTCCTAAGGAGTATTTGTCCACTCAGATTTCGGACCTATCCTACAGCATCAAAACGTGAAGGGAAAAGAGAAAAGAAAAGTCGAAAAACTGATCGGTTGTCGAAACGTCTCCCCGTCGTGCGCAACCCTCTCTTCTTTGTTCTGTTCAATGCGTCTGTGGTTCTTTTCCGAACAAAACCCTTTTTTTCTCTATGTAGTTGCCAAAAATTAGGGCTGTAAATGAATTGAGCCGTTCGTGAACTGTTCGAGGCTCGACTCGGTAAAGGCTCGTTCGAGTTCGATTCGTCTACTAAATGAACCGAACCTGAACCTCAATTTTAGGCTCGTTTCATAAATGAGCCGAACATGAACGCAACAGTATTCGGCTCGATTAGGCTCGCGAACCTGGAGTATATGTGTATCATGAGAATTTTATATAGTTATATAGTGAAAATTTTAAAACTTGTACAAGTCTAAACGTTTACAATTACTAAAAATTTACTTATGTATATGTTTTTATCATTTTATATGAATATGAACATATTTATGTACATAATGAAAATTTTATTTGCAGTTTTAGACCTGTATCAGAGCTTAAAAATATGATATTATTGGATCGTTAAGGCTCGTGAACAAGCTCGAGTTCGACCCAAACTTGGGCAAGCTCGGTTTGAGTTTGGCTCATCATAATTTTCATTGAGTTCGGCTCGAGCTCGAGTTCGCTAAAAAACTTAATGAACAAATCTGAATATTTTAATATTCGGCTCGATTCGACTCGTTTACAGCCGTGCCAAAAACCCATGAGAAAAGAGGAACCAAACTTGCCAATACTGGGCCCCCGTCTTCTACGTGCCAACCCAAAGGTTTATTGGCTGGCCCATTATCGAAAATATGCAGTTGTCTTTTCCTTTGCACCACATGCAAATCCATGCACACCAATATATTACTCCGAAATTCCATTATGTTAGGAATTTGATTGGCTGCTTCTCATTATCCAATATAAGTTTGATCACGTCTCTGGATCAATTGGATCGGCATCGACCTAGGGTAAATATGATTTGTGATTTTAGCTCCAATTGTTAACCATCGGCTCCAAGAGTCCTAAAACACAATTAACAAGTATCAAACCCTAGGTAGCGCGCTAAATGGACATAACAAGTCTAAGTTATGGGACGTAAATAGGCGTATTTACGCACCTATCAAACGAAAAAAGAGAGACTAAAACCCTCTAGTCTGTGGCAAAGCCTTCATCTTTATGCCCACCAAGCTTCACAAATGGAGCTAGCCTGATTGGATGCAGGGGGATCACTTGGCTACCTCCAGCTTCTGAATCCGCCAAAGCATATAGATGAGAGCATAAGTAAATCACTCATCGAAGAACATTGTTCTCGAAAAATTGAACGGCAAGCTAGTTTGATTTTGAACTGCACTTCGAAATGAATTTAATTTGATCATGTGATTACTTCTGTCTAATCAACTTGAATTTTGGAAGAAATGTTCTACTTGTACGTCGAGCTCCATCATTTGAACGGTTCGGGTCAAATTTTTAAACTCGAAATGAATCCCTATTGAAGGCACGTGCAGCAGGACATGTTCTTAGAGAGACACAACCACCTCCAACTCCAATAATGCCTCTGATGTAGATGTTGCGTTCTTTCCATATCTAGCTAGAATGTATTTGGAGATGAGACTTCAAATTTGCCAACTTTCAAAGAGCCAGTGAACTCATTTGACAATGTTCATCATGAGAAGAAAAGAAAGACACAAGAATTGATTAGAATTAAATAAATACCAACCAACATGTAATTAATGAGGACTAATAAACTAAATAAATAAAAAGGTTAAGTCACCAAACCAAGGAGACAAAAACAATACGACGGATTTGGAGGATTTGATATTTGAGCTTGAGGTTTAACAACCACGGAGGAGGCAGAGTCCCCACATTTTGTGATAACTGCATGAAGTGTGTGTCAGCTAATGTTAATGCTATGGTCAGCAGCGTACTTTTTTTTTTTAAATAACCGGATCTCCATGCTAACTTTATGTGCCTCTCGACTAATTTTGAGGTCCTGAAATTAACGATCGAACAAATCCTCCAGTGGGCTGTGGCCCCAAAGTTTGAAATGTTTGACATTTATGGAATTTGAACATGCGAGCTCATGGAAGACAAACACTTATGTTTTCTGATATCCACTTAGTTAAACCTCTCGGGGTTGGTCATGAGCATACATTCGTAGTGGCAAGAAATAAATAAAATTAATATGGTTTGATGTATTCTCCAATAAACGAGTGAGAGTCGGGAGTTTGTTTTTATTTTTCTTCTCAAGGAATGAGAAGGATGAATTGAGCTTTACCATTAGGATATAATATTCCATCAATTTTTGGGTTTCATGGAACTCCTAAAATAAATGGAAAATAGGAAGGAAAAATTCTGCATTCCCTCACTAATAATAGGCTCTTTGTTTGTGTTTTTATCATTAGATACAAGTGAGTTACTCCATAGATTGAATTACAATAATGCTCCGACATATATAGATCTGAAAACGTATTCATATAGTTTCACAGTGTATCGGATGATTCCAAACACATTTCCGAAAAAATTTATACTTTTGATTTCTTAATTTGTCTCTAGCACTACATTCAATTACTGTGGGAGGTATTAATGTTAATCAACTAGTTCAACAATAAGACCTCACCTTGAATTTTGAAGTCCTCTCTCTCACAAAATCCTAACCATCACAAATATCTTTCTTCTCACTTCCCCTCCCCCCATGATTTCATACCCTTGTACGGCAGTGAGAGGGGAGGCCATGGCACTAGTTCTAAACATCTTCTTTTATACTTTTGTCTTTGTTTTGTTTTTCTTCCGTCTCTTCGATCAACGACTAATGGTTTGATCTGTGAGAGTTTTGTCTCTTGTCTTATCGAGAGTTGTTAGTTTCGTCTTTGTTTAATATTTCGTCTGCCGATCGGGTTCTTTTAGAGACGATGTTGCTTTACAATGATATTTGTGCCTACAGTATTCTTACCCTACATGAATTTTTTGGCGGAACAACTCATGGTGGCTTGTCAAATTTATAGCTTTTGGAAGTTCATTGGTGCATTCATACTTGGAGTCCATTTGATCGTCTAAGTGTTTGTTTTCTTTTATCTTTGGTTAGCACTTTATCTCTTTTGAGACTTCTGATTTTTTATATGAATCACTACAACACGAAAGGGCTATAGCGATGATTTAGTTTCCTCGCTAAAGCACCTAATTTCCTCGCAAAACATATTAGCGAGGAAAAATTTCCTCGCTAGTTTTCCTCGCTAAAACGTTGTCGCAAAAGGCTTTAGCAAGGAAAAAAAAAATTCCTCGCCTATTCCGACACAATTGCGAGGAAATTTTTCGTCGCTAAAGGTTGTGAATTTACTATTACCAACAGTAATTGGCAAGGAAAAACTTTCCTCGCTAAAATAAATTCAAAAAGTAAACAATCTCTCCGCGTTTTTTGCCACTCCCAGCACTTGAACCTTGGTTCTCTTGTATAGGACACCTATCCACCACTTTGCACTTCTGAGTGAAATTGTGAACTTTTTTTTTATATATTATGTTTTTGCATCTCTTTCACCTTTCCAAATTAGTTTTTTCAACATTAATTATGGCCTTTCAACTTTTTGTACTCTTATAGTGTCTAAAATTTATTTAAACAAATTTAATTTTTTGCTAGCACAACAATTTTTTTTGTTGAAACATGTTATATTCGTATCCGACAACAACTTTTGAAGGATTAATAATATGTGTCATTATTCTAATTTTTTGATGGAATTATCTTTAGCTTTTATGGAATAAGATTTTTGTCATCATAAGCTAGCTCGAGATATATTTTAATATCAGATTATGAATGACAAGTTTCATCACTATTATTTTTTAATTTTAAGAGTGAGTTTGACCTTCGATCTTCTTTTTGCCAAATACAAAGGGTATTATAGATTCATAATTATTTTTTAAAGCTTTTTTCATCATTGCTATAATAATATGAACAAAATTTGTAAATATTCAGATTAGATCATCCTAAAAGCACTAAAGACAATACTTTTTAAATTTTTTTCATCTTTAATGAATTTTTTAAAATTTTAAATTACCCAATATCTCACACACACACAATATGTATATGTTTATGTATATATAAAAATATGTATAATACTTACAAAATTGCATTTGAAATTAATGTTTAACATATTTATCTGTTTATAAAGGAATGCCATTAGAATCACCTCAGTTGGTTTAAATAAAAATCAATAACGGTTCACACAAAAAATTCTTTACAGCATGAATGCACAATATATATGAAATAGTGTATATTTTTTTGTGAAATAGTGTATTTTATGTAGATGTTTTGAAAATAGATTTGTGATGATCTAATTAACTTCGAGATATTTTCAATACGACATCACTTCAAGATGTTTTTAACTTTATTATCTTTTGTTGAGTTTTTCATTACTATGGAATAAATCCTCAATACCTACACTTCAAGATATCTTTCATTGCTAATTAGAATAAGAAAAGTGACAAATATGAGATTTTTTCACCAATTCAATGCGATTGATGAGGAAACTATTTTTTTCCCATTTATTGCTTTTTTATTTTAATAAATTTGATAATGGTATTGATCTATGTAGTTGATTATGTCTTACCATTGTGATATTACAATTATACATATGAACATAATTAATAATTATTTATATATATAAAAGAAATTAATAAGTTGTAAAAAAGGCAAGGAAATCAGATTTCCTTGCCAAATGTAAGCTTTTGGCGAGGAAATCTCTTTTCCTCGCTAGAAACGGTCTTTTGGCGAGGAAATCTATTTCCTCGCAGATAATGTACTTTCAGTGACGAAATTCGTTTTCCTCGCCAGATTTCCTCGCTATAGCCCTTTCGTGTTGTAGTGAATCTACGAAAGATTATAAGTGTCGCTTTGCATTAGGCTCAATGTTTGGGTTGGGGTGAAAAATATCGAATGCCTTGTGTGTTTCTCATTTTACATTTAGATTATTAGTTTGGCTTTGTCCAAGACATTTGTAATGAACTCCATTATGCAAATGCCACTGAACCGTTATTATTATAATCTTCTTCATTTTGTTAAAAACAATAAGACCTCATAATACGAAGTGGTGCTACATGGCCATTGGGCCAAATGTCCAATTTTTGTTAATGGCCATTAAGGACATTTATTTAATATTCAGTTCCTTTTTTGTCAAAATTGTAATAGTTTTATTAATAGGAAATACACAAGATAATCACCTAAAGGTAGTATTCGTTCTTAATCAAATGATTAGAAAGGCACGATCGGAATCTGAACCGATGCCTCAATGATGAAAGGGATGCCGAGAGAAATGAAAAGAGAAAAAACCACGATGAAACTCTCAGATTTGACATCGAAAGAGAAAATCCTCACCGAAAAGGAGGAGTTAGTTTCACTAGAGAATTGCATTTTTTATTTTTATTTTTGTTGAGGAAATTGCGAATTGCATTGAAAGAACAAATAACGGCAAATACTACTATACACATCCTTATTTGAATGTGTACAATATGCACCACTCGAATCCCCCTGAATTCAACACGAACCTGTCTAACATGTACAACTAACGAAGAATTAAGAAAGAACACTTTAATGCAGATTTGCCAAGATTGGTAAAGAACACTAGTATGACCACTACTATTTGAACATTGACCAGATTGTAACAGAAAGTCTGTGGACACAATAAATCTGTGCACAGATTTTTATGTGGGGTCTACTACGGGTCCCACACAAGTGATCTGAGCCATTCATTATGTTTAAAACATTTTTTCAAGGGCCCCTATGTAAAATCAGCTCAATCCGACACCTATACGTCTTTGATCTAATAGTCTAACTTTTCATTCTCTAAAAACTCGAATGAAAAGTTAGACGATTAGATCAAGCACTTATAGGTGTCGGATTGAGTTAATTTTTTGCGTAGGCCCTTGAAAAAATGTTTTAAACATAATTAACGGATCGAATTATTTGTATAAGACCTTTAATGGGCCCCACAACGCAATCTGTGCACAATCTGTGCACAGATTTGCTATGCCAGTAGCATGGTTCAGATTGTAATAACAAATTCAAAAGAAAAAACAACCCGCAGATTTTCATGCGTAAAAGTCTTTATAGTTGACCTCATTGTTTATTTGTTTAAGGAAACAACTATTCACGCTATAGTCCAAAGACAAAAAAGACAAATTATTACTATTAAAAAGTAGAAAAACAGAGACCGTGATCAGAGCCGGCTCATAACTCTCAGAGGCCGAAAGCAAATTCCTTAAATGAGGTTAACCACATATTTTTCATACAAAAGTTGGTCGACAAAGAATTCCATAAAAAAAATCATTACAAAAGATTTACCATTACAATATTTGAATTTGGCATATTTTGTGTAAAGAAGGCTTAAATTAACTATATTTGGGTCTTAAGAATTCGGAGATCCCATTTTTAGCTTTTTGCCCAAAGCTTAGGCTTCTTTGGCTTCTCCCGTATGCCGGCTCTGACCATGATGTTAATCCAATAATTAGTTCATTAATATATAAATATATATCACCGACGGATATGAAGTATTATGATCTGATTTTATGTTGACTTTAGAGGAGAGAGCAAAGTCTAATTGGCTAACATGTTTCCATGTTACCCTTTTCAATTATTCCTATACGGACAACTCACCAAATAGAGAATTATGCTTATGTTATAAAACTTAGGAATGATTCGTAGGACAGAGAGATGAGAATAACACTAATAGTCTAATACTGCCTTTCAAAAAAAAAAAAAAAGTCTAATACTAGTGAATTAATAGGACTGAAAAGTTTGAAGAAAGTCTTGGAATGTTTTTTTATTTGGATTTTATCCTTTTGGTGGAAAGTAGGAACCAGAAGGGTTTGGTAGCATTGTATTTTGACCAAATGGCCAGTTTGTTACACTTTGAGTAAGTTCTCCCTCAGGTGCTTCCTCTTCATATAAGCCAAGGACGGCCCTACTTTCCGGGAATCCGGGGAGGTGCTGTGCGGCACCGTGCTGTGCACATCCAGGTCGTTCGTTCGGCAATCCGACGATTCAGATTTCATCTCAGCAATGAACAGCTTGGATGCTCAGATGATGGAGATGGAATTTGGACCGTTAGATTGCGGAACAGACCGCTCGGATGTGCACAGCACCATCCCCGAGCTCAATTTCCGGAAGCCTAAAGCAAAAATTAAAGATGAGAGCCTTTTGCTAGACTACCATATATATGAAGAATATCAAAATAGGAAGAACCCCTAAAATTTGTAAACTTTTTAAGACGTAAAGCAGCCGCACCTGAACTTTAGCCCGCAGCCGCCTCTGTTAACTAGGGAAGCTTGATTCACCTCCCCTCTCAAACTTGAATCTGGAATGTTACCCTTATTTCACTAAGAATTTGATTAAAGACTTCATTCGGTATGATACATTTCAATTGACAAATTCAAACTAGCCATAAATTTAAGTAAAAGGTTGAATAGTGGCATTATCAAAATTTTGAGAGGTATGAAATAGCTTTCAAAATTTTGAACAAAAGTTGTCTTCCATAAGTTGAATAAAAAACTTGAGTAAAACAAAATTTTACATAGATTCAAGTCATGGAAGGCTTTTTATGTTTAATTCCATATTAACCTTGTTTAGTGTGGTTATTATCAATGATTGAATGAGAATGGATAAGAAAGAGGCTTGTGGTCGGGATTGAATTGACAAATTCAAACTAGCCATAAATTTAAGTAAAAGGTTGAATAGTGGGATTATCAAAATTTTGAAAGGTATGAAATAGCTTTCAAAATTTTGAACAAAAGTTGTCTTCCATAAGTTGAATAAAAAACTTGAGTAAAACAAAATTTTACATAGATTCAAGTCATGGAAGGCTTTTTATGTTTAATTCCATATTAACCTTGTTTAGTGTGGTTATTATCAATGATTGAATGAGAATGGATAAGAAAGAGGCTTGTGGTCGGGATTGACGTGAGGGGGCAGGGATGGCTATATTTCTGGGAGTGAACTCCGGGTGCAATTATTTCTAAAGGTAAGAGTAGCGTGTCCTACTAATTGTGCAAGATACTAGTTTGCTCTTCCTGCCTAAACTAAAGGGGCAACAATAAATGCAACAATTACTCGTCTAGTCTAGTAGCTCAGGGGACAACTCTGTGTTGCATTTAATTCCATAGAAACACATTTTTAATTCCATTTTAGAGATGGCCTCGTATGTAATAAGAGGAATTGGTGCTGGAGGAATTGAGTTGTATGGAATCTTGGGGGGTTGATGACTCTTTGGGCCCAAATTTATGTGACCAAATAATTTTAGCCCATCTTGAAGTGGATGGGCACTGATATCTCAGAATCAGGTGAGTTACAAGGAAGGGAAATCAAATATATATATCACTAAAAGCATCACAATTGAAGGAATCAATTGATTGGTTTGTGGAATCTAAAAGGTAAAAATTTATGATCAAAATCTCTTAAAAAAATTCACTATAAAACATAAAATAAAAAAATTCACTACAAAAGTCTGTATGTTATAGATTATTTTTGTCTTTATTAAAAAAAAAAACTCTTAGTTTAGTTAGTGATTTTTTACTTTTTAAGATTCATCCGATCAAGACGAACCAATAATTTTCAAAGAATTGACGTAAAAATAAAAAAATGCGAAAATATTTAAATAAAAAGCAAAAATAATCCTGCTTAATTTTAAAGCCAAGACACCCATATATGCATGCATCCTTTCACTTTTTATAGCAGTACTGTGGCTGTGGGGGCATTGGCCTCCATGGTTGTTAAACCTCAAGCTTGAATATATATCAAGCATCCTCCAAATTTAATTTTGTCTCCTTGGTTTGGTGACTTAACCCTTTCTATTTATTTAGTTTATTAGTCGTAGGTCCCTTGCAAGCATGTTGGTTGGAGTATTTATTTTTACTTATAATATATTCTTGTGCCGCATGTCTTTCTTTTCTTCACACGACCATTGTCAAATGAGTTCACTAGCTAACTTTGAAAATTGGCAAAATCTGAAGGCCTTATCTCCAAATACATTCTAGATAAGTACTACTCCAGAACGTATAGCTAGCATCTTTATCAAAGGTATAATTGGTTGTTCTTCTAAATAAGCCACTTGGCTTCTTCTTTTTTGTCCTTATTCAAATTTTTTTTTGCATTTGTTAGTTTTTGGTCAATTTTTTGGGAATTATTGCTTCGTCATGACGAGAGGAATCTAAAAAGTAAAAAATTACAATCCAAACCTAATTTTTTTGAATAAAGACAAAAATAAGCCAATAAGCCAATTTTTTCGTCTTTATTCAAAAAAAATTGGATTTCAATCGTAGTTTTTTATTTTTTAGATTTCTCTGGTCTTGAAGAAGCAATAATTCCTTAAAAAATTGACCAAAAACTAACAAATACGAAAAAAATTTGAATTAAGACAAAAAAATAAGCTAAGTGGCTTATTTAGCCGAACAACCTACATTGGACTTGGAGCCTGTTGTGTTGTACTGACACTAGCTAAGAACGACATTCGGGCCTGTTTGGATGGGGGTTATCGAAGGGGTATTAGTAATACCCCCCTAAGACCGTGGGGCCATGGTTAAGCCATGGTTTGGAAACACATTTTGTCAGGGGTATTAGCTAACCTCCGGATTCTCTTGTACCTCCTAATACCCCCGGCGAGGGGATTATTTATGGGGAGGTTCTAGGGTGTTATTACATAATACCCCCAGATAATACCCCATTTCTCTTTCATTTCAACTACAAAACAACATTATCCCTCCATTTTATCCATCATCCAAACCAAATATTATTTAATCCTCATGTCACATCAATGTGGGCTCACCTTTCTTACATAATACCCCTACTATCTTATCCTCCTTTTATAATTAATACCCACAATCCTTATCCCGCATCCAAACGGGCCTTTCATGTCTTGCGGCATCCATGTGCCTTCGACATGGGCTCATTAATTTCGAGTTTAAAATTTTTGACCCGAACCGTTAAAGCGGTACTGGAGCTCGACGGGTATAAACATTTCGTCCGAATTTCAAGTTGATTGGAGTACAACGTTGATCACATGATCGAATTAAATTTGTTTTAAAGTGCACACTCCAAAATTATGCGTACTTTTCGGTTCCATTTTGTTGAGATATCAGTGTTCTTTGATCAGTATTAGGCTCCGTTCCGCAACTCCAAATAAGTACTTATTTTTTAAGAAGGCAATTTCAAGTTTAAAAATTATGTACTTATGCAAATAATTTTCCTACCACTATAGATCTTATTTGATAGATCTCATTGAGATTTTTAATACGGTGCAAAAAAAATTAAAAAATTATTTTTCATTTACATTATTTTTGAGTTTAAAAATATGAAATAAGCTGCTTATTTTTTAAGAAGATTTCTGGAACGGGACCTTAGTCCATTATAGTACTTACCACTTAAAAGCAGAACTACTGTTTAGTGATCGAGTATAATAATATTAATAATGAGCTGACTGTGACACCCAACTCACACGAGAAAAACCTACATCGATCATGCGGCCGGATTCATTCGACCAGCTGGATTTGCAATTAGTGATATCATGCTGATGTCGTCCATTTTATCAACTTAATTTTATTATACTAATATGATCCAGTTTTGAAATCGAAATAAGCCACAACAACTACTTATCCACAAATTTGGAAGATGAATCTTTTTTATATAAAGCTTTCGTATCCAGATAGGGGGAGGCCGAGAGAATATCCTGATGGGTTGGCCTGATGGTCAAGGCTTGAAACTTGGTTACGCTCTCTTAAGGTTTCAAGTTAGAAATTAACTTCTCAAGTGCTATCAATTTTTTTAAGGTCGGTTTAGAAAGAGTATCATGCACACGAATCCGCATGTTAATTCGAGATGATTATCTCATGGCAAAAAAAGACGAAAAATGAATAATGCACACCTACGTACGAATCCGGCCGCATGTTAAATGGGTGTTCCATTTGCAAGAACTAATAAAGCTAGTCAAAGGTTCAATAAGGACATTATGATTTGAGAAATTAAAGCGTCCTACGTCCCGCCTCCCCCAGTCTGAGCCAATTACTAAAATAAATCCATCTCTTGAAAGTTAATATGGACATAATTAGGATTAATTAAGCTGAATAATCAATGATTCTTTTACTCTCATTTTGGTTACCATGCAAACTGAACTTGAAAGATCACGTCATGCTAAAAATTCTTCATCCTTTTTAAAGATTAATAAAATCTTTTTTTTCAGCCAAAAAAAAAAATCTTCATTCTTTTTTTTTGGTTTTTTTTTGATGGGACTGCATAGTCTTTGTTGTTGTTATTAAAAAAAATATAGTCTCACATTACTTAGTAGTGGAGCGGATGATCACTTAATATAATCCTATTATCCGTAATTTTCTCAAGGCTTTAGAAGTACTTTTGTTACCAAACTTACCACCCTTCGATATCCATTTCTAGAATATGTAATATAACACCCCGTCTCATATCGGAAGTATACATGGGTGATCTTGGGTTTATATAAGTCATTACTAGTAACTTGAGCTTAAGCATTTTAGCCTTTTAGGTCATGTGGTTAGAGGCCTTAACAAGTTATTGGTCAGTGGTCTACATTTCATTAATTGGACTCTGTTTACTACAATCCTATAAACCAAAGCCAAATATTTGTATAGATTTATCTAATTAATTCTAACTAATCATAAGTATTTTTCACTTTTGATTTTTCTTATTACCCAAACGCAATGCCGCGGCCGCGGCTGGATCTCCAATCAAGTCCGCCTCCACTGCTACTTAGAGATTTCTCAAAGTCAAATTAAGAACAGTACACCTGTGCAGAATTATTAGTGGCTTTTCAAAGGGTACCCTACATTTTTATTTTCTCAACGAGACAAGACAAGTCCTAACCAACCTACGATGTGGTTGGTGTGAAGGATTTTAGTATATAAACCCTAGTCTCCATGCCCTCATGACACAACAAGAAGTACCCTTTCTCCAAACAAACCCATAGCAAAGCCCTACAAATATATAGCAACAATGAAGGTGAAAAAAGAGAGCTCAAGGGTTGTCAAGCCAACTTATGAGGGCACCCCTCCCCCAAACACATCCTATACTCCCTTGAGTGTCTTCGATAAGGTCTCTTATGATGACCATATGGCAGTGATCTATGCCTATCGCCCGCCGACCCCTCCGAACGCGGCCCTGGAGCTAGGGCTCGCAAAGGCGCTGTCGGTGTACCGGGAGTGGGCCGGGAGGTTGGGAAAGAATGACGAGGGTGACCTCGTCATTCTGCTCAACAACAAAGGGGTGCGGTTCGTCGAGGCATCGGCGGAATGCACTCTCGACCAAGCCATGCCGTTTCAGCCCTCGGCATCCCTGCTCGCCCTTCACCCCAGCTGGAAGGGCGTGGAAGAGTTGGTGCAGGTTCAACTCACGAGGTTCACTTGCGGCTCGATGGTGGTCGGCTTCACGGCCCATCACCTCGTGGCTGACGGCCGCTCCACAAGCGATTTCTTGGTTGCATGGGGCCGAGCTTGTCGCGGGCTTGAAATCGATCCTACTCCTTCCCGTGACCGCGGCATTTTCTCTCCCCGAGACCCCCCTAGATTTGAGTTTGAACACCGGGGAGCGGAATTCACGAGTAAGAAAATCAAGAAGGATTATCCTTACATTGATGATATCATCATGGATGACGTTGTAATGCATAGGGTTCATTTCTCGTATGAGTTTCTTGCCAAGCTCAAGGCCAAGGCTTCCGCCATGAACGGCACTAACAAGTCCTACAGCACTTTCGAGAGCTTGGTCGCTCATCTGTGGAGGGCCATAACCAAAGCTACCTCACTCAGCGGCTTCGAAACAACCCGTGTGAAGATCTCAGTCGACGGTCGCTCTCGCTTGAACCCCAGGGTGCCCACGGAGTACTTTGGGAACTTGGTGCTCTGGGCCTCCCCGAGCGCCAAGGCGGAGGACCTCCTGCGCGAGCCGTTGCCACACGCGGCCAAGCTCATCCACGACGCGGTCTCAAGAGTGAACAACAACTACTTCAAATCGTTCATCGACTTCGCCAGCTACAAAGCGGAAGAGGAAGCCTTGGTTCCCACAACGGACGCGAACAAGTCGGCTCTGTACCCGAACTTGGAGGTGGCTAGCTGGTTGAGGTTCCCATTCTACGACGTGGATTTCGGAGGAGGATGCCCTTACATTTTCATGCCATCTTACCTGCCGAGAGAGGGTACCATGTTCCTCTTGCCATCTTTCGTTGGGGATGGCAGCATTGATGCTTTCGTACCCCTGTTCCGAGACAACTTGGCATCCTTCAAACAGATTTGCTACTCCTTAGACTAGTAGGTCACACCCGTTGGCATATATATATATATATATATATATATATATATATACACTAATCTTCTAATGAGTACCTAAAATGAGGACTATCCCATTTCTTCCCTTTCCCGATTGAATTTTGATGATCCGAGCCATTCAATGTGTTCAGAACGTGATTTTAAGGGTATTATGAGAAATCGGCAAAAAAAATGACCGGGAAGGGCTTGATTTGAGCAGTTTTTATTTGAACCGTTTGATAAAAAATAAATAAAAACTGCTCGGATGAAGCCCTTTCCGGTCTTTTTTTATGCTGAATTCAAACAAGTACCCTTAAAATCACGTTCTGAACACATTGAGCGGCTCGGATCATCAAAATTCAATCGAAAAAGGGAGGTCGTCATTTTAATAAAATGAGGTAGTCCTCATTAGAAGGGAACTCATATTATATATATATATATATATGGGAGTTCGCATTTTATTAAAATAAGGGATCTTTTATAGGATCCGTAGAGTGTATATATATATATATATATCTTGCTTGCCAAGAGAGGGTAGCGATGTTCTTGTTACCTCTCCATTTTCTTCCTTTATGCCTAACCTTCCAAATTTTCTCTTGTGATCCCCTACCTATTTTCGAATGCTTTTGTTTTTCATTGTTATGGTGGGTGGTCAATATATAATAAATTATGGTTTTGCAGTTGGTGAAATTTGTCTTGCCTCTTTGTAACCACTCTCCAAAATTTGAATGTGACAATACTAGATCATGTTACAGTGAGACCCCGCTTCTATAATTAAAAAGTACTACTATCTCCTTCCCAAACTAAATATCCAGCCAGCAAAACGAGAACTTAAGAATAATTCTTTTTTTTTCATAAATTAAAATAACTCATGGATATCTAGTAAAACAACTCGTATTATTTTTAAATTCTCGTTTTGCAGACCGGACTTCTGGGGCGGATGGAGTAATAACTTTTGCAGTCTGTTACAAACATCTTGAACCTGAGGAAGTTGGATTGTGCTTGAGGACCACGTATTCAAGAATTAACCAAGATATATTCAAGTTATACTTGTTGTAAACTAATTGACTGCAGCAAAGTTTGCCTCATATATACGTAACCGTGCATGGAAAACCATATACTCCTCTGGAAAGTCTGTGGACACAACAAAATTGTGCACAAATTATATTGTGGGGCCCATAAAGGATACCACACAAAATAATTTGACCCGTTTATTATGTTTAAAACATTTTTTCAAGGGCCCTGCGAAAATATATACAGTCAGGATTCTATGAGAGATCCCTTACGGCCTTACCGTAAGGGACTCCTCTTTCCCGATCGAATTGTGACGATCCAAGCCGGTCAATATGTTCAGAACGTGATTTTAAAGGTGCCCGGGAGAAATCACCCAAAAAAATGACTGGGAAGGGCTTGATCCGAGCAGTTTTTCATAAAAACACTATAAATGCATTTTATGCAAAACTGTTCGGATTAAACCCTTCCCGGTCATTTTTTTGGGCGATTTCTCGCGGGTACCCTTAAAATCACATTCTGAACACATTGAGCGGCTCGGATCATCGCAATTCGATCGGGAAAGGAGAGTCCCTTACGGTAAGGCCGTAAGGGATCTCTCATAGGATCCTGACAGTATGTATGTGTGTGTGTGTGTATATATATATATATATATATATAAATACTTGATCTAATTGTCTAACTTTTCATGATCCGAAAACTTAAAAGAAAAGTTACGATTAGATCAAGTACTTATAGATATCGGATTGAGCTGATTTTTCGTGAGGGCCTTTGGAAAAATGTTTTAAACATAACGAATGGCTCGGATCATTTTATGGGACCCATTATGAGCCCCATAACACAATCTGTTCACGATCTGTGCACAGTTATGCTGTGTTAGTAGCAAGGTTCATACTCCTCACCTACTACATGCATTGTACTCCACTTAGTGTAAAATGGGCCGGGTCTGCACGGCACGGGCACGGCACGTTTGAAGGCGGCACGGCACGGCACGGGCATGGAATAATCCTGGCTTGGCACGGGAACGGCACGGTTTTAGTGGACACGCGGCACGGCATGGGCACGGAAGTTGGCCTGGCACGGCACGACACGACACGGTCTTAAACTGGCACGGCATGGGCACGGCACGGAAGTGGGATGGGGCACGACACGGTTCTAGCCAGACACGGCACAGTACGGGCACGGAAGTGAGGGCCGGGGAACGACACGGGCACGACACGGAAGTTGGCTTGCCACAGGACGGCACGACACGGTCTTAGATGGGCACGACACGGAAGTGGGATGGGGCACGAGTCACGACACGGCACGGTTCTAGCCAGGCACGACACAGCACGGGCATGCAGGGCCGGTCCTGAGATTTTGGAGGCCAAAAGTGAATTCTAAAAATGAGGCCCTATATTTTTAACGAAAAAATTCAATGTATGTGTCTAATATAAGGTTAAAAGATTAAACTTTTAGCTTCATAATTTAACTAAAATAAAATTTTAAAACAATTTATACCATTAGAAAAAAATGAATCAAACGTATCACTCATACATTGTGTTTTTTTTGACTAATTATATTAGTCAAAAAAACTAAACCAGTCCTCCAAATATGTGAAACCAAGGGACTTTTGGCACTGTTCCTCCTAAACTTTTGCTTTCGTATTAATTAAGCCTTTTTTCTCAATTTTTTTAAATTCATATTAAACTTCCTGGGTTGGCCATTTGTCTCGACGAGGAGAGTTCAAAAACTAACAATGTTGTTAAAAATAAATCACCATGACGAAAAAACATACCAAACAACTGTTTTTTTTTTTTTTGTACTCCATTTAGTATCGTTCTGTATATTTTTTTCAACCTCCGTTTACATTTTTATACTCTTCTGATTCCATTTCAACCTCCGTTTACATTTTTACACTATTCTGATTCCTCTTGTCGAGCCAGATGATTAATGCAAAAAATAATGCCAAAAAACTAAGAAAATTACAAGAAATAAATGATTCCCAAAAAAAACCACAACCAAAATTTTGGGGGGAAAAGGCCCCAGGAATAGGGCTGCAAACGAGCCGAGTCGAGCTTTTATCGTGCTGATTGGCATAGGCCCATAGGGTCCGATTTTTTTTTAGACGAAAATCGGTTGCCGGTTGGTGATGTGTATACGAAAATCGATGGCACAACATGGCACGGCACGACATGAACCGACAAAAAAGGGCACGACACGACCCGACAAAGCAAAATGGCCCACCACGGCACGGCACGGGCACGCTATGGCACGATGAAGTAAACGGGCACGGTACGGCACGGCACAAAGCACGGTTGACACGGAAGAAAATGGCACGGCACGGCACGACAGGCATGTTTGACACCTCTACTGAGTTAGATCAGTGGTATTCTAAAAACAAAAAAAAAAACAAAAAGCAAAAGAAAATTTAATGGAATGATGTGGTTTTTTTCTTTCCCCCCTTTTTACTTTTTTTTTTTTGCGAAACTTAATTTCTAAGGTAACAAATTAATTTAGTCATAATTTCCATTGTGATATTGTTCCTTTTCACCTATACATTTCCTTGTTCAAGAAAAAGGATAGGAGAAATTAATGGGATTAGGCAAATGGGTTGGACTTTGATCATATATTGATAGAGATTGAGACAATCATGTACACTAGGACCATTTTTACTTGTTTTGGACTAACTTACGAATCAAAATACTTACCCAAAAAAGAAAAGTGTACGAAGTAAAATAACCACAGTGTTTCTCTCTTGAATATAGAGTTTGGCCGTCTCAATGTACTCTTTGTTGAGTTCTAATAAAATCTTGTTGTCTATAAATAAAAAAAAAAGTAAAATAACCACAGTAAACCCAAAGCTCTTTTTCAATGATGATAAGTCAAGAACTCCAAGGGCATTTTTAGGTGAGTTGTTTAACCATTTCTTACCCTAAAGAAAGGCCAACCAATGAACCCAGAGCATTCCGGATTGTTGTACATAGCCAAAAAAAAAAAAAACACCACATCATTCCATTAAATGGGTTGGACATAGCAAAATGGGTTGGACTTTGATCATTGATAGAGATAGAGACATGCATTTCTTACCGTAAGTTAGTATTGTTACAATATTTAACAGTCTTTTTGTTGGAAAGTGGTTCAGTGGAGGATAAATAAAAATTATTTACAAATGAACGAGAATTGTCTCATAAGGTAAAAGGTCGCATGGTGAGAAAGTAAAAGGTCGCATCAATCCAACGGCGGACTTATGTTGAGGCACGTGACCCCACTCGAAAAAATAAAAATTCCGACAGTGCCTTAATATCCACGTGAATTTGAATGGAAGTTTCTTTGTCCTATAATTTAATACGTAGTGAAAATTAAGTTTTTCTCGCCATCAATATCTACTAATTCTAGTCAAGAGGCGTTTGGCCCAACGACATCAGGGTGCACTTAGGTGCTAGGAGTAAGGAGGTCAATAGTCAAACTCCTCCTCCAATGTGTGCCTATCAACCAAAAAAAAAAAACTCCTTCTCCAATGTGCTAATCTAACAATTCTAACTATTTGTTAGTTAAATATTTTTGTGATTAACTGTGGATGGATCACGCATGATAAGAGTTTTGAATGTTATATTTGTGTGTGAAAAACTATGACTTTCACAACATTGTTAGAGCATCCACAGTGGTATAATCAAAACAAAAAGGTTTATAAAGTTAGCAACATTTGCTCAAAAAGAGCTCACATTGGAATAACCAAATTTAGAAACATCTTAGCAACTTATCAAATTTTGGCCTTTGGATAATCAAAACTATAAACCTTTTGCCAATAATCAAATTTAATTGTTTTCACATTTCCTCAATCAAGTATACCATTATTACACAAAAACTTTCTTTCTTCTATTTTCAACATGTTTACAACAAAAATACTTTTAAAAATAGATTTTATTTTTTTTTGAAAAAACAGTTTTTTTACACTTTTTTTTTATTAAAACTGTTTTCCCCTTTTTTTTAAAACAGTTTTATTTCAAAACAGGTTTTTTATTAAAAAAAAATTTCAAAAACTGTTCTTTTGAAAGAAAAAACTTTTTCTATTCAAAAACTTTTTTTTTTTTACTTTTTCCCGAAAACTGTTTTTTTTTTAAATCAAAGTTTTCAAAAAACTTTTTTCTCTTTATCTAATAACCTATTTTTATTAGTTTGAAAACTATTTTTAAAAAATTGTTTTCTATGTCACAATTTCTAGATTTTTATAAGTTAAAAAGGTGATGTGGCAAGTTTTGGTTATTCAATTTTGATTGTATTACTGTGGACCTCTACATTGCTAACCTTAGCAACCCCTTAAATGGATAACCAAAAGATGATGTGGCACCTTTTGATTATTCCACTGTGGATGCTCTTATGAGAAGAAAATTACACGAAAATAATCAAAAGTGCTTGCAGTAATCTTGAATTCCTCATTTGGCAATACGTTGATGCTCCCACTATATATGGGAATTAAATTCCTAGGTCCGACACTTCATCAATCCCACATTGCGATTGCGTGCATGCAAACATTGGTAAAGATTGTGTCAATGGAGGATCAAGATGAAGAGTAAGCAGCCGATCAAAAAAAAAAACAAAGATGAAGAGTGATAATTTCAGCCCAGGAAATTGAGAGGGATGGTTTGGATAAAGCCCATAAAGAATTTTTGCAGGACTTGGAAACATCTCCGCCTCAAGCCTCTGGTGTAGTTGGGTCAGATCAAAGTTTTGAAACTCAAGGGGATAAAGCAATTGAGGTGCCAGATTCTGTAGGCCCTGTTACGAATGTTGTGAAGTGAAATAAAGGATTTTGGAACCTCTCTGAAGTGGGATTTCTTAATCATCGATCTGGATGATGATATGGTTGATCCTATCAATGATCCAATTATGTGTGGATCTTAATTTAGCGGCAGAGGTTAAGGATACTGGAAAAGCAAAATGAAAACAGAAGTCGATTGAAAAGATGTTGCACATTCCTAAATCTAAGAAGAGGGGGGGAAGCAAGAAGGGAAAATTGCATTGTGTTTAGATCTACGGTTGCTGCTGCAGCTTTATCTATTTTTTCCGGAAGCACTAACAATTTTCACCTAGATGAGGCAAATGTGGCTCAGTCTATTGAGAAAATATTGGGCGAAGACTACTTGGATGATGAAGAGAAAGCTATTAAGTAAATTCATGAGTACGGAAGTCAAAAAGGACGCAGGGGCCTTTGTTCAGGGTTCTCAAGATTATGATTGATTGATTATTAGTCTTCTCACAAGCGGGGTCTCATTTAGGTGCCTCTTGGCTTAGGTTGGGTCCTAGATGTGGTGCTTCTTCTTTGGGTTTTTAGGCCTTGGTTGGCTTCTCGCCATCCAATGGCGGTTATTTTCCCTTCTGGTTCCTAGCGGTGTTTGATTGTCGGAGTATGGGGTGCCTTCTTTTGTAGGTTCACCGTTCACTCCTGCTCTGCTTTGATTCTTCATATTTTGGATCCTTTTAATCTTTGTAATTTGTCTTCAAATATTAATAAAATTCTTTTTGCTGTTTAAAAAAAAATGCAAACTCTATAGGTGTCGATTAAGTAGGGGAGATTCTGTTGGTGTCGATTAAGTAGGGGAGATTCTGTTGGTGTCGATTGCTGATGGATTGCCGGCGATAGTTGATCTCTCCGGCTAAGGTGGGTTTCGGAGAGACGTGTTGTTCTTTTTGGCAACGGTGGGTTCTGGGCATGGGCTTGGGCTGAAATTATCGTGTTTATTTTCTCTCCCCAACGGTGGGTTCTGGGCATGAGCAACGGTGGTTTCGGATTGCTCGTGTTTATTTTCTTTTGTCGTTTTTTTTTTTTTATAAATTTCGAGTGGCTTGGAGGTAGGTTGTGTATTTGCGAGTAATAGTAGTAGTAGAAGAGTTATTGCTCTCTTCGAACCTCTCTCAATGCATTTCATTTCCTATAGTACCATTTTCATCTTTACATCTTTTTTATTAATGAAAACTTTCTTCGTCTTTTAAAAAAAAAAACATTGGTGGGTATATAAGCTCTGAGTTTTCTGAGCCCATAAGCCCTTTTTGTGTGCATAGAATATTCTTGAAGGAAAGCAAAAGGTTGTGATTGTTGGGTTCTTGACTCACCAAAACACATGAAAAGCAATCCAGAAATTCCCTAGCTTCCATTCTGTGTTTTCGATTAGCCATGGTTCACATCACTCTTATCGTTATGTTCCCGCCACGTTCTTCTCGTGAGAGAGTACAAAGCTATGTTTGCTAGGCAGTCTCAATGTGTGGTGTGCGTGGGGCAACGCACACCGTTGTATATATCGTGGGTGACAGAAGCCAATTGTAACCTCAACAATCACTCCGGAGGCGGCGAATTTGTTTTATGGACAATGTATGAAACACGAGCCTCGGTTTTGTTTTTTTTTTAGATTATGTTTCTTGAACGAATTACACACACAAATATGGGTGTAAAAGGAGACTTAACGATGGTGGTCACCAATAAAGAGGTGGTGGCGACGGTGTTGCCAATGCAAGAGCATTGGCTACCAATGTCAAACCTAGACTTGCTGCTGCCACTGGAAGACGTGGGAGTTTTCTTTTGTTACAAAAAGACCCCAGAAGAGTAGTATATATGTAGTATGTACCTTCGATTAGCCTATGAGTCTATGACAAACGATGAGGAAATAATCCAAAATGTTAAGGGTACCGACCCCTTGGGTACACAAGCCGTTGTACCTAATGTTCCTAATCGGCACCACTGTGTTCGATACCTATAGTGCTACTGGGAAATAATGAGGGCTTGTTCGTTTGGGGGTCTCCAAACTCCTGCGCACGGTTCTCAATAATTTTTCTCTATCTCTCTCTCGATCTCCACTTAATACTATGTAAAATCTCTCTCAAGACCCAAACCGAACAGTGTCTGAATGATCCTTCTGTTTTGTACACGGAAAACGATAAAGACACAGAAAATTCCTCTGCTCACATTGCTTCGTCACCTCTGACCTGCCAATATTAAAAAATACAGTAAATGATTATATGGATGCCTATAACGTCCTCATTAGTAGAGTATCATTTATTGTTTGGGGGCAGTGCGTACTCCATTTGCATTTATTCTGACCCCTCCCTTATTCATTTATTTTGAGTAAACTTAGGCAGTGTTTTTCATGCCAGAGTCAAAGTCAGGCCCAAATTGAAATCAGGCCTCGTAGGCTGGCCTGTACAATTAAAACAAAATCCTGATAATCAATGCCGAAACAAGTTGACAAAAGGTCTGAAGCAGATTGTGCTTAGCCTAAAAAGGGTATGGAACGGATACAAGTCAAACCCATTCTACGTAGTACACTACACATCGACAGGGAAAAGGGTCCACTCTCCTTTGTCCCGAAAATTTCTGTGCCTCTGTACCAATGGATTTTTCGGCCGTTGGATTGTGTGATTTTTTTTATGTTTTAAACTCAACGATCGAAAAACCCTCATGAGCATTGAGGCACAGAAATTTTCGGCACAAAAGATTCTGGCTCAGAAAGGAGGGGAGGGTGGACAGACTAGCTAGAGAGAGAGAGGGGGATCTTTTTCTTTTTGGTCTTTTTATACACCTCTAATGATGGGGAAAATGGAAGATATTTAGATTCACTCTCCACATTGTAGGGGCCACAAAAAAAAATTATGGGGTATGAGGCGTGTTACACTTACTATTAAAGTGAGTCATAAACATATGTGGTTCAGTTTAAATTAAATTTTACAACATTCAATTAAATAAGTTGTAAAATAACGTGTTATCAAATGAATATCCAGATTGTCGGTGGTTGTTATGGAGGAACACTTGATATTATGTGTTCTTTTGCCAGTAGTTGTTTTTTACGGTTTTACATAAGCAATAAAAACTACAAATTGAAGATCTATATATATATATCATTTGTTTACCTTGATTAAGCTAAAAAAAAAAAAAGGGAAATGATATTGACACTCCAAAAATTGATGGAGGCACTCCAAAAAAACAAAGGAAAGTGGCTTTGGAATTATACTGATTTTGGAGTGCCTGCATCAATTTTTGGAGTGCCAATATCATTTTTTTTTAAAAAGCTTCAAAGAAAAAGATTGTTCGTTAGCAACTGCTACCAACTACTATTCTTTAAATATTTTTAGGTAGACAAGTTAAATAATTTAAATCATCTTATTAATATTTAACGCGTTCGGCTACCATGCCCCAAAGCGGTATTGGGGCATCATGCCCCCTTTTTTTTTTAAACCCTTTTAGATCTCTTCTTTCAATCTCAACCCTTGGATCCATCCCCATCTCTCCTATTAACCCTTGGATCCATCCCCCTCTCTCCTAAAATTATTTTGAAAACACCTAAAAACGTTGAAGTACAGCTTTAGTTGTGGTAAGCATGCCTTATTTTGTGGTAAGTATCAGTATAAAATATAGTAAGGAGAGTCAGTGTTAATGGTAAGTATAATGGCTAAAAAAACGAAAAACCACCTTACTTTTAGGGGGTGATTTTGATCCAAGGGACCAGATTAACCTAAAAGCTAATCTAATGGTCCATATTAAATGGAGACATGATGCTCCAATACCCTACTGGGACATCATAGAAATTTTGATATTTAACAGACGGCCTAAATCATGGCATATGTCTCTTTCTTTGACCAGTGGAGGTAACTTTTTGGTTACCTTGTTGTCTTTAGAACTGGAAGGAACCTATAGAACTGATCGAAGGGAAAGAAAAAGGAAGAAAAAAAGCAAGCAAACAAGGCTACCTTGTTTGACTACCTTGCTTGGGAATTGGGATCCAATTTGTTGAAGTTTAAATTGGAAAAAACAAAGAAGTGGCACATCACTTGCCAGTGAGCCACCATGTTACAGTAGCTTCAAATTTGCTTTATCCAAAAGGCAGACAATACGTTAGTTTACTCAGGGGCAGAACATAAGCAGGGTCAAAGAAGAAGAACATAAGTAGGGTCAAGTGGGACCACTCTCAATGTCTTTGTAATTCTATATTATTGTTACGTGTTTGAAAGTCTACTAAGAGCATCTTTAATCCAACACCTTCCAAATCTCTATTTCAGAGGATTAAATTAATTTAGGGAAATTTATAGAAATGGTCCTTCTAGTTTCATCTGAGTCTCATTTTCGTCCTCCAAATATCAATTGCAACTCTTTTGACCTTCAAGTTTGGTTTTTGTACCAAGTTGGTCCAATTGATAACGTCTGTCAGCTAAAATGGACAATCAAAATTAGATTGAGGGTAGATGTTATCAATTGGACCAACTTAGTACGAATTGCAACGTCCAAACTGCCATCAATCTGATTTTTTCCGTCCAATTTGGCTGACAAAAGTTATCAATTGGACCAATTTGGTACAAAAACCAAACTTGAAGGTCAAAAGAGTTGTAATTGATACTTGGAGGACGAAAATGAGACTCGGATGAAACTAGGAGGACCATTTATATAAATTTCCCATTAATTTATTTTATTTGAAAAGTAGATTTAGAGGATTGTATTATTTATCTCAACTCCAACCCAACACTCTTTTTCTCAACTCCAACACATATTTGGAGGAGATCCTCTATTTTTTCCTACATCCTCTATATTTAGAGGATCAAAATTCATCCTCCCAAATGGAGGAGAATTTTAGAAGATGGATTGGAGAATGTCTTTCCTCCAAAATGAAAAAATGGAGTATGGATTGGAGATGCTCTAACAAATTTGCCCTCCAAAAATTGACGACGGGTTGTTCCACAAACAAAGTTCCTGTCAATCTTTATGGAGTTTTGGGGGAGAGAGAATGTTGGGGTGATTAGATGTGGGTGGGTAGAGGATGGAACTTTGCTTGGGTCCGAGATTGATGGCGTGGCAGCGTGTCATTAGTGTCTGCAAAACAAGTTTTTAAGATCCTCCCTAAAAAAGTTGATCTCCACTAACAAATTTGACCCCAATTGCCCTAACCCGTTTCAGAACATTCAATAAGTACTTATTTGTAATTTTCAAGTTAAAAAATAATGGGCTTATTGAAATCTAAAAATATGCAATATGGATCTTGTTTAAAAGATCTCATTTCTTAAGCTTGAAAAATTACAAATAAGTACTTATTTTTTAAGAAGATTTCTGAAACGGGTAATATTTCTTCTGCGTAAATTGTGAGGAGTCCATACCGCAATTAAAAAAATAGGGATCAGAGGATGCATGATAAATTGATTAGGTGTAGGTGTACAATGAAAATGACATCTTCAATCAATGCCATATCTAATAATGATACCATCATGTATTAGGGGTGATACCGGTCCGGTTTCGACCGGTTTCGGCATATTTTTCGGTCGAAATCGGTTATCCAATTTGAGATTTTTAGAAACCGGAACCGGTTGAGATAATCCGGTCCGGTTTCGATTGAGTCAACCGGTTCCGGTCCGATTTATCCGGTTTTCATTCACGGGACATATTTTGGACCCAACACATCAAAAATTCACAATTCAACCCACAAAATATCAACCAAAAACCCATAATTCAACCCCTTTTTTTGGGCCCAACAAAAAAGGATCAATTTTGAACCCAATACATAAAAAAAAATCCATAAAAATATAATTAAGCCCATAAAAATAGTTTATATATATATATATGGGGTTGATTGTATATAATAAATATATATATTAGACCAATATACATATATATAACCAGTCCGGTTTCGACCGGTTTCTAAAACACATAAACCGGATCGAAATTATTTTTCCGGTTTATAAAATTTTATAAACCGGAACCGGATCGAAATTATTCAACCGGTTTAAAAAATCCGGTCTGATCCAATTTTTTCGGTTTCGATCGATTTTCCGGTTTGAACTAACAGCCCTATCATGTATCAGCTCCGCATATGGAGTGGCGGGCTGGCAGCCAAATGGTACGCGCCTCATGTTCCTCGTACCATGTAAGGATTCAAATTCTACCATCCTCATCCCATTTCCCCCGAGTTAGCTTTGAATGAGAGTAAGATTGAGTAATTGATAATCATTTTCATAATGATTTTCTTAACAGTTCCAGAATGATCCACAAATTTTGGAAGATTTTTTTGACCCCACTAATCAAGATTTCTAGCTTTGCCCCTACTTATAGTACTCATGGGTGTGTGTGTGTGTCTATCTATATATATTTTGGTACTTCGGAATATCATGGGTGTATATATTTGTGTGTGAGTATTCGTATTGTTGTCCCATAAGGGTTAAATTTTTTGTTTAACGATATGAACAGGGACGAAACTATCAAGAGGGTGTGGCACATCACACGTGCCACCCTTATTTCAAAACAAAGTACATATATATATCGTTCAATGAAAATATATGTAAAGTGTACCTTGGCTGAGTGGTTTGGGTGTGTGCCACAATGAGGTATTGTTCTCCGGAGCTTTGGGGCCTTTTGTCTCTGTAAAAAAAAGGCCATTGATTTTCGCGCTCCAAGATTTACTGCAGGCGCTCCATCTTTTTATTTTTACACTGTGATCAGTGTAAAAACAAAATACACTGTGATATTGTCAACAACATCACAGTATAAAAACAAAAAGGTGGAGCGCCTGCAGTAAATCTTAGAGCGCGAAAATCAGTATCCAAAAAAAATCACATTTGATAGTTTTGCGTAGGGGTGATATCGGTTCGGTTTTGATCGGTTTTGGCATATTTTTCGGTCGAAACCGGTTATTCGGTTTGAGATTTTTAGAAATCGGAACCGGTTGAGATAATACGGTCCGGTTTCGACCGACTCAACCGGCTTCGGTCCGGTTTATTCGGTTTTCATTCATGGGCCATATTTTGGGCCCAACACATCAAAAAATCCACAATTTAACCCACAAAATATCAACCAAAAACCCATAATTCAACCCCTTTTTTTAGGCCCAATAAAAAAGGATCTATTTTGAGCTCAATACGTTAAAAAAAACCATTGAAACATAATTAAGCCCATAAAAATAGTTTTTATATATATATATATATATATGATTGATTTTATATTATAAATACATTTATTAGACCAATATACACCAATATACATATATATATAATCGGTCCGGTTTCGACCAATCTTTAAAACACATAAAACCGGATTGAAATTATTTTTCCGCTGGATCGAAATTATTCGACCGGTTTGAAAAATTCGGTCCGGTCCTGTTTTTCAGGTTTCGATCGATTTTTCGGTCTCAGCTAACAGCCCTAATTTTGCGTCAAACTTTGTGAATTATTAATTCATCTCGACGAGAGAAATCGGAAAAGTAAAAAAAAATTACTTCCCCCAAATATTTTGGAAAATATTCAAGGTAAGTCCAAAAATCGCTTTTGGAGCTTTATCTTAGAATTTTCAAAATTATTTGGGTAAAATTAAAAAAATTTAAATTTTCAATTTCTTTTGTTAAGACGAATTTGGTGCAAAATTATGAAACACGATTTTTTTAATAAGGACAAAACTAGAAAAAGTAAAAAGCCCCGCACCCGAGTTCATAAAATTTTAGTAAAGATTTTTTTAAAAAAAAATCAACAACTTTACCAGGCCATCTTTATTTTTTTGGGTAAGTTTCACCGACACCCCTTAGAGCATCCGCAATGGTAATAATCAAAACCAATAACTAAAATGTGCCACGTCAGCATTTGATTATCTATTTAGTCCATAATCAAACTTAACAACCTCTACCTCCACATTGATTATTTTTGTATCCCTAACCAAAAAAATCCCCATAATATATAATGCACATTTGTCCAATCGCAAACGAGTTCTAATCACGCACTCGACCACACCAAATTATTCGTCTTGATGAGACGATTCCAATGTGGGGTGTTTTTGAGTTATTGAATTTTGAGTTCAGTTATTGAGTTTGGTTATTGAGTTTTAATTATTGATAAAAGTTGTTAAGTTTGGTTATGGAATGGGTGTAATTTAGTTATTTGCTAAAAGACTTGTAACTTTGCTTATTACAATGTGGGGTGTTTTTTTAGTATTGTTGTTAAATTTGTTTATCCACACCCATTAGCTTATTACAATGGGGATGCTCTTAGATTTTACCAAAGTCACCCTGTCACCTCGTTTACTCTTTGAAATCACACTGCACCCCCCTACTTTAGTATTCTGTGTAACAGTTCAGTCCATTTGCTCTTTTAATACCAATTTTGCCCTTGCCAACCAAAACAACTCATATAACTAGTTAATTAAAACCTGTTCAAAAAAAAACTAGTTTATTAAAATTAAATAAACGTAAAACTAACAAATTAATACCAAATAAACCACTACCAAATCGACCAATCTAATAGATAGTTTAGCCTAAATAAATTATTTGTGTTTTTTTTGTCTTCTTTAAATTTATTTGAATAACGTCTTCTTTAAATTTTGATTGCCCCGAAACTTGTTACTTTTTCTATTCGCATTGATGACGGAAATGTAAAAAGTAAAATAATTATGACCAAGAACTATAAAAAAAAAGTTCATTAAAGTAAAATTAAAATTCAAAATTAAAATTTTAACAAGAGAGGAGTCCAAAAGGTAAAAAAAGTATGGACCGAACTTGAAAAAAAAGCAATCAAACAAAATTAAAAAAATCATGTTTCTTTTGAAATATTTTGCCGTCAATAAAAATTTGTCATAATTCTTTCACTTTTCATATTACTCTTGTCAATGCGAATCGAAAAAGTAATAAAATTCGAGGTACAATTAATAAAAATTTAAAAAAAGGAAAAAATAAACCCAAATAATTAATTTTTGCCAAACTATCTCGTGGATTGATCGATTTCTTATTGGTTTAGGACATTTAGCATTAATTTGTTAGTTGTATGTTGATTTTGATTAACGAGTGGTATGATTTGTTTTGCTTGCAAGGGCAAAATTGGTATTAAAAGAGCAACTGGACTGAAGTGATACACAGGACAGAATACTAAAGTAGAGGAGTGCAGTGTGATTTCAAAGAGTAAGAAGGTGACAGTGTGACTAGTAAAATTCAGGGGATGTTAGTGAAATTTACCCTTTACTATTTCCTGTAGAATTGCCGGTTTTACTGGCGAAGTTGACCACAGGAGTGGCAGATTGTGCTTTAGCCTAGAATGGTTTGACAAGGAATACCCATATGGATATCAATAAAAAGAGGCCCATTCGAAGTACAGTCTACAGATGGTAATGCTGCCTTGCCTGACTCTACAAAATCTTCGAGATTTGGGCGTCCTTTTGCCTGCCTGTAGAGTAGGGCTGTTACCTGAGATCGAAAACTCAATCGAAATTGGAAAAATCGGACTGGATTGAATTTTTTAAATCGATCGAATAATTTCGATCGGGTTCCAATTTATAAATTTTATAAATCGGAAAAATAATTTTGATCCTGTTTATGTGTTTTAAAGACCGGTCGAAACCGGACCGGTTATATATATGTATAATATATACATATATATATAAAAACGTATAATATATACATATATACATACATATATAAACTGTTTTTATGGGGTTTTTTTTTATGTATTGGGCTCAAAATTGATCCTTTTTTGTTGGACCAAAAAAAAGGGGTTGAATTATGAGTTTTGGTTGATATTTTGTGGGTTGAATTGTAGATTTTTTGATGTGTTGGGCCCAAAATATGACCCATGAATGAAAATCGGATAAATCGGACCGAAACCGATTGAGCTGGTCGAAACCGGACCATATTTTCTCAACCGGTTCTGGTTTCTAAAAATCTCAAACCGGATAACCGGTTTCGACCGAAAAATATGCCTAAACCGGTCAAAACCAGACCGGTATCACCCCTACTGTAGAGTGTAGACCAACGGAAGATAGCAAAAAGTATACTCCCATCCATCGCTCTCATTCACCGCTCTCAATCTCCGAAAGGGTTTTTATTTTAAAATTCGGACCATTAATTGTCGAGACGGACGATGAGATTGAGCTATGTGATGGAAGAGCGATGAAACAGAACGGTGGGAATAGACTTTCTGGGGAGACAATGGTTCACCAGAAACCCTCTTTTTTAAGCATGTTTTCACCATTTTGGTAGTAGCATAATACTGGCTTCCTTTTTGTGGGTTTTGATTGGCAACTAAAGTCTTCGTCCTTGTTTTTCCTAAATTATTTGTCTGATATTTTTTCGGCATTTTTTTAGTTTTCGTGATCTTTCGTCAAAAAATTTATGAGCAATTATTCATAGGAAATTGATTTTAGCACTCCAAAAAATGATGGAGGGGCTCCAAAACGACGTCGTTTTGTGTATCAACACAGTTCAATTTTGGAGCCCCTCCATCAATTTTTGGAGTGCCAAAATCACAATCCTTATTCATATCAACAGAAATATTAACATAATGAATTTGAATTAAAAGAAGTTCAGATATGACTACAGTAAAAACAAAAACAGTTTACAATTTCAATTTTTTCGTCTTTACTTTTTGTTTGTAAGTAATTTTATTGTTTTTTAGACCCCTTTCATCGTGCCGATGAGAAGTACTTTAAAACCAAAAATTTTAAAAAAGACGCACAAACTACCAAACCAATAATTTTGGACAAACATGGCCTCTTATTGGAAAATAATATACTCCCTCCGTCCCATTCAATTTGTTTGTCCAATTTCGACATAGGTCCCTTTTAAAAAATTGTCTATATCTCACAATCTATAATGTTTTACATAATTTTGAAAATATCATATTTTAGATCTAATTGAGATCTATCAAATAAGATCCATATTACATATAAAAAATATTATAAATCGAAACATATAGACAATTTTGTAAGAGGTCCCAAATAGTGAAAAGAGACAAACAAATCGGGACGGGGAGAGTAGTACAGTATGCCACAAGACATGTTGGATGCGTACTTGGGTATTCATATCACAGCGATGCCTTGCACTAATCTGGCAGTAAAAGTTCCTCTTTGAATTCTCATGTTCTACCTCTAAGAGCATCCGCACCAATTTCTCTAAATTTTGGACCAAATTAGAGAGGAAAAAGTCACTTTATTACTTTAGTTATTCACTTTTAAAATGTCTACTGCATCAGATTCTCTATTCTAACAAGGCCCTATAAATATAAATTTTTCTTTGCCTATTTGTTCATTCTTTATTTGTATTGCAACCAACAAGCCGGTTGTTTGGATCAGCAGTGCTATCGTATATTTCTATCGCATGCGTGTAGCTAGGGCTTACTCTGGCTCCCACAAAATAGAAAAAATATCCATAAATTTTAAAATAATTTTTTATGGGGCCCTATAAAAAATCAGCTCCAAATGATATCTATAAGTATTTTTCCTGGATTCGTAAGGGTAAAACAGAGTAGTTGAGCAATTTTCCCAATGAATTCCGAAAAATACTTATCGGTATGCGTTGGAGCTGATTTTTTATAAGGCCCCATTAAAATTTATGGATTTTTTTTTTGGTATTTTTGTGAAATCCGAAGTTAGTCTCACACGCGTGCAATAGAAACGTAGGGTAAAAATCAGAGGTAAGGCTAGACTTTCTGGTCATCAGATTGGGACGTGGAACAAGATGTCAGATGTAAACAAAATTCAACCAAACCAAAAACATTAAAAATACTGCTAATTGGGTGAACAGTCTCTCGCTGCAAGAAGCAAGGAACTGTAGCAAATGTTAAATTACCGAATTCCCAAACGAGGCTGATGCAGTCCCATTTCTATGTCTTCCCTCGCTATTTTAGTTTTCAAAGGAGAATAAAGAGTGAGATGTGGATCCCCTAACACCCCCACAATATTGTTCCTCTAAAGACTTTGAGGTTTTTTTTTAATTTAAAAAAATCACATTTTTTAAGTTTTGCGCCAAATTTTTATGGATTATTGACTCGTCTCGATGAGTGGATTGGAAAAGTAAATTTTCTATTTTTACTCAAATAAAGTCCAAATACTATTGATTCATCTATAGGCAAGACGAAGTATAATAATTCATAAAAATTTGACGCAGAAGTAATGCAAAAAAAAATTGAATAAAGACAAAACTAGAGCCTGTTCGGTTTGAATTTTGAGAGAGGTTTTAAATTATAATGAGTGGAAAAAGATATATAGAGAAAATTTATTAAAGAAAGTGCAAAGAAATTTTGAATACTCCAAACAATCAAGCCCAAAAAGCCCCAAAAGCTCCGGAGGAACCACGCCTATTTGGGGCGAAATTGGGAATTGGAAAATTCACCTTATACACCCGTGAATCCTTTGTGAACAAATATTCTGTGAGAAAAAAATACCACTGCGGAAAAGGAAAAGGAAAATATATTCCTTCGGGTGTGATTATAGAATATTTGTATTCCTTCGGCATTGGGTTACCATTTAAAAGATCATGCGACATTTTTAATTAACAAATGACCAGCCTACCTATGAATACGACGAAAAGGCTCGTCCCTCGTGGCCCCTGTAAAGCCGTACCCTCGGGACCACACAAAAAACTGGCACTCTCACCGACCCCATTGGAAGCTCTCTCTCTCTCTCTCTCTCTCTCTCTCTCTACAAAATACACACACGCACGTAAATACACACATTACAACGTTTTTCCTAGAAATGTCAAATGTATAGTAGTATACGGAGAATCGCGCACTAGCGCCGTATTCACGTATCCGATTCCGATATTCGAAATGATTGCTCTTCGTAGATATTTGTACGCCTGTGGGGCTTTAGAATCTTCCGCACGCGCGAAAATATCAGTGTGCTACCCACGCGCTTCACTGGGCGTGACGCGTGGCGGAAGAGTGACTTGCTCCCGAAGTATCGAGCTGGGAAGAGCGAGTACGTCGGATTCCCATACATGCACTGCTGCTGCTGCAGCTGCAACGATGGACTGCCCGTTGTGCCATGGATAATAAATTTCAAAATTACAAATAGAGATATATAAGTGTGGATTTAGTTTTACAAGTCAAATATTAGTAATTTATTTTTTATTTTTATTTAAGAAAAATACGTATTTATTAGTTTTGCATCAAAATATTAAGTCACTTGACTTTTTAATTCAAATCCACACCTTTTTTTTCCTTTTTGTTCTTTTATTTTTTATTTTTTGCTTTAATTTCCATTACATTTTTTTGATTAATCATCTGGTCGTGATGAGAGGAGTCTAAAAACTAAAAAAAAATTGACCAGAAGCAAAAAAAATAAATCACTAAAAACGACAAAAGCATCAAACAACTGTCTTTTTTGTCTAAAGTGTCGTCTTATATGAACTTTTTTCAACGTCGGTCCATATTTTTATACTTTTCCGATTCATCTCGTCGAGACAAACGATTAACCCTAAAAATTAGAACGAAAAGCTAAACAAAAAGTTACAAAAAATAAAAAAATACCAAAATAAGTTTTGGATAAATTAGTTTATAAGAACACAGCAATGAAAGGGAATTTTTTACTAGTAATAGAAAACTATTTTAACGCTCTTTTGTTTTTAATAAAAGGGAATTTTTTTTCTAGTACTATAAAACCTATTTACAAAGTCCTTGAATGATTAAGCAAAGAATGAATGATGGTTTTGTAATTTTACACAACTAGAAAAAGAAAAAACGAATAATTTTACATAGCTAGAAAAAAAAAAACCGAATGCATTCAAATTTCTAAAACAATGTTAAGATCATTGTACTATAAATTATATTTTCGCATATTGTTAGATTTTTTTGGAGGGTTCTAACCTAAAATCGATCAATTGGCAGTGTTTGAATTTGGATATCTACAAGAACCATGTGAGGGTTTTAATGCAGAGGTGCCAATGGATTAATGAAGAGATCTAAACGTCCAAAACAGTGGTTCTTTTTCTTTTAACAAAATGGCATCGAACAGGAAATAATTGTTCGGTAAAAACTTTCTCCCTTATTAACGGTGACCTTTACCAACGTAAAGTTTGTTTATATAACTCGATGGTTACAATGGAGGTTTTGGGGAGAAGTTTTTCGATGCCGGGTGGGCACGGGCCACGTGGTGCCGAGCACCATCTCGGCCGTACAAACGTGTTTTGAACGGTTCAGATTTGTTTGGGTAATTTTTTTTAGTGTAAAATTACCAAAACACCCCTTCAAGCCCAAACAGATCTGGGCCGTCCAAAACACGTTTGGACGGCCGAGATACGTGCTCGACACCACGTGGCCCGTGCCCGCTCGGCACTGAAAATTTTCTCGGTTTGGGGACAGAAAGAGTGGATGAGTATGTGAAAAACTTGGTGGAAAAAAATTTATAAATGGTTTGAGGAGGGGTAAAGATTAGAGGCCCCGTTTGATAACCCTCCAAGGGGTTGGGATTGGATTGGTAGAGTGTTGGTATTATTAATACCTTGTTTGGTAACCAAAAATGGTTCGGACTAGTAGTCCGATGGGATTAAAAATCCGAGTAATAGGGGGTATTGCTAATACCCCGTGGGACTTGGTATTGAGGGGTATTAATAGTCCAATCCCAACTCCTTCACATTACCAATCCCTTTTCATTACCAATTTCTTCTATCAATCCAATCCCATCATCTAATCCCATCTCAAACAAACATGATATTAATAATCCCATCATTTAATCCCATCCCAAACAAACATACTCATTATCAATCCCTTCTCATTACCAATCTCATCTCCTTACGAATCCCAATCCTAATCCCATCTCTTTTACGTATCCCATCCATCTATCACTGTTATCAAACGAGGCCAGAAAGAAGTCCTGGCAAGGTGGGCAACGAGGTTGCTGGGCGGTGCTTTTTGGGAATTTCGCTCGGGACTTCGGCAATTTGGGGGAGCAGAGAGGCTCCCGGAGATGCTCAAAAATAAGATTTTTCGATTTTCTTCGGACAAAATAAAAGGTCTTGATTAGTTCTCTAATTTGGTGCGAAAAAATTCAAAAAAATTCATGAACTTTGAAGTACTTTATTTTTTTATTCAAAAATTGTACTACATCTTTTCGTTGGAGGCTTTTATTTTGGAATGGAGGAAGTAGAATTGTTCGTTCTTAAACGAACATCAGAAATTCAGTAGTTCTTTTGGGACCCCACACTCAATTTGAATGAGTTTGTGTGTTTTGTGGTGTGTTCTGGACCTTTTGGTTATAGAGAGTAATTGTTGGAGCAGTGTGTGTTCCAGATTCAATTTCAAGCAGGAGTATTTATTTTTTAAGATGACAATTTTAAATTCAAAAATAATGTATTTACATAAATATTTTTTCTAGTAATATGAATCTTGTTCGATAGATCTCATCGAAATCATTTAAATGGTGCAAAAAAATTCAAAAAATTATTTTTTATTTACATTATTTTTAAGTTTGAAAATCCAAAATAAGTACTTATTTTTAAAAAAAGTGTTATGGAACGGGGTTATTATGATTCGGAAAAGATATGAGGACCGACGGTCCCCGGACCGAAATCGTACCGACGGCCTCGGTCGGCCGCCTCCGGCCACTGGACGGCCGATCCGAGCCGTCCAAAAATTCTAAAAAAAAAAAACGAGGGGGCCTTCGTGAGAATCAACGGCATCCGATGTGTGTAAGGTGCTTGATCAAGCACCCTTTTTTTCGTGTATATATGTATATTCGTGTGTATATACATATATACACGAAAAATAGGGTGCTTGATCAAGCACCCTACATACATCGGATGCCGGCTCGGATCGGCCGTCCGGTGGTCGGAGACGGCCGACCGAGGCCGTCGGTACGATTTCGGTCCGGGAACTGTCGGTCCCAATAGCATTATGATTAGGGAGAAGAGAGTAGGGAGATTCGATGGAGTCTTTGGAACTAGTGCAAATGAATGGTCAGAGAAGAGAAAGAAGGAGGAAGTGTCGGTTCGGAAAGTCTGTTGACACAGATTTTGTAGACATAGATTGTACACAGATTTGTTGTGGGACTCACTACAGGTCCTACACAAATAATTTAAACTGTTCATTAAATAAAAATATTTTTTCAAGGGTCCTCGCGAAAAATCAGCTCAATCCGATTTAAATACTCGATTCAATCATCTAACTTTTCATTATCGTGACATCCGAATGAAAAGTTAGATGATTGAATCGAATATCTAAAGATATTAGATTGAGCTGATTTTTTGTGAAAACCCTTGAAAAATTGTTTTACATTTAATAAACGGCTTGGATTATTTGTGTGGGATTCGAAGTGAACCCCGCATCAAATTTGAGCATGGTGTCTATGTATAATTGTTATGTGGGTAGCATTGCTGGTGTCGGTTTGGAGTACTATCTTTTTCTTTCGTTAAAGTGCAGTTATTTGATTTCAGATAAAAGAAAGGAAAAATAAATTTCCCACGAGTAAAAAGATTGGAAGATAAAAAGAAAAGAAAATACTAGTAAGTCCATAACATCAAATTTCCGTACACTCGCACTTATAAATGAATGCCAAAATAAAAAATAAAAAATCCTACCCCATACCTGGATAGTAATTTTGCATAAATAATGCCAGCATCTTTGAGAGGTTCCCAACACTGGGGTGATTTCGGAAAAGTTTCAAAAGACCGATTCAGTTCGGGATAAATATTTTCAGGACTGATCCGGACTGGAGTTAAGTTCGGTTCGTACAGTCGTGAATTTCAATATGCCCGAAATGGGCCTTGGTTGGGCCAAATATAAAAATTGACAGTGGGCAAATGGCCCAAACTCTTCAATTTAAGTAAATTTTGAAATATGTTAATTTAAAATATATTAAAAAACCCTCGGTTTATATAATCGGCTCGGTTCCTTCCTAGTCGAACCATTTAATATCAGTTCGAGTTGATTCACTTAAAATTCCAGTTACCCAAGACTGAACCGAAAATTAAAATTTTTCCTTCTCTAGAATCGAAACCAGGTAAAAACCGACCGAAAATTGGAAAAACAAAATGGTCGGTTTTTCCAGTTGGCCGGGATCCGGCGGTTTTTTTAAACACCCCTAGGCGAACACCTATAACTGACTTAAATGAAATACTCCATATAAAACAAAAAAAACAAAAAACAAATGTGTGTTGTATTATTTATTAACGTCCAAAATGGAGTAGTAGCAATTCAGTCTCAGAAAAGGGGGCAACCTGCATTGCCGTACTCTGCTTTAAACAATGGGACTAGGAAGTGGAGAAAATAAATTCGCGTGCATCCAAGTTAAACCCACGGTTAATGTCGCTCTACTATCCCCACTATAATCACATTAACATCTAACCGTAATACCGATAATTGCTTTCGGTATTATTGTGACAACTATTATCACAACGATAATGACCAAACAATACTACGGTCACTGCTACTATCACCGTCGCAATCACCACTAGTACATTTTAAGTTTTAGGTATGATTCCTTGCTTAACTCCTACACAGCAAATGGTGACTGGCAAGTAAAAGTTGGATTCCTCGAGTGATTAAGCTACCCATCCTTTGAAAAAGTGATTGAACTAAGAATATTTAATTCTTTGTCCTGGTAAACTAGTAAAAATAAAAGCTTAATTCTTAAGTTTACCAACATAGCAATTGATTAATAGAGCAGATGTAATAGTCCATTCCCAGTTTTTTTTTTTTACTACTATAATACTACACTTAAATTTTCCATGGACGAATAAAAAACAGTTAATGAAATATCTAACACACATTGTTTTTTAATATTGCAAGTACCTTATGCTCTCTTTGAAAATTACTCAATCCGATCTTGTACCTCCTCTGAGCTGTAAAGGTTAACAAAACCAATATCCATAACCACATCACAAAGCTTCTCAAAAAACCCCCCCAAAAAAAACTACAGTACGTTAGAGAAATAAAATTAAGCAATAAGGCCCTGTTCCGCTAAAGGAAATAAATACTTATTTTTTGAATAAAAAGTGATATATTGTGAGAGAATGATCTGTCTCGTAAAATAAAAAATAAGTATTTAAAAAATAAAAATCTTAACGAAAGGGGACCTAAAAACGATACCTGGATTGTGAGAAGGTGGGGAGACCCTTCAGAGTTCCCCAAATAAAACCAATTAACATCTGTAAAGGTCCCCAAAACCTACTGCAGACTTTAATGAAACATATGGACCAAATAGGGAACAAATGTGTTTGTTGTATCAATTAGGAGAATGATTTTGCCACTCCCCTTTTTGTTAATGTTATTTCCCTTTGTGTCTTTATTAGATGATTTGTTTTGTGAGAGAAGATGAGGGACATTAACAATGTACTCTGCTGACCATGTGACTTGGAAGTGGAGAAATTTGTGGGGATGACAGCTACTACAGTACTATTTTAGCGGAACAATATGACAAAAAAGGCCCCAAATTAATTTTTTGAATTCCATTCGGGGCTCACAATAATAATCGGGAATGATCATTTCGTAGACCTCGTAAAGTAAAAATTAAACCGATGCAAGAAAATAATTTCATCGGACATCGAGAGATATGTAGACAAAAACTCCAGTATTTTGTTTTATGAAATGGAAGCACGGTTTAAGCTTAAGATATTTTAACTACCCATTTTATAAAAGGAAGCATGCATGTCTATCGATGTCTAGTCAAGTTATGTTTACGAATTTTATTCTTTGTAGTATCTTTTTTTTTGCCAAAAGTTGAGAGGTAGTATTTATCAAAAGATCCCCATGGGGGCAGGTTGGGAGTCCACAGATCGAACACTCCAACAGAAAGAGCGTATAAGCGCATAGATGCGCCGCCCTACAGAATAAGAAGAAACCCCCCAAAGGAGGACGAAACCCCCCGAAGGAGGACGAAACCTCCCGAAGGAGGACAAACCCCCCAAAGAGGGGACATTATTAAAATAAATAACAAAAAAAGAAAAAGAAAAAAGAAGCACCGCCGTGACATCCGCCGCCACTCTTTCGCAACTATCTTGATAGACTTGTAACCACCACCTCTGCTTCACAAAATAGGAACACATCGTTGGGAGGTGGTCGCCCAACAAACGTGGTAGACGGCGTCAGGTTACAGATCTGAGAAGATGGAGGCTGAGAACGGTGGTGGACAATATCTTACCCGCAACCACTGAAAGCGAAGCTCCGGAACGTTGCTGGAAAACGATCTGGCTGAAAAGTTCCCAATGGACGCCCGAACTTCAATTGCAGAATTGAGAGAGGAGACAGTTCGACGGTGGAGAGAAGGGAATAGAGGGAGAGAGATCAGAGGGGAATGATCCCTCCCCTCCCGCCGCCTGAGAAGGGGGGGAGGGGAAGGGTTGTTGGCGGCTAGGGTTTGAAGTTTTTTAGTGATAGAGGGAGAGAGAGGTTTTTTCCGAATTTGCCTTCTTTAATATTCAAACCCTAAAATAATTTGGATCAGTATTGAAGGTTTTGAAAAGAGAGATAAGGTGCAGAGGTGAACTAAAATTATGGAAGCAATGAACTAAAAATTATTTGCCAAATACAAAAGCCAAAGTAAAAACTCTAAGGAGATTTACATGCCCTTAATATACAGAATTTTACTAGAGCCATCCTAACTTACATCCAACACCTCTCCTACTTATATACGGAGTATATGGGATTTACATAAGTGGTTTAGCTAAACAATAACTCCATTTCATGAGAACATAAGAGTATTTTCCGACAAAATGATATTGACACTTCAAAAATTGATGCAGGCACTCCAAAAAATAAAGGAAAGTGGTTTTGGAATTACACTGATTTTGGAGTGTCTGCATCAATTTTTGAAGTGTCAATATAATTTTCCATGTCATTGCTACCACATAAGTGTAGTCGTAAGGCCTTATTTGGAGCATTTTATTTAAAACAAAAATGATAAAGGTACATATTTTTTTATCTGTATCATCGTGTACAAATTAGTTTTGGGCCCTCCCAAAATAATCCGATTTGCTCATTTTATTTAAAGTTGCTGCAAAAAATCAGCTAAACCGGATACGGTATTTGCTACGCATCAAACTTTGCTTCAAAATTTGAGCTCGAATTTTGGGACAAAATTGGATGTATCATAAACGCCTCTATCGATATCCGATTTAGCTTATTTTTTCAGAGGCCCTGAACAAAATATTTTAAACAAAATGAGCGGCTTGGATCAATTTTTTTGGGATCCAAACGGGCACAAAACTGATTTGTACGCGGGGTATGTGCCGGTATGTCTGTACCGATAGCATTTATGTATTTAAAATTAGGGATGCTAATTTTCTAGGGGGAGATTTCAAGTTTTCAACTGATGATTTTGTTATGTGAGCATTTATTCCTAGGTTTCTAATACTTTTTTAAGGAAAAGAAATGCATACAAATAGGCCCCGTTCAGTTGCCAGGAAAGTACATGAAATGATGGAAAAATCAACTTTCCCATAACTTTCCTAGTGTTCAGTTGGCAGGAAAATTCTAGGACTTACCAATTTAAGTTTTCCTGCAGGAACTACTTTCCCGCAAAAGTGATCTTGCAAAAAACACAGGATTTTGCGTCGCGGGAAAAGGAAAATGAGTGAACACTCACAAAATTTTCCCGAAAGTTTCTTTTTCCTGACAAATGAACAACTAAACCTTAATTTTTCTTGCAAAATTCTTTTGTTAAATGAACACTCACAGGAAAATAATTTTCTTTTTCTTTTACTTCACCTCACTTCACTTTTTCTGGGAACTAATTTTTCACACAACTTTCTCGACAACTGAACGGAGCCTATGTAAAACACAACTAGAGAAAAACATATTTATCTCAAACTTACAGTAAAAGCAAGAGTATATGTTTAGACAAGCCTTTTCCAAGATAGCAAACCGAAGGCGCCGCCTCTGAATCTTGTGATGAGCCTTTTCTACTCTAGGAGAGTAAAGCCTTCCAGGCTAAGCTTGTATTTTTAGGTGTTTATATTTTAAATACTAGGTATAATATTATTTAGTTAACTACTCCTATATAACGAATGGTGAGTATATAGCAAATAAAAGTTCAAGCCCGTTGGAGTTCTCAAGTGAATTAATGAAGGAGATTTTTTTCGGGAAATGATTTTGTCACTCCCTTTTTTGTTAACACCACCCATTTGCAAGTGTATTTTTGCATCGAAAATACACTTGCAGGAAAGTGGCGTTAACAAAAAAGGGAGTGACAAAATCAGCAGCTTTTTTTCCCAATCGACAATTGAATAGTGGAGATTTTTTTCCTTATCATTTATATATTACTAACTTTTAGGTGTATATATTTTAAATGGCAGGTATAATTATTTAATTAACTACTATGTATCGAATGACGACTATCAAGTAAAAGTTGAGGACCGTTGTGGTCCCGAAGTAACAATTGAATAGAGGACATGGAATACACGTCCAAACGTACCAAAAGAAAAAAAGAGAAAATAATAGAGGGCATGGAATAGTCTACTTCTAATAAAAAATATTTAAATGATTTTTTGAACTTTAAATAGTACAATGCGATCTTTTACATCCTTCGAAAAGTTATGGCTATGCTCGGAACTTGCAGAAAAATGTCGGAAGCAAGAAATTTTTTTTAAAAAAAAATAAATTCTCTCACTGTTTGGTTCTTAAGAAAGAGAAGGAAAATTTCAAAACTTTAACTCAACTTTTCTCTCAATTTCTTTTTAAATTTTCTTCACATTTTTCCCTTCGTTATTTTCTCATCATCTTTTAAAACTACTCCATCATGAAAAAACCTTAACTAGGAAGGAAAGAAGGAAGGAATTTAAAGGCGTGTCCTATTGAGTCGAGGGCAAAACTGTCCACAAAGTTTCACCCCAACGGAAATACCCCCAAATCTGTCGTTTTGTTTACACCCCTCCTCCCTTCCAGCCTTTTTCCTCTCTCTCTCTCTTTCTCTCTCTCTCTCTCTCTCTAGAGACTCGCATCGGATCAGATATATAAGACTGCACCGATACATTGCCCACACACCCCACTCTCTTTCTCTCTCCATCCTAACCCTCACTCTCTCCCCCCACATTCCCTCTCTCTCTCTACCAAAAAATGTCAGGTCGCGGTGGCGGCCGTGGACGCGGTGGCGGAGGTGGCGGACGAGGCCCACCTCCGTCTACCAGCGTCGGAAGAGGCCGCGGTGGACCCCCGCCCGTACGTCAACCTCCCGTCCCTTCCCATTACCCTTCGCCTTCTACCACGCCTTCACCCGACTACCCCTCCTTGCCATCTTCTTCGACCGGGTCGTCTCTCGCCAGAGAGTTCGATCGTAAGCTAACCCTCCCGTCCACCCCGTCGCCGTCGTCGCCAGCGCCGTCCGTACAGACGCCGGCGCCGTCGCAGGCTCCACAGTTGCCTGTTGTGACGGCGCCGTCGTCGTCGAAGTCGTTACGGCCTCCGGCGAGGCCGGGGTTCGGTCGCGCCGGCCGTAAGTGCGTGATCCGCGCGAACCACTTTCTCGTCGACGTCGTCGACAAGGATCTACACCACTACGACGTAAAAACCCTACCCCTCTCTCTCTCTCTCTCTCTCTCTCTTGTTTTGCTTTGTACGACGTACTTCTGGATTTTTTTAATCTCTATGTGTTTTTTTTAATCGGTAAATATAACACATGCTTTAAACCGTTTCATCGTGTCTGTTTTCTACGGTTAAATAGTTATCTTGTGTTGTTGAGTACGCTTCACTCGACTTTTCGTTTTTGCTTTCGGTGGATTTGATCGGTGTTATTATTGTGTTACTCGTGCCGTTATTATGTCAACTTCTTGTGCTGGGGTCATATCTCAAGTTCATCTCCCGTTAGAGAGGAGTGCTGGTGCATAGTTATTTTATAGGAAAATATTTTGTGCGTGTTTGTTTGTATATATGTGTGTATATTTCTACCTACTGCTCAGATCTTTTACTGCTAAAATGTTTGTATTCTTATATTGGGATGTTTAGTATGTATTGTCTCTTGTAATTGGTTTTTTGATGATATTTTTGCGGGGTTATGATGTTTCATTTATTTTTCATTTGAGATGATTGCTGATGTAGTGATGTATATGGTTGAGGATGGGGATCCTCTCCAGTCTTCTTGTGAGACTGGATGGTCCTGTCCAAGGACTTTGTAGGCCCGTCTATGACGTGTGACGTTCACTTTTTAAAACTTCTTGTGTTTGTCAACCACGGCTAAAGGGTATGGTCATCGACTTATCGGATGTTGACTGATATGCTTTTGAAAGAAGTTTTATAATGCGAAAAGCTGATTCTGATTCAGTGTTTCATATTTTATTTTTCTCACTTTTTTGCAACATAAACGTGATGGACATGATTTCTGGTGCAGCAAATGACACATACACACCCACCAACCACACTCCGCATATATGTAGGCCCCACATATATAACTGTGGGCCCCACACAGGATGGGGCCGACAAACATTTGAGACGGGTGTGGTCGGTGGGTGCATACTTATCATTTTCCTTTTTGGCATGGTTGATGATCTTGATGAGTTTTATAAGTGAACGGTTCAGTCATTGAAGTGGGAGCAGGAAGGTGCCCGCAAAGTGCTTGAGGATCCCAGTCCATTCAAGCGTATGGTTTAGCCACATTTCTGCTGCCCCAATGTTTATGGACTGTTGTGACTGATGCTAGTAATGTAGTAGAGCATCACAAAAATGCTGCAATTGTTCTGGCTGGTTTAAGAGGGTTTCGCAGCACTTGTGTTTTGAAGGGATTATAGTTTGTTTGTCTAGGTGTGTGTCAAAAAGTGATTGGTCTTTCTCTAGGTGTTTGTCGAAAAGTGATTGGTCTTTCTCTAGGTGATGCATTTAACTGAAGTCTTTTAGTTTTTGGATTGAGCTATACTTCCATCCAAAATTGACATTGTTCTACTCTAATTTTGTGATCCAGAACATGCATTGGAGTGTTTCATGGCACCTGTGTTGTGAAGGGATTATAGTTTGTTTGTCTAGGTGTTTGTCGGAAAGTGATTGGTCTTTCTCTAGGTGATGCATTTAACTGAAGTCTATTAGTTTTTGGATTGAGCTATACTTCCATCGAAAATTGACATTGTTCTACTCTAATTTTGTGATCCAGAACATGCATTGGATTGTGATTTGACTTCAATTTTGAATCTTCTAAGTTCGGCTTAGTTTGCTTGGTGTAATTTTTACAATCATGGTTCTCATCGAAACCTGATTGATGGTGTAGGTGACTATAATTCCGGAGGTCACCTCGAAGAATGTTTGCAGGGAGATTATTAGTGAGCTTGTAACAGCGTACCGCGAGTCTCACTTGGGCAAATGCTGGCCAGCTTATGATGGCAGGAAGAGTTTATACACTGCTGGGTCACTGCCTTTCTCCTCAAAAGACTTTGTCGTCAAGCTAGTTGACAAAGATCGTAAGGACAGGTAACTCCGTCTCTTTTATTTGGCTTCTGCTGTTATTGGTGGAATGGTTTGGAACTTCGGATGAATGCATGAGTTTCTCAGACTGATACTACAACCCTTAATGTGTAGACATCTGGATAAGCAACGCGTAAATGTAAATTTACTATGTATGTTGTCTATTATCTGAATTCTTGCCTAATGTCCAAATGAAGTGGAGTCATTGTTATGTACATCAGAGAAGGAATATCTGTCGTTTACTTGTGCCTTTTTTGACGTTTACATACCTCACTTCTTCATTTTCCCCAATTTTTGTAAGTTCTTTTCTAAAGAGTGCTTGCTGAGATGATGAATTTCGCAACCACTTTAACTTTGATGATATAAAAATAATGGCGACAAAGTTTTTGCAGATCTTATTACGCAATAAAGCATCCTTGAGTTCAGCTTAGGTGAATTTAATTCATGTCTGTTTCATTTCAGGAGAGAACGCAAATTCGATGTGGCAATCAAGTTTGCTGGCAAAGCTGACCTGCATCACCTCCAGCAATTTATTGGTGGTATGCAACTTGATGCCCCACAAGAAACTCTACAAGTTCTTGACGTTGTCCTCCGATCAGCGCCCTCCACTAAGTGAGTCTGTTAGACATTAGAATGCTTAATGCTTGCTTTTTGCCTAATTCATTTATCACAGTTTATGTTCATGTAAGTTAAGGAGTATTATGGCTCTACTAACGGAATAGTTTTTTTTCCTTACTGCAGTTATGTTGTTGTCGGACGGTCATTCTTCTCTCCCAGCTTGGGTGATCCTCCGGGCCCTCTTGGTGATGGCTTACAATATTGGAAAGGTTTTTATCAAAGCCTTCGGGCAACTCAGATGGGTCTCTCTCTTAACGTTGGTATGTGTAGTTTTTGGCTAGTTTTCATTGGAATTTTGAGCAGTGCTTTGGCTTGCTTCACTGGGATTACCTTGCTTCCTTTACTGATGAGTCTGGTTCTCATGTTGCAGACACGTCGGCAAGAGCATTTTATGAGCCAGTTATGGTTTCTAAGTTTGTTGAAGGAAACTGCAATATTAGAGATCTTAGGAGGCCTTTATCTGATCAAGATCGAATTAGGGTATGTTCTCTTTAACTCTGTCTCTCTGCTTATATACTGTTGTTTCTTCTCTGCTTATATACTGTTGTTTCTTCATTCTGTAAACTGGAATGCCATAGTAATTTATGAAATGCAAGGGAAGAGTAGCTTTATTCCCATAGCAAGGTTTTAGTATTTTATACCACTGCCGTTACAAAGTAAGAAAGTCTTTTCCGCCAGCAGTTAATTTCTTGAATTTTAACTTTATTCATGATCCATTGATGTTTTCTGCTCAATTGTTGTCTTAAAATTCTATGTTCCGTTCTTGCGATCTGATTACCATGTCCTTCTAACCCCTTTTTCATGATTTCCAGGTTAAGAAAGCTCTGAAAAATCTCAGAGTAGAACCTGTTTATGGGTCAGGCAGGAAATACAAAATATCTGGTGTATCGGTTCAACCACTAAGTCAATTAACGTGAGCATTTTATCTTCCAGTTGTCGTAAATACTTTCATGATTTCTAACAATTAGATTAGATGATACATGATTCTTTCCACAAGATTAGATTATCGTACTTATTATATATTACTTCTTAAGTGTGGATTGAGCATTTCTTTGGGGACAATCTAATGGATTTTGGAAATTTAAGCAAAATCTGTATGGTTGGTAGTTCACTCTAATTGTCAAATGTATATGCCGCAGGACCTAGGTTTTTATTTTATGTTTGACGTTCTGCATGGGACATGCAACTGACTTGTGTGGGCTCTTAGACTTAGGCTTGTTATATAGGAATGCTTCAGGCATTTCCTAGGTTTTGTTTTTTCACTTTTATGTTCTGCATGAGGCATTGCTACTGAATTTGTGGCCTCTATATCTAGGCTTGTTTTTTATGAATTGTGTGCGCACCGTGGTCGTTTGTCATTTATTTGATGATGTTTTCCCATGTTTAACTCCTCTTCTCATTTACTTGATTCCTCTTTTAATATAGGTTTTCTAGTGATGACCTTGGTGCAAAGACATCAGTTGTTCAGTATTATCGTGACAGATATCAGATCAATCTCAGTTTTCCTTCTTTGCCAGCACTTCAAGCTGGCAGTGACGCAAAGCCTGTCTACCTACCAATGGAGGTCTTTCAGTCGTTATAGTCTAGTATCTTTTCCTCGAAGTCATCCTCAGAACTTTCATTAATGATGGCCCTTTTTCATTGATTTCTTCTCCTAAACAGCTTTGTAAGATCGCTCCAGGACAAAGGTACGTCAAAAAGCTGAATGAGAAGCAGGTGACTGCAATGTTAAGGGCGACTTGTCAACGTCCTCCTGATAGAGAACAAAGTATCAACAAGGTACGAAAGTTTTCCAGTCGTCATTAGTTTCAATTTTCAGAATTACGAGTCATTTTCCATGAACACAGCATTCTCTATCATTTGTTGATTTTGGGTCCAAAAACATATGGGAGCAAGTGTCCTACTACTTTGGTCAATATCAATTTTACTGCTTGATCGTTGAGGCTCTTCCGTGCAGATGGTTGGGTGCAACAATTACAACAATGACAATCTTGTAAAGGAATTTGGGCTTCGAGTAAAGGCTGAGCCTGCTTTGATTGATGCTCGTGTTCTTCCACCTCCAATGGTAATTTTGTAAGCTTCTAATTTGTCGTATGTGTCATTTGACAATCCATATGCATTTTCACTGCAACCTGCTCTTTGGCTGTTGCAGCTTCAGTACCTGGGTAAGCAAGAAACTCCACAGGTGGGCTGTTGGAATATGATCGATAAGGTACTGTATTTGTTCAATGCTACTTCCTACAAGGTTTTGTGGTTACTCATTTTTTGATTTAGGTAATGGTATGGGTCTCAAGCACTGCTTCCATTATCTAAGTTTGCACCACATCTTGTGTTAAAATTGAAGAAAAAGCAAAATGAGTTGGACTTTCACCCCTTTCTGGTTCTTTTTATTGGATATGTCTTTTGGTGCAAGTCGTTAAGAATTGAACCTCTTTGATGGTGCCATGAGTCTGTTAAATATTGTCATTTTTCTGAGACTGTTCGCACTTGGAGAGTGTGTAATGCAAAATTGTTATTGCATTGTTTGCTTCTGGATGTTTTTGGACTGCAGAAAATGATAAATGGTGGCAAGGTCGCGTTCTGGACCTGTGTCAGCTTCTCACGGATGAGGCAAAACGATGTCTATAGATTCTGTGAAGAGTTGGTCAACATGTGCAGGAATAAAGGGATGGTATGGCTACATCCTCCTTTTCATATTGTGTTTGTCATCAATATCAGTCTGTGTTTGGAGCTGACACTCTTTTTGGATTCTTTTCCAAGGATTTCAATCCTACACCTTTAATTCCCATAGATTCAGCACATCCTGGTCAAATTGAGGCTGCTCTCAAAGATATTCACGAGCAGTCGAATGCACAGCTATCGAAGCAAGGGCATGCTGGGAAACAACTTCAGTTGTTAATTATAATTTTGCCAGAAGTCAGTGGATCTTATGGTAAGTCACTGAAGCTAGCTCTCTAGGATTTTGGCAAGAATGTTGACTTGATGAGGTTTTGCATTTTACAGGAACAATTAAGCGGGTGTGTGAAACAGAGTTAGGAATCATCTCCCAGTGTAGTCAGTCTAGACATGCAATAAAGTGCAGTAAGCAGTATCTTGAAAATCTCTCCCTGAAAATCAATGTGAAGGTTTGTATTGTACTACTGTTCCGTGTGATCTCCAAGCATTCGTGTTGATTTCCTTATTTGGTGGTTTGCTATTTAGTTTTTCGCCTTGCACTGTTTGTAATATCCTTTTCAGGCTGGGGGAAGGAACACTATGTTATATGATGCGGATCCCCGTGTGAAGAGAATTGACCTTCTAACTGATCTTGTTACAATTATATTTGGTGCTGATGTCACTCATCCTCAACCTGGGGAGGATTCGAGCCCCTCAATAGCTGCAGTAAGTTGTCAGGATCTTTTGTCGGTTTGCTTAGTTGTAGATTTGTATTTTTCCATTTTCTATAAAAAAATTTGTTCCAGGTGGTGGCATCAATGGACTGGCCCCAGGTAACCAAGTACAGAGGATTGGTCTCTGCACAAGCCCACAGGGAGGAGATAATTAGCGATCTTTATACAGTTACTGAGGATCCTAATAAAGGAATAGTTCAAGGTGGAATGATCAGGTAATTCCTGACTTTCTCTTAGGATTTGTCATTATATAATTGCAGAGTTGACATTCAATTTCTTTCTTTTTTTGGCAGGGAGCAGTTAATTGCTTTTAGGAGAGCAACTGGGCTCAAACCGGATAGAATACTCTTTTACAGGTCAATAATTCCTTAGTTGCTTCGATGTTGCGAGTCGCTACTCTCGTTTTCTTTTCATCATTGTTGCTACTCTCTTTTATGCACCCTTTTTTATGGTTGTACTTGAATTGCAGAGATGGAGTTAGTGAAGGTCAGTTCAGCCAAGTCCTGCTAAGAGAGGTTGATGCAATTAGGAAGGTACACATTGTATTCATTGTTGAACTCGGTGACCATAAGTTTGACATTTGAGAGCTTAATGGTTTTATTTTTCATGCAAGCATGAATAACATAATTATGTCGCAACTGTGGCATGTTTTGTCCTTGGTTAATCTTTCCTCCCAGGTTCCACGCCCCTCTGCCTGTGACCCAAAACACGAGGAAATGGTTTAGATGACTTTATCGATATCAAAACATCTGTCTTGCCAGAATATAAAGCTTTCCTTGGTGTTTTCTTCTATTTTTTGTTCTGAAATAGTTTTTAGACCGACTAACCTGCATCTTGGAATACTTTGGTTTTTTTTTTATTGGGACATGCTTAATATAACAGTGAAGCTTACTTCAGTTCTTTTTGGTTCATACAAAGGGAGAAACACAATCATGCCCCTCCCTATTGTGGCGCGCTGACCCAACCTAGCAATCGAAAAGTTAAAAATTACTCTTGTATTCCAAGTATCAAGGCAGGGATATATAGTCAACCTCAAGTGTACCAGCTCTAGTAGCTAAGTAAAGCACTTCTGATTAATTCAGTCACATTGCGGCTTATTGCAGCTTACTCGAATCTAATTCAGTCGCATTGCAGCTGACTCGAATCTGGAGTTTCCATGACCTGTCGTGTTTTTATCTGTATTTTCTTATAAAGCATCTCTTTTGCCAGGCTTGTGTGTCCTTGGAGGCAAACTATCTACCGCGAATTACCTTTGTGGTGGTGCAGAAGAGACACCACACACGCCTTTTTCCTGCACGACATGGAGAACGAGGTTCAACGGATAGGAGTGGCAATATTTTACCAGGTTTTTTATTTTGGTTCTCGTGATTTTTGACTCTCGTATGTTTGTTGGAGAGAAGTCATTGTCATTGGAACTGTTTCCTTTTTCTGGGTAATCAGGTACTGTTGTGGACACAAAGATTTGCCATCCTACAGAATTTGACTTCTATCTTTGCAGCCATGCTGGTATTCAGGTATGTAGCATTTTCATTTTCACAGTCGATGCTAATTTGCCACCATTTTGGTATATACTGGAGTACAATATATAATCTCAAAAGGAGTAATTGTTGGTTTTGTTTGCTTTCTATAAAACAGGGAACCAGTCGACCCACGCATTACCATGTGCTATATGACGAGAACAATTTTCCTGCAGACGCCTTGCAGATACTCACAAACAACTTGTGTTACACGTACGTACCTATTGAACTCTTGATTTTTTCTAGTTGGTATTTGCAGCACTCTTTATTTTTCATTTCCTTCTTACCAAAAATCTTTTGCCCTCCTTACAGGTATGCAAGGTGTACCCGTTCTGTATCCGTTGGTTTGTGGCTAATCTTCTTTCGGTTATTAGTGCATCTTTTATTGAAATAAGCATCTCCTGTTGTACTAAACTAATAGAACGCTGATTGCACATTTTTGCAGTTCCTCCAGCCTATTATGCTCATTTGGCAGCGTTTCGTGCACGCTACTACATCGAGGGTCAGATGTTTGAAGGCGGATCCAGTAGTGAACGGGGCACGGCTGAAAGGATTGCGGAGGTCAGGCCGCTGCCTAGGATCAAGGACAACGTCAAAGACGTGATGTTCTACTGCTGAGAGATGGTTTCAATTGACTGCCCTTATTAGCAGCAGCAGGGGATTGAGGGGATGGGGCTGACTTACGAGGGCACTAACTCCCATTTTGACTAATTTTGACTTTCGTATTAAATCCTTATGGTGGTTATTTGGGATCACCTTTTGAGGATGTTATCTACATTATCTCAGATTTTCCTCTTCGTTGACTTGTTTTTTAATTATATAACTTGTCGTTTTCACTCTTCTTTTTTTAGACGAACTCGTTTTCACGGTTGACTTTTTTATATGGCTGATATTTTCTATGTTCGTTGTAGCTCCTCGAGTCAACTATAATGTTTTTTGATTTTGAATGCAAGTGTAGGATTTTATTCCAAAAATTCAAGTTGTGCTTCCTTGGTTTGCCTTTTCTAACCAAAAATCGACTCAAGATCTTGAGTACAGGGGGTGACTAAAGATTGAGATTTCAATAGTCATGAGATGATCACATTAGGGTGATCCTTTTGGCACTGGATGCTCCTATTATACTCGTAGTCTCAAAAGGATGAGAACCAACTGTGAAGCATCTAATATATCGGGAATTCAAGTATTGCATATGCCATTTGTCTGATCCTTTGTAGGAACTACCCGTAACGAACTTGCAAGAAGGATCTGGTTTAACATCAAGACTTTCCTCTGCGGGAAATTGACTGAAAAAGGCTTTTTCTCGAGTGTACGATTTAAGTTTGATACAATTGCCCATATTTGAAATGAAGGACCAAACAATCATTACGTGTATAGTTCAGCACGGGCAGTTCAGCATGGACGGTATTTTCTGCCGAAAAAAAGTGTAAACCCCGTAACCTTGTGTATAAATGTAATGTACAACACTAGCAACAGAGGCCTCCTCCAAGAAAAGGGTGGGACCCACAAAATCAGAACAAAAGCTGCAATCCAATGAATAATTATACAAGCCTGGCCTATAGCTATAAATGGAGATCACTAGGCAAAAAGGCCCTATACAAATGGAAACTACAACAAAAATATATGGAGAAAGAGAGAAGAAAAGCTTCCGACTTCTTGAGCTCGTAAATGTCACAAGAGCGAGAAACTTCTGAGCGCTGAAACGTTTGAGAGGAATAGGGTAACAATGATTATAAGTAGTATCGAATTGAGAGGAGTGTTGCGTGAGGAGCTGTTCTGACCAATTTGAGTTGGATTGACGTACGTGCTTTTACCGTTAGCAGTGCTTGCGGAGACATTTACAGCTAAAGAACCTAATGGAAGAGTTCAACAAAAATGGTGTCAAAATAAGGGTTGGTGTAAAAGCTTAAATGACTTGCGAAAAAATGGCATTGGAAAAGAGTTCACTTGGATTCACATATCTAGGGGAATTAAAGTCCCCTTCAAATTTACAGTATCTAAGTGCAGGGGAACTTAGACTTACAGTCATAGTTAGTCCATCCGATCCTTTGGCCAGTCAGATCATAAACAATAATCTTGTTTTGTAGAAACAGATCTGTGAATAAACAATAAAGGGATTTCGACAAAATAATTTCAATGGTTAGCTCTCAACACGAAGTATTTAAGGCATGAGCAAGAACGAAAATGAAACAAGATTTGTGCGGCTAGTCGGCCTTTACATTTTAGAATAAATGTTGCTTCTGAGACACATATATCCTTGAATAAGTGTTTTTCTACTTGCGTTGAACTACGGAGCTCATGCCTCCCCCGTTCCGCTAAGGTTCTTATTTTTGAAGTCCTTATTTCCCGCTTTATGAGACATGTCATTTTCTCACAATACATCACCTTTAATTCAAAAAATAAGACTTATTTGAAACATAAGTACTTATTTTAGTAAGGGACGATTTTAATCCGTTGATGTGTCTTTGGAGGGAGTTCATTTCTTTCTGATGCATGTTCGTGCCATTAGCCTCCCAACCAAAAACGATGCATGAGGAAAGAGAAAGAAGTACGGCATTCTAAAAAATGCGTAAGCTCACATAGTTGCCCTTGAGTTTCTATAATTGATGAATGGTACAATTTTTTTTCTTTGCTTGGTACAATTTGCAATGAAGAATTGCATTGCATGCTCTCTTTCCTACACTCCCAAACAACTTGGGGCAGTTTAGGACAGACAACACTTTCCAAACCAAGTACTATCCATATTAGAATTAAACTGAGTTCCGCTTTTAACTCTGTGCACAAACACGTACCTCCTAAAATTGTTATCCCTTGACCCTCAATTTGTTGGAACCCAATGCACCACACAGCAGCACCAGCCTGTAGAAACAAATTCGGCAACGAAAGGGACTATAAGAGTAAAGTAGAAATCACTTTTGGTCCAGTAAACCGTATCCATGCTGGAACCAGTACGAGTACGAAGAGTACAAGGAAGAGATCTGCAAACTACTAGATGACGTTCCTACTAGATAACGTGGTATTCATACTCTTTTTAGTGCGACTCTTTTTCCATAACGAAGAAAGCCCCATGAAAAAATTTGCGATCCTATCTACATCTCAGTGATCAGAACTTCATACATAAAGTTTACTGTGAGAGATACTATAGCCACAAAGGACCAATTATTAATGCACAAAGTAGAGAAGCACTCCAGTGAAAAGCCACTGAGGCTCAGATTACCCAAGCACGCCTTCTAAATAGAACAAAACACAACAAATTTTTTTAGAAAACAATAATATTTAGTAAATGTGATGTCCATGCTAAAGCCTTATGTATCTTTCTTTTCTTTGGTGGGGGACCCCAACTAACCAAGCTCAGCAGCATGTAGAAATTATGGAAAGAGAAACTCATTCATACCTGACAGGAAAAGATTGAATGAAAGGAAATGTTATATTAACTACTCACAATGGAATTTTGCTGCAAAAGGTAGTCTTCTGGGTAGAGAAGCATGGATGCACCTCCAGCAAAGTTTAAACTAACTGTTGGAAATACCTCAGAGATACTGCAGATATAAAGTCATCCGTCACAAAATGAGTTGAATAGAAGGATTAAGCATGCAGAGTAATGAAGATGTTAGACAGTGAAACCGACTTGGATGTGGTTAGATAACACTGGTTTCCATTGGAAGGAATAGAGCGTACGGACGACTGCGAAACAGCCGATGTAATCTGCAGAGAGGAAAAAGTAATTAAAATTGCAATATAATAACTACAACATAGAACATATTATAAATTTCATTGCGGACACTGGTTGACAAGCAGATTAGCAAACATTTAATAAATTGCCCTTTTGTGACTTACGCCACTAACAAAAGGAGCATAGGCTTCTTCAGCTATGTATGCCAAGGTTGTTCCAGAATCGACAATGGTTCCTCCATTACTTGACGTGGCAAAAACTGATGAGTCTATACTTAATGTCTGCCCATTGACGGAAATGCTTTCCAGGTTCAAATTATAGTGTGGCCTGAAAGATTAGATGTAGAAAGGAATCAAACCAACGACAAAATCATATAGCTTCTAATCTTCAACCTTCTATGAGTTACTGAGTAATCATCATATTGGGAGATATGAGCCCCTAACATTGTGCATATGAACTAAAAGGAACTGAAGTAGAGTTCTTTAACAGGTGGTGAACTCAGGCCAAAGTACACAAAACAAATAAATATTCCATCCTTCAGTTAGTTTGAAATATCATTTTGTTTGTTTCTAAAAACATCATAGCAAACATGCTCACATATCAGCTTTCTAGTCTATCTCGACATTACACGTTGCATCAACAACTGGTTGGTCACACCACAAATTCATAGTAGTTAAAAACATTATTGTAAAAATATCTCCCATGAAACATGCTAAGATCACAGATCTTGTAATCAAATCCTATTTAAATATTCAATCAAACCCATAAGCTTAACAGTAAACGTGCCTTACTTTCACGAGCCTTAAACTCTTCCATGTTATACAGGTAAATTTCCTGCCAGACTGTAAAGCATAAGCAGTTACTAATCCTACAAAACCACATTCAGGAACAAAAAATTGTGTAACGAGGAAGGTAAGTATTAGAAAAATGTTTCTCCCAAATTTTCCCTAGACCACCTATAGAGAAAAATATACTTACTATCATTTGATTTGATGTTAGCGTGTTGTACATACTTTTAGTTTGTAAGAGTTTATGAGACAACATGTTGAGGCAATTCAGTAGTATGGAAATGCAACTATTCACCAAGTGAAGTGACATTGCAATGACAAGCTAAGAAGAGAACATGGACCTATCTTTCCAATGATTAGGCCTTTGCAGTTCCTCCAAACTTCACATAGGAAAAATGATCTTTTAAACTTTCCTCATTCTGTAGATCAAGGTCTTAATTAAAACATTTACAAAGTCAGCGATCCAGTGCAGCAAGTAAACCAAATATCAAAGCAACTATCCCATACAGAAACACAACGGATTAGGGTTTGCAAACTCATTTGAAGGGAACAACTTCATTTAAGATCTTACGACCAAGTTGAGGTGATAATCACTTCAGCTAAGTAAGGAGGCAGTCTAAAGGTTGTATTGTAGAACTCAACAATTTTGAAACCTCATTAGAGGATGAATATAACACGAAGACTTTCCATCCTTTCATGAATAATTTTACATCATCACCTCCTTTTGGATATGAAATTTTCTTCCCTTAGCATTAGCGACGTGCACAAGTCACTTCTTTCAGAGACCTTGTGGATAAAAAAATATTGGTTATAAAACCACAAGTCAAATTCTCCTAAACCAGAATCTATAAAACTACCAAATACTGATCTTATCAGAACAGATGAATAAAAGCATCAGTAGCTCAATTGGTTTGGAAGGAGTCAATTAGTGGCACTATAGTCTATGAGTACACACTTTAACAGCTGTTGAAGTTAGAACCACTTTTTCTCACCAATTTTTGATCTATCAGTCTCCAACTTTAAAGAGTCAGAATATCATTTGATTCAAGACTGAGGAAATGACCCAGTACTTCAAACTAACTGAACTACATCCCATGGTCACTTCTGCATTTCATCTTCTATGACAATCTATGTATATGGCAATGGCATATAATCACAGAATGACAGAACCTGACCTGATAAATTTTTGAAGGCTTGAAGCCATTGTAACATGCTATCATTTAGTCATTGCAGTTATTAACGAGCCATATCATAACTGGTTCTTCTCTTATCTTAGCTTGTAAGCTACCGAATGTAAAAATCAGCGATATCCAAGCAAGTTGTATGAGGTTTACCACAGAAGGCAATATCTACAAGGTGAAGCTATATGGAAAAGGTAGTTTTCATGTAATAAACCTATCGTCTCCAAGATGCTCATCTGTCTAAATATGGACAAAATGCTGGTGAGATTCCAACCATTGATAGTAGCAGAGAGAAAACTTACTGTGATTGTACAAGAGGGGTATAAACTATATTTGGCTCCACGATCTCACCAAGAACCAATATACCACCACCGTTATTACTTCCTATCAAGCAATGTGAGAAGGCATTTGGAGCTACTCCCTGTGAATATAGTTGTGAGACGATGGACAGTCCCTGCTGCCCAAATCCAAAAATCCCATCAACTGCTCTATCCGTTTTCGTCAAATCCCCAGTTGCCGCCATACTACAACTGTTCCATATCCACCAAACAAGGCTAAAAGGTTAACCAAAGAATAGAGAAATACACAATTGCCATATTCAATTTGGAAGGTTTAAGTCTATGTTATTTTGGAGTTGTGCTTGGTTATGTGTCCCATACCCCCAATGATTGGGGACTAGATGGGTTATGTTATGTTGTTGTTGTTGCTTGGTTATGTGTCCAAGCGTTGCATTCATCCATTCTCATGTACAGGGCATGGGGCAAGGCGAAAAGTTAGTATTTCCTAACATACTTATTCTGATTCCTAAGCAGTATTGAGGTATGCGTAGTCATGAAGTCATCAACTTCAACACTAAGGCCCTGTTTGTTTGTCCAGATTAAAGGATTGGATTGCACTAGAAATCCATGGTACCATGTATCCTGCTTTTAGTGGGAACTTGTCCGTCAGGATTAGATATTGGTTGGATGTGAAATCCTACAAAATAAGGATATACAATGGCATGGGTGATGTGGTAATTGGTCAATGGGAATGCGAAACCTATGAAATTTCATATCCCTTTCAGTATTAGTTCAGTCAAACAAACGAACAGGACCAAAAGATGTTTCCTAGGTGGATAAAAAACTATGACGTCAAGAACGCATAACCCACACCCATATGCATGTGTTGTGTGTCCGAGACAGCTACTTCAAACCATGCAATTAGGTTCAAGCAAGCTCACCCAAAGACAACAGTAGCCGAAGAGTTTGAAACCAATGAACTCCCAACAACTGTGTTGAGATGCATCAAGTCTGACACATAATAACCAGAGGTACCACTCCCGTCTCCATACTGAAATGTGTAACTACACTGATTATTCGGATTATTCTGAGTAGGACAGACAGAATCGGAAGATTGAAAACCAACGGTGCATCTTTGGTCCGAACAAGAAACCAGTGAAGCTGTCGAAGAGCCTGAAGGATTGAAGAGGTTAAGAGATATCTGCAACAAGGGAAAAAAAAAAGCTCGAAATTGAGAATTTTAACAGCAAAATTGGTCTTGCATCGAAAATTAGTGAAAACAAAAGAGCATTACTTTGAGTCCACTTGATGTAGGGCAACCACTGCAAGAATTACAACCGACCCACAAGACGTCACTTCCGGAATCAATTTGCACATAAAATTCTTGTGGAGGTGTACCCAATTGCACACTTGTAAAATAAAGGCTGAAACCAAGCCAAGAGCGACAATAAGAAACAGCAAAATCAAAGCAAAGTGACGATCTTAGACAAACACAAAGATGTCAGTGACATACTAATCGAAACAAAAAGAAGACAACAAAAGCCAATGGAGAACCAACAGAATAAGTAAGAAAATAAACAGCGCCCATAGCCCCTTCAAGTCAATTCAGTCCCAAATAGTGAAATTGGTATCAAATCTTAACCCAAGAACCGACATAAGAGAAAACAATTATAAATCACAACAATATACAAATAAATAGAAACACCAAAATATAAGTTGACCCAAATTGAATAACCCATGGCCAAGTAGTGAAATTACTAGTACAAGACTTACCCATTTACCAAACACCAATAAAGAAAAGAAAATAAAGAACAGAATTCAAAGCTTAAATGAGCCCAAATTGGCAATGACTCCATAAAGCAAACAAGAAACTGGAATCAAATTCAAAGCAAACCCACCGACCAATGAATTGGAAGAATTTCAAATCACCAAGAAAAAGGAACTCACAACACAAAATGAACATATGTGTATTTGATACGTATGTATATCAATGTGTGCGTGTATATAGAGGAATGGTGAGAGAATTGATAGAATTACCCAACAAGGTAGGGATCGTAGGTGCCTTCGACGGGGAAATCGACGACACCCGACTGCAAGATTCGACGGTGTCTTACCCTGTCACGCTCCTTGAGTTGATTCAGTGCCAACCCGTGACCCGTCCTGGGAAACGCCCTCTCCAGCGTCAGGGCCGCCGGAAAGCCGCACACCACCACCGCCGCGGGGAATATCAACGCCAAGGAGATCCAAAACCCGGCGGCAATCGGTGCCGGCATTTCTCTCTCTCCTCCCTCTCTCTCTCTCTAAAAACTTTTTGTTTTTTTGTTTTTTTGTTTTTGTTGTTTATCTCTCTCCCTCCCTCCCTCTTGGCTTTTATTTTCTTCCTTTTTTACTTTCACCAACAACGGCTAAATTGCCTAAATATATAGACGATATATATAGTATATATTTGTGCGTATGTGTGTATTATATTATTAGGTTGGGTATGTATCGGATTGAAAGACGAGAAAGAAGAGAATTAGGGAAGCAGAGATCGAGGGATGGCTGTTTCTGAGTCTCCAGAGAGAGGAGAGAGAGAGTTTTTTTGGAGAGAGAAAGAGTCCGGGAGACACCAACAGATAAAACAGAAGATTTCAACATTGGATTACTTTGGGTATTTATAGGATTTCCTTTTCTGTTTTCTTGTAATTATTTAAGTATTTATAGTTTCTCATATTGTCCAAACAGATTCAAAAAATTTCAACACAAATCATTCTCCTTACCTATATCAACTAAAAGTCTAAATAATGGAAGCAACTGGTCTGGAGACCAAAAGCTATAGACAGACTCTTCAGGAAAAACTCACCTCGATTTTCACATACAAATACACTTTATTTTCTTAGTTTTATTTATGAAAACTTATAAAATTACTCTTTCAATTGCGGAAAGCTCATTTATTAGTTTTATTTATGTGAATTATTAAATTACTCTTTCAATTACAAAGAGTGTATCATGAGGCTTTTATAGGATTTCTTTATAGACAAGTAAATTTTTTTTGGGGGTAAGTAACAAGAAAGTAATTCTTACAACATAATCCTATTTATATAAATATACATACATTTTCTTAGGAAAGTGATTTTGACGCTTCACATTTAACTATTGGCACTCCACCTTTTGTCTTTATTTTATATGAAATTATCAAATTACCCTTTATTTTGTTAGTGGATGAACACATGGAAATGTATTGTTGTAATTTCAAATAAGAAAAACTGAAAAAGACAAAGAGTGGAGTGTCAATGGCTAAATATGGAGTGTCAAAACCAATTTTCATTTTCTTATCATTTACTCATACAAACCAGTAAGTCTACTGGTACAGAAATTCTGTGCAGATTTTGCGTATAGATTTTTTATGGGGCCCACTACGTATCCCACACAAATAATCCGAACCGTTCATTAAATATAAAACAGTTTTTCAAGGGCCCCCTCAAAAAATCTATACGCAAAATCTGTACAAAATTTATGTACCAGTAGACTTACTGCATACAAACTTAAAGTCACTCTCTTACATTCGCAAAAAGTGTGTCGGCAGTAATAATTAAAAAGAAAAATAAATTTGTAATTACGTCCAATAAAAAGATTTTAAAAATTGAATGTGCGAAAGTAGTTCCCTTTTTTCCTTTTATTTTTAATGTATTTGACTATTTGCTTTTGGCTTTCTTTAAGTTTTTGGTAAACAACTCAATCATGTGCGTGCGTATTTCACACGCCTTTTCTTTTACTTTTGCTTTGTTCTTTTATTTCTTTATTGTTTTCACATACTATTTTTCTATTTTTATTTTCTATTTTATTTTCTTTTATTTCGCGGAGTGTTCCAGACGGGACTTTTGCAAGGGCCAGCCGGCAACTGCAGCCATCCTCCTCTATCTTATCAAAATTAGCATTTTGAACCCTCAAATTCTCTATTTCTTACGTTATAACCTCCAATCCTGAGTGTATTTGACATAATATAATTCCATTACGTCAGAAATATTGCATGCTTCTACTACTCTTTTGAAAAGAAAATATCCACTCAAGATAAAAATGAGAAATGATGCATGATGAGTCATGACTCAACCGATCCCTACGTGGGATTCGCCGTGACTAATACATGTACCGGCCGCTCGATACGATTGAGTCAAGAAATTTTTTTTTGCTATCCGAAAAAAATAATCTTTTTTGCTGTTAAAAAAAAACGATTGAGTCAAGAAAGCTACGTGCAGATATAATTTTGCTTACTTAATTGAGGAACCTGTTTTACTGTGTTCCTCGTACTATCTCTTAATTAAGCTTTGGACGTAACAGCGAGTAGGCCACAAATTCTGCATTTAATGAGGCCATTTCCATTGGAGGGTAAGAGAGATACTCCATCAGGAATATTTTAGTAACTTCATTTCGACTTGTCAACCATCCTTTTTTTTTTTCTGACTTCATCATCCCATTTTTTATTGTATATTACTATTTTCTTATAATGACAATCTCGCATAATGTTCCTAAAAAGTTGTTTCGATTCTGTTCACTTGATTTGCAAATATCAGGTCGAAACTTCAACTTTGGATTGAACAACTATTGAAGGCAATGTAACATTATGTCAAGAGGGAAAAACTATAGCGGCAACCTAAGGAATTTCAAACTGTTTGTACCTTTCGAAATTTTAATCCCAAAAATTCTTGTTGATTTTTAAGAATTACCTAACCTTCATTTACAGTAAGACCCCATTCTGCTAAGGTTCTTATTTTTTAAGTACTTATTTTTCGCTTTACGAGATATGTCATTCTCTCACAATACATCACCTTTAATTTTCAAAAAATAAGTACTTATTATTACTTATTTCCCTTAACGGAACAGGGGCTAGCCCTTCCATTGTTTTAATCTCTCCCAAAAATCCTTGTTGATTTTTAAGAATTACCTAACCTTCATTTACAGTAAGACCCCGTTCTGCTAAGGTTTTTATTTTTTAAGTACTTATTTTTTGCTTTACGAGACATGTCATTCTCTCACAATACATCACCTTTAATTTTTAAAAATAAGTACTTATTTTTACTTATTTTCCTTAGCGGAACAGGGGCTAGCCCAAAAATTATTGCAAGATGCGACTTCGCCGACTTGTAGTGACTAAGAAATAAAAGTGGAAAAGAAATGTTTCTAAAACACAACTCATACAATAAGATTGCCCCAATCAAGTCTTGACTTGCGGATCAAAAATAAAATAAAATCAAGTCTTGACTTCTCTGAAACAATAATGCTCCCTTTCAAAAATAAAAGAATAAAATAAAAGAAACAATAAGATGCTTGTGACATTTAGTAATATTTAGAATATTATTGTAGAAATTTATAGAATAGTAGTATCTCCTAGGTGGTGCAACATATAATCCATCCTTTTCAGTAGACCTAAAATGAATATTTTGCATATTTTCGGTTCTTCTGTTTTAATTACTAATTCTTTTCATTTTGGCTTTTGAATATTTTAGCTTTTAGTTTTGTCATTTTTGTAGAAGAAGTCCCACAAAATTACCTCCTCTTTAAAATAATTAAAAGTTGAATTATAATTAAAAAGCATCAATAAAAGCTTAAAATCAAAATAAAATGCTAGAAAAAACAGAGTTTTTTTAACCAACTAATGAGATAATTAATAAATGTCATGAGCATTAGTTGAAACTAGGCCATCAATTGAGAAAGTCTAATAGCTCAGACCTCTGAGCTCATAACTCAAGAAAGTCCAATTACAAGGGATCGCCAAACGTGAGAATTTATTACTATTAACCTAATTGATTTTCGATAAACAGCTGATTCAAAAGACCCAAGTTAATTGCTTCGCATATTGGTAATTAATAGTGTAACACTAAGTCCGTAGCTGGAGGCTAATAGAGGTTTTGTCCGATCGTTAATTTCAGGGGCCCGAAATTAGTCGAGATGCGTGTAAGCTGGCATCAAAAATCCTGTCATAAAAATACAAACACTAAGTCCAAAGCTAAAGCAGAATATAGATCGATGGCAATAACTTTAATTAAGTGGCACAATAAACTCACATTCCTTAACTTGGTGGGTTGTTCCTCTTAAAAGTGTGGCACCCCCAAAACATGCAAATAATTGAGTCACATCCTTATACAGTACCTTCTTTTGGTTTTAGGAGTTTGAACCAAAGTTTTTTTCTTTAGCCAAAAAAATTAAAAAGGTGGTCAATTATTTGGAGTTTTTACCTTTTTATGGTCGGTTAGGTTTGAAACTTTGAATCCAACAAAACCAATGGTCACATTTATTGAAATTATTTGCATCCTTTTGCTTTTCAAAGGAAATCAAACTCCACAAAGCACAGTGAGCTTGCCTTTTTTTTTTTTTGGAATGACTAACATGCCCTGATGATTTTGCTGATGGTTTGCTTGAGAATGATGTCACAAAGGACATTATTGAGGTTTGTCTATTTTATTTATTTATTTTGCAATGGGATTTGGCTAATTAAAATGCTAGAGTTGGGCTCTGTTGTGGCGGCTGCCAAGTGGAGAGAGAATATTACTCCCTCCGTCCTATTTTCATTGTCCATTTTCGATTAGATCTTGTTTGATAGTTCTCGATTAGATCTATAATACAAAATTTTCAAAATTATAAAAAACATCGTAGATTGGGAGATATAAGCGTTGAAAGAACGGCATGAAAAACGAAAATGGATAATGAAAATTGGACGGAGGGAGTATTAATTTTTTATGTCTTCCAAATTAGAGCTACATTCAGCATAATCGATCGGACCCATATGAGCACCAATACGGAGGTGGAAAGATTCGAACTCCTAACCTCCTAGTGAGATGCAAGAGTTTCTGGCCAACTGAACTAGCCCCAGTTGGTTGAGCTTCAGAGTTCATTCGAGCTCAAAATGTTTTTTATTTCAAAATCTCAACTTTTTCATGTTTAATTTGGATCTTCCATTTGGGGCCCAAAAAAGGAAAAATAAATAAATTTGCCACTACACTTTCTGATAAACGCATTCTAAAATTCGTCTTTTAGTGTTTTAAAAAACACATAGCACATTTTTCAAAGCATGCTAAAAGACAAATTTTGGAGTGCATTGTATTAAAAAGTGGAGCGCCAAAATTATTTTTCAAAAAAAAAAAAAACTGAGAATATGAGAAAAATGAACAAAGCCGCGTCCTGTAATTGACCTATTCAAGACAAATGGGAGAAAATAACAAAAGTTGACCAAACGATGAAGAAGTTAATTGAGACAAAACAATTTAGGAAAACACTTAACGGATTTAATTAACTAATCAAACAAATTGGACCTGGATAGTAATGTTAACGTATTACAGATTGAACTTTTCTAATGCTAATATAATATTACTAAAGTAATTGAGACCTAATACAGAAATTGTAGTGTTTATTTTAGCTTACGGAAGAAACCTAATTTGACAAGACAAATTCGGGAGCCTGAAGTCACATTGCCAGCCTGCTCTTGGACCACTCCGGTCTAGTCTCATAGATAAGTACGTCCCTTAAAAAAACCTTAGCTCGATCGGTATCGATAGCTATGTCAACAGTCCACATCTGTAACGGACGAAATGAACGGCGAATGTAATTTCTCAAACACTCACTTGCCCAATTTATCTTTCACGTATGTAAATTGTCGGCATAACTATTTTATGTCTGATTGAATTAATTTTTTTTACGGTAACATTTTTTGTTAGACCTAAAATGGGAACGATTCCGATTGACATAACCATGATCCTGAATTGGACCAAAATTAGAGCGTAGGGGACCGGACAAGACCTATTCTCCTGCCCCTTGTGCCAGCTTTTGGTGCCCCATAATGGGCCATAAACGAATCGAATCGAGCCGAATCCTGTTAAGTTCAGCTTGGGTTCGTTAAGGTACTAGTCTGGCTCGAGTTCGGCTCGTTAAAATTTTTCAAGGCTCGGGTTCGGCTTGGTTGGGTTCGTTAAGGTACTAGTCTGGCTCGAGGTCGGCTCGGGTTCGATTCGAACCTGAACATCTTGGCTCGAGTTTGGCTTGCGCGTTAAACTTAAACGAATCGAGCTGAGCCGAATCTAAGCTCGAATTAATTGAGCTTGTCAAGACTTGGTTTGGTTAATTTGGCTCGGCTCATTAAACTCAAGCGAACCCAAACTCTCTCATTGATCGTATAGAATTTGGGAGAAAAATAAGTATTGAATTATATATACTACCTTAAATTTTTTTATATTTACAAATTGACCCCTATTGAATTATTAATTAAATTTAAGTATAGGTTGGCGAGCCTAACCGAGCCGAATACCGTTAGGCACAGGTTCAGCTCATTTGCGGAACGAGCCTAGAATTGAGGTTCAGGTTCAGTTTGTTTAGCAGATGAATCGAACTCGAACGAGCTCTTGCTGAACCGAGCCTCGAACAATTCGCGAACGGCTCAGTTCATTTACAGCTCTACGGCTATTCCGTTTCGAGCTGGTAAGTATAGGAAATTAATTGTATAGTATATAGTGTTTTTTTTTTGGGTAGGTAGAACTTAATACGTAATATATAGCACACTTTTACTCAAATATTTATTCAAATGAGAACCCAACGCGTCATTGCATATGCTATACTTTCAAGTTTCAATAAGGTGAATTTGAATAGAAAACTACCATTTGATTTCCCCTACTTTATTGCGTTCGACTGAAAAACAAAAGATTAAAGGAGGAATTAATTGTGTTTCTATCGTTTTATTAATTCATTTTGTTTATCAATGTTCCTTTTGATTTTTTTCAGGAATAATCTGCTCGACAAAGTTTATAAAATGAACCATGAGGCCCCGTTCCAATTTGTAGAAAAAGTATTTGTTGAAAAATAAGGCAATTTCAAGCTAAAAAATTATGTGTTTACGCAAATAATTTTTCTACCAATATGGATCTTGTTTGATTAGATCTCATTGAGATCTTTCATAAAAAATTATTTATTTTTATTTTTATTATATTTGACTTTGAAAAGTGAAAAAAAGAACTTTTAGAAAAGAAAGATAAAATGGAACGGGGTCTGAACAGCGAAGGTTGACCAAAGGGCGAGGGTAAGCCTTAAGCTTTACAAAAGACCCAATTAGACCACGTGGCCTGTCTCAGTTTTAGGATATCCTAAACATTTTCCTTCGTCATTTTATGATTCAAAGATGCCCTTAAAAGTCAAAATACCAAGTCAGAACTCTTTAACTTTCTTAAGAACTCTTTGTCTTTCTCCATATAATTCCACAACAACAATCTGAACTCTGAAGTTTATTAATCAAGCCAAATATCACGATCATTGGATATCAATTGCTATGTTTTCGGAACATATGTTTGTCGTAAAAAAGGGGTTCCATTTTAGTGTTTCAAACTCTGATTTCCCATGAATGTATTGAAAATAAACTAATCACTAATTTCGATGAACATGATTTTTAACGTGATTGATGGTCTTGATGAATTTTACAAATTGAACGATTCCAATCATTAAAAAGGACTCGTAAAGAGCCGACAAAAATGTCGGACACGACGGGAACGGGAGAGGATCCCTTTTCCTTGTCAGTATAATATAGCCATTTGACACCAGATAGATACCGACCTGGATAGGGAAATTAAAGAAGCTTCCTATGGAGTAGTTAACCTTGTTCTACACACACACGTCTTACAAGACCGATGGTAATGCCCTGATAAAAGATTTATATAAAAGTACAGTTGACCAAACTTCCTTCATTTTTATACACATTGATGAGATGTTCACTGTATTTAACCGTTCTTGTTTTTTTTTTTTTTAATTTTTTTTTAAGACTTAGAAATTCATTGATAATAGGGAGACAGCTAGAGCATATGTTATAAATATATTTATTTAAGTCGCTCTAATTAGTGAATCAATTTATGGATTTACTTGTTTTTATTTATTCGTTTGTGTGTTAACGTTATCTTCTCCGTAGAACAATTAGAAAAGAAATCTGTTCTTCTCCGGTGCCGGAAGAGATTAAACTGTAACGTTGAATACTAGGACCACACAAATTGTTCATTTTTTTTAAAAAGCTCGTCGAAAACATCATCAACCTCTTCAAAAATTGAGTTGAGCGGATAGCGAGTAGTACAATTACGGAGTGCATTTGTCGAATTAACAAAAAAATAGAATATAGTAACAAACTAGATCAAACCCATTTATCTCACGACGTACTCCCAACAAATACAAAGGACTAGAGATAAGAGATGGACCCGTTGAGAAAATCAATTTTGGTATTCCATATATATATGGCAAGCCTCACCAATCCTTCTAGATCTTTATTTAAAATAAAATAAAATAAAACATTCTTTGGGTCAATATTGTTCAAAATATCGCAAACGATGGTCGATCCGGGGCAAGAGTGATCACGTACGTCATGTTACAGTCATACATAGGAGGCGTGCGTGACCAGACAATAATGTGCATTTAGGAAACCAATTATTAGTCAAGCCCTAGAAATAAAATTTTCTTTGACAGTTGTTTTTTGTATTAATGCCCACTGAGTCTTTTTGTGCATTTAGGAAGCCAATTAGTCAAGCCCTAGAAATAAAATTTTCTCTGACAGTTGTTTTTTGTATTAATGCCCTCTGAGTCTTTTTGTGCATTTAGGAAGCCAATTAGTCAAGCCCTAGAAATAAAATTTTCTCTGACAGTTGTTTTTTGTATTAATGCCCTCTGAGTCTTTTTGACAATTGAACAACAAGAAGAGCTCTTGTCAAAAAAAAACAACAAGAAGAGCCACCTAAACGGGCCATCGGTTCAACTATGTCTATGTGAGCTTTAATACTGCCATTTTCCAACAAGTCCATTGATTAAGTTGTTAACATGTGTACTACTTCTACCAATTTACTATCTGTGCGAGCAGGGGCGGAGCTAGGAATTTCACTGAAAGGGACACCTCCTGAGTGAACAGCCAAATCATACTAAACAAAGTAGCAATTCACTATTTGCTGCCGTGAAACAAGCATTTAATTTTTTAAGGGATTCATTAATTTGGTTGGAAACATGCGAAAACAACGTACACAATGAGCCCAATATCCAAAATTTCTAATTTCTCAAACATTTTTTGAGTAGGTGTATCCAAAAAAAAGAGATAAGGGTGTAGGGAATAAAATTCCCGGGGGGCACGTGACCCCCTGGGCCTATGCTGGCTCCGCCATTGTGTGCGGGTGAAGTTTTTTTCCGATCATGTATGTATATACCGATGTTCGATTAAGCTAATTTTTCTTTAAGAATCACAAACTCGACGAGCTCTACAAATTAAAGATTCCAATCATTATTGTGCGCCCAGAATGGGCTTACAAAAGCCCAAACTAGATCTCGAACTGAACAGAGGAAATTGGACAGGAGTCTCACACTCTTCTTAATGGGGTCAATCAAGCCAAAAATTGTATATTCTATTATGTTTTAATCTTCTTGTGTGAAAAAATGTCCTTTGAACAATTATGTACCTAAATGTTTCATAGAACATTAACTGGTCAATAATACGTAACCAACTAGGGCTAGTTCAGTTGGCCATGACTTTTGTATCTCACTAGAAGGTCAAGAGGTCGAATATCTCCACCTGCGTGTGGGTGCTTTTTCCTTAGAGGGGCTTTTTCTTTCTTTCTTTCTTTCTTTCTATCTTATAATAGACTTATTTCTTGTATTAGTTAAGTTGTTATGCTTGGTTGTCTCGTGAACTCTCTCACAATTGATATAGTGTACCGGATTTGTACTCTGTACTTCACATATGATATAAAATGATCTCTTTTATCGATTGACAAAAAAAAAAAAAAATACGTGGAGGTAACATGTCAAATGAGATTTCTACAAAATTTTGAATGTTAACATCTATATGTGACTCATAAGACACGGTTTTAGTGCATGTACCAACTATGCCCACTCCCGTACGTTGTGAGAAAAATTGATAGACAAGCTTGGCAGGCATACCATGTTACATCAAATTAAAGTCCGCGTGCTTCCCAATTCTGTTGACCTTTCATGGTTTGATTTTTAACCAATATATATACAGGTAGAGGTAAGATAAGCACACCAAGTAAGATAAAAGTGGTTGAAGTATGAAAGCTCAATTCCCAGGTGTTGAAACACAACAACAAGGCTGCTAAAATTCTAACATTTGAGCGCTTTTTTTTTTTTTTTAAATTTTTTTTTATTTCGTGGATCACATGTTCAACCTTCTCATATGTTAACATTTACCTATCCATCTAAAAAACCGAAAAAAAATGCAACAAAGTATTGATACAGAGGACTTGAGTCCGCTAGCCAAATCATACCCACTTGCATCGGTCCAGCAGTTATATACGAATGAAACCATGGTGTATACGATATATATTGTGGTTCAACGTTAGACATCAAAGTAACCAACTATGACTAACTCAGTTGACCAGGACTTCGATCTGCTTCTCTCTAGGAGATTAAGAGTTTGAATCTCCCCACCTTTCTCTTGTATTTGTTGGGATTATTTCTAACTCTTAATTATTAGTAGTTGTGTTGGATTTAGTGATTGTGGACTTGTTTTCGTTGGATGTAATTCTAATACTTTTTTCCCTAGCGCATGTGATAAAATGCCGAACAAAAAAAGAAACGTTAGGCATCAAAGTGCAAATCGAAATTGTAAAACAATTGGGCCAGTTTTCGTTGAATTCTTCTATGTACTACTTTAAATAATTAACCCACTTCTTTTTGGGCCAATAAATAGCCCGCATTATTGGGCTATTGAGTTACGAAACAGTGCATTTCCATAGAAGGTGAACCTACAATCTCGCTTGACAGGATTATTGGGTCAGTTGCCCTGATTCGCGTCTCCAATTCTCTTCTGATAAAAAAGTCTTTAAGTGCCTAGGTTAATGAATGGGATTGTGAGCCAATCATCATAGCTAAACTCATAGTAATAGTTATAATCTACTTCTATTCTACTAACTGATTATTTACATAAGATTTACGTTAATTTTGTGTTAGTAGTTTTGGAATGTATGCAGATCTCAAGGAACACTAGTAAAACAAGATGTACGAAAGTAACATTTTGAAACCACCCAAACGGAATCTCCACAAAATCGACATCAAGTTTCTTTTACAAACAACGAAAGGAAATGGGCCTTTTATTTTATTATTCTATCTTCATCAACTTATTTCAACATTCAGCACCTGGTAACCTTGAATTCAACGTATCACTTTAAGCGTCCATGCGTATGATGTATCGGATACCATCTCCTTTTAGCATATACTCGAAAGCCTTGTTGATCTCGGCAAATGGGACTTGGTGGGTGATGAATTTCTCTAGTTCAAGCTCCTGCACGAATTTAAAAGGAAAACACACAACAACAATAGTATTAACGTACTATTATTATTAGGCACTTTAATGATAAAGATGTGACATGTAATCAAAATTCCCTTCTTATTGAAGGAGTCCCTACATTGTGTAGGTGAGATGATTTTACATGGTCTAGAGCAAGTTTTCAAATGATGGTTGTGACGTATCATACGGGCCTATACTTAACAAGAAGAAAATTGACATTAGAAGGCAGGTAAAAGAAAGTATAGAAGGATTAGTTGAAGAAATTTTTAAGAACACTAAGTTTTAGTTGAAGATATTTGACTCACCTTCTTCGAATCTCTTTGAGTACAAATCTACCCCAATAATCCTCGAAGCACCTGCACTTCTAGCTCCTTCGGCCGCCTATTCAGTCAAAATCAGATGATTTCGTTAATCCAGTTCCATGACACCAGTATCAAACGAAAAACGAAGTAATTATTTCTTAAGAGAGAGGACGAACTCACCGCATGCAAGACCGACAGCACCCAATCCGAAAATAGCCACCGTGGACCCTTTTTTGGGTTTTGCAACGTTCAATGTGGCACCAAGTCCTTCAATGGAACAAGTGAAGAAACTCGTTGAGGAAAAATTGTATCTACATCGTTTATGAGAAAAGTGCGAAATTTCTATCCCAACCTGTAGAAATTCCACAGCTAAGAACGCAAACTTTGTCGAGCGGAGCAGCATATATGGTTGATCTTGGCAATGTTAGTTTTTTCCTATTAGTGTGGCCCACTAGCCTCACCATTTTGTACATGTGGGACTCCACTATCAGATAAGCTAATGAAGTGATATGGTTCATTACGATAACTAATTAGAATTATAGATGAAGGAAAACTCTTGATAATAAAAGAGACTTTGATGGATTAGGTGTCTTTTAATAATTATCTCTAAGGCCCTCTTCTCTCCTCTATAAAAGGTAGAATACCCACCCTTTATTCTTACGGTTTTTCCATCAATTAAAGTATTCTAGAAAGGTAGAGACAGAGAGAAGAAGGTGAGCCAAGAATTAAGGTGTTTCTATTTAAGGGGTTTGTTCTCTCTAATCACGATGGCTAACAAAGGTGCGCTATTTATTGTTCTTGAGATGTGTTGAATTCAAGATCCTGCTATATCTGTTTTCCGCATAATGGTTTTAATACAGATATAGATTTACAGTTGGTATCAGAGCCATGTTTTTTTTTCTTTCTGAATTAATACATCTTGGAATAAAAATATAGCGAACGTACTGCCATGTTATATTTATATATATATATATTCACGAATGATCGGAACTGTTAAACCCAATTAATAATTACGTTACTGTATGCGCATGTGGCCGACGTTCCGTAGCCGTCGATAATATGGGTTAACGATTTGTTAATTGATCGAATCCAAAATATTCACGTTACCGTCGGGTTGCATTAAAAAGTAATTTTACCTTTGTAGGGTGAATACTATTACTGTATTATTCCGTGAATGGGTTATCGATTTCCGTCATTGGTTTTTGCATGTCCCGTTTTTGTAAAATACCAGTGAAACTAATTCTCTTTTCTTAAGAGTTTATTATTGTTGTGATTGATTCACGGGTTAGTAGCTGTTTAAACCCGTTTTGGCACCACGGATCGGGCTAGCCGTGATCGGATTTTCGATTAATTCCTTAATTAATTTGGGCCGAGACTTGTATAATTAATTGGGTAATTATTGGGCCATGGGTTTTTTCCCATTTGGGCCCAAGAAATATGCAGCCCACGGTTTTAAATTAGTGTAGTTTGGTCCAAAAGGTAGCCCACGGTTGGGCCCATAAGGAAGATGTTGATTTGGCCCGCAAGGTGTAGCCCACGGGTCGACCCATGAAGAAAAGGAGCAGAGCTGGTCCGTTGAAGGCATCCCACAATTGTAGGGATTTGGTTGCTATGTGACAGTTACATTCTTTCAAATTCAAAGGGCCAATTGACCAAGTCAATTGGCCATGTGTCGCTGAAAGCACAAAAAAGGGGGAAAGTGAGAAGTTACTTTGTGAAGACATGGGACACTTGTCACCATGCAAGCAACCCACTACCCATGATCTACCTTAACTGCTCCTAACTTCTGAAAACCTCCCATGACCGTGCATGCACAAAAAGTGGAAGGAAATCATGGGACACTTGGCAGCCATAGAAGCAATGCAGATTTTCGAATTCAGGCCTGAATCAGGATGCTGCTGGCCCTATAAATACTAGTTCACAATGATGGAAAAAGGGTCCAACACCAATCAAGCTCAACGCTTAAACAAAAAGCCTTCCCAACGAAGCAAACACTTTACTACTTTCAGCAAAGTAGATTATCGAGTACTACGTGCTCAAACCCCATTCAAACACACTTCATTAAGTTGTATGGATCTTTTACTTTCCTGTACCAACTTTATTATCCCGGTGTAATAGAGTTTACGTTTTCACGTTTCTACGTCCATTTCCTATAAGACTAGGAAATATTAAGTCCACAACCGTGTGGCAAACCACGAACCGCTCTGTGATCTTTAACCTTTGGGTCACACACGATCGCTCATACGATAGAAGTCAAGATTCACGGAAATCTTCACCAAAGTTAGGCGCTACAAGTCTTGGTACGCCCGCGCTCATCGCATTCACACCTTGTGTCAAAAACGAGAGTTTTCAGTAGCATAATTCACGGGCTATGATTGTTGGCACTTGAATGTCAGTTTGCAAAGTTTACAAGTAAATTTATGTTTCCCTTCTTGGACTTCGCATATCATCTGCCGCAATGGACTTTTCTACATGGAGCATATTATTTTACTCCTTGTTAATTAATAGCCTATTAATGCTACTGTTATTTGATGAAGCAATACATGGTAGATTGATTGAATCGTAATTTTTTGATTCATGTACTGATCATAATTACTGGACTGGAAAACATATACACGTTTTTTTTTGTAATGTATGTATGGATATTGTTTTCGTTATGGCTATGGTCAGTAATAAAAATAAGATCATGGTCCCATGCTTACAATAAATTAATCTATTATTGTCAGATTATGTTTTCTGCAATAATGCATGATTATTTTGAAGCATTTAATTGGGAAAGTTTTTTCTATTACTGTGTCACTATATATGTGAGAGTTATGATTAGAGTAACTGTCATTGAATAGATAATCAATCACATAAAAAAATACTTAGTTGTATATTTTATTTTTCTGTAATAGTGATTGAATAAAAGAATGACATTGGCATAACTCGAATAAAAGAATAGAGTATATCATTGGTTAGTTTAATATTCATAGGAATTCCTAATTTGGTAGTCACCAAAGTGGCCTAGGTTAGTGAAACTTATGAATATTAAACTACATCAAAGTTTTGTTAAAAGGGTAACAATTAAGTCAATGATATTCTCGATTGCAGTCATAATTATAAGAATGGGACTAGGCCCAAAGGAGAGTCACATTTAAATAATTATGAACTGGATAGAGTGAGTAATTTATGCAACTTAGCGGGTTAGGATTGGATATCCAAAAATAACATGACTAACTTGATAAGCTGTATAAATTATTTAGACCTACTTAGGTGATTATGTTGCACCTAATTAATGAGTGAACAATAGGTATGCTTAGGTTTCGCCCAAAGGAGGACCTAGGTGATGTCAATAGTTCATCATTATAAATGTTTATAATTCTCAAAGCTTTTATTAAGTATTGTCATATTTTGTTTCCTATTACAGTTCCTTATTTTACTGCACTAGAATACCTAAAGGCTGGGGAAAATTGCTTTAAATTTGCTGATAAGTCACTTGTAGGTACGATTATGGCTGAGTTAACCACCATGAAATATGATGGTAGTCGTGGAGTTCAAGAGCACATCTTGAACATGTATGACAAAGCTGCAATGCTTGCAACCTTGGAATTCAAGCGGATGAGTCTTTCCTTATTCAAGCTATACTCAACTCACTTCCAGCACAGTTTGGCCCATTCAAAATTCACTGTAATGCCCACAAGAAAGAGTGGAGTTTGAATGAGCTAACAAACTTGTGTGTTCATGAGGAAGTGAGATTGAGAAAGGAAAGGCATCACACTGCATTGGCAGTGACTCAAGTTGCTATGAAGGAAAAGGGTAAAGTGAGAAAATATTCACCAATGAAAGTCAGTGAACCTGAGAAAAGTAGTCAGGCTTATAATAGTTTCATTGTCAAGTGTCACTTTTGTGGCAGTAAGTGACATGTGAAGGAGGACTGCAATAAGCGTAAGGCTTGGTTTGAAAAGAAGGGTAATAATCTTTCTTTTGTATGTTACGAATCAAATCTTACTGAAATTCCTTCTAATACTTGGTGGATAGATTCTGGAGCTACGACTCACATTACGAATTCCTTGCAGGAATACCTTTCAACTCGAAAATCGGAGGAAAGTGAGAGATTTATCTTTATGGGGAACCATCTCAAGACTGAAGTGGTAGCTGTTGGTACCTATCGTTTGGTTTTAGAGACGGGTCATCAGATAGATCTTGAAGACACTTTTTATGTTCCCTCCATTTCTAGAAATTTGGTTTCTTTGTCTAGATTAGATTGTTCTGGATATTCGGTATCATGTGGTTGTCGAAAACTCAAATTGATGTTTAGTTCAATAATGGTTGGTTCTGGTGATTTATATGATGGTTTATATAAAATTGCCTTAAATCATGAGTTTGCACAATCATTAGTGACCCTGCATTCAGATGTTGGTTTAAAACGTGGTTGAATTGATGAAAAATCATTTACCCTATGGCATAGACAATTGGGGCATATCTCCAAGGATAGAATTGAAAGATTGGTGAAGAATGGGATTTTAGAAGACCTAAACTTCACTGATTTTGAAATTTGTGTGGATTGCATTAAAGGAAAGCAAACAAAAAAAAAAAAAAGGTGCCACTAGAAGCAATGCACTTCTTGAGATAATCCACACAGATATTTGCGAAAGTCCTATTCCATGTTTTACTGGACAAAAATACTTTATCACCTTTATAAATGACTTCTCACGTTATGGTTACGTTTATCTAATTCATGAAAAGTCTCAAGCCGTTGACATCCTTAAGGTGTACATTACTGAGGTCGAGAGTGTAGACACCCTATTTTGGACTTTCCAGAATAGTTTATTTACGGTCTTTGATTCCCCGATGATGATTAAGGTCAAGAACATCCTGAGTTTGTTAAGTGTGTTTGAGCTTTGAGCATCCCGAGCCTCATCCCAAAACCTTTCCGAACTCCTTATCGAACCCTCAAGCCAGAACCAAATGGCCTCAGCAAAACCCTACTGGAGTACGCTAGTGGTGGACTAGCGTGCGCAGGAACCACTGCCACGTGTCAGTCATCGCCGCTTTCTGGCGCACGCCACTCAACAAGTGGCGCACGCCAGTCAATTCCAGTCAAATCAACTTTATTCGGCCAGAAGCGCGGGACTTTTGTGGCCACCCTGACGTCGTCCACAGTTCCTTGATCATTGCTTCGGCCAGAGCTGTCCCCTTCTCTCTCCTACACCCTCCATCAAGCCAAGTCCCATGCATTAAATGCATGGGAGGCTCCCTCTCCCTTATCACTCCAAACACCTCCTTAGGACCAAACTGATCAGTCCTCCCCCTCCTCCATAAATACCCCCCTTGCATTCATTTGCAAGGGGTTAGCTCCATTAAGGTGAATAACCTTTTGTCTTCTTCTTCTTCATTGCTCCTTTGCTCCCTTTCTCTTCCATAGAAAGAGCAAGCAAAGGGAGTACTCTCCACAGTCCTCAAACCTCACTACATCCATCCTCCATCCATCCCCTTGCAAGCTCAAAGTTCAAACCATCCATCAAACTCACAAGCAAAGGTATAATACCTTTTGCTCCTGCTTTCTGTTCTGACCCCTGAGGGGGGCTGGCAGGGTCAAGGCTGGTAATCTATACCAGTCCTGGCCCTAATGCTAGCAAGGTTTCAAAACCGTGCACAATGATCAGTGGCGCACGCCAGTAGTTATGTACCGTACGCCATTCATGGTAGTATGTACCAAACTGGCGTGGGGATCATGGATCATTGTTTTTCTGCTCTATTTACATTCTGGTCACCCTGATGTATGCTAAAACCAGTTTATTGTTCTGTACTTAGAATTGCTTTCTCTTCCATCTGTACTTTTGCTTAGTTTGGCCTTCTGGGTCCCTCTGGTCCTGTTCCAGAGCCCAGAATGTGCAAAGCCAAAGCATTGGAACCAAGAGGCTACTGGCGTACGGCCCTCCTTGAGTGGCGTACGGTAGTGGTTCGTGTTCCAGTGGCTTGACCCTTGCATGGATCTTCCACCCAGGCCTTTGATCATCCTCCCCTCATTGTTTAAGGGGTTTTCTGTCTATTTGGGGGCTTTTAAGTCCATTAATCTGTCTGTAATAGCTTAGTAACCTTTATAAACTGTGTGGTTTGTCCTGGATGTGCACTGGTCCTTTCCAGAGCCCAGAGGGTTGATAACAGAAGCTGTGGTCTTAGGCTTACCGGCGCACGCCAGTTGTGGTGTGGCGCACGCAGGTCATGACTGCATGCAGTGGCTTGGCCAGTGCATGCAGGCTTGTTCCTGTGTGCAACATTTCATGGTCAGTGTGTTCTAGTCTGCTTAAAATGTCCACAAAAGCTTGTTCTCAATCTATTATATTTGCTTAGATCAAACATCATCATCCATAAACATTTTGCCACCGATCTTGTACATAAATGCAACTTGTTTACAGTTTTAATCCCTATTAACTGTTCCCCCGCCCTAACTGGTTAAAAGTATGATCAAATAAAGAGAGAAATGCAAATGTTTTATAAAATGCCTGAGTAGAGACCGGTCTCCGGACTGGGCGAGGGGGGTGCCATAAAACCCTTCCCCTCTCGTAATCTGGCTCCCGAACCTCAAGATCGAAGGTGACGACGGTCCAGTCTACAAAAGCCTTTTTCAAAATCAAACAAACGTGGTCCAAACGTTTTCAAAAGGACGGTTTCTTGGGTACTAACCGCAAAACCCGAGTGGCGACTCTCTGATTTGCGAAGCGTTTCACCGCGCTTTCCAAAAAGGGCGCACCCGGAATTTTCCCATACCAAGAACGCGGGGATTTTTGGGTCGTGTGCCCACAATGGCGACTCTGCTGGGGACATTACATTAATCAAACATTTGGAAATTAATACATGAATGAACAAATTTTCAAAAGTCTGTCAAAACAGTACGCTCCGCGCTGCTGAAGAACGAAATGGTAACGTAACAGGATTCTACATCCGACCACTCCGAACTGGGGCTTTTACTATTGTTCGCTTATGTAGTTTTCTCCGAGTGTCGATTAATGAAGTGAGCCAAGCTTCAAAAGGCATTTTTCAAAAAGCATTGCGTTTCTCTCTCTCGATCATTCTTTTGGCACGCGTTCACTTGCATTGGTGTTCTATCAGCCCCGTTGAGGTGTTTTGGGTAACCGGCACAGTTTACTGGAGCCCGGGGTCCTCGAATGCCCAACAACCTTGGACGATGATGAGACGTATTACCGTTTGACCATCACTCTGCTGCACGCATTGCGATGGGAGGTATAAAACATCTCTAGCCTGAGGAACCCCCTTAAGCCAAAACCAGCCTCGCCACGCGTACAGAGCAATAAAACCTTTCAAAACTAAGACAGGAACCCACAGGGTAGGATTACTTGCATCTAACCCCCATAAACTGTCTATGTGTTACCGCTTTCCATATCGCATGCCTGTACATACATCCATACCGTTCTGCGTAGGAGCATGCTAGGGCGGTTTTTAGGGTTGTCTCTCTTTCAAACCCGTTTTGTGCTTGTAGGGGCGCTGCCTGGACCGATGACGAGTCGTGCATCGTGATGGTGCACGTTATCAACTTTCCAATTCCTTGGGTCAACGAGACTTTGGGAAGTCGAGACTTTCTAAGTCCTTGCCTAAACCCGATCGAGGTTTCAAACAGAAAACTAGGAACAACGGGAGACATGACATGATGCTCATACCACCCAGGTTAAAAGTGCTAAACACTTACACCATTCAAGGCTCCGGCACAGTGCTGCTTACGCCCTCTTGGTTACAGTGTCATGTCGTCAACACCAAGTTGTTCCATTCCAACGTTGAAATTTCGAAAGCGGGATAGTCAAAGACTTAGGCTATTTTGACATCTCTTAGTGTTAGTCGATTCAAACAAGGATACACTGTCGAAAAGAAATCTGAGGACCTGGGCAGCGTCCGGCTGTCATAAAACGGTTTTGTCTGCTAGTTCTAGAGTCTAGGAGGACACCAACGACAACATGTACATTGCAAAACTATTGCAGGGACACATCCTGAGCCTTCGATTGCTTTACTGTCTAGCTTTGGGCGTTGCACCGTCAAGGAAAGTACCGAAAAGAAGAGCTCTAGGCCATCACCTTCCTCGATCATCAATCCAAAATGGCAGCACAAGCAGAGTTGACTGAGCTGAAGAGGGCTGTACAAGAAATGAGCCAGAAGCTGGACAAACAAACGATTATCATCCAGGGGCTGTTTGACCTTTCCACCTCCATCATGTCAAAACCGGATCCGGGTCTAGTCAAAGGACCTCTTCAGGCCTGTCACACTCCTGCGATCAGAATCAAGCCGTGCTCAAAAGACATGTTCAAAGACCTAGTTGAGTGTCATGAAGCTAGAACCCGCCCGAAGACCGCTGGTTCCTTGTTCAAAGCCAGTGCCGAAAAGGAGGATATGCGCAACAAAGAAGTCATCCCCAGTGCTGAAAGAGTGCATTCCCTTGACAGCACAATGCTATACAGGGGCTGAGTGAGTAAAAGTTCTGCCAACCCTCAATCCAGTCGCCGGAACCCACCAAGGGTCTTCTCGTGCTTCTCTACACCAGTGTCCTCGGTTTATGAGAAGCTCCTTGAAGCTGGCATCCTCAGGCCATTTCGTCCGACTCCTCCACTTCGAGCACTCCCGGCGTCTCACAATCCAAATGCCTATTGTGCTTTCCATCAAGCGCCCGGCCATCCCACCGATGCTTGCTACCGCCTCCGGCATGTCATTCAGAATCTCATTGATAATGGCACTATTCCGCCCCCGCTCCCATCAAAATCCGACGGCAATCCCAGCTCCTTGCTTCAACTCAATTCTGACCCTCTGGTCGGTCAGATGGCTATCACCTCCACCCAAATCAACCCCATCTCCACTCAAATCAACCCGAGCTCCACCATACTCAACCCAACCCTCTGCATTGTCCCAGAAACTCAACCCAAACCAACTGTGTTTATCCCTTCTGAATCCGAGGCTGCAGGGTGCGGAATAGAAGACGGGGCTGAAAACTGGAAAGCACTGGTTGAGGACCGGATCGATCAAGCAAATGAGCGGACTGACAATTTGGGGATCCTTGTTCATGGGAGCACTGAGTAGGTTTGGTCAAAGAAGCTGAGGAAGCTGAAGTGCTGTTGCTTGGGCCTGACATCCTCTAGATCCCACCTCTCTGTGAGGAAGCAAAGGGTAACAATAAAAGTTGCATTTTCAAATCGCGTCTAGCTTGCATTGCACACTTTTGAGTATGAGTCTGACACAGTATCTGTCAAGTCGTCTTAGTCTAGCTCTGAGTCGGAGTTCGTGCCTCTTGGCCCTCCATGTCGTAGCTTCTATTCTCAAATTCGAGTCTTTTGTTATACTTGGCAACCCCGTGGGGCTTTCTTTATGATATGCATTATCTTGCTTCTAAGTGTTTTGCTGGCTTTTGAATAAACTGTGTCGACCCTGACGACGAAGGGATAGATTTTGATGGGGTCATCCCCAAGGAAATGTGTTCCCTCGCCGAAAGGGAAGACGAAAGGCATGCTCGGCCTATTAAAAGAAGAAGTAGTTTCAATAAACTTGAAAGATAAGGTAGACCCCCGGATGGTTCAAAATTGGCTTAACACTGTCCCCCAAAGGTGCACTTGGCCCCGGATGGTTCAAAATTGGCTCAACGCTGTCCCCCAAAGGATCATCGTGCCCAATCAGACAGGGTCAAAGAATTCATCGACGTTTTGGCATGATCTCACAAAGACGCGTTTGGCGTTGATCGTGAGATAAAGGAACTTCAAAACCCCTACTAACGGATGTCAAGCCAGAAAGCAGAAACTCAAAAGGCTCCAGGCTTTGCACTGTGTCCAAGACAGCGTTAGCAGCATTCCATCAAGCACACATTAAAAAGGCGCAAAAGTGGCCTGGAGCGAGGCATTTTCAACTAAAGCAGTCAGGACCCTGCATTATCAAAAGCCATCTTATCTGGGGCTGCAGCCAAAGATCATCGATCTCGACGACAACAAATTCAACACTCTAGTCAACCTGGATCAATTCAAGAGCCACTTTTCCCTGAGAGAAGCTTGTTGGGCCGAAAACCACAAGGGTGGGCGGTGCCAAGCAAAAGTTAGAGCAGCCTGCTTGACCGAAAACCTAAGGAGGCGGTCTAGGCAAAAATAAATGGGCAAAAGTCGAAAGCTCGCTAGACCGAAAACCTGAAAAGGCGGTTCTAGGCAAAAGTTAGAGCGTAAAAGGAGAGGTAAAACACACGAGTGAACCTTGGCCTGAACTACGTTTTGACCTGATTCCCCAAAATGTGGGATACGTAGGCCGTCTCTTTTCAAGACTCGGTCATAATCTATTCAATTGGATCACAGGTTTACGGCTTTGGTACACTGCAATGGTCGCCTAAATGGGATACGTAGGCAGTCTCTCTTCAAGATTCGGTCACAATCCATCAATTTGATCCAAGGCTTTAGTGCAGCACCGTAGTCGGAACATAACAAGTTTCATCAGAAACAAAAGGGGGGAATCCTTTCATCTTTCAATCTTGTTTCAAAATACTACTTCAATTTCAAAGCTGAGCAAAAGCCCTAAAAAAAATATTTAAAGCATCAAAAGCAGAACGAAATGCTAGAGGCCCCAATGGGCTCACAGTTTATTCTAAGTTCAGCGAAGTCTAATTTGCGCAGCTTTTCAGTCACGCGCGCTAGTTTGAGACTCACGCACGTTTTCTCAAAGTGACACGCGTTGGTCTCAAACCTGCGCGCGCTTCTTCAATTCTTGCCGCAGGCAGCAGTCGGCAGCCATCACGCCTAACAACGATTTTGACCCCCCGGTGGGAATTTCAAGTTAAAACCAAGGTTTCGGTGCCTCGAAATTGGTTTTAGGGGCTTTTGCCAAGTTTTCTATGCCGTGCAGGTCATATGTGCCTAATGTGACTGTGCGGGGGTGTCGGTTTCAGTTCGGGCCTATACGAGTCATCCCTTTTTGTATTTTGTCCATCTTTGCGACGTTTTTCTATTTTTCGGTCTATTGCCCATTCCGGGGCTTTCTTCTCTGTTTCATTTATTCACACAGGTCTTTGTACATATTTGATTGTGTGTAAGTGTCAGTTTCACCTATCTAGGGATATTTTGGATTTTGGCCTGTTAATGCCCAAAATTTCATTATTTCCCATGTGTCAGAGAGTCTGCATTGTATCCTAGGACTCTTCTTCCCCATTCTTCCGAGCTAGGCAGTCTACACGTGTGCGTATGTCTGTGTGTCAACTCGATTCGCTCGTCAATGCAAGTTGGATATTAGCGATTGGTTTATACTCTCTTTTCAATGAACCGAGAATAATGCAACTTTCACAGCGCTGCTACGACATCCATGGTCCAAGCAAGCAACAAATCGTCAAGTACAGAGGGGTAAATTGGCCCAACGCAAAAGCAAATCAAGCAAGTCAAGGGTGATCTAACCCGCTCAAAAGTTATCTACTTGGGCACGCAGGCTCGCACCTCAAATCAAAGCAGCAAACCTCTAACCCACTCGAAAGTTACCTACCTGGACCTGCAGGCCCGCAACTCAAATCAGAGCAGTAAAGCAAAAGTGTGGCTCAGTGGTAGCCCTCGATCGTCAAAATTGTCCTGGTCGTCGTTTGTGTCGTCCCGTTCTCTAGAAGCCGCCCTAGTCTGCCCTTGCATTTTCAATTGTACATATGTGTTTAGCATACGTTATCGTTGGATATTGTATATCAAATGTCAAAAGCAGGAAAGTGCATCAAATCAAAATCAATCCAAAGCACGTGGAGGCTTTCAAATCAAATCAAATCAAATCAATCCAGCATTGAGGCGTTTCTATCGTCAGTGTTGTGGCATTGGCAAATCAAATCAAATCAGCATTGAGGCCCATTCCCGGCAGACAGCCCATGTTGCCCTGATCCGTGATTCCATCCCGGTTCGCTATTTCCCCAAGCAGAGCCTGTCCAAACTCAAACGACGATCTATCCGTCCTATTTCAAATCAACGATGATCTATCCGTCCTATTTCAAATCAACGACGATCCATCCGTCCTATTTCAAATCAACGACGATCCATCCGTCCTATTTCAAATCAACGACGATCCATCCGTCCTATTTCAAATCAACGACGATCCATCCGTCCTATTTTCAAATCAACGACGATCTATCCGTCCAATTCAAAATCAACGACGATCTATCCGTCCAATTTCAAATCAACGACGATCCATCCGTCCTATTTCAAATCAACGACGATCCATCCGTCCTATTTTAAATCAACGACGATCCATCCGTCCTATTTTCAAATCAACGACGATCTATCCGTCCAATTCAAAATCAACGACGATCTATCCGTCCAATTTCAAATCAATGACGATCCATCCGTCCTATTTCAAATCAACGACGATCCATCCGTCCTATTTCAAATCAACGACGATCCATCCGTCCTATTTTCAAATCAACGACGATCTATCCGTCCAATTCAAAATCAACGACGATCTATCCGTCCAATTTCAAATCAACGACGATCCATCCGTCCTATTTCAAATCAACGACGATCCATCCGTCCTATTTCAAATCAACGACGATCTATCCGTCCCAATTCCAATCAACGACGATCCATCCGTCCTATTTCAAATCAACGACGATCTATCCGTTCAATTTCAAATCAACGACGATCTATCCGTCTAACCTCAAATCAGCGACGATATATCCGTTCAATTCAAATCAACGACGGTCTGTCTGCCCAACTTCCGATTCAATTTAGCGCATCTTCCAGCAGTCTTATTGCTCTGCCTCGGATGGTCCTTGATAAGGAGATTGGCTCTGATTCCCAACAGATGGAATTTAACCTACCTGACGCGACCTACCCGTGATTGTTGGAACTATCCGTGCCATGGTTAGCTTTATCCTCAATAACAGCCAGTCCTGTTCAAATTCGACGATGACCAGCCATGTCATCCCCGACGATCAGCCATGTCGTCCCCTCAACGATGATCAGCCATGTCGTCCTCCCACCGATGATCAGCCATGTCATCACCGACGATCAGCCATGTCGTCCACTCAACGATGATCAGCCATGTCATCACCGACGATCAGCCATGTCGTCCCCTCAACGATGATCAGCCATGTCATCACCGACGATCAGCCATGTCGTCCTCCCAACGATGATCAGCCATGTCATCACCGACGATCAGCCATGTCGTCCACTCAACGATGATCAGCCATGTCATCACCGACGATCAGCCATGTCGTTCACTCAACGATGATCAGCCATGTCATCACCGATGATCAGCCATGTCATCACCGACGATCAGCCATGTCGTCCACTCAACGATGATCAGTCATGTCATCACCGACGATCAGCCATGTCATCACCGATGATCAGCCATGTCATCACCGACGATCAGCCATGTCGTCCACTCAACGATGATCAGCCATGTCATCACCGATGATCAGCCATGTCATCATCGATGATCAGTCATGTCATCACCCCGATCAACGGCGATCAGAATATTGCCCGCGTTCACCCCGAGCAACGGCGATCAGAATATTGCCCGCGTTCACCCCGAGCAACGGCGATCAGAATATTGCCCGCGTTCACCCCGACCAACGGCGATCAGAATATTGCCCGCGTTCACCCCGACCAACGGCGATCAGAATATTGCCCGCGTTCACCCCGACCAACGGCCATCAGAATATTGCCCGCGTTCACCCCGACCAACGGCGATCAGAATATTGCCCGCGTTCACCCCGACCAACGGCGATCAGAATATTGCCCGCGTTCACCCCGACCAACGGCGATCAGAATATTGCCCGCGTTCACCCCCCCAACGGCGATCAGAATATCGTCCGATCGATCCACGACGACGGTCTGCCCGTCCAATCAGTCTACAACACCATTCGCCTATCCTAGTCCACATCGGTCTACAAGTAGCGCATCGTCCAACAGTCTTATTGCTCTGCCTCGGATGGTCCATGATAAGGAGATTGGCTCTGATTCCCAACAGATGGAATTTAACCTACTTGACGCGACCTACCCGTGATTGTTGGGATTCTTTGTGCCAAAGATAGTTCGATCCCCAGCAATGACAGCCCGTCCTGTCCAAATCAACGACGGTCTGTCCGTCCAACCTCAAATCAACGACGGTCTGTCCGTCCAACCTCAAATCAACGACGGTCTGCCCGTCCAACCTCAAATCAACGACGGTCTGTCCGTCCAACCCCAAATCAACGACGGTCTGTCCGTCCAACCCCAAATCAGCGACGGTCTTTCCGTCCAACCTTCAAATCAACGACGGTCTGTCCGTCCAACCTCAAATCAACGACGGTCTGTCCGTCCAACTTCAAATCAACGACGGTCTGTCCGTCCAACCTCAATTAACGACGGTCTGTCCGTCCAACCTTCAAATCAACGACGGTCTGTCCGTCAAACTCTTTTCCCAACGATCTTCAGATGGTCCGCCCGTCTTCAATCTCTCAATGGACGGTACATTTAAATACATGTCCGCATTTTCTATTTCTTCTAGATAGCCTTGAGAGGGTGTCTAGAAACCTTTGACGTTACTTGTACCAAAACAATGGTGCTCCAAGTGCCGTCAAAGGGGGGCTACTGTAGACACCCTATTTTGGACTTTCCAGAATAGTTTATTTACGGTCTTTGATTCCCCGATGATGATTAAGGTCAGGAACATCCTGAGTTTGTTAAGTGTGTTTGAGCTTTGAGCATCCCGAGCCTCATCCCAAAACCTTTCCGAACTCCTTGTCGAACCCTCAAGCCAGAACCAAATGGCCTCAGCAAAACCCTACTGGAGTACGCTAGTGGTGGACTAGCGTGCGCAGGAACCACTGCCACGTGTCAGTCATCGCCGCTTTCTGGCGCACGCCACTCAACAAGTGGCGCACGCCAGTCAATTCCAGTCAAATCAACTTTATTCGGCCAGAAGCGCGGGACTTTTGTGGCCACCCTGACGTCGTCCACAGTTCCTTGATCATTGCTTCGGCCAGAGCTGTCCCCTTCTCTCTCCTACACCCTCCATCAAGCCAAGTCCCATGCATTAAATGCATGGGAGGCTCCCTCTCCCTTATCACTCCAAACACCTCCTTAGGACCAAACTAATCAGTCCTCCCCCTCCTCCATAAATACCCCCTTGCATTCATTTGCAAGGGGTTAGCTCCATTAAGGTGAATAACCTTTTGTCTTCTTCTTCTTCATTGCTCCTTTGCGCCCTTTCTCTTCCATAGAAAGAGCAAGCAAAGGGAGTACTCTCCACAGTCCTCAAACCTCACTACATCCATCCTCCATCCATCCCCTTGCAAGCTCAAAGTTTAAACCATCCATCAAACTCACAAGCAAAGGTATAATACCTTTTGCTCCTGCTTTCTGTTCTGACCCCTGAGGGGGGCTGGCAGGGTCAAGGCTGGTAATCTATACCAGTCCTGGCCCTAATGCTAGCAAGGTTTCAAAACCGTGCACAATGATCAGTGGCGCACGCCAGTAGTTATGTACCGTACGCAATTCATGGTAGTATGTACCAAACTGGCGTGGGGATCATGGATCATTGTTTTTCTGCTTTATTTACATTATGGTCACCCTGATGTATGCTAAAACCAGTTTATTGTTCTGTACTTAGAATTGCTTTCTCTTCCATCTGTACTTTTGCTTAGTTTGGCCTTCTGGGTCCCTCTGGTCCTGTTCCAGAGCCCAGAATGTGCAAAGCCAAAGCATTGGAACCAAGAGGCTACTGGCGTACGGCCCTCCTTGAGTGGCGTACGGTAGTGGTTCGTGTTCCAGTGGCTTGGCCCTTGCATGGATCTTCCACCCAGGCCTTTGATCATCCTCCCCTCATTGTTTAAGGGGTTTTCTGTCTATTTGGGGACTTTTAAGTCCATTAATCTGTCTGTAATAGCTTAGTAACCTTTATAAACTGTGTGGTTTGTCCTGGGTGTGCACTGGTCCTTTCCAGAGCCCAGAGGGTTGATAACAGAAGCTGTGGTCTTAGGCTTACCGGCGCACGCCAGTTGTGGTGTGGCGCACGCAGGTCATGACTGCATGCAGTGGCTTGGCCAGTGCATGCAGGCTAGATCCTGTGTGCAACATTTCATGGTCAGTGTGTTCTAGTCCGCTTAAAATGTCCACAAAAGCTTGTTCTCAATCTATTATATTTGCTTAGATCAAACATCATCATCCATAAACATTTTGCCACCGATCTTGTACATAAATGCAACTTGTTTACAGTTTTAATCCCTATTAACTGTTCCCCCGCCCTAACTGGTTAAAAGTATGATCAAATAAAGAGAGAAATGCAAATGTTTTATAAAATGCCTGAGTAGAGACCGGTCTCCGGACTGGGCGAGGGGGGTGCCATAAAACCCTTCCCCTCTCGTAATCTGGCTCCCGAACCTCAAGATCGAAGGTGACGACGGTCCAGTCTACAAAAGCCTTTTTCAAAATCAAACAAACGTGGTCCAAACGTTTTCAAAAGGACGGTTTCTTGGGTACTAACCGCAAAACCCGAGTGGCGACTTTCTGATTTGCGAAGCGTTTCGCCGCGCTTTCCAAAAAGGGCGCACCCGAAATTTTCCCATACCAAGAACGCGGGGATTTTTGGGTCGTGTGCCCACAGAGAGACAATTAGATAGAAAGGTCAAAATAGTGAGGTCGGATAGATGTGGTGAGTTTTATGGAAAATATGACGAGTCAGGCCAAAAATCCTGGCCCATTTGCCAAACTGTTAGAAAAGCGAGACATTCGTACTCAATACACAATGCCTGGTATGCCACAGCAGAACGGTGTTGCTGAGAGGTGTAATCGTACACTTATGGATATGGTTAGAAGTATGATGAGTTCTTCAAATGTATCTGTATCCTTGTGGAGTGAAGCATTAAAGACCGCGATGTATCTCTTAAATAGGGTTCCTAATAAGGCGATTCCAACTACTCCTTTTGTAGAGACCCGTAATAAATTCTTTTAATTTCAAATGTTTTATAATGGAAAATGTGAGGTGTTTATGTGATTTGGGGTTAAAATGACGAAATTGATTATGGAAGGGCGTAATGCGTAATTTGTGAACTTGTTGGTATAAATAGGGGGTGAAAGAGTAGGGAATCATTTTTACTCCAACATCCCCACCGGCTCATTCTCTCTCTCCCGGTCTCTCCCACTCTCTCTTGCTCTTTCACCAAATTCCACCAATTTCACTCAAAACCCACCAAAATAACCTTCAATCCTTCGCCCTCAACGCGTATTGTGGTCCGTACCCCGTTGGTTTGAGCTCGGGGAAGTCGTACCCCGTTCGAATCAAGGTTTTCGGAGAGCTAGGGCTCGTAGCTTCGTGGGTTTCGTTCTTCGGCTTTGAGGTAGAGATTCTACCTCTCGATATATGTTAGAGATGTGTTTTCCTTGCCTTGAATCGTGTCCTTGGTTGTTGTAATTGTTGTTGTGGTTGAAATCGTCGAAATCTGCAGAAAATTTGCTCGGACACCCATCTGTATCGATACTACCCTAGCCAGTATCGATACAGGATTCTCTGATGTGATGCAAAATTCTCTGGACTGCTTCGAAGCCATTCTGTATCGATACAAAGTGCCCTAAAATCAGCTTTTGCTGTTTTGTTCCAAACTTCGTTATTTTGACCCTCGATCACTTCTAACTTGTTCTAAACATCACCAAATCATTCTATAACATTGTTAATCATATTCATTGAGTTCGTTGAGTATCTTTGCATCCCTTGCTCTTGTTTGGTAAATCTAAACGTCGATTATTACATGAACTTCGATTGACCTGAAATGACACGTTAAGGGAATTTGAGACACGTGAAACCTTGTTGACACAACGTGCGAACATTTGGGGCCCATCGATGGGTGGGTGCCTGGCAGGGGATATCAGGGTCCCATAATTAGCCTGACAGGAGCTAATGCTCGTATTGAACATTCAAGACCCAACCTACAAGGTGGGTGCTTGTCAGGGGATATCGGGGTCCCATGAATAGCCTGACAGGAGTTTCGGCTCATGACACATGACGCGAGACGGTTTGGGCATATGAGAAGTGGATATGGTTGAAGGTTGAATTGCATTCTAAATCTCATGACTTACTTGTTGGACTGTTGAACCTTAGCGATTATCTATTGCTTGAGTTATTTTTGGCCCACGTTGTATCATTGTTCTCGCATTTCTCTTGCATACGTTGTTTGTGTAGAATTCCTACTGGGCTAGTGTAGCTCAAGCCTTATTTCTTTTCAGGTACTAATTCTGGACAGTAGCGACCATGATTGGAGTGCTTGGACATTGGACACGACGTTTTGAAAGCTAACATAGTAGAGTTACTTAGGCATCTTTGTAAACCTCTTTTGAAGATGTGTTTGTAACTTAAGTGATAATTCTTTTGACTTAGAAGATTGTAAACCTTAACTCTCTTTTGAAACTCGATACTTATGTGAATTTGGGGCCGTCGAGCCGAGGTTGTAATATTATGGAACCTTGTGGACTTGGAGGTATAATTATGGGTATGTAATGTAGTAATCTTTTGGGTATCGTACGGAATACTGTGAGGTTTTGTTTGTGAAAATCTTTTATAATTTAAGTTGAAAATGGAGGACGTGACACCTTTTGAGTTATGGACTGATAGGAAGCCCAGTTTAAGACATTTACATATTTGAGGTTGTCCAGCGGAAGCTAGAATATATAATCCATAAGAGAAAAAGTTAGATTCTCGAACAATTTCTGGATATTTTATTGGTTATCTAGAAAAGTCTAAGGGGTACAAATTTTACTGTCCTAACCATAGTACGAGAATAGTTGAAACCGGAAATGCAAAATTCCTAGAGAATGGCGAAAATAGTGGGAGTGAGAAATCAAGAAAGGTCAATTTCGATGAAGTAAGAGTTGATATCCCAACAGTTCTTCCTCATCGAGATGTTGTTATTCCTTAACAAGTTGAGGAGAGTGAACAACATGTAGATAATGATTCTCCATTTCATGAGGATACCGCCATTGAAAATATTGTAGAACCACCACAACCGGTAGTTCTGAGAAGATCTCAGAGGGAAAGAAAGTCTGCCATTTCAGATGATTATGTGGTGTATCTACAAGAATCGGATTTCGACATTGGGATTAAGAAAGACCCGGTTTCGTTTTCACAAGCCATGAATAGTGATGATTCTAATAAATGGTTTGACACTATGAATGATGAGTTGAAATCAATGGACCAGAATAAAGTTTGGAATCTCATTGAATTGCCTGCTAATTGTAAGAAAGTCGGCTGTAAATGGGTCTTTAAGACCAAGCGCGATGCAAAAGGCAATATCGAACGATTTAAGGCCAGACTTGTGGCCAAGGGTTTCACTCAGAAAGAAGGCGTTGACTATAAGGAGACCTTCTCCCCGTGTCAAAGAAGGACTCACTTAGAATTATCTTGGCCCTTGTAGCTCATTATGACTTAGAGCTGCATTAGATAGATGTGAAAAACGTTTTTCTAAATGGTAGTTTGGATGAAGATGTTTACATGGAGCAACCTGAAGGATTCACAATAAAAGGGAAAGAGCACTTGGCATGCAAATTAAAGAGATCCATATATGGTCTTAAACAAGCTTCCAGGTAATGGTACTTAAGGTTTAATGATACCATTTCCTCTTTCGGTTTCAAACAAAATGCTGTTGATCAGTGTATATATCTGAAGGTCAGTGGGAGTAAGTTTTTCATTTTGGTGCTATATGTGGATGATATTTTGTTAGCCAGTAATGACCTTGGTTTATTACATGAAACTAAGGATATCTCTCGAAGAATTTTAAAATGGTTGATATAGGTGAGGCAGCTTATGTTATTGGCATAGAGATCTTTAGAAATCGATCTCGAGGACTGTTAGGACTATCTCAAAAGGGGTATATTAACCGAGTTCTAGAGAGATTCAATATGCAGCTTTGCTCAGTAAATGATGTGCCCACTATCAAGGGTGACAAATTTAATGAATGTCAGTGTCCAAAGAATGACTTAGAAAGAAAGCAAATGGATGAAATTCCATATGGATCAGCATTAGGGAGTTTGATGTATGCCTAGACTTGCACTAGACCGGATATTAGTTTTGCAGTAGGGATGCTGGGCAGATATCAAAGTAATCCAGGAATGGAATATTGGAAAGCAGTGAATAAGGTTATGAGGAACCAAGGACTATATGCTTACTTATAGAAAATCGGATCTTTTGACATGATTGGATACTCGGATTTAGATTTTGTTGGTTGTCTCGATAGCCGAAAGTAAATATTACTCCCTCCGTCCCTTTTTAAATGTCTTGCTTCGTAACTCCAACTTATTAAAAAGACATCATCATTATACATTTCACATCAACTTTTTCATCCACTTTCCCTACTTACCCATCATCATTACACTTTTACTCACTAACTTTTCAAAATGGAATCTACTTTTAGGGACAAAATAGGCAATTCACCAACTTTTACCCACTAACTTTACAAAATGAACACTTATTAAGGGACAGCCCAAAATGGAATACTGGACTGTAATAAAGGGACGGAGGGAGTATCATTTATTTTTCTTTCTTTTAGATGCTAGAGCAATCTCATGAAATGTGTGAAGCATTCTATAGCTTACTGCTTCATACATAATGGAAACCGAGTTTGTGGTGTGCTTTGAGGCCACATATCATGTTTATAGTTGCGGAACTTCATCTTTGGTCTTGGTGTTGTCGACTTAATTGCCAGATCGAATGAAGATTTATTGTGATAATTCCGCTGCATTTTTATTCTCTAAGAATGTCAAGAATTTAAGTGATTCCAAGCACATGGAAGTAAAGTACTTGGTTGTTAGAGAACGAGTCCAGAAACAACAAGTGTCAAATGAAAATTGAGTACCACTCTTATGATTGTTGATCTGTTAACGAAGGGATTGCCACCAAAGACTTATAACATGTTGTCAGGATGAGTCTTTTAACAACCCTTGATGGAGTGGTTATTGTGCATGACACTATTTAGTGCAAATAAAAGTTTGTTTCTGATTTTCCTGTTTCCAATTATGCGTGCATAGATTATTTTGGATTATGTTCAACAGGAAATGTCTTGACAAGACAAATTACAGGGGCTTTACGCGTTACAGCCTAAATAATGATATTTTTCCTATTATGGACTTGCAAGTGAAGGTTATCAATGGTGTGGTGCATAGAAGGGAATATGGCATGATGCTATACAACCGCTATGACTCACATTGGTGGTCTGAATTAATCACAGTATTAAAGTTTCTAATTGGTTTGGACCTATTGGCTGTTTTAAATCCGTGATCACGTGTCAAAGTTTTTAGTGTGGAGTCCACTCGAGTTGTTTTAAACAAAATGCATATTTTGAAGAAAATACACTTTGCATCACAATCGGCTTGATGGGCCAAGTGGGAGAATGTTAGTTTTTTCCTATTAGTGTGGCCCACTAGCCTCACCATTTTGTGCATGTGGGACTCCACTATCAGATAAGCCAATGAAGTGATATGGTTCATTACGATAACTAATTAGAATTATAGATGAAGGAAAACTCTTGATAATAAAAGAGACCTTGATGGAATAGGTGTCTTTTAATAATTATCTCTAAGGCCCTCTTCTCTCCTCTATAAAAGGTAGAATACCCACCCTTTATTCTTACGGTTTTTCCATCAATTAAAGTACTGGGGTATTCTAGAAAAGTAGAGACAGAGAGAAGAAGGTGAGCCAAGAATTAAGGTGTTTCTATTTATGGGGTTTGTTCTCTCTAATCACGATGGCTAACAAAAGTACGCTATTTATTGTTCTTGAGATGTGTTGAATTCAAGATCCTGCTATATCTGTTTTCCGCATAATAGTTTTAATACAGATATAGATTTACAGGCAAGACAACCAACATGAGTCACAGTGTACTGCTAAATCGGTTTTCCCTTAATCGAGAATCTTGACTTGCCATCGTTGAGCATCATTCCGCGGTCAGTGTTTATTCTGAGAAGGTCACAAATATTACTCTCCTCTGATTTGCAAGGTCGACATTCCTTGCATTCGCCCGTAAATACAGGAAGAACATGGTCCCCTGGTTTAAGATCCGTCACACCTTCCCCGAACGCTCTCAACAATCCTGCACGCATAGAAAGAGTGAACAAACATAGAAGCACAAAAATACGGTAGATGGCAAATATATATATGATCATTAAGAATCATAGCAATCAAAAGCAAAGCTGAACTATAGTAGTATTTAACATAAGATCTCGTACCCGCCAGCTTCATGCCCAAATATGCGAGGAAACATTGGCGTTTGCCCCTTCAAACCAATATCCAAATATTAATACGCAAACAAGAAAATTCATTGAATAAGATCATTTATTCAAAGTAATAAGATGTGAACATAAATTTATCCTCAAAATGTAGTTAGTTTTACCTTGGCTTCCCAGAAATAAACATCAGTGTGGCAAAGGGAGGTAAAGAGGATCTTCATGCGAACCTCCATCGCCTGTGGAGGCGCTACATCAACTTCTTCTATCACCAGCGGTTTCCCAGCTTCCCATGCCACGGCAGCTGCTTGCAGTGTGCAACGAATCGAATTAGTTGATAATAATCTAAAATGGACAATATCTCCATGAAGGAGTGACTACAAAGCACAGAGCTAGAAAAGAAAGAGATGAAATCACTATGTGTGAGTACTGGAAAATGGCAACCGGCTATAGAAGCGGGATTTCGTACTGAAAGATCGAAAAACAATTTGCTCAAATTACAAAAAATTAGCAAGAGCAAGAGAAAACAATTTGCTCAAGTTGCCAAAAATTAGCAGTCAGCTGAGAAGAATCAGTTAGTTAGATGGCAAGTGAGAGTCTGCAACGTATGACTTGACCAGCTGTGCTTACCATCTTCTTTTAGCTTTCTCTTTCTTTCTCTCTCTTGATTTTCTCACAGGTATTGTTGTTCTTCTTCTCCTATGCGAAGACATGCTCGTGCTTCTCAACGTATATGTACATACGAATATACGGATAGGTATTGCATGAGACACAACCTGAGATTTGAAAACCATTTACTACTTCCTTCCTTTTCCTTCCTCTGTCTTTTGGTTTTTGGAAGTTAGAAAAAATTGCTGCAAATCCGGCAGTTCGAGTTCGAATACCAGTGTTCTGTGAAGTTGACCTTTTGATTCTGTGTTTTGATGAAAACTAGATGTTCTCTAGCACACAGAATGACGGGTGGCATTGCCATTTAAATAGTTGAGTTAATCCTTTGACGATGCCTTGGAAATAAAATAAAAGCAAGTTTGGATTGCAAGCAGCTGATAAATAGGATACCACCAACTGCAGATGTACCCACATTGGTTGACTCTTGATTAAAGGAGAAACAAGCTTACCTCATCTTCAACCTATCCAACACATCCCTTGTTTAGAGAATGCCATAAACCATAGTATTTTATTTGGAACAATTAATACTCAAATTTTTATTTTTCATATTCATAGAACCATATATATATCCATGCTGTGCTCTGTTTCTTAAGCCTTTGTTGGTCTTCGCTCGTCGTCGGCGTCCCTAGGCTTCTTGTTGGCTTTAATCTTCTGGCGATATATAGTATAGTAGTTGTGTATTTTGTTTTGCAGACCAGTACGCTGTGTCCTGTTCCTAATTAGGCCCTAGTTTGGTCTTCGCTCGTTGCTGTTGTGTCTGCATTATTGTAACGGCAACAACACAGTTGTACTTTTCTTATTCTTATTAATGCCACTATTACAATAGACTATAAAGATCATAGCTATTGGCCGTGATTGTAAGTTTTTCATCACGCTCCTGCTACCGTGATGGATTTGAATGTGATTGTAAGTCACTCTTTTTTATCACGGTTATAAACCGTGATTGAAAGAGAGAAACAATCACGGCCAAAAGGCGTGATCGTTTCTCTTTTATCACAATTTTTTTTTGATCAGCAAAAAGATAGTTTCATTAACTCATAAACACGAAGTTTACAGAGAAAATAGGAGCTTGGATACACCGGCCTGACCATCCAAACCCCTCTTCTCCAAACCACACGGAGGAACTGAAATAGGCCCAACAGGCTGAGCCTAAATCAGGAAAAACACCCATTGGGACAAACCCACACCTAAAAGGCCTGAAAGCCCAAATCAATACAATTCAGCACAAACCTAACCCTAAACCCAACCAGTGACCAGCAGGAATAGAAATGCATTAGCACCTACGTCTGGCGAGATCTAAACCTAGCAGGACCCTGGGTGTGATCGTATCACAGTTATCACAGTTATAAGTCACTATCTTTTATCACAGTTATAAGTCGTGATTGTTTCTCTTGGGCATGATCGTTTCTCTTTTTTGGGTGTGATCGTATGTCACTTTAGATCACGGTCTATAACCGTGATTAAAAGTTCAAAATAATCACACCATAAACTAAGATGGAAAATCATTGCGCGTAATATTTTCTTTGTATCTATTAGACCTTCTTTTCTTGTCATTGCCAAGTTTCGAACCCATGCACCCTTGGTTGATTTTCCAAACCCTTGTCACTAAGCTAGCCAAAAACTTCTGTTATAATAAGAAAACAAAAATATTTATACTTATTTCCTAAAGTAAGAAAACTTTTTTTTCCTTAAAATTTGCTGAATTTTTTGAAATGCAATTAATATGATATAGACAAATTTTATGAAAATTAGCACAATCTGCAGATTGTAACATTATGGACAAATTTTAGATTTTTTTTTTCTAAACTAACCATTTCACATGAATTTTGTGTTTATATTGAATTTCAATTTCAATGGTGGCTTCCCAATTGGATTTTAATCCTTTTCAGACAAGGCTAAGTCATAATAATATAATTATTTTTTTACCTAATGTGTCAAACACTTGGATGACATCCGAAATAACTAAATTTTACTACTACAATAAACCATAAAGACCACAGCTCGCCGACGTGAAAATCAGGCACTAGTAGAACAGCTGCCCGTCGTTGAAGAAACAAGTGGGCACTGGTGGAACCCAGTCGTGGGATTTGCCTTCTCTCTCTCTCTCTCCCTTTTCGGGCGTAAAAATGAAGATGAAACGTAAAGATTTTTAGGGGTGAGTGTAATTAGGCTTATTTTCTTACCTTTTGTAAAAAAAGAAGAAGAACTTTTAAAAGTCCTTAAACGACATCGTTTTCCTCACATAACTTTTCAAAACTTGCCTAAATGAGTACCAGCCCGCCCACATGAAAATTTAGACCGCGCGCCTAAATGGGTAGGCTTTTTATCTTGCCGCAAGAGTGAGATCATTTATTTCGCTTTTTTTCGCGCTAAAGTTTTTTATCACGCTACAAGGGTGAGGTCTTTTCTCTTTTATCTCGGCACAAGAGGGATATCTTTTCTCTCATTCTTTTCCGCCCTAAAATCTTTTATCACGCCACAAGGGTGAGATCTTTTCTCTTTTTTATCACACCACAAGGGTGAGGTTTTTTCTCTTTTTTTTTTGCGCTAAAATCTTTTATCACACCTCAAGGGTGAGATTGTTTTTCTTTTATCTCACCACAAGAGCGAGGTTTTTTATTACGCGCTAAAACCCACTTTTTATCTCAGTTTTGGACTTAAACTGTGATAAAAAAAATTTAAGCACTACTTTTTATCACGCTTTCACTGAAAACCGTGATCTTTGTGAATCTTCTTAATGTGATGCATATCTATTATTGTAGTAGTGTGCATTTCTCAAAAGCATCCACACTATGTATGAGCATAACATCTTTAGACTAACTATACAGTACTTGTAATATTTCCAAGCACCATCCACACCTTTGCATTTTGCAACACTCAAGATTGCTGAGGATTTTCTCAAAAAGCATCCATGGCAACTATAAGCAGGAAAGCTTGAGAGCTACTACCAAATGGGCTGGTTCTAAATTAATTTACTGTTTTTTATTTTAAAACATCCAAGGGTAATAATAATAATCATGATTTGGAGTAAAATGATTGAACATGTCTACAACGTAAGGCTAGTAAGATGCAACTTTTTAGCCGTCATCATTCACCAGAGGAAAAAGAAGCAATCGACCACAAACCGAATTCTTGCAAAATGGAAAAATATTGTCATACTCAACCTGAATTTACTGAATTTCATAGAATCGATGACTTGTTGGGATCCCTTAGTGTCGCATTGCCAGACGATGCTGATATGAGGCGAGTCATCCAAAATCTGGTTGCTGAAAGATGGGAGTGTTGGAAAAATGGAATTTTAACCAAAGAGAATTTGGTGGGACCCACACCGTGCGAGGTGGGCCCAAGTAGGTTTTAGATACTTCTTGCTAAGGAGTTTAAACCGTTGGAAAAATGAACAAATTCCATTGAGAGATGAATGAGAAATTGTCTCTTAAAGTGGGTTTTGGACCGACAACAGTGCACGGTTGGATGGTCAAAGCTGGTTGATTAACAGAGTTATTACCCATGATTGTATATTCAATTTCGGGAATAATAACTGTATCAGTTTTATTCCAAAATTGAATTACGAAATCAATTCCCCTATTGATTGAGAGGCTCCTCCACCTTCATTGCAGCATTCATGGCAGAGGCTCCTCCTTCGGCTATAAAAGGGGACCTCTACCTTTGGTTTCAACACACCGAAAATCCCAAGCTCCACTTCTTCTGCAATACAATTGTTCTTTTCGAGAGAGAGAGTACAGACACAAGTTGGTTCGACGGGCAGTCTACGGCGGTGCTCCGGCGGCTGAGTGATAACCGAGTCAACCCTGGGAGACAAACACCGACACAACCTCCAGCACCGGTGAGGCGGCGAATTTGTCTTAAGGGCACCGTTGAACAAAACGGGTCTCGGTTTGGAATTGCTAAACTCTTTTACAGTTTATGTTTATATTTCATACTCTGTAATTTTGTAATTCATGTTCATGTTGTAATTTCCAGAAATTAGTAAAATCGTTTACTGTTTTTCCGCACTATTTTCCTACAGGGAGAAAGCAGACGTACCTCTATTTACGGTTGCATACGTACTTGCTCCACACTATTATTCACATTCTTGGTTAACAAGTTTGGCTCCGGGTGGAAAGGAAAGGAAAAAACCTCATGCCAATCCTGATGTTCAAAAGGTCTATTTGGATGTTGTCGACCGGCTTGTGAGGGATTCAAAGGAAGCATCTCTCTAGTTCGTCAGCAACTCAGCCATTTTGTCAGCAACACAGGTTCTTTCTCTAGTCGTCAAGCTATATATGAAAGATAGAGATACAATGTGTGCACTTTCATGGTGGCATTTATATGGTGCCCGTGCTCCCGAGCTTTATGGTTTTGCCGTTAAGGTTTTATCTCAATGTGTTAACACTTGTTGTGCTGAAAGAGAATTGGCCGCATGCGACTGTATCCGTAGTGTGAAGAGGACTAAAATGAATGCCGGGCGCGCATAATCTTTGGTCTACGTTCATTATAACCATCGGTTATTCACAAGAAGCCGAGAGGATTATCAGGGGATGTATCAGAACTGGTATAATTTTATCATTGATGATAATTTGGAGATTGGTGTGGAAGCAATCGAAGAGAGAGAATATGCTAAACTTGGTGGTACGTGTAATGGAAGTATTGAGAGACAGTCCATGACGTACATTTAGCACCACAACTTCCGCCATGTCTTCTCAGACATCAACTCAAGGATCTTCGAAATTGCATGAGGAAGAGATCAGTTGTAGTAAAAGGCCACGAATGAGGTAATAATAACTTATTCTCCCATCTTGCTTTTGATGAAGAGAGACATTACCCCGGATGGGTTATGATGGCAATTCAGAAAGTCTAGGCTTACCGCACAAGTTTACTGTACATGTCTATCGCATGCGTGTGGGACTCACTTTGGGTCTCATAGAAATACAGAAGAAAAAATTCATAATTTTAAAATAATTTTATACGGGGTCCAGTAAAAAATCAGCTCCAAGGGATGTCGGTAAATATTTTTTCTGGATTCGTAGAGTAAAACTGCTCAACTGCTTAGTTTCACACTTAATCCAGAAAAAATACTTACCAATATCTGTAATCTGTTTGAGCGCGCTAATTTTTTACATGGTTCCATAAAAAAATATTTTAAAATTTATGAGTATTTTTTTGTATTTTTATGAGACTTGGAACATGCCCCACACGCAGCACGCTTGCGGTAGATGTGTGGTAAAACTTGACAATTGTGGGGAAGACCACCCAGTATTTGGCACGTCTGTTTAGTTTAACTCAGATTATTTTCGTGTTTAGTACATCTTCAAGTTTTGGTGAATATCTTTTCCCAATTCGTCTTAGAAAAAATGGACAAAGGAAACAATAATATACATTAATTTAGGAAACAGTCCAGAAAAGTAAAAAAATAAGACAGAGAGTTAAGAATTAAAAAAGCAAAAAATTTAACCCAAAACTTTAAAATGTTCAAAAAAATAGGAAAAAAGGTTCCAAAAAAGAACTAGCTTACTTAAGACAGGACAAACGGAGGTTAATTTTATCAAGACATGACATGCAAGAAACGCCGACATGCAGGCAATTCGGATTTCTCTGAGAAGCAGCAGATTAGGATGCTCCCAAAGTGGCATGATTGCAACTTCGACGATATTCCTGGCAGCTTTGCAGCCGTGAAAAATATGATCCGTATTCCGATTTCTCATCGAGATTAATATTCCAAGCTAATTTTTGTAATTTGGGAAAAAACTCATCTCTCTTTCCAAAGATTCAAATCACGTAGAGCGCTGTTTGCACCATATCCGTAATTTCTTATATTCCCCGTCGATCGGGTGACATGTGGCATAAATAGGAGGGTATTATTGGATAATCAATGAGACTTATGGTCTAATTAATTTATAAAGCCATGATAAGGTTTTTATAAATTAATTATGAGAAAAGGGTTTGCCCGTCGACTGGTTATTATAATTTCCGTTGATTGGTTATTATAATCCCTTACCTTTAGCAATTGAATCACAGGTGTGCAATTGAATCACAAGTGTCAAAAGAAGTAGTATTCAGTTGCCCCTCGATCAAAGGGGCAATTTTGCCTAATCATGGAGCAGTTCTATACAACATGGCAGTTATTTGTATCAGTGCTCGTGGAAATTATTCAAAGGCATGAAAAGCTTAACTGCCATTTTGGTGGGAGGATTCAAATTCAAATTGAAAGAGGCCTATTGATCCGCACCCAAGATTGTATAATCTTGGAGGCTTTTAGCTTGTTATTTGTAGCGTTTCATTCCCATTTATCCCTTTTACCCCATTTTGCTCGTAAGGTGTGTTTTTAGTGTTTTCAGGTAAAACGTGCTAATAAGGCGATTTTGAACGCCAAGGAATGCTCCGGATGCAACCAAGTACTCAAGGCTACGTGCCACCATGTTGTGGTGCCCGAGGAGTCATGAAGAGGTGGTTTGGAGGTTGCTCGGGTTGCCCAAGGGTCAAGGGAATTGAAGGAGAAGTGAGAATTTTACCAAAGCTACTTACCTTTCGACCAGCTGAGGGTAGAATCGTCATAACTTTTGATGTACAAATGATATTGGATCCAAACCACTTGGGTTAGAAAGTAGACTCGACGAGCTTTCCAACGGTCCAAAGAACGCCCATATCCGAGTTTGGGAGTGTCCGGAGCGAGCCCGCGAAGTTGCCGCAAAAATCTGTCTGTCAGCCATGAACCGGTACGGGTAAGTCATGAACCGGTTCATGAAGACCAGATTTTGTATTTTGGAAGATTTTCAGCCATGAACTGGTGCGGGCAAGTCATGAACCGGTTCATGCTGTGTAAGTTGTGCCCGAATTTGCTACCTTTTTCCCTTTTTGCTTTTGGGATATTTTTGGTTCCTCTCTACTTTTAGGATATTTTTGGGATATTTTGGATGAGAGAAAGAGTAACTCTTGTATTAATACTCCTCTCTCTCTCTCTCTCTCTCTCTCTTTGTTAGATAATTAGTTTAGGTTAGTTTCTTCCATTGTTGTCTTCTCCATGCTCTTCTAGCTTTTGTCTTCCATAGTTCATGTAAGTTAATTCTCTTTTGTCATTTTCTCGTTTATTAAAGTTGTTGCTACGGTTAAGGTCTATCTTAATATCAAGTTTATTTTCGATTTCATCGGTTTAAAGTTATGTCTCGTTTTTATGCTATGTTTTATGCTTTAGCTATGTGTGAGTAGTCGTTAGGCTAAGTCTCGGGATAATCTTTCCCGAGGACTTAGGTTGTTATATGGTTCTCGAGCCATCGGGCTTTTAAAGCATGATTTTCCGGAATAGGGCTTAACTTGCATTTTCGGTCTAAACTAGGGGTGTTAACCCCTTGGTAACGAGTTTGTCAAGCGGTCTTGACTAATGACTTACCGAGGCCTAGTGGCCTCCTTTGTGTTCGATGAATATTACAAACAAGTTGGTTCGCCTCCGGGAAATCACATCTTTCATTAAACGTAGTCGTTTTAAAGTTAAACCTTCCGGGCTTGAGCACGCGGTCGTGGCTCTCGCCTGAGTTATAATCGAGAACCGGTAACGACCTTTGTCAAGGGTTAGAAGACCCCGAAACTTGCCTCTTTTAAATTAATTAAGAGTTAATCTAGGTTTCATTTAAGTCAATCTATTTCAAAGCAAAACCCCAAGTTATCCGTTACTTACCGCAATCCTACCATATAAAACCTTCAATTCGAATCAAGCTATAATCGAATTCTCTGTGGGAACGATTCCGGTCTTCCGGTTATTATGCTACTGATGACGTTGCCCTACGCTTCGGGTTTCTATCAACCTCATATTTAAAGTCAAGGTTCAGAAGTAAGCATTTTTGGCGCCGTTGCCGGGGATTTCTTTTTCTAGCTTATTTGGAGGATCGACAAACCACTGTAAGTATCCCGTTTGTTTTTACTTTGTATTTTTGAACTCAAGTTAGCGGAAACCTCTAACCGAGCCACCAATTCGACTTGAGGTGTAACGAAGCTAATTTGAGCGTCAATTGCCTTTTATTGTTTTTATCTTATAGACGTGGTGGTGGCTTAACCCCACGAGACTGTTTTGAGAGAGGTGGCGGCATAGCCCCTCTAGCCTGTTTACTTTATGTCTTATCTTTCTAGTAGAATGGAGGCGGCAAATGGGGAAATAGCCCCCATGCCTATGTGGGAATATTCTTATCCCGATCATGCTTATCCTAAGACTTTGCGGGACTACCTTTGTCCCACTCCAATTATCACACGCCCCAAGACTTTGCGGGAGTACCTTTGTCCAAATCAAACTTTCACACCCCCTTGCATAGCCACTCATGATGCCGATGTTTTTCAAAGTCGTATGACCATTTCCAATTGGCTTGATCTTAAGAACCAAATTCAAACCTTTGTTGAAAGAGAGAATGAGTCATTTTATGCATGCTGGGAACGATACAAGGACTTACTCATTGCAGTCCCGAATCATGGCTTTGAAAATTTTCAAATTGCTAACTATTTTTATGATGGACTTTCTCCAACGAGTCAACGATTCTTAGACAAGATGTGCGATAGCAAACTTTTTGAAAAGGATCCTACTCAAGCCTTAGATTTCTTTGATCGTTTGGCCGGAATTTTACAATCTAGGTTTTTTGTTAACCATTGTCAAGAGTCCAACTCAAATGCCATGGATGAGGGAATTGAGCCGCATAGCTTTGTTGAAAATGTTAGTTTAGATTGTGACAGCTTCTCAGAGTCTGAATGGGGATATGAGCCGGATGTTGAGCTTGATGTCCAGTGTTCTCCCCCTTTGGATCCCTCTTTGTGTGACGATCCGGGGGAGAAATTTCTCATTATTGGGGACCCGAATGTGGAGGTAGACTTCTTGTATGCTCTACTGAATGAGCAGGATGATAAGAATGTGAATAGACCTGAGAGTTTGTCTCTTTCCTTTGAGGAGATACCATCCATAGAAGTTCTGAACCATCCAATACTCTTGGCTCTCGATGGTGTCCCCCCTCCTATTGAGTCGCCACTTTCGCAAGAGTTTTTAAAAGTTGAATTGATTGATTTTGTTGGTGTTGATGAATTTGATTTGGTTTACCATCCTTATATTATGGATTTTGTCAACTCTTTGAAAATCAATCTAGTCTTGTATGCGCACTTGGTTGAACTTAAATGTATGAAACGACTTCGGCGCTTGCTTTACTCAAAGTATTTATTTTTGTGGCATGGTCGGAGTCAATTTTTGAAGCAGAATATGGAGTGGAGTGCTATGTTCATTTTGTATGCTCTCGTTGGTATGATAAATGTTCGGAGCCCGCGGTTGGCTGAACGTACATAAACTCTTTCTTTGTTTTTCTCTTTCTCTTTTCTTTTTTTCTCTTTTGATGGTCTGATATAGCCACCCGTATCTAGCTCAAAGTTGCATGACTTGCTCTATGATGCTTTGAGTGGGAAATGGGGAGAAAAGTAGTACTCGTGTAATCGCGTGAAGATTTGGTTGTGTTTTACTTTCAGTTACTTTTGAGCCCGGATAACACGAGCCGGGTGGTTCTAATGTCATTTGCCTGCTGGTAGGTCCTTCGTACAATTTCGCTTCTGCAGGGTTAACATGCTACCACACCAGCCTTGGTGGTTTGGGTCTACCGTCGGAGTGATTGAGGCATTCAGGAGCCCTAAGCATGGGTGCGATTACGTGTCGCGGTTGTTGGTCCGAAAAGCTTTGACCATGGCCCTGTGTGACTAGCTGGTGGTTCCGGCCGAAGGAGTGAAGCCCTGGAAGCACATAACTCCGGATCGAAGTGGGCAATGACAAGAAAGCCTCCAACTTGGTCGAGGTATACGGGGGTTGACATTCCCCCGGAGGTACAATCTTTTGTTCTTTCCTCTCAATACTGTTGTTCTTCATGCTATGAGGACATAGCATCGTTTAAGATGGGGGGAGGGATATATTTGTTATATATATGTTTTTGAGACTTGTCTCATTGGTAAAATTTTCAAATTTTGTGTGCAATCTTCCCTCGTTAGTAGTGTTTTCTCATGCTAGATACTTTAATTATGCTCAATTATGTCAATATGGCAAGAGTCGTGTATCCCGTCGAATTCGGTTGTGTGTTTGAATCCATGTCATATGCATATACATGAATTTTGATGAACAAGTTGAGCCTAAAAGTCAAGTCAAGTAGTGTGCATCGCTAGAGTTAAGATTCGTTTCTTAAGCATCCCATGCTTTTTGCTTTCATTTCTCGCACTTGCGTAAATAATTTCTTTTGTTCATGCTTGAGTAGTGTATATATCTTTCTTGCATCTTGTTGGAGTTGTTGGCGTACTTAGAAAAAGATTCAAGGCATTTTTGTATGATTACACCACATAAGAGTCACCTCGTCCTTATTTTGAACCATAGTCCGAGTCTCTTCCATTGTTCAAACCTAGGTAATCGGATGTTTGGAGGGTTGTGTGTCTAATGTTTCTCAATGATTCAAGATGGTTTGGGGGTGGTGTGAATGTGATAAAAGTGGTTGGAATGCAAAAAGGAGAAGAATGGTATGTGATTCCTTGTTTCTCCTCTCCCACTACAAAAGCTTAAGCCCCAAATTTTCATCTCCCTCTCCAAAGCCTTCAAATTTGGCTCAAATCTCTCTCTCTACAAATCTCAATTCAAATGGCCCTATTCCTCAAAGAAAATAAAAGAAATGCTATAAAGAGCAAAAGCATATTCGAAAGAGGGTTGAATACAATGATGAGAGGATTGGTTATACCTCCGGGCTAGCTTACATTCCGGATGAGAAAGAGTCCGATGGAAAGGGGGAGCTCAATGCTCAATACCAAGAGGAGCCGGATGAGGATGTTGACTACGTGTGGTGGAGTCGGTGGTAGTAGCTCTTCTTTATTCTTCGTAATTTTGTTTGATGTTTGGCCGATATGTGGCCATGCCTTGGGTAGTTAGGGTCGGTAGTGGCCAAGGGTAGATGAACCATGCAAGTTTATGGCCACTACATTTTGAAGTCTCTTACTCTTTGTATCCAAGGTCGTTATAAGCTAATAAAGTCCTCCGTTGATCTTTTGTACGCTAATTAACTCCGTTTGATGCATGGTTGATATCTATTATTACTTAAGTTGTGATATTCCTTATCCTTCCATACTTGTCAATAATTAGCTTTCCTTTCGTTCTAAGCGCCCTTTTGATAGCATGCATAGCTTTTTGTCTCTGGCTATTGCATTTCCTCGCTAGCGCTTGTCATGGGATGTATCTTGTATCTCATTGTGTGAAAAGTCGAATAAGAGCGTATCCTTGTGAGTTTTGGAGTCGAAACTCGTTGTGGTGCATGCATGCTTGACTACTCTAATATGGCATAGTTTGTTCGTCTTAGTTCATGGCATGTTTGTGCGGGGATTACATGTACTCGGGTTTGAAGGGGTGTTTTTGGACTCTTGCCTAGTTGTAGTAGTTGAGCATAGTTTACGTGTCTTGAATTTCGGGAAGGTTGCATAGCTTAGTGAAATGCATTTTGTTTTTGTTTGCTAGGGACTAGCAAAGTTCAAGTTGGGGGGCGTGATCCGCACCCAAGATTGTATAATCTTGGAGGCTTTTAGCTTGTTATTTGTAGCGTTTCATTCCCATTTATCCCTTTTTACCCCATTTTGCTCGTAAGGTGTGTTTTTAGTGTTTTCAGGTAAAACGTGCTAATAAGGCGGTTTTGAACGCCAAGGAATGCTCCGGATGCAACCAAGTACTCAAGGCCACGTGCCACCATGTTTTGGTGCCCGAGGAGTCATGAAGAGGTGGTTTGGAGGTTGCTCGGGTTGCCCAAGGGTCAAGGGAATTGAAGGAGAAGTGAGAATTTTACCAAAGCTACTTACCTTTCGACCAGCTGAGGGTAGAATCGTCATAACTTTTGATGTACAAATGATATTGGATCCAAACCACTTGGGTTAGAAAGTAGACTCGACGAGCTTTCCAACGGTCCAAAGAACGCCCATATCCGAGTTTGGGAGTGTCCGGAGCGAGCCCGCGAAGTTGCCGCAAAAATCTGTCTGTCAGCCATGAACCGGTACGGGTAAGTCATGAACCGGTACGGGTAAGTCATGAACCGGTTCATGAAGACCAGATTTTGTATTTTGGAAGATTTTCAGCCATGAACCGGTACGGGCAAGTCATGAACCGGTTCATGCTGTGTAAGTTGTGCCCGAATTTGCTACCTTTTTCCCTTTTTGCTTTTGGGATATTTTTGGTTCCTCTCTACTTTTAGGATATTTTTGGGATATTTTGGATGAGAGAAAGAGTAACTCTTGTATTAATACTCCTCTCTCTCTCTCTCTCTCTCTCTCTTTGTTAGATAATTAGTTTAGGTTAGTTTCTTCCATTGTTGTCTTCTCCATGCTCTTCTAGCTTTTGTCTTCCATAGTTCATGTAAGTTAATTCTCTTTTGTCATTTTCTCGTTTATTAAAGTTGTTGCTACGGTTAAGGTCTATCTTAATATCAAGTTTATTTTCGATTTCATCGGTTTAAAGTTATGTCTCGTTTTTATGCTATGTTTTATGCTTTAGCTATGTGTGAGTAGTCGTTAGGCTAAGTCTCGGGATAATCTTTCCCGAGGACTTAGGTTGTTATATGGTTCTCGAGCCATCGGGCTTTTAAAGCATGATTTTCCGGAATAGGGCTTAACTTGCATTTTCGGTCTAAACTAGGGGTGTTAACCCCTTGGTAACGAGTTTGTCAAGCGGTCTTGACTAATGATTTACCGAGGCCTAGTGGCCTCCTTTGTATTCGATGAATATTACAAACAAGTTGGTTCGCCTCCGGGAAATCACATCTTTCATTAAACGTAGTCGTTTTAAAGTTAAACCTTCCGGGCTTGAGCACGCGGTCGTGGCTCTCGCCTGAGTTATAATCGAGAACCGGTAACGACCTTTGTCAAGGGTTAGAAGACCCCGAGACTTGCCTCTTTTAAATTAATTAAGAGTTAATCTAGGTTTCATTTAAGTCAATCTATTTCAAAGCAAAACCCCAAGTTATCCGTTACTTACCGCAATCCTACCATATAAAACCTTCAATCCGAATCAAGCTATAATCGAATTCTCTGTGGGAACGATTCCGGTCTTCCGGTTATTATGCTACTGATGACGTTGCCCTACGCTTCGGGTTTCTATCAACCTCATATTTAAAGTCAAGGTTCAGAAGTAAGCACCTATTTAAGTACGAATTAGTAGCAGTTTCAAAGACACACAAACAACGCCAATCAGGCCTTTATCTTTTCTTTTCTAGGAGTAGCTTTTAACTTGTAATCGTTCACACGATAATCTTTATCGTTTGTTCTTCTACTTCGAAGTTTAATAGAGTCCATTTTATTATCCTTCTTCCATAATCCATCCACTTCATTATTTGTTTCCAAAGAAGTCCTGAAACACGGCAATGAACCAAAGTCCACTTTTCCACAACCACATTCCAGCAACTCGAAACACAGATACCCGTCGATTCTGCCATCGATCCCCGTCGATTGAATCGATCCAGAAAACTTGGTAACAATTTTGGCGCTAGAAGGAGGGCTCTTACTAATTTGGAAGTAAGACATGGCACCGAAAACGAGAAATCAATTACCAACAGATGGTAATAACGATAACAATAGTTCTACCAACAATAATGGTGGAAATGATATTAGTGAGATGAATGCAGTGAATCCAAATCAAAGGATTCTGGAGGGTGGCCAACCAAATGGCTCCGAGATTGAATCAGATTTGATTCAACAATTCGCAAGAGTATTGAATAATCCAGAGAGTGATATAGCCAAGACATTGATGGCTATGTATAAAACTGCAACGGCGCAAAATCAAACAACTCAACCAACAGTTGAAGTGCCAGTTAATGTGGATGTCCATCCTGGACAAAACAGTGGACAAGCAAATCCAATGAAGGACATACCTTCTTCTCAGGTATTTGATAATCCTACTTTTGAACCTAGGCCTAGCCCAACAAGGCCAACGGATTTTTATCAACCAGTTCCAAATACTAGTGGAATTAATGGAATTGGAAGTCAATGTAGTAATGGCCAAAATGAAAACATTCTCATTGGTTTCAATGTACTGCCTAGATTTGGTATTAGTCAAAGCCAATATGTGCCTCCTATGGCACATTACACATCAACCACAAGGGTCCCAGAACCATTTGTTCAATTGTTGATCAACAGTATTCGTAAGAGGTATGGATTTTTCGAAAGTCATCTATATTGGTATCTGTATTGGTTTTGGTTGAAATATGCACAGTTATGGTTAAGAGGTGTAGAAAATGTTCATTGGTTTTCTACAATTTTGGGCAAATATAAGTGGCCAAATTGGCCACAGTTTTATCCGCACCATCATTAAATCGGAAGTAATGGTGGTGATCGATGTGAAAATAAAAGCCTTGCATATAAGGCTTCATCAATTTGCAGAAATTGAATAACGGCCACTCATTGGCCAACTTTTGGATTTCGACAGAAATGGTTCACAAAAGCCTTGCAAGGCTTGAGCAATTCTTAAATCATTCTGGAAAAAGAAAAGAAGCGACAGAAAGTGGATAATGGCTCGATTAATGGCCAATTCTTGAATCTGTTTGCATATATGGATCATGGATGATTTCTGGAAGAAGCAAGTGTAATATAAATTGTAACCGGCCATTTATTGATCCAAAACTTATTGGCCAACTTTTGAAATAATCTGGGGATTACAATTTTTGATCGAAAACTTGTGTTTAGATATAAAGGGGCAAGAAGATCCTTGGCCATAAGTTAGCCTTTTGCCCACGAATTGTTTCCCCATATGTGCCCAGTACAAACTTTGGAAGTGTATGGCTTGTAAGTTGCCGATAGAGAAAGTGGCACTTAATTATATTTTGGCCAAAAAAGGCCAGTGGCTAATCATCATACCATCGTTCCAGATTTTACAGGGAACCAGAACATATGTGGCCAATTATGAATGAGAAATACCCCTCTTTTTGACATTGAATTTGCATGGGGGGCAAACTCATCTTTAGAAGAGCCAATTATAAAAGTGGCTCGAAAATTGAAACTCAAAGCAAGTCGAGTCGTGAAAGTATTTGACTAGAGTTTTTCGATTTCTGGTGAATCACATCTGTTTTGGGTTCATGCATGGATATGATAATTATAGATTCTCAACATCAGTGGACTTGTATATATAGGCTACGTTGAGTACACGTATTCAATCCATATGTTATTAAACTCTGTAATTAGGCCCCAGTTGTCCATGATTTTTTATTCCCGTCGATTGGAACTTTCCTGTGTCGATAATGGACAAGGCTAAGGAAGTTGAAGCCTAATAGTATGTCTATGACGTGCCTCGAACATGTTTCCTTATTTCTTGTTTTTCTTCAGTAGGAATTATAGTTGAAGGAAACTAATCGACGGAGGCAATATTATCCAAATAATGATCGACGGCTCGACAGAGGCAAAACCAATACGTGGTTTTCGGCAGCGGAATTAAGCCTCGAAGGCTTTGTTCAGCCGGAAAGTGAAAAGGTTGGTGTAAAATTTATCTAAAACTCTTCAAGAGTAGGGGGGCATAAATGTCTACACCGTAAAGAGTAATCACCCGTTGATATTGACAGAAGGGTGCTTTAAAACTAGTTAAATTATTCACTTGGGTTACGTTAGCACTTCACCCAAATGAATAAGGGGGGCATTGTTTGCACCATATCCGTAATTTCTTATATTCCCCGTCGATCGGGTGACATGTGGCATAAATAGGAGGGTATTATTGGATAATCAATGAGACTTATGGTCTAATTAATTTATAAAGCCATGATAAGGTTTTTATAAATTAATTATGAGAAAAGGATTTGCCCGTCGACTGGTTATTATAATTTCCGTTGATTGGTTATTATAATCCCTTACCTTTAGCAATTGAATCACAGGTGTGCAATTGAATCACAAGTGTCAAAAGAAGTAGTATTCAGTTGCCCCACGATCAAAGGGGCAATTTTGCCTAATCATGGAGCAGTTCTATACAACATGACAGTTATTTGTATCAGTGCTCGTGGAAATTATTCAAAGGCATGAAAAGCTTAACTGCCATTTTGGTGGGAGGATTCAAATTCAAATTGAAGGAGGCCTATTTAAGTACGAATTAGTAGCAGTTTCAAAGACACACAAACAACGCCAATCAGGCCTTTATCTTTTCTTTTCTAGGAGTAACTTTTAACTTGTAATCGTTCACACGATAATCTTTATCGTTTGTTCTTCTACTTCGAAGTTTAATAGAGTCCATTTTATTATCCTTCTTCCATAATCCATCCACTTCATTGTTTGTTTCCAAAGAAGTCCTGAAACACGGCAAGGAACCAAACTCCACTTTTCCACAACCACATTCCAGCAACTCGAAACACAGTTACCCGTCGATTCTGCCATCGATCCCCGTCGATTGAATCGATCCAGAAAACTTGGTAACAAGCGCCACGTAGATAGATCAGCGAAAACATAGCTAAGGATATACCAGAAACAAATAATCGGCCAAACAGGATGTGGCATTGGAATAAGAGAATGAAATTCAGATACGAAATGGAGCTCTGAAGAAATAGAGAGCTGTTTGGGTTTAAGGAAAGGTTAGATGGACCTCTTCAATTCGGATAGAACACCGGCGAAGTGCATTCAGTTGGTCACACGAAGAGCTGACATGTTTTACATTTGGGTTAAACACCAGAACTGTTGTTGTATATATTTGTTTCGAACAAAATTCATGCTTATGGAACCAACTAATTGACATCTATCAACCATATCAATTACACATACCATAACTAAATTCCCCGAAAAAAACATCTACAGTACAAGACACAGTATAAAAAAGAATTTCACACCCAAAACCATACCCTTGCTTTGGCCCCTCATTTCAATTATTTCTCTTCCAATAGGAGTGATGTGCAAGACAACAGCGAAAATAGCTCCTCTTGTTTTGCCAAACCAAAACCTTGCCACCGTATTCTCCCAAAACTATCAAGCAAGAATATATACCTGTGGAGAGCAAAAAGAAACACAGAGCAAGCTTCAGAACAACCATTCTTATCTGGGCGATAATTTACAAAACCATGAAAATGGAGAAGATTCATACCCAGTGAGAGAGGGGGTGTTTGGTAACCTTTTTATTTTCAGTTTTTGGTTTTTATTTTCACTTTTTTGAAAACTAAAAAAGATAACTTGTTTGGTAACATATTTTTACTTTTTTATTTTTAAAAAACCTTTTAAGAATTTCTGGAAATTATGAAAACTAGAAAAAGGAGTTTTACACTGTTTTGAAAACAGAACTTAAGGATCAAAAAAAAAAAAAAACCAGAACTTTGGCCCGTCAGATCCCGATCGTTTCCCTTTCTCTCTCGCTATGTTCTGGACTTTTGGTACGCCTCTCTCCATAACTCTCTCTCTCTCTCTAATCAGAACATATAGGTTTAAATTGGAGGTTGCGATGTCGGTGATAAGTCGGTGGAGATCTCCGTTTGGAAAGAAGCGGAGGGCGATGAAGTTGAGGTTGGGAAATCAATTGAAGAATGCGGAGTGGGGGATGAGGCGGGATGGATCGACGATGGTGAGGTGGGTACGGAGAGCGTTGGTGATGGAGAGGAATCGCTTGCAGGAGAGGGATGGGGATTCGAGAAGAGAGGGGGTGGTGGTGGTATAACTTGTTGAATATGATTTCCCAGCAATCGTTTGGAAGATCTTTGCGACTACTCATGGCCATTTCTTCCATTTTTGCTACTCCAGTACTGCTTAACATATTCCAGTGAACAAGAAGGAAGAAGATGATGAGACCGTGGAGAGATTTGGTTTGGGCAATAGAAAACCAAGTCCTGAGCTAGCGGGAGTAGTTCTCAAAATCCAGTTGAGATTGATATCGTGGACAACTCCGTTGTATGTCCAATGTACGTGATCGGATTGCCGAACAAATTTGGGCTAGGTGTCTGTGCAATCGCTCAAAAAAAAAATTTGATGGTCATAGAATTAAAGTTAATCAGCTAAAAGACCAATCATATTGGTGTTAATTGTTTGTATGTGGAACTTTTTTCTTTCATTTCTTCTAATTTCATTCAATTTGATGAATAAAAACAAAAACAAAAATGACACTACCAAACATGTTGTGTTTTCAGTTTTTGTTGTTTTCAAAAATATTATTACCAAACATATTTCTTGTTTTTGTTTTTATGAAAACGTAGACCTGTTTCTATTTCTAATTTTTTAACAACAAAAACTGAAAACACAACATGTTTGGTAGTGTCATTTTTGTTTTTGTTTTTATTCATCAAACTGAAAACACAACATGTTTCTTGTTTTTTAACAAGTAATCTAGGACCACTGCGCGGTTCCACCGCACAAGTCCACTGCACATCATGTGGGATTCACTCCGGATTCCACAAAAATACAGAAAATGCCCATAAATTCTATACTAATAATTTTTTATGAGGTTCTGTAAAAAATCAGCTCCAACAGATATCTGTAGGTATGTTCTCTGATATATTAATGTAACACAAAGTATGTTCTCTGTGTACCATAGCTTTTTAATCTACTATGTCAAAGCATGAAGATCAACATAGTATGTTTTGAGCCATCCTTCAATGATCTTAACCTCCACCTTTCTTTGCTCTATCAACCATTGTGGATCAATTTCTGTTGCCACAAGAGTATCCAAGCAATGAGATCCTGTAGAATTAATTAACAATTTAAATCTTTGAAAAAAATTAAAAACCTAGTGATTTTTCATATTGTACTTGTAGCTAAGAAATGGAATGAGACATGATTTTGTATAAGGCTGTAACGCTCCGATTTTTGGAAACGTTAATTAAACCATTTCAATTGATTTAATAAATTTTTAAAATAAATTTAGATTAATTAATCTTCAAAGTAGAATTTAACAGCAGAAGTCTTAAAATTCAAATTAAAGAAAAACTTAATTTGAGCTTCACAAAAAAAATAAAATTATTTAAGATTACATATCTCGAAAACTAAAAATTCAGTACTAAAAACAAATTAGAGCATCTAAAGGTACGGGCACAGAAGTCTGATAACTTTATTTAACAAAAATGATAGAGCAGAACTCTAATTCTGATACAGGTTCCAAGCTTCTTCTTGCTCAGTCTCAACAACCGGGTTCTCTTCCTGAAAGTGCTGATCACCTCTCGTCTTCTGAATTACCTGGCATGAAACGCCAGGCCAAACATCACTAAAATGAGTTTTAACACTCAGTAGATAAATCCTACCCATTAACCATTACTTTACAAGTAATCGCATATATAACAAATGATGTAAGAATTGAATAGCACAGAACTTGTTTCACTATCTAACCATCAACATAAACAGATATCAGATTCTCAGTTTCGATAAAAATTCCAACACGTCCAAAATCATAATTTCACCTATCATGCTATACAGGTCCTACTATGCTACGCTCCATAATGCGAGGTCCTAATAGGCTACTCTCACAATTCTAGGTCCATCAGGCTGCCCTCAAGGTCCTGCTAGGCTACCCTCAATACCTGAGGTCCTGCTTGGCCGCCCTAATTACACCGGGTCTTTCAGGCTGCCCTCAAGGTCCCACCAGGCAACCCCCGATAACATGAGGTCCTGTCAGGTCAGCCTCGATAGAATTTACATTGTATGGACTCCAACTGCTTTCATGACAGCCGTTGCTTTGTCATTAGGCATGGATATCATAGAATTAACAAAGAAAAGCAAAGGGGGAGTATTCACCCATAGACACTTTCAAAAAACCTTGTGAAGTATCCTAAGTATGTACCCCGAGAGACTAACATCTATCTAACGAACATCTTCCCATTTGGGATCTCTTCGGAAGTATATGCAAAAAAGTGTAAACCCAGTAATCTTGTGTGTATAAATGTAACGTACAACACTAGCAATAGAGGCCTCCTTCAAGAAAAGGGTGGGAACCCCGCATAGCTGAAGAACTAAGACCCACAAAATCTATGTGAACAAAAGCAGCTACAAGCTGCAATCCAATGAATAATTATACAAGCCTGGCCTATAGCTATAAATGGAGATCACTAGGCAAAAAGGCCCTATACAAATGGAAACTACAACAAAAATATATGGAGAAAGAGAGAAGAAAAACTTCCGACTTCTTGAGCTCGTAAATGTCACAAGAGCGAGAAACTTCTGAGCGCTGAAACGTTTGAGAGGAATAGGGCAACAATGATTATAAGTAGTATCGAATTGAGAGGAGTGTTGCGTGAGGAGCTGTTCTGACCAATACCGTTAGCAGTTGAGACATTTACACCCAAAGAACCTAATGGAAGAGTTCAACAAAAATGGTGTCAAAATAAGGGTCGGTGTAAAAGCTTAAATGACTTGCGAAAAAATGGCACTGGAAAAGAGTTCACTTGGATTCACATATCTAGGGGAATTAAAGTCCCCTTCAAATTTACAGTATCTAAGTGCAGGGGAACTTAAGACTTACAGTCATAGTTAGTCCATCCGATCCTTTGGTCAGTCAGATCATAAACAATAATCTTGTTTTGTAGAAACAGATCTGCGAATAAACAATAAAGGGATTTCGACAAAATAATTTTAATGGTTAGTTCTCAACACGAAGTATATAAGGCATGAGCAAGAACGAAAACGAAACAAGATTTGTGCGGCTAGTCGGCCTTTACATTTTACTCCCTCCGTCCCGATTTGTTTGTCTACTTTTTGACTTTAACTTGTCCCAAATTGTTTGTCCAACTAGAATTTGACTAGAAAAAATGTCCTTAATATCCTTTCACTTTTTTCAAAATTCATGTATTGGGAGATGTGCACTCTCATTATTGCCCAAAAAGTAAGGGTATTTTTGGAAACCCAAAATATTTTGAGTGTAATCATTGTGCTTCCTTAATAAGTTGGAATTTCAAAATTGGACAAACAAATTGGGACGGAGGGAGTAGAATAAATGTTGCTTCTGAGACATATATCCGTGAATAAGCGTTTTTCTACTTGCGTCGAACTACGGAGCTCATGCCTGCCCCGTTCCGCTAAGATTCTTATTTTTTAAGTCCTTATTTCCCGCTTTATGAAACATGTCATTTTCTCACAAATATATCACCTTTAATTCAAAAAATAAGTACTTGTTTGAAACATAAGTACTTATTTTAGTAAGGGACGATTTTAATCTGTTGATGTGTCTTTGGAGGGAGTTCATTTCTTTCTGATGCATGTTCGTGCACATTAGCCTCCCCGCCAAAAACGATGCATGAGGAAAGAGAAAGAAGTACGGCATTCTAAAAAATGCGTAAGCTCACATAGTTGCCCTTGAGTTTCTATAATTGATGAATGGTACAATTTTTTTTTCTTTGCTTGGTACAATTTGCGATGAAGAATTGCATTGCATGCTCTCTTTCCTACACTCCCAAACAACTTGGGGCAGTTTAGGACAGACAACACTTTCCAAACCAAGTACTATCCATATTAGAATTAAACTGAGTTCCGCTTTTAACTCTGTGCACAAACACGTACCTCCTAAAATTGTTATCCCTTGACCCTCAGTTTGTTGGAACCCAATGCACCACACAGCAGCACCAGCCTGTAGAAACAAATTCGGCAACGTAAGGGACTATAAGAGTAAAGTAGAAATCACTTTTGGTCCAGTAAACCGTATCCATGCTGGAATCAGTATGAGTACGAAGAGTAAAGCCTTATGTATCTTTCTTTTCTTTGATGGGGGACCCCAACTAACCAAGCTCAGCAGCATGTAGAAATTATGGAAAGAGAAACTCATTCATACCTGTCAGGAAAAGATTGAATGAAAGGAAATGTTATATTAACCACTCACAACGGAATTTAGCTGCAAAAGGTAGTCTTCTGGGTAGAGAAGCATGGATGCACCTCCAGCAAAGTTTAAATTAACTGTTGGAAATACCTCAGAGATACTGCAGATATAAAGTCATGCGTCACAAAATGAGTTGAATAAAAGGATTAAGCATGCAGAGCAATTAAGATGTTAGACAGTGAAACCAACTTGGATGTGGTTTGATAACATTTATTTCCATCAATGGAAGGAACAGAGCGTACGGACGACTGCGAAACAGCCGATGTAATCTGCAGAGAGGAAAAAGTAATTAAAATTGCAATATAATAACTACAACATAGAACATATTATAAATTCCATTGCGGACACTGGTTGACAAGCAGATTAGCAAACATTTAATAAATTGCCCTTTTGTGACTTACGCCACTAACTAAAGGAGCATAGGCTCCTTCAGCTATGTATGCCAAGGTTGTTCCAGAATCGACAATGGTTCCTCCGTTACTTGACGTGGCAAAAACTGATGAGTCTATGCTTAATGTCTGCCCACTGACGGAAATGCTTTCCAGGTTCAAATTATAGTGTGGCCTGAAAGATTAGACGTAGAAAGGAATCAAACCAACGACAAAATCATATAGCTTCTGATCGTCAACCTTCTATGAGTTACTGAGTAATCATCATATTGGGAGATATGAGCCCCTAACATTGTGCATATGAACTAAAAGGAACTGAAGTAGAGTTCTTTACAGGTGGTGAACTCAAGCCAAAGTACCCAAAACAAATAAATATTCCATCCTTCAGTTAGTTTTGAAATATCATTTTGTTTGTTTCTAAAAACATCATAGCAAATATGCTCACATATCAGCTTTTTAGTCTATCTCGACATTACACGTTGCATCAACAACCGGTTGGCCACACCACAAATTCATTGAAGTTAAAAGAACATTATTGCAAAAATATCTCCCATGAAACATGCTAAGATCACAGATCTTGTAATCAAATCCTATTTAAATATTCAATCAAACCCATAAGCTTAACAGTAAACGTGCCTTTCGTTCATGAGCCTTAAGCTCTTCCATGTTATAAAGGTAAATTTCCTGCCAGACTGTAAAGCATAACCAGCTACCAATCCTACAAAACCACATTCAGGAACAAAAAATTGTGTAACGAGGAAGGTAAGTATTAGAAAAATGTTTCTCCCATTTTTCCCTAGACCACCTATAGAGAAAAATATACTTCCTATCATTTGATTTGACGTTAGCTTATGGTACGTACTTTTAGTTTGTAAGAGTTTACGAGACAACATGTCGAGGCAATTCAGAGCATGGAAATGCAACTATTCACCAAGTGAAGTGACATTGCGATGACAAGCTAAGAAGAGAGCATAGACCTATCGTTCCAATGATTAGGCCTTTGCAGTTCCTCCAAACTTCAAATAGGAAAAATGATCTTTTAAAGTTTCCTCATTCTGTAGAATCAAGGTCTTAATTAAAACATTTACAAAGTCAGCGATCCAGTGCAGCAAGTACCAAATATCAAAGCAACTATCCCATGCGGAAACACAACGGATTAGGGTTTGCAAACTCATTTGAAGGGAACAACTTCATTTAAGATCTTACGACCAAGTTGAGGTGACAATCACTTCAGCTAAGTAAGGAGGCAGTCTAAAGGTTGTATTGTAGAACTCAACAATTTTGAAACCTCATTAGAGGATGAATATAACGCGAAGACTTTCCATCCTTTCATGAATAATTTTACATCATCACCTCCTCTTGGATATGTAATTTTCTTCCCTTAGCATTAGCGACATGCACAAGTCACTTCTTTCAGAGACCTTGTGGATAAAAAAAATATTGGTTATAAAACCACAAGTCAAATTCTCCTAAACCAGAATCTATAACACTACCAAATACCGATGTTATCAGAACATATGAATAAAAGTATCAGTAGCTCAATTGGTTTGGAAGGAGTCAATTAGTGGCGCTATAGTCTATGAGTACAAACTTTAACAGCTGTTAAAGTTTGTCTTAAATTGCCAGTAGCTGTTGCTCAGTCAATAGAGAAAATGTAGAAACAATTCTTTTGGGGTGACTCTATTGATAAGAGGAAGCTCCATCTGGTGTAATGGGATGTGGTTGCTATGAAAAAAGAGATTGGAGGGTTGGGAGTGAAAAATCTGAAGATTCAAAACCTAGCGCTACTTGCTAAATGGTGGTGGAGGTTTAGTAAATACAAGGATTCCCTTTGGGTCAAGGTCATTCGAGGGAAGTACAATCTGGCTCAGGGTTGTTAGCTTCCTCATCTCCCCAATTCTGGACAGGTCACGAATATATGGAGAGATATTTGCTCCATAGGGAATGCATCTTCATGTATTGGTAATATAATTCAAGAGGGATTTAAAGTGCAAGTGGGGTCGGGCCAAGAAACGTTATTCTGGGACCATATTTGGTTAGGGGATGAAGCACTTAAGGATGTTTACCCCAAATTGTTCCTAATTTCTTCACAGAAGGAGCTAGTGATCAGTGCTGTTAAGGAAGGGGCTGGGGATGGCAGTTGGAATCTAGTTTTCGGAAGACGTTTGTATGACTAGGAAAAACTCCAAAAGGAGGAGCTTCAACAAAGATTGCAGAGTGTATGTAGCTTTGGACTCTTCCAAACAGGATTTATTGCAATGGAAATGGTCTGCAGACAAGAGCTTCTGGGTGAAATCAATTTATGGTCAATGGGAGCAGCAGGTCCAGGTTAGAGATGAGGTATTGGGGTATTTATGGAAGAACCATAGTCCACCTAAGGTGGAAATCTTCTCTTGGCTGACTCTACAAGGAAGGGTGGCTACTAGATCAATGCTCGTGAGCAGAAATATGATTCAGGAGGGGCCATTGTCAATGTGCCCTTTCTGTACTACCTTCCAGGAAACCCCTGCACACTTTTTCCTGCATTGTCAGTTTTCGTGGAACACTTCGTCGCTGATAGTGGTGTGGTGGCAGATGTTCCGGGTTTGTCCTTCTTCTTTGGCGGACCTAGCAAATTGGTGGGGCAACAGGTTTAGGAATTTGGAAAGGCACATTTGGGAGGTAACTTTCTTTGCTACCATATGGTCTTTGTGGCTTGCAAGGAACGACCTTATTTTTAACAATATTTCACGGTCAGCTAGTGAGGTAGGGGACCAGATAAAGACTAGGGTGGCTATGTGGATGAAAGCAAAGTTCAAAATCAAGGTGTACTCAGTGGAGGATTTTAAAAGTTTTCTTGGTGGAATTCGTAAGCTGAAGCTCTAATTGTGGGTTTGAGGTGATGTACATCCAACCTTCGGCTGGATGTTGTGTTTTTTATTTTGTGTTTCTTGTTTTGTGGTTGAGCAAGTTTTGCTCATCTTTCTTTTCTCCTCGATGTACCCCCTTTCGAGATTTATAAAAATGTTTTGTTTGCCGAGAAAAAAAAAAAAAAGTTTGTCTCACCACTTTTTGATCTATCAGTCTCCAACTTTAAAGAGTCAGAATATCATTTGATTCAAGACCGAGGAAATCACCCAGTACTTCAAACCAACTGAACTACAGCCCATGGTCACTTCTGCATTTCATCTTCTATGACAATCTATGAATCTGGCAATGGCATATAATCACAGAATGACAGAACCTTTTTTTTTGAACGGCCAGAATGACAGAACCTGACCTGAGATAAATTGTTGAAGCCATTGTAACATGCTATCATTTAGTCATTTCAGTTATTAATGAACCATATTATAACCGGTTCTTCTCTTATCTTTGCTCGTAAGCTACCGAACGTAAAAATCAGCGATATCCAAGCAGGTTGTATGAGGTCTACCACAAAAGGCAATATCTACAAGGTGAAGCAAAACGGAAAAGGTCGTTTTCATGTAACAAACCTATCGTCTCCAAGATGCTCATCTGTCTAAATATGGACAATGCTGGTGAGATTCCAACCATTCATAGTAGCAGAGAGAAAACTTACTGTGATTGTACAAGTGGGGTATAAACTATATTTGGATCCACGATCTCACCAAGAACCAATGTACCACCACCGCTATCACTTCCTATCAAGCAATGTGAGAAGGCATTTGGAGCTACTCCCTGTGAATGTAGTTGTGTGACGATGGATAATCCCTGCTGCCCAAATCCAAAAATCCCATCAACTGCGCTATCCGTTTTCGTCAAATCCCCAGTCTCCGACGTACTACAACTGTTCCATATCCACCAAACAAGGCTAAAAGGTTAACCAAAGAATAGAGAAATATACAGGGGTGTCAAATGGTGGGTTTGGGCCAAATTTGGTAGGTTAGAAGTGTGTTAGGTCTTTAATGGGTAATTACCCATATCCGACTCATTTAGAATCCATTTATTATGAGGCTAACTATCCATATCCGATCCAACCCATTTATTAAAAATCAAACACAACCTGCCCATTAACCCAATTACATATTACAAGATATACTAAAATTTAAAATGACTAAAATACTAATGTACACTAAAATGACAATATTACCCTTGTAAATCTAAATGACTAAAACACCCCTATACACTAAAATTATTGTACTATCATATACTACTAAAATGACCAAATTACCCTTATACACTTAATTACCAAATTCAACGAACATTTTAAACACCCAATCAAACCTTTGGCTAAGACCACCTACTCCCCCAACTCAATGTTCCAACACTCTCTCTCTATAAGCAAAGGAAACACAGAACACACAGAGAGAGGAAAAGAGAGAGAGAGAGAGAGGAACATGGGTTGACCCAAATGTTTCAACCCAATCCTCGTTGTTCTACTCCTCACAATGAAGAGGGGGTTAATTGCAAAGTTATTTTTTCACATTATCATATGGCGTGCATGTGTGAGGCTAACTTCCGCTAAGGGGTTTTTTTTCTCTTTTAATTTTGTCCTTATTTAATTTTTTTTTAGCGTTTGTTCGTTTTGTGATAAATTTTTTATCCATATTGATTCATCTCAATGAGAGGAATCGAAAAAGAAAAAATATTTGGGTTTTATCTTGAATATTAAAAAAAAATATTTGAGTAAAAGTAAAAAAAATTACTTTTTCGATTTCTCTTGTCGAGACGAATCAATAGGGGTACAAAGTTTGTCGCAAAACAAATAAACGCGAAATTTTTTTATACAAGGACAAAACGAGAAAAACTTTAAAATTCAAAAATCTCTTAACAATGATTTTTCCACAGTTTTTTTTTTTTTGGGGGTGTTTCACTTTTGGCAAACAGTGTAATGATTAGCGGGAAGGATTGGTGTCACTGGTGTCAATTCGAAAAGCATCTCTTTGTACATGGTATCGACAGACGTGGAAGAAACTTCAAACGGAGGAGCAGGAGATCGAATGAGAAGGATTTATTTAGTTGGGTCATGATCATGACTTATTGGGTCATTTAAATTGATCCAATTAAGATCCAACTAAGACTCAATTAATAATTTGGTTAGATGGGTTGGACCCATTCTAACCCAATTAATAAATGAGCTGGATTGGATCTATTTTCAAATGGATGAATTTGAGTTAATTAATGAGTTTGGATTCAATTTGTCACCACCCCAGAGAAATACACAATTGCCATATTCAATTTGGAAGGTTTTAAGTCTGTTATTTTGGAGTTGTGTTCGGTTATGTGTCCAAGTGTCGCATTCATCCATTCTCATGTCCAGTGCATGGGGCAAGGCGAAAAGTTCTACTGTAGTATTTCGTAATATAATTCTGATTCCTAAGCAGTATTGAGGTGAAAAAACTAAGGATACATATAAGCATGTACATATCTTGCACATATGGATTTGTGGGGCCCACCTCGGGTCCCACAAAGATGATTCGAATCGCTCATTATTTTTAAATTTTTTTGTGGAACTCCGTAAAAAATCAGCTCAACCTGATATCAGTAAGGATTTTTTCGGAATTTATAGGGGCAAACTACCTAACTGTTCAGTTTCACTCATACAAATTCAAGAAAAATCCTTACCGATATCGGGTTGAGTTGATTTTTTACAGGGCTCTATAAAAAAATATTTTAAAAATAATGGACTGTTCAAATCATTTCTGTGAGACTCGAGATAGGCCCCACAAATCTCATATGTGCATGATATGTATATACCATATATACCCATAGCAAGACTCATTGAGGTATGCGTAGTCATGAAGTCATCAACTTCAACACTAACAGTCTCTTTGGATGGTGAGAAACGGTGTGATAAAAAATGGGAGCCCTTTCTCACAAAATCTCATCATTTTTGGTGAGATTGGGTGAGAAAGGGAAAAGCCAATCAAAACAGCTTTTCTCTCAATTTCTCACCAAAATAATCAATTTAAATGAGTGATTTGGCTAGAAACCAAAATCATTTCTTTTCTTTTCTCTTGAAATCACTCCATCCAAAGGGGCTGTAAGACCCTGTTTGTTTGTCCAGATTAAAGGATTGGATTGCACTAGAAATCCATGGTACCACGTATCGTGGGGATTAAATATTGGTTGGATGAGAAATCCTACAAATAAGGATATACACTGGCATGGGTGATGTGGTAATTGGTCAATGGGAATGCGAAACCAATGAAATTTCATACCCCTCTCAGTATTAGTTTAGTCAGTCAAACAAACGAACAGGACCAAAAGATGTTTCTTAGGTGGATCAAAAACTATTACGTCAAAAACGCATAACCCACACCCATATCCCATGTGTTGTGTGTCCGAGACAACTAGGTTCAAGCAAGCTCACCCAAAGACAACAGTAGCCGAAGAGTTTGAAACCAAAGAACTCCCAACAACTGTGTCGAGATGCATCAAGTCTGACACATAATAACCAGAGGTACCACTCCCGTCTAAATACTGAAATGTGTAACTACACTGATTATTCGGATTATTCTGAGTAGGACAGACAGAATCTTCAGATTGAAAACCAACTGTGCATCTTGGGTCCGAACAAGAAACCAGTGAAGCTGTCGAAGAGCCCGAAGGATTGAAGAGGTTAAGAGATATCTGCAACAAGGGGAAAACAAAGCTCCAAATTGAGAATTTTAAAAGCAAAATTGGTCTTGCATCGAAAATTAGTGAAATTACTCCGAGTCCACTTGATGTAGGGCAACCACTGCAAGAATTACAACCGACCCACAAGACGTCACTTCCGGAATCAATTTGCACATAAAATTCTTGTGGAGGAGTACCCAATTGCACACTTGTAAAATAAAGGCTGAAACAAAACCAAGAGCAGCAATAAGAAACAGCAAAATCAAAAGCAAAGTTACGATCTTAGACAAACACAAAGATGTCAGTGACATACTAATCGAAACAAAAAGAAGATAACAAAAGCCAATGGAGAACCAACAGAATAAGTAAGAAAATAAACAGCAGTACCCATAGCCCCTTCAAGTCATTTCAGTCCCAAGTAGTGAAATGGGTATCAAATCTTAACACAAGAACCGACATAAGCAAATGGATTTGACATCGTCAATACTCTATTTTAATTTCCCCCTTCGTACTGTCTGTTTCCACTAACAAATATAACAAAAAAAAACTTCAAGCATTTTACCATCTCGTTTCCATTAACAAAAAATACAAAAAACTTAACACATTTTATCAACTGGTTTCCACTAACAAAAAAGTTTTTACCAACTCAAGAATTTTTTCACTTACATACCTAGCAAAAACTTTTTCACTACCGAAACAACTTGAGATTTCTCAACAAGTTATTCACTACCGGAAACATCTAACAACTTTCTAACTACAAATAAAAATCTACAAAATTTTCACTATCGAAAATAGATGTGATTCTTCTGTTCCACCAGTGCTCTTACATTGCTAGAATTAGGTCATGAGAAATTTCTCTTGGCCGGCCGAAAATTTATCTAATCGTCTTAATATGATGTTTAAAAATCATTCTACAATTTTGGGACAACCTTGGGCCCTACCTGTTTTACTGTGTTCCTCATACTATCTCTTAATTAAGCTTCCATTATTTTAATCTCTCCAAAAAATCCTTGTTGATTTTTAAGAATTACCTAACCTTCATTTACAGTAAGACCCCGTTTTGCTAAGGTTATTATTTTTTAAGTACTTATTTTTTGCCTTACGAGACATGTCATTATCTCATAATACATCACCTTTAATTTTCAAAAAATAAGTACTTATTTTTACTTATTTCCCTTAACGGAACAGGGGCTACCCCAAAAATTATTGCAAGATGCGACTTTGCCGTAGTGACTAAGAAATAAAAGTGGAAAAGAAATGTTTCTAAAACACAACTCATACAATAAGATTGCCCCAATCAAGTCTTGACTTCTCTGAAACAATAAGATGCTCCCTTTCAAAAATAAAAGAATAAAATAAAAGAAACAATAAGATGCTTGTGACATTTAGTAATATTTAGAATATTATTGTAGAAATTTATAGAATAGTAGTATCTCCTAGGTGGTGCAACATATAATCCATCCTTTTCAGTAGACCTAAAATGAATATTTCGCATATTTTGGGTTCTTCTGTTTTAATTGCTAGTAATTCTTTCCATTTTGGCTTTTGAATATTTTAGCTTTTAGTTTTGTCATTTTTGTAGAAGAACTCCCACAAAATTACCTCCTCTTTAAAATAATTAAAAGTTGAATTATAATTAAAAAGCATCAATAAAATCTTAAAATCAAAATAAAATGATAGAAAAGCTTAAAATCAAAATAAAAAGCATCAATAGTTTTGTCATTTCGTTTGTTTTTGTAACCAACTAATGAGATAATTCATAAATGTCATGAGCATTAGTTGAAACTAGGCCATCAATTGAGAAAGTCTAGGCTATGTTCGTTTAGATACTTTGGAAATTTTTGTTTTGGTAGTGGGTGGAGAGATAAATAGGGTAATGATTGGAGAGAGGGGTAATGAGTGGAGAGAGATAGAGAGAGAAATGAAATTAATGATTGGAAAAATAGGGTAATAATTGGAGAAAGATGTAGGGTAATGATTGGAAAATAAAGTTAAAACAAAGTAAATATGGGAAACGAACAAGGCCCTAATAGCTCAGACCTCTGAGCTCATAACTCAAGAAAGTCCAATTACAAGGGATCGCCAAATGTGAGAATTTATTACTCCACTATTAACCTACTTGATTTTCGATAAACAGCTGATTCAAAAACCCAAGTTAATTGCTTCGCATATTGGGTAGGTAATTAATAGTGTAACACTAAGTCCGTAGCTGGAGGCTAACAGAGGTTTTGTCTGATCGTTAACTTCAGGGGGCCGAAATTAGTCGAGGTGTGTGTAAGCTAGCCTCAAAAGTGTGGCCCCCCAAAACATGCAAATAATTGAGTCACATCCTTGTACCTTCTTTTGGTTTTAGGAGTTTGAACCAAAGTTTTTTTCTTTAGCCAAAAAAAAAGGTGATCAATTATTTGGAGTTTTTACCTTTTTATGGTCGGTTAGGTTTGAAACTTTGAATCCAACAAAACCAATGGCCACATTTATTGAAATTATTTGCATCCTTTTACTTTTTCAAAGGAAATCAAACTCCACAAAGCACAGTGAGCTTGCCTTTTTTTTTTTGGAATGACTAACATGCCCTGATGATTTTGCTGATGGTTTGCTTGAGAATGATGTCACAAAGGACATTATTGAGGTTTGTCTTTTTTTTTTAAATTTTTTCTTGCAATGGGGTTTGGCTAATTAAAATGCTAGAGTTGGGCTGGAGAACCATGCAACATTATCTCTGTTGTGGCGGCTGCCAAGTGGAGAGAGAATATTATTAATTTTTTATGTCTTCCAAATTAGAGCCACATTCAGCAGAATCGATTGGACCCAGATGAACACTAATACGGAGGTGGGAAGATTCGAACTCCTGACCTCCTTGTGAGATGCAAGAGTTTCTGGCTAACTGAATTAGCCCCAGTTGGTTGAGCTTCAGAGTTCATTCGAGCTCAAAATATTTTTTAATTCAAAATTTCAACTTTTTCATGTTTGGATCTTCGATTTGGGGCCCAAAAAAGAAAAATAAATAATTTGGCACTCCACTTTCTGATAAACATACTCTAAAATTCGTCTTTTAGTGTTTTAAAAAACACATAGCACATTTTTCAAAGCACGCTAAAAGATAAATTTTGGAGTGCATTGTATTAAAAAGTGGAGCGCCAAATTTATTTTTCCAAAAAAAAAACTGAGAATATGAGAAAAATGAACAAAGCCGCGTCCTGTAATTGAACTATTCAAGACAAATGGGAGAAAATAACAAAAGTTGACCAAACGATGAAGAAGTTAATTGAGACAAAACAATTTAGGAAAACACTTAACGGATTTAATTAACTAATCAAACAAATTGGACCAGGATAGTAATGTTCGTATTACAGATTGAACTTTTCTAATGCTAATATAATACTTCTAAAGTAATTGAGACCTAATACAGAAATTATAGTGTTTACTGTTTATTTTAGCTTACGGAAGAAACCTAATTTGACAAGACAAATTCGGGAGCCTGAAGTCACTTTGCCAGCCTGCCCTTGGACCACTCCGGTCTAGTCTCATAGATAAGTACATCCCTTAAAAAACTTAGCTCGATCGGTGTCGATAGTTATGTCAACATTTCACATCTGTGACAGACGAAATGAACGGTGAATATAATTTCTCAAACACCCACTTGCCCAATCTATCTTTCATGTATGTAAATTATCGGCATAACCATTTTATGTCTGATTGAATTAATTTTTTTTTTTACGGTAACAATTTTTGTTGGACCTAAAATAGGATCGATTCCGATCGACATAACCATGGTCCTAAATTGGACCAAAATTAGAGCATAGGGGACCGGACAAGACCTATTCACCTGCCCCTTGTGCCAGCTTTTGGTGCCCCATAATGGGCTGTAAACGAACCGAATCGAGCCGAACCCTGTTAAGTTCGGCTTGGGTTCGTTAAGGTACTAGTTTGGCTCGAGTTCGATTCGAGCCTGAACAACTTGGCTCGAGTTCGGCTTGGGTTCGATTGGAACCTGAACATCTTGGCTCGAGTTTGGCTCGTTAAACTCAAACGAATCGAGCCGAGCCGAATCTAAGCTCGAATTAATTGAGCTTGTCAAGACTCGGGTTTGGTTTGGCTCGGCTAACCCAAACTCTCTCATTGATCGTATAGAATTTGGGAGAAAAAAAAGTATTAAATTATATATACAACCTTAATTTTTTTATATTTACAAATAGACCCCTATTGAATTACTCCATTAATTAAATTTAAGTATAGGTTGGTGAGCCTTACCGAGCCGAATACCGTTAGGCTCAGGTTCGGCTCATTTACGAAACGAGCCTAGAATTGAGGTACAGGTTGAGTTCGTTTAGCAGACGAATCGAACTCGAACGAGCTCTTGCCGAACCGAGTCTCGAACAGTTCGCGAATTGGTCAGTTCATTTACATCCCTACGGCCATTCCGTTTCGAGCTGGTAAGTATAGGAAATTAATTGAATAGTATACAGTGTTTTTTTTTTTTTGGTGGTAGGTAGAACTTAAGTAATATATAGCATGCTCATATTCAAATATTTATTCAAATGAGAACCCAACGCGTCATTGCATATGCTATACTTTGAATAAGGTGAATTTGAATAGAAAACTACCATTTGATTTCCCCTGCTTTATTGCGATCGACTGAAAAACAAAAGATTAAAGGAGGAATTAATTGTGTTTCTAAATGTGAATTACCCAACGTCGTAGGTGCCGTTGACGGGGAAACTGAGGTAACCCGACTGCAAGATTCGACGGTGTCTTACCCTATCACGCTCCTTGAGTTGATTCAGTGCCAACCCGTGACCCGTCCTGGGAAACGCCCTCTCCAGCGTCAGGGCCGCCGAAAAGCTGCACACCACCACCGCCGCGGGGAATATCAAGGCCAAGGAGATCCAAAACCCGGCGGCAATCGGTGCCGGCATTTCTCTCTCTCCTCCCTCTCTCTCTCTCTCTAAAAACTTTTTGTTTTTTTTTGTTTCTCTCTCTCCCTCCCTCCCTCCCTCTCTCTTGGCTTTTATTTTCTTCCTTTTTTACTTTCACCAACAACGGCTAAATTGCCTAAATATATAGACGATACATATAGGACTTAAATATATATATTTGTGTGTCTGTGTGTATTATATTATTAGGTTGGGTATGTATCGGATTGAAAGACGAGAAAGAAGAGAATTAGGGAAGCAGAGATCGAGGGATGGCTGTTTCTGAGTCTCCAGAGAGAGGAGAGAGAGAGTTTTTTTGGAGAGAGAAAGAGTCCGGGAGACACCAACAGATAAAACAGAAGATTTCAACATTGGATTACTTTGGGTATTTATAGGATTTCCTTTTCTGTTTTCTTGTAATTATTTAAGTATTTATAGTTTCTCATATTGTCCAAACAGATTCAAAAAATTTCAACACAAATCATTCTCCTTACCTATATCAACTAAAAGTCTAAATAACGGAAGCAACTTATCTGGAGACCATAAGTTATAGACAGACTCTTCAGGAAAAACTCACCTCGAATTTCACATACAAATACACTTTATTTTCTTAGTTTTATTTATGAAAACTTATAAAATTACTCTTTCAATTGCGGAAAGCTCATTTATTAGTTTTATTTATGTGAATTATTAAATTACTCTTTCAATTACAAAGAGTGTATCATGAGGCTTTTATAGGATTTCTTTATAGACAAGTAAATTTTTTTTTTTGGGCAAGTAACAAGAAAGTAATTCTTACAATATAATCCTATTTATATAAATATACATACATTTTCTTAGGAAAGTGATTTTGGCGCTTCACATTTAACTATTGGCACTCTACCTTTTGTCTTTATTTTATGTGATTATCAAATTACCCTTTATTTTGTTAGAGCATCTCCAATAGACTAAGCAAAACCCTCCTTTTAGCTATTTTGAATAGGTTGAAACACAAAATCAAGTCCCAGCAGCCTAAGCAAGAGGGTCGCCTCTTAGAATATTGCTACAGTTCCTCGCGTGTACCAGCGAGGTACTTGTTCACTAGTCAACATTATTTTATATTTTCGTTGCAGCTTCCCGTTACAGATTTAGTCATTCATGGCATCCCGCAACCAGCCACATGCGGGATTTGGTAGAGCTTTTCGTGAAGAAGAAGTACAAAGGAGACTTGTTCCAGATCTCCGAATAATTTAATCGATCTCGATGACAGAAAGATCTCCGAATAATTAAATCGATCTCGACGACGGAAAAATAAAACTTGGGTACAGCGGCAACGAGAAAATCGAACTCCACGACGGCGGCGGAGGCAAAATCAAACTTGACGACGGACTCCGGAATCGAACTCGACGGCGGATGAAACAACTCAACGACGCCGGCGGCGGAAAAAAAGTTGGAATGGGTTTGGTATGAGAGAGAGAGAGAGAGAGAGAGAGAGAGAGGTGGGTATGGTGGATGGTGGTGGTTGCTGTGGAGATTAGGGATGATGGTGCCGGAGATGGCGCTTTTGTAGATCTGGGTTCTTCTTCAATACATATTATGTATATATTTTGTGTAGAAAATATATTTTTGTGTATATACCTTAATATAATAATATTAATGGGATTTGACTAGTCTAAAAAACCTAGGCTGGTGGGTAATACAAACATTTAGGGTATGTTTGGTTGGATGGAATCAAGGTTGGAATGAAATAGTCATTCCAATAACTTACTTATTTCAATTTTTGGTTCACCATTTAATAATGGAATGATAATTCTAAATGGAATCACTATTCACCTTAGTAAATGAATTATCATTCTATTTGGAATTGTTATTCCATTTCTTTGTCACACCAAAATTACTAGTGTCACTCCAACATTTACTATTGCCACACCAAAAATTACTATTGCCACTCCAAAAATTACTATTGCCACTCAAAAAAAATGTTATTGCCACTCCAAAAATTACTATTCTCACTCCAAAAATTACTATTGCCACGCTATTCCATTAGAGATGAGAATGACTATTCCTAAACACAACCAAATATGAGAATGGGAATGATTATTCCATTCTCAATTCCTCCAATTCTATTCCATTTTTAATTCCATTCTTATTCACATTCCATTCCATCCAACCAAACGCACCCTTAGGTGTTAGCTAAAGTAAAAAATTGCACTTTTTCTAGTCATTTTGCTTAGGATTGGTTTGAGCCTATTGGAGATGCTGGATGAACACATAGAAAGGTATTGTTGTAATTTCAAATAAGAAAAAAGACAGAGAGTGGAGTGTAAATGGCTAAATATGGAGTGTCAAAATCAATTTTCATTTTCTTATCATTTACTCATACAAACTAGTAAGTCTACTGGTACAGAAATTCTGTACAGATTTTGAGTACATATTTTTTGTGGGGCCCACTACGGGTCCCACACAAATGATCCGAGCCGTTCATTAAATGTAAAACAGTTTTTCAAGAGCCCTGCAAAAAATCAATTCAATCCGATATTTATAGATGCTCAATCCAATCATCAAACTTTTGATTTAGATTCCCGGATAATAAAACATTATATGATTGGATTGAGCATCTATAAGTATCGGATTGAACTGATTTTTTGCAGGGGCCTTTGAAAAATTATTTTACATTTAATGAATGGCTCGAATCATTTGTGTGGGACTCGTAGCGACCCCACAAAAAATCTGTACGCAAAATCTGTACAGAATTTACCTACCAGTAGACTTACTGCATACAAACTTTTAAAGTCACTCTCTTACATTCGCAAAAAGTGTGTCGGCAGTAATAATTAAAAAGAAAAATAAAATTGTAATTACGTCCAATAAAAAGATTTTAAAAATTGAATGTGCGAAAGTAGTTCCCTTTTTTCCTTTTATTTTTAATGTATTTGACTATTTGCTTTTGGCTTTCTAAGTTTTTGGTAAACAACTCAATCATGTGCGTGCGTATTTCACACGCCTTTTCTTTTTACTTTTGCTTTGTTCTTTTATTTCTTTATTGTTTTCACATTTTTTTTTCAATCGTCATACATCAGCAGGGGTTAGTGGGAGGTATTAGCCTTAGGGGAGAGATGACATACCAACTGCACTGGGCAGTGGTTGTCTTATTGTTTTCACATTCTATTTTTCTATTTCTATTTTCTTTTATTTCGCGGAGTGTTCCAGACGGGACTTTTGCGAGGGCCGGCCGGCAACTGCAGTCATCCTCCTCTATCTTATCAAAATTAGCATTTTGAACCCTCCAATTCTCTATTTCTTACGTTAAAACCTCCAATCTTGAGTATTTTACATACTCCAATATAATTCCATTACGTCAGAAATGTTGCATATATGCTTCTACTACTCTTTTGAAAAGAATATCCACTCAAGATAAAAATGAGAAATGATGCATGATGAGTCATGACTCAACCGATCCCTACGTGGGATTCGCCGTGACTAATACATGTACCGGCCGCTCGATACGATTGAATCAAGAGATTTTTTTTGCTGTCCGAAAAAAATAATCTTTTTTGCTGTTCAAAAAAAAAGAAAAAAAGAATGAGTCAAGAAAGCTACGTGCAGATATAATTTGCTTACTTAATTGAGATTTGAATCAATATATATTCGTGAGATCATGATATTGATAAGGATCTGGGAAGATATCTTACGAAAGAATGTACTTCATTTTGAAAGTCCAAACCACATATGCTGTTTCATCACGGAACACATTTAAATAATGGGCAATGCCACCGTAACGAGGTATGCGCGTACTCGAAAATCTCAATGACATAGTCAATATAAACTTCTTGCTCCTTCGACTAATTTCCCCCTTCGTACTGTCCGTTTCCACTAAGAAATATAACAAAAAAAACTTTAAGCATTTTACCATCTCGTTTCCACTAACAAAAAACAGAAAAAACTTTACACATTTTATCAAGTGGTTTTCACTAACAAAAAAGTTTTTACCAACTCAACAATTTTTTCACTTACATACCTAGCAAAAACTTTTTCACTACCGAAACAACTTGAGATTTCTCAACAAGTTATTCACTACCGGAAACACCTAACAACTTTCTAACCACAAATAAAAATCTACAAAATTTTCACTACCGAAAATAGATGTGATTCTTTCGTTCCACCAGTACTCTTACATTGCTAGAATTAGGTCATGAGAAATTTCTCTTGGCCGGCCGAAAATTTATCTAATTGTCTTAATGTGAAGTTTAAAAATCATTCTACAATTTTGGGACAACCTTGGGCCCTACCTGTTTTACTGTGTTCCTCATACTATCTCTTAATTAAGCTTCCATTGTTTTAATCTCTCCAAAAAATCCTTGTTGATTTTTATGAATTACCTAACCTTCATTTATAGTAAGACCCCGTTCTGCTAAAGTTATTATTTTTTAAGTACTTATTTTTCGCTTTACGAGACATGTCATTCTCTCATAATACATCACCTTTAATTTTCAAAAATAAGTACTTATTTTTACATATTTCCCTTAACGGAACAGGGGCTACCCCAAAAATTATTGCAAGATGCGACTTCGCCGTAGTGACTAAGAAATAAAAGTGGAAAAGAAATGTTTCTAAAACACAACTCATACAATAAGATTGCCCCAATCAAGTCTTGACTTCTCTGAAACAATAAGATGCTCCCTTTCAAAAATCTATATCATAAAACAGAGCTATGTTTGAATCCAATAGACAACCAACGCTCAAGATTTATCCCCCTCCCTACATAAATCCCCACCCTTCATCCTACCTTCCTTTTAAATTTTACTCCTACATGTTTCCTTGATATGAGAAAACGAGATTAGAGGAATAAGAAAAAACGAAATTAAAAGAATAAAAGGAATGAAAATCTAAACCTATATCTAAAAGAACCTATCCCGTGCAAAATCATTTTGGTAAAAATCGGAATTAGAGAAATAAGTGTATGTAAAGAAATGTAAATTGCACAAGAGATTGTCCTGTTTTTTATTCTTTGCATAACCGATCCCTACCCGTCCATTGTTATAATGGACGGTCTAGATTCGCTCAGAGAATAAATAAACTATTTGCGCGAATAGTTTACTTAAAATCTGGACCGTCCAAACACATCTGGACGGCCAGAATTTGTTATACACAACACACACAACGGTTGTGTGTGTAACATTTTTCTTTCACTATTTATGGAATGATTACTATCAAAATGAAGTCGATCGATTTGTGCACATCACACCCTATTGATTTTGGTATGATAAGTGTCAATATATGAACTACCATAATTAACTCTAAAAATTCCGCCTTGGGTCGATTTAAGCCGTGATTAGGATCTTTAAAAAGAAACCTCTCGGACTTTTTCTCTCTTTCACCATTTATGCTTCCATATCTATATGCATATGCTACTACCGATTTCTTTATTGGTTTATTCCAATGAAAGAAGAGACACCAAGAAACAAAAGAATGGAGACCATGCTAGTAATGAAATTTTCTTATAAAAAAAAACATACAATTCAGTGATGCATTGTGACTCTTAACCACTAAGATGTGAAGGTATGCTGTGAAGTAACACTAAATACTGGTGAACAACAAAAATATTGTATTATTTTTTTAGCTATCCAAATATTATTGTATTAATTGTTTTTTTTTCCTTCCTTTGATCTTTGGTTGCAAATGGACCCTTTTGAGCTCTGTGTGTGTGTGTGAGATGGGAGTATTTGAGAAGAATACAACTACATAAATTTTGGAGAATAAATTCTATTCACCGCCGATGTAAAACCTTACTTTTTCACCACCGTCTATTCTGGATTCCACCGACCGTCTATTGTTGTAATATGAACTGTTTATATTTTAAGACCTGTAGTCTAATATTACCATGCAAAAAAACTAGCTTGATTGGAAGTCGATAAATATATCAAACTTTAAATTTTGGTTTATAAAATGAACGATTTGATTATGTCAATAATAAAAAAGATAAACTGTCCAAAATTCAATTTTTGATACTCTTATCGATGTCCGATCAAGTTCGTTTTTTGCGTGGATACATTACTATGTGAGATCTACAAGATGAACGATTCAAATTAACAATTAACACACGGTAGGATCGAAAAAGGCAGCGGTGGAAAACTCCACTTTTTCACCGGCGCTGGAAAGAATTTATTCTCTAAATCTTGAACTTCTCCTTCTTTGGAGGATTTCAGTTATATTTATTAGATTGAATAATTAGAGAAATATTTGCATGCTTTGGAAGTTTTATTTGAAATTTTAAAGTAGATTGTTTAACCACAAATTTATTTCCCTAAAGACAATAAAATAAATATTTTTTAAATATAAAAAAATCCCGTTCAGTATAAGAAAAGGTTTGAGTTTTCTCAACACGGATTATAAATGAGTGCCTAATTGATACTCTAAAATTTTCTTTCATTTATCCAAAAATAAGGTCTTCTAGCCTTCAACTGGAAATTTGATAAAACTTTCAAAATATATTTTTATGCTCCATACTATTATTTTCTTTACCTTAATGTTTTCGCAGAACATTTTAGTGGTACTTTCTATTTGTCTTTGTTTCTAGCTTAAGTCAAAAGCAAATTGAACGAGACGTAGTTACGATAATATTTTATTGTGTTTCTGAACATTTTTTTTTAAACAACAATCAAATGATCCTATTTAATCCTATTGCACCAATCCAGAGATGGAAGGTGGTGGTGGAAGTCATACTGTTGGCTATCATCTTTCTAATCGTTTGGATCTTTTGAATGACTCTCATTCTATCTTCTTCTTCTTTTTAGACTGTAGGCTACCATTCTATCTTTTTTTATGGTAGTTAGCTGACTAGATGTTAAGTGTGACATCAACTATGGTGGCTTTGAATTTTGCTAGGTAGGCACCCACTATGTATTGAATTTAGTAATCTTTAGTGATGTATATTGAAAAAAATTTCAATTACTTATTGAATGATTTGTGATTTGAATAGCAGCTTCGAAATAGTTTTGATTCCTTAAGTAATAATATCTTTGATTAAGAGCGCAATTTTATTGTTAATAGTGCACAAAACTTTTATATTAGGTTAATACTTTTTAATAAGTGCCTTCAGGCACGGGCTCATTTGTTGAAAACATGTTGTGTCATGCTTTCTGGCATGGGCACAATCGCTATAATTAAATCTCAGCTCAAATTTTATTTTTCCTTGGTAGGTTTTCCGATTTCAAATTCTTTTGAGTTTTAGATTTTATTTTTCTAGGATTTATGTCCATTTTGTCGATTCTCTATATTCTTTTCCCTTTGTGGTTATGTGTGATCCTGATTTCCATGTTGTGGTTCATGCATATCTAACTTTCGGTGAATTATACAAATTCTTATTTGTTGGGTTGCATTTGATGTGATACTCTTTTAAGGAGCAGGCTTAGTTTGGTTTGGCGCAGGCAATGCGTAAGATTAAGTTGTGTAGTTAGATTTCATGAAAAGTTTATTTTTATTTGCATATAGCTTAAAAATGAACTTTGATGGAGTTAAATTTCATTTGTAGAGTAGGAATTATTAAGACAAAATTACGCAGGTCATTGCTTGAACCTGTGCCTTCAGGCACGGGCATTCGCTAGTAAAAGAATAAAATAAAAGAAACAATAAGATGCTTGTGACATTTAGTAATATTTAGAATATTATTGTAGAAATTTATAGAATAGTAGTATCTCCTAGGTGGTGCAACATATAATCCATCCTTTTCAGTAGACCTAAAATGAATATATTGCATATTTTCGGTTCTTCTGTTTTAATTACTAGTAATTCTTTTCATTTTGGCTTTTGAATATTGTAGCTTTTAGTTTTGTCATTTTTGTAGAACTCCCACAAAATTACCTCCTCTTTAAAATAATTAAAAGTTGAATTATAATTAAAGAGCATCAATAAAAGCTTAAAATCAAAATAAAATGATAGAAAAAACAGAGTTTTTTTAACCAACTAATGAGATAATTCATAAATGTCATGAGCATTAGTTGAAACTAGGCCATCAATTGAGAAAGTCTAATAGCTCAGACCTCCGAGCTCATAACTCAAGAAAGTCCAATTACAAGGGATCGCCAAATGTGAGAATTTATTACTATTAACCTAATTGATTTTCGATAAACAGCTGATTCAAAAGACCCAAGTTAATTGCTTCGCATATTGGTAATTATTTGCATCCTTTTGCTTTTTCAAAGGAAATCAAACTCCACAAAGCACAGTGAGCTTGCCTTTTTTTTTTTTGGAATGACTAACATGCCCTGATGATTTTGCTGATGGTTTGCTTGAGAATGATGTCACAAAGGACATTATTGAGGTTTGTCTATTTTTTTAAAAAAAAATTTTGCAATGGGGTTTGGCTAATTAAAATGCTAGAGTTGGGCTGGTGAACCATGCAACATTATCTCTGTTGTGGCGGCTGCCAAGTGGAGAGAGAATATTACTTATGTCTTCCAAATTAGAGCAACATTCAGCAGAATCAATTGGACCTAGATGAACACCAATACGGAGGTGGGAAGATTCGAACTCCTGGCCTCCTAGTGAGATGCAAGAGTTTCTGGCTAACTGAATTAGCCCCAGTTGGTTGAGCTTCAGAGTTCATTCGAGCTCAAAATGTTTTTTAATTCAAAATCTCATCTTTTTCATGTTTGGATCTTCAATTTGGGGCCCAAAAAAGAAAATTAAATAAATTTGGCACTCCACTTTCTGATAAACGTACTCTAAAATTCGTCTTTTAGTGTTTTAAAAAACACATAGCACATTTTTCAAAGCACGCTAAAAGACAAATTTTGGAGTGCATTGTATTAAAAAGTGGAGTGCCAAAATTATTTTTCAAAAAATAAAAAAAACTGAGAATATGAGAAAAATGAACAAAGCCGCGTCCTGTAATTTACCTATTCAAGACAAATGGGAGAAAATAACAAAAGTTGACCAAACGATGAAGAAGTTAATTGAGACAAAACAATTTAGGAAAACACTTAACGGATTTAATTAACTAATCAAACAAATTGGACCTGGATAGTAATGTTAACGTATTACAGATTGAACTTTTCTAATGCTAATTTTACTATTTTTGGAGTGCCTGCATCAATTTTTGGAGTGCCAATATCATTTTCCATATAATATTACTAAAGTAATTGAGACCTAATACAGAAATTATAGTGTATATTTTAGCTTACGGAAGAAACCTAATTTGACAAGACAAATTGGGAGCCTGAAGTCACTTTGCCGAGATCCACTCGTAATGGGACCTTAGTGTGGCAGCGCCCTGGGATGAATATAACCAAGATTAATGTGGATGCTGCTGTCTCTAGGAGTTCAAATTCTATTGGTACAGGAGCAATAGCTCGAGGTCATGATGGCAAGGTCTTTGGTATCTTCTTGAGTATTCACACTGGTATTACTTCGTCAAGAATTGCCGAGGCTCTGGCTATTCGAGATGGTTTGAAGCTGGGGATTGATCTAAATCTTTCTAAAGTGGTTATTGAATCGGATGCAGAGGCGATAGTGAGAAAATGTTCTACCTCTCTAGATCCTCCTATTGATATAGCGGCTATTATTTTTGATTGTTTTGCTCTGAAAGAATTATTTTCTTCCTGTGAGTTTGGTTTTGTTAAACGTGATTGTAATCGGGCTGCACATTGTTGTGCTCAAAAGGCTCTTTTGAATGGTTGGTCCAGTCTGTGGACTTCCATTTTGCCCCCATGGGGTTTCCAACTGTCTGATGTTTAGGCTTTTACGCCTTTCAGATTAATAACACTTCTCTTCTTTTGTCAAAAAAAAAAAAAGTCACTTTGCCAGCCTGCCCTTGGACCACTCCGGTCTAGTCTCATAGATAAGTACGTCCCTTAAAAAACTTAGCTCGATCGGTATCGATAGCTATGTCAACTGTTCACATCTCTGACGGACGAAATAAACGGCGAATGTAATCTCCAAACACGCACTTGCCCAATTTATCTTTCATGTATGTAAATGTCAGACATAACTATTTTATGTCTGATTAAATTAATTTTTTTTTACGGTAACCGTTTTTGTTAGACCCAAAATAGGAACGATTCCGATCGACATAACCATGGTCTTGAATTGGACCAAAATTAGAGCATAGGGGACCGGACAAGACCTATTCCCCTGCCCCTTGTGCCAGCTTTTGGTGCCCCATAATGGGCTGTAAATGAACCGAATCGAGCCGAACCTTGTTAAGTTCGGCTTGGGTTCGTTAAGGTACTAGTCTGGCTCGAGTTTGATTCGAGGCTGAACAACTTGGCTCGAGTTCGGCTTGGGTTCGATTCAAACCTGAACATCTTGGCTCGAGTTTGGCTCGTTAAACTCAAAAGAATCGAGCCGAGCCGAATCTAAGCTCGAATTAATTGAGCTCGTCAAGACTCGGATTTGGTTTGGCTCGGCTCATTAAACTCAAGCGAACCCAAACTCTCTCATTAATCGTATAGAATTTGGGAGAAAAAAAAGTATTAAATTATATATACAACCTTAAATTTTTTTATATTTACAAATAGACCCCTATTGAATTACTCCATTAATTAATTTAAGTACAGGTTGGCGATCCTAACCGAGACGAATACCGTTAGGCAGTTCGCGAACGGCTCTGTTCATTTACAACCCTACGGCCATTCCGTTTCGAGCTGGTAAGTATAGGGAATTAATTGTATAGTAGTATATAGAGTTTTTTTTTTGGTGGGTGGAACTTAATATATAGCACGATCATATTCAAATATTTATTCAAATGAGAACCCAACGCGTCATTGCATATGCTATACTTTGAATAAGGTGAATTTGAATAGAAAACTACCATTTGATTTCCCCTACTTTATTGCGATCGACTGAAAAACAAAAGATTAAAGGAGGAATTAATTGTTTTTCTATCGTTTTTATTAATTCATTTTGTTTGTCAATGTTCCTTTTGATTCCTTCGTCATTTTTATGATGATTCAAAGATGCCCTTAAAAGTCAAAATACCAAGTCAGACCGACGGTACTGCCCTGGGAAAAGATTCATATAATAGTCGGTAAATCTGTCCACACAGACAATCTGTGCACAGATTTTATTGTGGAGCCCACCAAGGGTCCCACACAAATGATCTGAGCCGTTCATTAAATGTAAAACATTTTTTCAAGGGTCCCCGTAAAAAATTAGCTTAATCCAATACCTATAGCTGCTTGATTTAATCATCTAACTTTTCATTATCCGAAAATCTAAATGAAAATTTAGACGATTGGATCGAGCACTCATAGGTATTAGATTGAGCTGATTTTTTACGGAGACTCTTAAAATATTTTACATTTAATGAACGGCTTGGATCATTTGTGTGGGACCTGTGGTGGGCCCCACAACAAAATCTGTGCACAATCTGTACACAGATTTTTTTTTTTTTAAGACTTAGAAATTCATTGATAATAGGGAGACGGCCAGAGCAAATGTTATAAATATATTTATTTAAGTCGCTCTAATTAGTGAATCAATTTATGGATTTGCTTGTTTTTATTTATTCGTTTGTGTGTTAACGTTATCTTCTCCGTAGAACAATTAGAAAAGAAATCTGTTCTTCTCCGGTGCCGGAAGAGATTAAACTGTAACGTTGAATACTAGGACCACACAAATTGTTCATTTTTTTAAAAAGCTCGTCGAAAACATCATCAACCTCTTCAAAGATTAAGTTGAGCGGATATCGATTAGTACAATTACGGAGTGCATTTGTCGAATTAACAAAAAATAGAATATAGTAACAAACTAGATCGAACCCATTTATCTCACGACGTACTCCCAACAAATACAAAGTACTAGAGATAAGAGACGGACCCGTTGAGAAAATCAATATTGGTATTCCATATATATATGGCAAGCCTCACCAATCCTTCTAGATCTTTATTTAAAATAAAATAAAATAAAACATTCTTTGGGTCAATATTGTTCAAAATATCGCAAACGATGGTCGATCCGGGGCAAGAGTGATCACGTACGTCATGTTACAGTCATACATAGGAGGCGTGCGTGACCAGAAAATAATGTGCATTTAGGAAACCAATTATTAGTCAAGCCCTAGAAATAAAATTTTCTCTGACGGTTGTTTTTTGTATTAATGCTCTCTGAGAGTCTTTTTGACAGTTGAACAACAAGAAGAACCACCTAAACGGGCCATCGGGTCAACTATGTCTATGTGAGCTTTAATACTGCCATTTTCCAACAAGTCCATTGATAGAGTTGTTCTAGCTTGTAACATGTGTACTACTTCTACCAATTTACCGTCTGTGCAGATATGGGCGGAGCCAGGAATTTCACTCAAAGGGACACCTCCTGAGTGAACAGCTAAATCATACTACTAAACAAAGTAGCAATTCACTATTTGCCGCCGTGAAACATGCATTTAATTTTTTAAGGAATCCATTAATTTGGTTGGAAACATGCGAAAACAACGTACACAATAAGCCCAATATCCAAATTTTCTAATTTCTAAAACACTTTTTTTGAGTAGGTGTATCCAAAAAAAAAGAGAAGGGTGTAGGGAATAAAATTCCAAGGGGGCACGTGACCCCTGGGCCTATGCTGGCTGACTGGCTCCGCCATTGTGGGCCCAGAATGGGTCTCACAAAAGCCCAAAATAGATCTCGAACTGGACAGAGGAAATTGGACAGGAGTCTCACACTCACTTTGCTCACTGTATGCTATATAGTCAAACGCTTAAGCGTGTGCGATGAGCTCTAGGAATTTGTCCGAAATGCAGCCAAGTTAATCCGCAATACCTTACATTCTCAAAAAAAAAAAAAAAAAACAAAGAAACAAAAGGCCCTAAATCAAAAACTTCAGGCATATATGGGTGAAGAAATTCAATTCCTCGTCCCAAATCTCAGTTGTCGACGGCTGATCTTGACATGAGGGATCCCTGGGGTCAGTTTCAGTCGTCTCTCTCATGAGTAGTACTTTAATTTCTTGGTTCATTATGATTAGGCTTGTCAATGAATCGGATTCGATTTGAAAAATCCGATCCGAATTGATAATGTTGATCCGATAATCCGAAACCGGTAATCCAAATACGGATTGGATCGGATTAAATCCGTTATCAATCCGATCCGAACTTTATTTTTTAATTTTTTTAAGAAAATTGTAAATTTTTTATTTTGAAAAAAAATGTTTAAGAAGTTGTATTTTTATTTTAAATTATTTTTTTTGAAATTTTTTTTTGAAATAAAAAAGTTTTCGGATCAGATTCGGATTTTCAGATCGGATTCGAATTTTTCAGATTCAGATAACCACTATCGGATTCGAATCTTATCGGATTTGGATTTGTCGGATCCGGCCCATTGACAGGCTTAATTACGATAAGATAGTTTGAACAACTCAACTGTTAACATGTAACTTTCTTTTTTGACAAATTATAACTAGTTTGTGTAAGACGGAGTACTACTCCTTGTCCTTGTGAAATTTTTTGGTACCGGATGGGTACCAAGTGGTCGTGCTTGGCGCATTCGGGCCATCCAAAAGTGTGTTGGATAGTCCAGATTGAAATCCTCTCTCTCTTCTCACCCACCACTCTCTCTCTCCTTCCAAATCTGAGCCATGTAAAAACCGAAATGGACGGTCCAGATGCGCCAAGCGAGCACCATGTGGTACCCATCCGGCACTGAAAAATTTCTCGACTTAATGGGGTCAATCAAGCCAAAAATTGTATATTCTATTCTGTTTTAATCTTCTTGTGTGAAAAAAATGTCCTTTGAACAATTATGTACCTAAATGTTTCATAGAATATAGTTGGTCAATAGTACGTAATCAATTAGGGCTAGTTCAGTTGGCCATGACTTTTGCATCTCACTAGGAGGTCAAGAGGTCGAATATCTCCACCTGCGTGTGGGTGCTCTCTCCTTAGAGGGGCTTTTTCTTTCTTTCTTTGTTTCTATCTTATAATGGACTTATTTCTTGTATTAGTTGATTTGTTAGTCTTGGTTATCTCGTAAACTCTCTTACAATTGATATAGTGTACCAAATTTGTACTCTGTACTTCACATATGATATAAAATGATCTCTTCTATCGATTGACCAAAAAAAAAAAAGAATACGTGGAGGTAACATGTCAAATGAGATTTCTACAAAATGTTGAATTTTAACATCTATATGTGATTCATATATAAGACACGGTTTTAGTGCATGTACCAACTATGCCCACTCCCTTACGTTGTGAGAAAAATTGATAGACAACCTTGGCAGGCATAATACCATGTTACATCAAATTAAAGTCCGCTTGCTTCACAATTCTGTTGACCTTTCATGGTTTGATTTTTAACCAATATATATGCAGGTAGAGGAAAGATAAACACACCAAGTAAGATAAAAGTGGTTGAAGTATGAAAGCTCAAATCCCAGGTGTTGAAACACAACAACAAGGCTGCTAAAATTCTAACATTTGAGCGCTTTTTTTGTTTTTTTATTTCGTGGATCACATGTTCAACCTTCTCATATGTTAACATTTACATATCCATCTAAAAAACCGAAAAAAATGCAACAAAGTATCGATACAGAGGACTTGAGTCCGCCAGCTAAATCATACCCACTTGCATCGGTCTAGCAGTTATATACGAATGAAACCATGGTGTATACGATATATATTGTGGTTCAACGTTAGACATCAAAGTAACCAACTATGGCTAACTCAGTTGACCAGGACTTCCATCAGCTTCTCCCTAGGAGATTAAGAGTTAATTCGAATCTCCCCACCTTAATTTCTCTTGTATTTGTTGGGATTATTTCTTACTCTTAGTTATTAGTTGTGTTGGGTTTAGTGATTGTGGACTTGTTTTCGGTTGGATGTAATTCTAGTACTTTTTTCCTAGCGCATGTGATAAAAAGCCGAACAAAAAAAGAAACGTTAGGCATCAAAGTGCAAATCGAAATTGTAAAACAATTGGGCCAGTTTTCGTTGAATTCTTCTATGTTCTAAATAATTAACCCACTTCTTTTTGGCCCAATAAATAGCCCACATAATTGGGCTATTAATTTAGGAATCTGAAAGGGAAAATGACGGCCAATGACGTGTTTTGATAATTAATACCCGCAAAGACAACGCATTTCCATAGAAGGTGAACCTACAATCTCGCTTGACAGGATTATTGGGCCAGTTGCCCTGATTCGCGTCTCCAATTCTCTTCTGATAAAAAAGTCTTTAAGTGCCAAGGTTAATGGATGGGATTGTGAGCCAAATCGCCCTGAATTGTGTACACGTAGCGAAGAAGCTAACCATTGATCCTGTATCACACTCAAAAAAGTGCAGGCAAATATATGAATAAAGATATTTATTTAAGTCGCTCTAATTAGTGAATAAATATATGGACTTGCTTGTTTTTATTTATTCATTTGTGTATTAACGTTATCTTCTCCGTAGAACAATTAAAAAAGAAATCGGTTCTTCTCCAGTGCCGAAAGAGATTAAGCTGTGATGCTGAGTACTATGTAGGTTTTTCTAGTGCTCATAGCTAGGATCAAGGATGGAACCAGGAGGGGTCTAGTGGCGGCGGCCGCCACAACAAGAATTTTAGAAATTGCAATTATTATATGTATAAACAAAAAATTATCCCCAACATATATAGTCTCGCAACTACTAGATTTTTTTCTTTATTTTTTGTTATATACTAGTCCTAAATCTTTTTTTTTTTCAAGAAAGGAGACCTAAAAAAGTATTCCAAAACTAAATTCAATAGGCCAAAGTGAAATAATATAAAGGATGAGGTATAATTAAGGGGAAAAAAAACTCCACACTTTAACCCTAAAATAACTTAACCTAAAAAATTAAAATTAGTCTTTTTTCATACTTCTTGTGCAAATGACAAATATTATTTACTATAGTTTTTGTTATGTTATTTTAATTTTTTTGTAGAGTCGATGACTACTAATATTGTAATTCATCTTTTTTATTTTTTTAGTATACATTTCGCCACTGCTAGAGTAAAATCCTGGTTCCGTCCCTGGCTAGGATCACACAAATTGTTCGTTTTTTTTAAAGCTCGTTGAAAACATCAACCTCTTCAAAGATTAAGTTGAGCGGATAACGATTAGTACAATTATAGAACGCATTTGCCTAATTAACAAAAATAGAATATAGTAATAAACTGGATCAAACCCATTTATCTCACGACGTACTCCCAACAAATACAAAGGACTAGAGATAAGAGATGGACCCGTTGAGAAAATCAATTTGGTATTCCATATAGTATATTGCAAGCCTCACCAATCCTTCTAGATCTCTTTAAAATAAAATAAAACATTCTTTGGGTCAAATGGTCAATATTTTTTCAAATTATTATCGCAAACGATGGTCGATCCGGGGCAAGAGTGATCACGTACGTCATGTTACAGTCATACATAGGAGGCGTGCGTGACCAGACAATAATGTGCATTTAGGAAACCAGTTATTAGTCAAGCCCTAGAAATAAAATTTTCTTTGACAGTTGTTTTTTTTGTATTAATGCCCACTGAGAGTCTCTTTGACAGTTGAAAAACAAGAAGAACCACCTAAACGTGCCATCGGTTCAACTATATATATGTGAGCTTTACATGTTATACCAATTTACCCCTGCCCGAAGCCGGGAATTTCACTCAAAAGGGGCACCTCCTGAGTGAACAGCTAGAACATACCAAACAAAGTAGCAATTCACTATTTGCTGCCGTGAAACAAGCATTTAATTTTTAAGGGATCCATTAATTTGGTTGGAAACATGCGAAAACAACGTACACAATAAGCCCAATATCCAAAATTTCTAATTTCTCAAACATTTTTTTGAGTAGGTGTATCCACACAAAAAAAGGGTGTAGGAAATAAAATTCCAAGGGGGCATGTGACCCCCTGGGCCTATGCTGGCTCCGCCATTGTGTGCGGGTGAAGTTTTTTTCGATCATGTATGTATATACTGATCTTCGATTAATCTAATTTTTCTTTAAGAATCACAAACTTGACGAGCTCTACAAATTAAAGATTTCAATCATTATTGTGGGTCCACAATGGGCTCACAAAAGCCCAAACTAGATTTCGAACTAACAAAAGCCCAAACTAGATCTCGAACCGGATAGAGTCTCACACTCACTTTGCTCACTGTACGCTATGTAGTCAAACGCTTAAGCGTGTGTAAAGGTAGTGCGATGAGCTCTAGGAATTTGTCCGAAATGCGGTCAAGTTAATCTGGAATACCCTACATTCTCAAAAAAAAAAATCAAAGAAACACAAAGGCCGTAAATCGAAATCTTCAGGCATATATCATACTAGTGTCGGGGTTCGTGCTCCGCACGAATCACGTGCTCAGTAAAAAATTTCGAAGGGATGTTGTTTTGAGAATTGGAATATGATGACGTTTGGTGCGAATTGAAGGATGATTAGTTTTTATACATGCATTCATAAGGCAGATTTTCAATACAAAGAGTAGATCCATTCGCAGTTGTTCGGATCAAACACCATGGTATGTAATTCTATATGTACAACACCAGATCTGAGAAAAAAAACAAAGCAACCAAAATGTTTGAAATTTTAACCCGGACCTATTGTGAACATATCACCACCAAAGCACAAATCCCCAACAATTATTACGGATTACATATCAAAAACATGGCAAGGGAACAGATTACTGATTAGATGTACTTAGCATTGTGCAATAAGCAGGAGAAAGTCAAATGCCCTAGTAAGAAAAAAGAAATTATCTATAAACCAAATCCAGGGTTTGATAAACTCATTCCCCCGGTACCAATGACAATTGCCATTGCTGTTGCTGCTTCCATGACCCATGACAATGGATCCCACAACAAAACTGAGAAATTTCAATTTTGTTATCCTGCATGGAAAAGATAATGGAATGTCAAGATTTGCGCAATGTAATTAGTCCTACAGAAGATATGGTTATCAGACTAAGCTACTAATGAACAAAACCTATAGTAGTCATAAAGAAAGTCAGCTTAAAAACTTTGAGCCAAATATACGGCAATTGTTTTCCTTTCTATAAAACACACACACAAAAAAAAATCTTTAAACCTCAAGACAAATAGGGCCTCAGTACCAATTAATTGAAACTATCAATGCAGCAGAATCATTCAGGCAATGAATAAACACACTTTCAGTATGATTGAAATCCAGGAAGCGGTAACAGTATCCGGCATGGGAACAATATTAACTCTGGTAAAAATGGAAGCATCGAGCATCTTTTTTCCTGTCAAACAATGCTTTGGTTGCACTTTCTGATTTGGAATTAGACTCTTTTCCGTAGTATATCCAATGTTTCATTCGATAGAGTACGTATGCGTGTAACAAAGACAATCTATATACGTAAAGCTACTAACATTAAAAATAAAATGAGACTCACAATTCCAAATGGTTAAATGTCACCGTAAAAGGAAGAACATCACTGTTAAAGATTCAAAATCTGACTAATCAATATGTGTAATATCGGAGATGAAGCAAAAAAGAATAGATTAAGGAAACATCAGAAATGGGAATAGTTTTAATACTCAAGAAAGATCAGTCTAGTGAACTTTCTTGTTGTTCATCTAATTGAAAGCCTCAAGAGCTTCCTTCTATTCCTTGTCTTGTGACTGTGACTGACCAAAGTCCCAAAAATCTATAGTTCGATTAAATTTCCTTCATAGTTGTACAAAATGAGCCCTTTAAAACACTACATTATTGCAAGATATCCGGCACAAACACACCATTAACTAAAACCCACATAATAAAAGAACTGTAAGATTAATTTTACCTAACCATGGGCGAAAAGAGCTACACCAATGCAATACCTTGCAGGTAACCATAACAAAGCAGAGAGAGAGTTGAGAGGCAGACTTGAGATGTGAAGGCATGGCACACGTCTAATACAAATACTAAAACCAAAAGTAATAGGGCTAACATAAATAGTAAAAGTAATTTGGATTTGTCCTTAACCAGTACGTATTTTGGTCACTTTCTTCTAATTAAAACTAATCGCATGGCTAGAGGAGCCCAAGCAACAACACCACAAAACCATGGTGGTTGGCCTGCTCTATATAGAGTAAAATAAACTATACTTATTTGGATCCAACAGCGAAGATTGATATCTTCTATACAAAATAGAATTTATATTTTTCCCTTCCTTGATGCGGAGATTAAATAAATCTGAATTCAATACTGGAAACAACAACTGTGCAATCCCAAAGCTTACCTGGAATGGTCCAAAAATCTCTTTTGTAACCAGTTGAAAATTGTTCTCCTTTAATAATAATATTTTTCCCAACATGAAAAAGACATCAGTTGGTTCTATGGCACCATATGCTGGAGGAATACAATCTTTCTCCAATGCTCATGCCTCAGAGTAGTAAACTGCAACAACAACCACAAAATCCTAAGCCAGCAAGAGCAAATAGATCCAATATCGATGAAGGAAATGCTTCATAAGCTAAAAACACAATTAGTAATTTAGGCAAAATGAGCTAAGCCAGAACAGGCTCAATTTTAATAATGAATACTCCATCAGAACTGTCTCATTTATATGAGTACAAGTCAGCCACAAAACAACTATATCCATCAAGCACTGTTACTCCGGCATCCAATGCAGTTCTTACTACTCTGCATTTCATATACTCAGATCACCTAAGCTTTCTACACTACCCTCAAATGGGTAGCAAACAATTGTTTAACACGTTAGGCCAATCTTCCCACAAACTATACCGAGCTATGTACTGTAGAGCAATCAACAAATATAAGAAAGTGTGCATACTCGCCGCCAAAATTTTAAAAAAAACCATTAAGATCAAACCTTCATCCAAATACTTCAGACTCTCTCTCTCTCTCTCTCTCTCTCTCTCTCTCTCTCTCTCTCTCTCTCTCTCTCTCTCTCTCTCTCTCTGTGTCTAGAGATTATGAAACCCAAGGCAGATGAAGCAAATGGTATCTCCTAAAGTAAGCATTTGATCGATTGTCTTATTTACATAAACTTCTGAACAACTTCCAGTGAGATCATATGAAAAATGAAATTTCCTTAGACTCGGAAAAAGTTTTTAATAATTAGACTTGGCTTACATAAACCATGAAGGGATCTCGTGTCAACCTTACTAATTCGAAACTTATGTGTTTTTTGCCAATTCTGAATGGATTTTGGTAATATTGCTTATCTCTTGTGTGTGTACGCGCGCGTGCTAGTGTGCATCATCCAACAATGACTTCCCTACAAACCATGCTAGTCAGATTACAAATCCATTCCTTGGTTTGCCACTTGGATCTGGAAGATGTCAGGCGGTAGTGTGCGTCATCCAACAATGACTTCCCCACAAATCATGCTAGTCAAATTACAAATTCATTCCTTGGTTTGCCACTTAAATCTGGAAGTTGTGAATCATCATGTGATGCCAGAGAACCTAGAAAATGTGAAGGTATTAAGTTTTCACGTTTTTTTGTTGTTTGTTGCTGGTAAAATTACGCTTGCTTTCAGCTCGTTATTTTGTGGAGCACTGCCAAAGTTTCATTACTCTTTCCTTTCAGGTCATTTTGGGTATATCGAGTCACCGATGCCTATATATGTCATCCTTCCCACGTGAGCGAGCTAAGGGGGCTGCCTAACCTATTGTGTCTAAACTGCCTTTCATCCTACAGGTTTTTCCACATCATCCAACAATGACTTCCCTTTAAGCCATGCTAGTCAGGTTACAAATCTATTCCTTGACTTGCCCCGTTACAATTTCAGCCCAGGTAAAAGAAAAGGTGGTAAAACGTGAATGTATTAAGTTTTCACGTTTTTTGTTGTTCATCACTGGTAATTACGTCGAAAAATCTGAACGAAATGTATTCACATGCTCTCAACCTATGTTTTTGGGGAACACTACGAAAGTTTTATTATTGTTTCCTTTCACGTCATTTCAAGCATATCGAGTTACCAATGCCTATATATCATCCTTCCCAAGTGAGCGAGCTAAAGCAGCTACTTGGCCTATCGTGCTTAGAGTGCCTAAAGATGAAGAATAAGAAGGGCCTTTTTAATCCCTGAATAGTTTTCCCTATTTTGTGCCAGAGACGATGCCACCACGACACCATTTTCTTGCACTTATCTTTTTAATTCTTGACCAAAAACGAAAGGGTAGAGCTTTACCTATTTTATTGTTACCTTTCACGTCATTTCAAGCATATCGAGTTACCGATTCCTATATATCATCCTTCCCAAGTGAGCGAGCTAAAGCAGCTAGCTACTTAACCTATCGTGCTTAGAGTGCTTAAAGATGAAGAATAAGAAGGGCCTGGACATTCTGAGTTTCTTTCAGCCTAAAGGTTTTGTTTTTGCACTTATCTTTTTAATATTGTGCCTAGAGCCTAAAGGTTTTGTTTTTGTACTTATCTTTTTAATCCTTGAATAAAAACGAAAGGGTGGAGCTTTCCCTATTTTGTGCCAGAGCTAGAGCTGATGCCACCAAGACACCATTTTCTTGCACTTATCTTTTTAATTCTTGACCAAACACGAAAGGGCAAAGCTTTCCCTATTCTGCGCCAGAGACAGTGCTTGAATCTACTGGAATCATTACAAATTATTGATATCATAGAGCACAGAAAACACGAAATTGGTCCTCACACATCTCTCATTTTTTTGGGAATCAGATTTCAGCGCTTAAAATGCGGCCTTTATGGGGTTTCCCTTAAAACATGAAGACGATTTCATAGGGAGAAAAAAATCTACAACCAATTAGTCGATGGTTTTAAGTGATTCTAGCAGCAATAGAACAAGCGGAGAATGTACTTTAAATATCATGAAGGATTATAAACCAAATTTACAATGCAAGAATGAGAAATCATCCAAGAAAGGAACCCCTGTAACCTGTCCCAAATCTGCTGTGTATATACATGGATATATACACGAAAATATGCAAATATAATCAACCAGAAAGAGGGAGAAAATGTATACCTGCAAAAGTGATGAAGTTTAGAGGCGGTGGTGATGATTGGAAGTGGCAGTGACAATCGGTGAACAAATCGGCAGTCGATGGTACGCGAAGTTCGAAACCGAAACTGGAGAGAGAGAGAGTTGACTCCGAGCAAGAAGATCGATCAACAGGAGCAAGACGAATTGATCGATGATACCATCATCGTCGACGTCGTTCACAAGTTCAGCACGAGAGAGAGAGAGAGCCATAGTTTAGGGTTTTTGTTTCTGCTGGTCTCGATCGCGGAGCGATGATGGCGAACTGCAGTTTACCAGCAATCATAAGCAGAGACAACGAATCAAAAAGAAGAAGAAGAAGAAGAACAACAACAACAACAACAACAGATCACCCCCGCCGCCTCCACTTCTCCTCCTGCAGCTGATCGGGCATCATCTGCTTTGAGACGCCTGCCTGGCCGTCCGTCGCAGAGATGGCGGTGGCCGGATGAAAGAAAACCCAAAATGGGAAGAGAAGAAGACGAATTGGAAGAGCATTACCGATCCAAAAAAAAATGGGAGAGAATTATCTAAAAAGGAAAAACTGAATTGCAAGGGACAGACCGGCTAGATTCCAGCCTTTATTCCCGCGTGTACAGTAACCGGAGGAGGCAATTTTACCAGAAAGCCCCCAAGCCCAACACCACTACGTGACAAAATAGTGTAGAAAAATCGGGACGCAGACGGAAAACATCGAAAGTCCGAAAACCCGTTAAAGTAATTCGTAAATAACCCAAATAGTGTCTATGGCCCACCACTTTTGAGCATGAAATGACGAAAATGCCCAAAATCTCAAAGAAGTAAATGTAATTAGCTAGTTTCTGAACCAAAGGGCATAATTGTCCGAAAATGGCCAAAGTGTAAGCCACAATTTGGAACTCCATTCCTTTACAGCGGCCTGTGGATATGGGTGAAGAAATTCAATTCCGCGCCCCAAATCTCAGTTGTCGACGGCTGATCTTGACTTGAGGGATCCCTGGGGTCAGTTTCAGTCGTCTCTCTCATGAGTAGTACTTTAATTTCTTGGTTCATTACGATAACATAGTTTGAACAACTCAACTGTTAACATGTATGTAACTTTCTTTTCTGACAAATTGTTACTAGTTTGTGTAATACTACTCCTTGTCCTTGTGAAAATTTTTGGTACCGGAGGGTATGACGTGGCCATGCTTGGCACATCCGGACTATTCAAAAGTGTGTTAGACAGTCCAAATTGAAATCCCTCTCTCCTCTCACCCACCACTCTCTCTCCTTTTTCTCTCTCCTTCCAAAATCTGAGCCGTCCAAAACCGAAATGGACGGCCCGGATACGCCGAGCGAGCACCACGTGGTACCCATCCGGCACTGAAAAATTTCTCGTCTTAATGGGTCAATCAAACCAAAAATTGTATATTCTATTCTGTTATAATATTCTTGTGTGAAAAAATGTCCTTTGATCAATTATGTACCTAAATGTTTCATAGAATATAGTAGGTAACCAATAGTAGGTAACCAACTAGGGCTAGTTCAGTTGGCCATTACTTTTGCATCTCACTAGGTCAAGAGGTCGAATATCTACCCACCTGCGTGTGGGTGCTCTTTTCTAATATAAATAAGATCACTACCTGATGGTGCTCCATCAGAACCATCACTACTAAATTTTATAGAAAGTCGGTGTTTATATATTTTCATGTACAATTTCCAACACAAATATTTTAAAACCGTCCGATACACATATGTCTACAAAAGAATGAAGTATCCACAAGTGTCGGGGTTGGACGGTCCGAAATAAAGATGTGTTCTAATATGTGCTACAGTAGTATAGAAGCACTGCTCAGAATAATTCCTCGTTAAAATGGTGCTATGGGCGGCGCAAATTTCAAATTAATAATCAAACATCCACTCTCCAAATTATTTGCGTTGCTCTCACTCACACTCTCCTGTCTCCATCCCACCTTAAATACCATCTCTTCTCTTCCTCACTATCCATTCCATTCCACTCTCTCTCTCTCTCTCTCTCTCTCTCTCTCCAGACAGTCTCTTTTGCTGTTCGCAGCTGAAGAAAAAAGAGTCAAGACATGGCGGCGGAGCAACCCGCAAACTCAGCGAAGGACTACCACGACCCGCCGCCGGCGCGGCTGATAGACATGGAGGAACTGATCAAGTGGTCATTCTACAGGGCACTCATCGCCGAGTTCGTAGCCACACTCCTCTTCCTCTACATCACCGTGCTCACCGTGATTGGCTACAAGAGCCAGACAACGACCACCGATCCGTGCGGCGGCGTCGGATTCCTCGGCATCGCCTGGGCCTTCGGCGGCATGATCTTCGTCCTAGTTTACTGCACCGCCGGTATCTCCGGTGAGTAAGACGTTTCTATCATTTACACAAGAAAAAGCTTTCAAATTAAGGAAAATACTGTATATGTAGATGAAATTCGCAAAAGGTCCCGGTAACAATTACCTCATTCATCCGTCTCAAAATTTTAGTTCATTGTGCAATTTTTCAATCAGAAAATATAGTACTTCAGTGTATGATATTTTCCTTTTGTTTAAGCCAAATTAAAAATCTCAATTGGTTCACGAAACGTAATTTATTTTTCACGAATTTTCTGTTTGGAATGATTTTTCCAATCTTGCTTACGTACGTGCACTGTATATATAACTGGTCTGATATATTTTTGGATGATTTTTCCGATCTTCCTCACGTATGCAGTTACTTGACTAAAGTTTTGAAGTACCAATGGCCCAAGGGGAGAACCTCAGCTCATTCAATGAATAACAAGTAGGCGTGAAGTCTACCCCACCCAAATGGCCAAATACATTAACCTCACACAAAAATTACTGGTAGTTTTTTTTATTTTTTATAATGCAGAGTGTCTTGGGTTAGCTTGTGCATATCTCAGACTAATCCTTATATTCCCTCCCACAGCTTTTTCACACGATTAATTACAAGTGGGGTTGAGGTGGCCACAAAAATTATTGGCAAAGAGAATTGAACTCTGAGACCTTAGGAATAAGCAAACTCCTTAGTCCCATGCCAAGACCACTTAGCCGGTAATTGATGCAATAGAAAAAGAATAACGTGATTTGTTAATTTTAATTAGGTTAGTGATTCTCAATGCCTCCTTTTTTATAACCACACTCCTTTTAGTGTCTTCTCATGATGTGAAGGATCAATTTTGTAAATTCACATCGCTGGAGAACAAAACTAGAGTGTGGTTATAAAATTTAAAAGAGAGAGCGTGAAAATCAATATATTTTTTAATTAATCTGACCCTTTCAGTGCTTTATAAGGAAAGTGTAACGCCCTGCTTTTTCGGGAACAAAATAAAATAACTTCTTAAGAAAATTTGCTAAACAAATATGATTTTTCAAAATAAAGGTTTAACTATTACAATATCAAGATAGATTTACATATTCGAAATTCATTAACTTCAGAGCCGACTCTAGGCTTGATACGAATCCCAAGCATACTCGATCTTCGTTCCTGATATTCTTTCTGTGTCGAACTGCACCATCGTTGAATCCCTTCTATTGAATCCTGCGCCTTCTGGCAAATTGATCGCCGAAACAATCGATTTACCAGGATACAGACGTATCCGTGAGTGATAAATCACCCAGTAGAATAATCCAACCCAACTACCCCTCTTACTATACAACTAGCAATCAGCAAGATAAACATGGTACGAATAAGTAAAACAGAGATATATCACATTAATCAATTTATTACTATCCATTAACCTATCGTGTAGTCTAAGATCTCAATCCACGAGATCTTTCCTCCCCAACCACTAGCCATGCTCGGTCCCATGGGATCACTTTATTTTACTGTCGCGGATTGCACCTAAGTTATATACCCAGTGTGTATCCCTCTCAATACAGCAAAAGAAAACTTACCATGCCTGAATCACAACTAGGGTTCGCCTATCTTATAAACCACATCACAACCATTCAACAATCATCACTGGACACCCGCCAGTCTATCAATTCATCACTGGACACCCGCCAGTTTCAATCTCATCACAAATCTCATCACATCTCAACATCACGCTGCAGGCAATCTAAAACAAAAACTTTTCCAATTCATCCATTACTTATCATCGTCTAGGTGATTTCTATTTCGCATACCACCCCATGTCTCTAGGGTCTAATCTAGCATCTCAATCAGAAGTTGGAATAATAAATAAGCAATCGAAAATAATAATAGCAATAAACACTGCGCATAATAAATCACGTAACCTTTTATGAATGGGCCATTGCCCTTAGTCTTGTATGACCAACGAATTATAAATAAAGCAAGGAACTTTTATTAAATAAAATTTTTAATAAAAAGAATATAATCTAGGTTTGTATAAATTTTTAATTAGGAAAACAAATTGATTAAAGATCATAATAAACATAATAACATTAGAAATAATTAGCATGACCTTAAAAAGATTCCTATGATTCTATATAGTGGGATCGAGTGTCAAAATCGAGTCCGGAGGGTCACGGGATTATTTTTAAAAAAATGAAAACGATTTTTAAAGTTGTCAGAAGTAAAATAAATAGGTAATAAATTATTTAATAAATAAAATATATTGAGGCTAACAACATATCATCTTTGGAATGTAAAGAATCTAAAAAATATATTTTGGGAATTAATAAAATGGTTTATAAGGTTGCAAAGATTTTTCGTTTGTAAACTTTTACAAGAGATCAAATAAATAACTAATAAATAGATAATAAAATAAAAAAATATGACATTAATAAGTTATGATCTTTGAGGTGTTGGAAGTTTAGGAAAAATAGATCGGGGGTCGAAAACGATGTTTGGATGGTCGCAAGGATTAAAAACTTTTATTAATCAACTAAATCTACTAGATAAATTAAACTGATATAATTAATACGTTTTTATACTAAGATGATATTACACTGTAATAAAATAATATCAATTAAGTTGTTTGTTAAAATATTAATATCAGAAAGATTGTAAAATAAATATCAAAAGGGTCATCTTCTACGTAAATAATTCCAAATAAAATGTCGGGACCAAAAATAATATCAATTTGGTGAATCTGGCAGAAAATTGCGCAGTGAACTATTTTTTTCGTTTTGGCTTGATTTTTGATGCATGGGACCAATTGGGGCATAGGGTTAAGCATATAAACATAATATATACTTAGAGAAGAGGTTAGAATGGATTATAGTACCTTAAATCGGATCAAATTGAATTAAAAACGAAACTTGAATTTTTGAGAAGACGACTTCGGTTTCTTCGATCGGGGGACCTTGGGCTCGAATTGGATGACGCTTGATGATGCTAGGGGTTGAGAGAAGTTATTGGAATGATCAATTCGGATTTCGGTTGGGTCTAGAACACAAACCCACCTTTCTCTCTCTTTCTTTCTCTCTCTAGAACTCCATGGATTGGAGTCCGGTTTTCTTCGAATTCTCTCTCTCTCTTCTGGACTGTTAGGGTGTGGGAAATTTCGTGGTGAGACCTAGGGTTAGAGTTATGGGATATTTATAGGGAAATTTAGAAGAGGATGATGAGTTTGAGTTCGAAAAGGATTTCTATACCTTGGGTTTTGACACGAGCGTGATATGGACGGAAATTTTGATTACGGAAGAGGTAGAGATCGAGTAGGAGTAGGGGAGGGAGAGATGGAAGGAGTTCTAAGCTTGCATGCAACTAAAAAGAAAATAAATAAGATAAGATAATTATTTTTTTGTATTTATCTAATAAGGAAAAGGAATTTTATTTTAAAATAATAATAATAAGACCTAATAATATTAACGCTATTATTTATATAAAAAAAATTGGGTCGAAAATCCGGGTTGTTACAGAAAGTCATTACATGCATCCGTTACATCACAACGAGCAGTTTAGCTTAACTCCTCAAATGTCATCTAACGTGCGCAGGAGGGCACATAAACCCGGCGGTGACGTTCGGGCTGTTTCTGGCGGGCAAGGTGTCGCTAATCAGGGCGGTGTTGTACATGGTAGCACAGTGCCTGGGCGCTATCTGCGGCGTTGGTTTGGTGAAGGCATTCCAGAAGTCCTACTTCGACAGGTACAGCGGTGGGGCCAACGAGGTGGCATCCGGCTACAACAAGGGCACGGCTCTTGGGGCTGAGATCATCGGGACATTTGTTCTGGTCTACACTGTTTTCTCAGCCACCGATCCCAAGAGGAGCGCCAGAGACTCCCACGTTCCCGTAAGCATCTTACCATTTCCCTTGCTATTGTTCTTCTTCTTCTTCTTCTTTTTTCCATTTCTTTAAACCTAATCTAGTTCATCCCAGGAGACTTGGGGAGGACAATAGGTGCTAACGGGAATCGAACCTTGCCATGTGCATGAGAGTATAAAGGGACTGCACTCCACTCCACTTGCCTTGCTATTGTTCTTCAAAAAGTCTCGCAACAAAAGTTTCAGATATAACTCCGGACACAATTGTGTTCGGTGCCGTACATCTGATCTATGTAGGACCACTGCATTGAAGTGATTTGAATGCAATTGTGTCTGTAATTGTGTTCCTAGCGAAATGGGAGTAATTAAAAATGGAGAAAGGAAGAAGCTAGAAGATACCACCAAGTAATTATTTTGAATTAGGAGTTGATTTTTGTAAGGCTAGTGAAGTAATCCATGCTCTAACTCTATTTAAGTAATTGGAGAATGATTTTCTCTTGACAGGTAGCTATCGATTAGCGATGAATTACATCAGCTTTGGCATTGACTAATTATGTGGAAACATTGAATTGAAACATATTTTTTAAGCAGGTTACCTATTTTGGCTAAATAAGGAAAATGGCTTATTTTTTTGTCCTTATTAAAAAAAATATCGCATTAGTTAGTTTTGCGTCGATTCTTTTGTAGATTATTGTGTCGTTATGACGAGAGGAATCTAAAAGGGTAAAAAATTACAATCGAAACTTGAACAATTCAGTAGTCACTGTGGCATTGTTTGTAATATAATTCGATGATTAATTAGTCTTGTTCATCTTGATCAAACTCAGGCTTTGGCCCCGCTCCCAATCGGATTCGCCGTATTCATGGTTCACCTGGCCACCATCCCAATCACAGGCACCGGAATCAACCCCGCTAGAAGCTTCGGAGCTGCGGTTATCTACAACCAATCTAAGGCCTGGGATGATCAAGTAATTGCGTCATTTTTGTCTTGAATATGTTTTTTGGTAACCGTCTCTTAAAACTACTTATTATGGACACAAAAACTCATGGTACAAGTTTGCATGGAAAAATTTTCAGTGGATATTTTGGGTCGGCCCGTTTGCTGGAGCCGCGATTGCCGCGTTCTACCACCAGTTCATTCTGAGAGCGGCAGCTATTAAAGCTTTGGGATCTTTCAGAAGCAATGCCTGAGCCATTAGAGAAACGTACACAATGGAAAAGGGTGCAAGAGTACTGTGAAAATGGAAAGAAGGTCATGGAGTTTGTAGATAAAAAAAATTTGCTTTGGTGAAAGGGTGCCTTTTGTGATCTGTATAAGTATTACTCCTTGTTTGTTTTCAACTACTGTGGGTGCATGTATCTATTCTGGTGTTGCCATCATCATCCAATTTCCTCTGTTTCCCCCCTTCTATTTTCTGCGTTTTCTTTCTCTTAAATAATACTACTACATGAATTATACGCGATGACGATGTCTTCCTTCGCACGAAAATTGGAATTTTTTTTTCCATTGTTAGTTTTTGAGGTACTATATTAGCCAGTGCTAATAAAAAAGATAAAGAGCCTAAACAATCATGATATGATCAAAAACTGAAGAAAAAAACGAAGAAGGAAGAGGGTATTCTCCATGGATGTCATTTTCATTCCTACAATTAGAATTTTTTTCATTGCCTTTTATTTTATTTTATAACGTAGGGTGCTCCGGGTCAGTTTGAGCATATTTCGGATTAATCCCTAAAGCCCCTCTCCTCCAATGCTTACTTTATTGCTTCATGCATACCCCAAGCATTCTTATCCGCAATCTAATTATTAAATTCGTATTATTTTTACCAAACTATAGTATTTCTCTAATTGATAAGAACAATGTACTACTAAGGGATAATAACAGCCTATCCAAAAGGATGGGTGAGTTGAATTTCGCAATGATGTTACTAGAAGTGGAAATGATGCACTTGGATCCTTATCAAATGACAAAAGAGAGAAGGAAAAAAAAAATCAGGAGTTTAGGTCAATAGAGAGATTGGAACCATTTGTTTATATAAAATAACAAGGTGCATGCCAACGTGCAAAGCATGTTATTCATGCCCATTGTGTAGATGGGTTTGTGTTTTTTTTTGAAATTATGGATCTTGTTGATCATAGGAAAGGTTATATGGGTAAGTTTGGTCACGTGTATAAACAGAAGTAGCTACTTGTAGTAGTTATGGTTTAGATAAGTTTTTGTGTTGAACTGCTTGAAGTTATTCGGTTACTTGGATCACTTTGGCTATAGGGTTTTTTACATAATTGCCAAAGGGTTAGACATAGCCAAAGGTAGAGTTTATTTTACTTAGACAAAACAAAAGTTCTTGGTCTGTCAGTTCTTCATGTCAAAAGGTTGCGAAGTGTTGGAGCTGTTGGAAGGTGATCATTTGTTTTTGCTGGGGCTGTTTGAAGTTTCTTCAGCTGCTAGGGAGGTTTTTGCTGGGTTGGTGTTTGTTGAAGTGCTTGAGGTGTGGTCTTCTTTTTTGCTCCTCTTATTTGGAGTGTTTGGTGGTAGAGCGAGGAGTGCTTCTGAACGATTTGCTGTTTCTGTGCTGTTGTCAAGAGAGATGGCGTGCACATTGAATTTCAATTGACTGATTCCGGCATAGTTGTGCATGTAAGCTTTCAATGTGATGATGCATTTCTTTGGTTCAGCTAGCATGTGAAGCACTGGGAAGGCGAGTTGTCCCCGTATTTAGTTGGTAGTTAATTAGATTATTTTCTAATGTAATGTGGCTGAGTTTGTTTTTAATGAATGAACTATTTTGTGCTTACATCAATTGCATTTGTTGCTGTAATTTTATAGAATTCTGCTGCAACTTCTGAAAAGACTGCCGCTTGAATTGTTTCAGTTGGATCTGTACTTGTGATCTGGATGTTGAACTTGATCTTGTAAATAACGGAAATTTAATTCAGTTTTGTTGTTGTAAATGAGAAATGACATCAAGGTGGAGGGAAGGTTTTTTACTTTGTGAGTGCTGCCACTTTTTAGTTACAGTAGTTGCATCAGAAGTTTCCGTTTCCGATGCATTTGTTGCCTTTTTGCAGATTGAGCAAGCTAGGTAATAAAAGTTAAAAAGCTAGGTAATAAAAGTTAAAGTATACATGCGAATAATTTTTCAAGTACTTTAAAGTATCACAGTGATAAGTGCCGCGTGCACCTCCTGCTCAGCTCATTTTTTAACGCCTAACAGTTTTGGAACTCGTCCAAAAAATTGGTTATAAATAGATGCCTTTGAGATTCGAACTCGCTACCCAAGGTATAAGGTCATTCACAATGGTATAATCAAAAGCCAATTGTTTTTAAAGTTAACAACGTTGATGCAAAAAATGACTCACAATGATATAATCAAAACTTAGCAACATCCTTAGAAATAATCAAATTTTGGGTTTTGGATAATCAAAATTAGCAACCTTTTTCAATAATCAAAATTTGTGGACCCCATACCACTTAAGTTAACTAATTCCAAAATTTGTATACACGCGTGTTTCAATTGATATTTTCTTCTTCTCTTCTTCGCCTACTATATATCTTCTTCACTTCACCCAAAAACCATTTCTTTTTCTTTCACTCCAAAAGTGAAGTTCATATCTCTCGATCATCTACAATTCAACCCATCGTCGCCAGATTAAGGTATTTCACTCTTCTTTCCCATTTTTATTTTTTCCCCCAAAAAGAATTCATAATAGGAAGTAAGAAAGTCATTGATTTTTTTCCAAAATTAAAAGAGGGAATGGATATATTTTTGCCTAAAAAAAACGTAAATTGAGGGAAGTGAATGACGAGAGAGAGAGAGAGAGAGATATATATATATATATATATATATATATATATATATTATAGTGGACCCCTTATTTTGGTTATGGACTAGAACTAGAAGTGACCATTGTTAAACTTAACAACCTCTTAAGTGAATAATCAAAAGCTGATGTGTCAACTTTTGGTTATCTTTTTTTGAGCCAATTGTTTTTAAAGTTAACAATGTTGGTGCAAAAGATGGCTCACAATGGTATAATCAAACTTAGCAACATCCTTAGAAATAATCAAATTTTGGGCTTTGGATAACCAAAACTAGCAACCTTTTTCAATAATCAAAATTTGTGGACTTCACACCACATAAGTTAACTAGTTCCAAAATTTATATATACACTTGTTTCAATTGGTATTTTTTTCTTCTCTTCTTCGCCTACTCTATATCTTCTTCACTTCACCCACAAACTATTTCTCTTCATTTCCCTCAAAAAGTAAAGCTCATATATCTCAATCATCTACAATTCCCATCATTGCCGGATTAAGGTATTTCACTCTTTTTTTCCGTTTCTTTTCTTTTTTTCCCCAAAAAATTCATAATATGAGGGAAGAAAATCACCGATTTTTCTCCAAAATTAAGAGAGGGAATCGATATATTTTTGCCCAAAAAAAACGTAAACGGAGAGAAGTGAATGGCAAGAAACAGAGGGGTAGAGAGAGTGAAATTGTAGTGGACCATTGTTTTGGTTATGGATTAGAAGTGACCATTGTGAAGCTCAACATTGTTAAGCTTAACAACCTCTTAAATGAATAATCAAAAGCTGATGTGTCAACTTTTGATTATCCTTTTTTGATTATACCACTGTGGATGGCCTAAGGTACTCTCTCCGTCCCATTTTCATTGTCCATTTTCGTTTTTCGTGCCGTTCTTTCAACGCTTATATCTCCCAATCTATAATGTTTTTCATAATTTTGAAAATTTTGTATTATAGACCTAATCGATAACTATCAAATAAGATCCAAATTGCATATTTTTTGAAATTCATATTGGAAGATATAAGCATTGAAAGAATGACACGAAAAACGAAAATGGACAATGAAAATGGGACGGAGGAAGTATTAAAGAGATAGTTCAAACACTAGCCACTGAACCACAAGCCAGTCTTGTTTTCCCTAGTGAACAAATAATGAATATAGGAAAAAATGAGAGGCCCCATTTTCAAACACCGTCTAGGGCCTGAAAATGTCAAGACCGGGCCTAAGTAAAGGTTAGATGGATCTCTTTAATTCTGATAAAACACCAGCGAAGTCCACTCAGTTGGTACATGCACATAAATGTGGAGTGTCCTGATAAACGCACCAATACATCACAAGACGAGCTGTCATGTTTTACATTTGGGTTAAACACCAGAACTTTTGGTGTATATATTTGTTTCCAACAAAATTCATGCTTATGGAACCAACTAATTGACATCTTCAACCATATCAATTACACATACCCTAACTAAATTCCCCGAAAAGAAACATCTACAGTACAAAACTCAGTCTAAAAAAAAATTTCACACCCAAAACCATACCCTTGCTTTGGCCCCTCATTTCAATTATTTCTCTTCCAATAGGAGTGATGTGCAAGACAACAGCGACGATAGCTCCTCTTGTTTTGCCAAACCAAAACCTTGCCACCGTATTCTCCCAAAACTATCAAGCAAGAATATATACCTGTGGAGAGCAAAAAGAAACAGAAAGCAAGCTTCAGAACAACCATTCTTATCTGGCCGATTATTTACAAAACCATGAAAATGGAGAAGATTCTTACCCAGTGAGACGGTTCAATATTTTAATCTCTTTCCTGAAGTAATAATGGTCTCCAAATGAATAAACAATCTGTCTCTGGAGCATATCCATCCTTCCATCAGGTTTAGATTTCCTCATCACCCGAAGGAGCAGCCACTTAATTGGATTGCGCGATAGTAGCCAAGAGTCTATAAACGAGACCTAAACATGCAGTAGCCAAGAGTCTATAAAGAAACCAAATTGTGATCAAGATCAAGGCTATTTTCATGGACTAATCATCCAGCCTGGACAATATCTATAGATCGATCGGGTATAAGAAAATGGGTAACTGTTTGAAATTAATAGAACTAGTGGTGTTGACGATAAAAAAAAACCCACTAAATTGTTTGACTCAATTAAGGAGAGAACACAAGTTGCTTGTCATGAATCCCCTAACTGAAGGACAAAGCTTATTTCAACTTTCTTCAGAAAAATGTGTATCACCCTGAATTGTGTACAAGTAGCGAAGAAGCTAACCATTGATCCTGTATCACACTCAAAAGTGCATACCAAACAATGTTATGGTGTATCCTGTAGCATCAGATTCTAGGTATGAAATAATTAGTAAGGAGCTTTCCCATTTGTTTTAGTGACAACAAAAAAGAAGAAATGAACCAGTCTTCCAATTAAGCAACAAAGCCAAGGTACCTCATATATCTGAACTTTCTCCGAGTTATTGAAAGCCTCACCAAAAGGCACGCTCCAAGAATCCACCATCGCCTGTGAAGTGTCAACAAAGAATATCAATGATAACCGTCAATGTCTCTCCTTGAATGCATAAGCTACCTCTCGAGTATACAGCAGACCTGAACTTCCAGCAAATTATCTTCTAAAAGTTTGTTGTCAGAGGTTGAAACTTGAAAGTCTTAATTAGAGGCCTTAAATAACAGCCCAAGCCCACAATTAGGAAGATTTTATATTTACCGCTAACAAGAATATCAATTTCCAAGAAGGTGCAATGTCTGTGAGACTGTGTCAAACATGTCATGGATATGAACGCCAATGGGAAGCTCTCTTCATTTTGCAAATACATGTCCAAACATGTCCTATTCTTATTTCTTCTCTAATCTTTTAGAGGCAGAAACACAGGGTGGAATATGTATCCATTCATTGCTCCTCGTTTTCTGGTCATTTGGGCCGGTATTTGGAGAGAGAGAAGAAATAAAAGGGTGAAACCTCTTCTACCGATCACCTGTTTGGAACTGTATACTTTAATAATACTTCCCACCACAGTGATTAAACAGTCCTCATTTTCTTCTACCTGTGGGATTACCAGCCAAATTTATACATTTCTGCTCATTTGTTGCAAAATTGGAATATACTGCTATTTGGAACTTCATATGAAAGCCCTACAACAGTCATAAGGGAGGATGACTTGGCCTCCTAAAAGAATCTCTTGCAATTAAATTTCAAATAAACAATGTATAGGAATGCAGAGTATGAACTATCCTTCCGAGTTAATTTCAACCATTTGAGTAATAATGCAAAGCATGATCGGAGAACCATGTATTTCAAACCTGAGAACTAGCTCGGAAAGAAAGACATAGTAAGGTTGCCTTTGGGACACTGGACTTGCAAGCATCGACATCATTGCCATTGGATGTAATGGGCAGCTTAAGATCTGTACCATCTGTAAAATTTACTTCCAGTCCTGGAAATTTCACAGCTGCCATTGCCGGGATTATAATCTTATTGGCTGCTGCAATCTACATAAAGCAACACCACTACATTTAATTACAAACTAGCAACACCACATATGAACATACATGATCTTTAATCTAGTAGAAATGTTCACAATGAAATGATTCTACGAAATTATCCGTGTAGCACCAAGTAATGCCAATGACAACCTTTTTTTTTTCATAACTGGGTGTCCTAGTCAACTTGCGTGCATCTCGACTAACCTCTTTACTTACTATTATCCTTCCATTCAACAAATTCCTTAGGGTTGATGCTAAGGACAATTGATGTTTAATAACTAGTGTACTAGATGCTTATGTGACACTAACACATTAGCACATAGGTGGGCAATTAGCTCAAAGGCCCCATCCACTTATTTCCGTAACCAATAATGTACATCCTCGTCCCAGTTTTTAGTCCTTTTTGGGAGTCCATGCCACTTTTCAATTGATTATATCTTGTAATCCATGAGTCCATGCCACTTTTCAATTGATTATATCTTGTAATCTATGAGATTTTAGGTGATTTTGAAAACTTTGTTTAAGAATACTAATCAAGAGCTACCAAAGATCTATATTGCATATAAAAAGTGTTCCCAATTGAAAAATATATTCTATTTACTATCCGGTTAGAATGGAAAGAGGGACTAAAAAATGGTAACGGAGGGAGTATTTACATGGTAGCGCCACATAAGCATTTTCTAATCTAATTAGCATTACTCAGTTAGCACGTACGCCTCAATTCCTCTCAACCCAAACTAAAAAATAAACACTAAAGTTAATGGTACCTTACCACCGTGTTGCTTCATCTCAGAGATGTCAGCAAAGTAACCTCGATTCATCTCATCTGCACTGCCCGAGATCATAACATTATCATCATCAATTAAGCGGAAGAGTTCAAAATTCATCTCACGTTTCTATATACACAACATACGTACAGCCGAGCACGCTCTTTCTCGATCGCAGCTTTGTTTCCAATCTGTAATCAAAAGGTAAATATTTCCAGTATAAGAACCATAGGGAAGTTTCTCGGAAAGCGAACGAAAGGAAAAGATGGGAGACCTGGTAAATGTCGAGAAAGCGATTCGAGGTCCTTCGTGATGGATGGTGCGAAGGGATGAGAGAGAAGGGACTACTATCTTCGAGCGTGAACAAGAGCCGGCGGCTGAGAATTTCCGGAGCCGTACAGCTCAGTCGCTTCCATCGCAACATCTTCGATCTCGTTTCGCTTCGTCTCTCTCTCTCTCTCTCTCTCTCCCTCCTCCTTCCAGTGACAAGACAACTATGACTGTTTTTTGGGCCTTGGGCCCAAGTGGCATGTGCTACAATTTTGTCCCAAAATAGAGCGAATGGATAAGGGCTTCTTTCTTCCTTTAGGCCCATTTCGTGACTCCCCAAACTGGCCCCTTCAATTGTTTAATTCCAAAAAGCAAATACTAAGGGTGCGTTTGGTTGGATGGTGTAGAATGCAAATTGGAATAGAATGGAATTGGAGGAATCGAGATTGGATTAATCTCTTCCCACGTTTGGTTGTGGGCCTTGTGGCTATGAATCAATAGAAAGAATGAAATTTGCATACTAGAGTCACATCTCAATAGAATGAAATTTGGAGCGACAATAGTAATTGCAAACTAACGGTAAATTTAATTTACACGGGAGCGAGAACCGAGTCAACCTACATCTTCCTTTAGGCCCATTTCTGTGGTTCGGGTGTGAGGATTATTGGTTCTTGGCTATTTTAGAAAAAAAAAATTTGGCACATGCCCCACAATTGTTGTAATACTGCATATGTTGGATGTTAGTATATCGCAAGGACGGACGGTATAATCTAGTTTGGCTGCATAATCTGGTGTGAGAAGTGATGGTTTGGCGTTCTGCTAATAGCTAGTTTACTTTTGGTTGGGTGTTAAGAGTGCTGGTTTGACATTCTGCTACTAGTTTACTTTTGGTTGGGTGTTAAGAGTGTTGGAAAATTTCCAGATTATGTAAATGACAATTGGGATATTCGAAGGGTCTCCCGAGGCAACCAAAAGGGCTCCCGTAATTGGTTCATTGAATCTGAAAGAGGCTCTACAAATTTTCAGCAATTTTAGCTGGTTATTACCCCCATGAATAGAGGTTAATGGCGGTATTTACACTTGCAATTCATTCTGATAGTTTTGTGTATTGATTCTCCCCTATTAATGGCTGCGAATTCAAGGCTGAAATCAATTCTAGGTGTTACACAAGGTCACTTGATGTGTATATATTGGAGTATCTTGTTCTCCATTTGGGTCCAGAAAATTCACATCACTCCATCATATTCTGATATTCAACGGGATAGTCAATTCGCCAAGGCAGTCGATGGCGGTGTTCCGTCAGCTTTTGGTCTAGCCGAGCCAACCCTAGGAGAAAGACGCCAACAAATCCCTTTTTTCCCAACAAGCTTAAGAAAGATTCACTGCCTACCGTGGGTGTTGTAGGATTTGTCGGCGTCTTCCTCCCAGGGTTGGCTCGGCTAAACCACAAGCCTCCATAACACCTCCGTCGACTGCCTTGGCGAACTGAACAAATGTCTGCCTCTCTATCTCTCTCACAAGAACGATGTATCAGAGTGACTTGGGGAACTTCGTTCAGAATGAAGAACAGACTGCCCATTATATACATCTCTGATAGCCTTCGTAACAGCCTGGAATTGAATTCGAGGTATTGAATTCATAGCAATTGAATTGGGGAAAACTGCTGTATTGAATAGGAACTTCAATACTGCCATAAACCATACATAATGGGGTATTATGCAGCTGAAAATTGCTGGAAATTGAAGGACCTCATCCAAATACAATGTATCAACGGGAAGCCTTTCGATTGCCTCGGCCCTTGAGAGACCCTCCGAATGCCCCTATTTTCATTCACAATATCTGGAAATTTTCCAACAAAGAGTGCTGGTTCTGGGGTCCAATTTGGGAGGGTCCAAACAAAACACAAGAACCATGTTAATGCAGTTTTTTAATGTAATTGCATAAGGGCTGCATAATCTAGTTTTGGTTTCTCTATAGCTACATGTTCTGCTACTATGTCTGGTTAGTTTTACTGGTTTTGGTGCTCATTTCTTATGGTTTGTTCTGGTGTTGCTTTTGTGTTGATGGTGTGTTGTTGGCTCTGGATATCCTTGGTTAGTGTTATTGGAATTGGATGCTGCTATAGTGATGGTGCTGCTGATGATACAGTTTCTGGTTACTCTATTGTTGTTTTTAAGAGAGTCATTTGTTATTAGGGGCATGCTATCATTTTAATGTGGTTCTGTTTCACTTTGGCCCTTTGCATTTTTGCACTTTTGGTTGGCTCTTAGCTAACCATTTTTACCGTTTCTCCTGGGGTCCAACATATCAACGTAGTTGGGGATGTTTTCTTTTCATTGTGATGTCATCGTGCTCTCAATCTCTTTAATTTTTGGAAATCATTTATCAAAGGGTAGTAATAACTTTCTTTTGCTAATAAATTAAGAAAGCTAAAGGAATTTTTTCTTAAGTTTAAATTCAAGTTCCAATTAAACAAAAAAATGTGAGAGCATTTTTTAACAAAGAGAAATATACCTAAATGGGTAAAACAAGGTTTGGAAATTAAAATAGAACGTACAGACCAAGGTAAAAATGACATCTAAATTAAACATAACTCTTAACTATATAAGGAGGACCGATAATATTGGAAAACTAAATAATCTCGTACTGCCATGCCACATGGAACCGGCAAGGAAAATACAAAGCATGGTGGTACCTAGATAGGCTAGTATCGTGCACCAGAACAAATATGTTACAACCACACCCAAATTACACACCCATCGACACAAGTGCATGTGTGGACTCTTTACACACTTATGTGTGGTTGTTCACTTATTGGCATCGGAATTGGGGTAGAGGCCTTGGGGTCAGAACCTAGTTTTGTTGTAGATCGCTGAAACATAGAAAGAAGAAGACACTGGACTATGCTACGACCTGGCAGATCGAATGACAAAAAAAATGAGCACCTATATTAAATTTGCTTTTATTTGTGGTATTTCTCTTTATCTTAATCTACTACGTCAAAGCACGAAGATCAGCATAGTATGTTTTGAGCCATCCTTCAACGATCTTAACTTCCACCTTTCTTTGCTCTATCAGCCATTGCGGATCAGTTTCCGTTGCGATAAGAAGATCCAAGCAATGAGATCCTGCAGAATTATTTAACAATTTAAATTTTAAAACAAAATTAGAAACCTAGTGATTTTTCATATTGTACTTGTAGCTGAGAAATAGAATGAGACAAATGATTTTGTATGAGGTGATCGATCCACATAGTGGCAGAGCTATGTTAGTATGTTACTACTAATTAATATTGTAATAAATTAATAATCTTAGCTCGGCCCTTACACATTTACACTAGGATCGAAATACATGCATAATTGTTTCCATCATTTATCGTGTCAATGTTACACAAACAAAAGCATATATATGCATGATATTATTACGAAATGTTCGGATTGAGGTTCATGGGTTGCAGGGTCTTTCTACCCCAAATCTTAATTAAGTTCGTTGGGGTATGATCTTTTAGTTACGAGAATACTACCATCACATCATTCTGGTAAAAAAATTTAACAATGAAAATTGCGTATAAAGACAAAGATGATTGAGGAGCACACACCGTCAGCAGTATAAACAGCAAGAAGAGTGTCTGACAAGTCCTCCAACACCCTGCATGCAGTAAAAAAATTTATCATAAATTGATTAAACTAAGTCAACTAGGTGAATCTTTCGATTACTTTTCCTAATACTTAAACTGTTTGAGTCTAATTTACCCTCCACTGCTGTAAGGATCTCTGAGACCATTGGCGAAAATAATGTTGCTAGCAAACCTCCGGAGAACCAATTTTATATCCTGCAAAAGCAATATAGAAGAAATTAGTGTCGTGTTTGGATTAAGAAATTACTGAAGGCAGAAACAAAATCGAGCCAAAGATGAGATAAAATTAGTCTCATCCATGCATTATCTCTTCATCTTCGCCCTTTCTACCACACAGGCATCCACAGAATCATAATCCCAATCAAGTGGCTAGCTAGAAGTGGATAAATATACAGTAGTAATCCAACATAAATCAGAAGTACTTACATGACCTCCGTAGTAGGTTGTGACCCAGTTGGGGCGAGGTAATACCCCGTACTTACTTTGGCAACCCATGATGTATTGCTCAAGATTGAAAGGTTGTGGTTGGAACATGGTGCCGCCGATGCCGATGGGTATCACCATCTCAGTGCATGCCTACACATATACGCAACTAAGTCCGATCGATAAATGATATTCAATCGAACCAGACATTGCCTTGGTCTACGAGTTTTATTCATGGAGGTTTTTGATTAATTACGTACGGATGTATATAATTGCCTTCTGAAAGAAGAAGTAATTAGTGTATAAACTTACTTGCCAACCCCATCCTAAATCTGCTACATTCGAATCATCAGCCGATGGAGTACTAGCATCGATTTGGTTGACAAAGCATGTCTGGTTTCCATAATAGGCAACAAGGCCTGCATATATCTTGCCAAGAACATCATTTCCTTTTGCACCATCGATTCCCCCACAAATCTGAGCAACAGGATACGATGGTGGCCTATCATATTGAGCTGCAACAGCGTATGTATAAATTAAGAAGTCCTTGAGTTCTGCAGCATCGCTCAACGGGCTGAAAATTAGGACAACAATTAGATAAGTACTAATTCATTTTGGATATATCGGTTAAATTTTACGTTAGGACAAATCAGGAATTAACGAGCAATTTACCCGCATGTATTGAATTTCTCGCTTAGATATGCGAGACCGTTGGGCTGCGAAGCGACTCTATCAATTACGGACCATGATTTTCGTATTGTTTTGTAGCAACTCTTACTAGCTTCCTGTAATAGCATCCAAATATCGTTACGATTTTCATTACTTATGGTTCAGGTTCGACTAGAAAAGAAAATGAAATTAAAGGTTTTTAGGTTTTACTTTGAAATCCTTGGTGACAACTACAAAGTATGCGTCGTGTGGAGTGATGTCATCAAAGTAAAGGATCGGAGCTGATGAGGCCAGAGCTCCGAGGGCAACATGGGGGTACTTCAGTCGGAACCATGCAGCCAGCACTTTATAGATCGAGAACAAAAACAAATTAGAAGAACTACACAAGAAAGCAATTTTAAATATGTACGTCCAATTAATGTTCAATAATTTTAGTGCTTTATGGAAAATGATTTTATTTTTTGAATAAAATAAATAAATCACTTATGCGCATAATTTTTTGAATTTCGTCTCTCTACATTAAAGATTTTTAAATTGACGAAAATATATTTTATAAGATCTCTTCGAAGGTGCTACATTTATTGATCCAAAACAAGAAACGATTTTTTTTTTAAATAACTTAAAAATGAGACTGAGGGATTACTATAAATTGCTGTTGTATTACTCACTTCCTCCATATGATCCTCCAGAAATAATAATCGGGGAATTATGCGCACATAGTTTTTTCTTCAAGTAAATGATCAACTCTGCACTATCTGCAAGAGCCTGAGCCGAATTGAAATAACCTTGAGTGCTTTCATTACTCTTTGTTGTTCCAAAAGGAATTGATTCTCCATAAAACCGGTGCTGAAAATCACAAAGAGAAGACTAATGTAAAAATCTTGATCACTCGTTTAGCAAAATGGAGTAACATGGTGTATGTTTATACCTCTATATAAACTTGGAGAGCTTTGAAATGAGGGGCATTATCGGGGAGAAACCCAATGATAGGAAGCTGACCATCGATCGGCGCCTCGGCGCCAAGGTAAACAAAGATCGGCGCGCTTTCATTCGCGCCGCCCCAATGCTTATAGTTGATTACATATCTTTGTTTGAAAGTTGTATAGCTCTCTGGCTGGTAGTTGAAGTGATCAAGTGTTTGAGGGTAGAAAAAGGTTTCCAAGTCCTTTGGATCAAAGGTTGAGATGGTCTTGGATGTGCCTCTTGTGATTGTTTCATGGAGTACACTGAGCCTTGGGATTTTGTGGGATGAGGCAGCAGAAACAGAGGTTAAGAGGACTACGAGAGAGAAATGAGTGAAGCGAAATAGAAGAGTGCGAGAGTTCATGGTAGCTAGAGAACTCTAAGGATCCGCTTGATTAGAGTGATTATATTAGGCGTTTCGTGTTTGTTAGAAACACACATTACTATGTATATACTCAACTTGGTACAGAATATAGAATTGGGAATCATTTGGAAAGTGTTGGCGATTTTCTGAAGCCATTACAAATAATTCTCCTTTGAATTATTCAACATTAATATTTAATCACAGAATTCCACGAGTAAGCTGGCTTCTTTTGGGGGGATATTAAAAATATTTGATTTTCCACGTTTTTTCTAATTGAGTCCATGGGCCCCCACGATTAGTTTTATTGCCCTCACGAGGTGCTTTCTCTTCTTCTTCTTCTTCTTCTTCTTCTTCCTTTTCATTTTTTGTCTTTTTATTTTTCACCGTAATTGTAAGCAACAAGAAAATTAAGATCATGTGATTTGGCTACACAATCTGCTTGGAATGCAATACGAACTACCTTTCCTACCCAGTTATGGTACGTGGCTAAATGGTCATTTATCTTGTGGTTAGCTATTTTACAGCGACTAAAAACCAAAGACAGATTGAGAAAATGGGGGGGTCATTTCGAATGATTATTGCTCGTTGTGCAGCAGCAATGCGGAGACACACTCCCATTTGTTCTTTGAATGCCCTTTTTCGATCGCTATCAATTTGGCAGGTTTTGATGAATAAAAATCTGGTCCAAGGGGTACTGGTGAACTTGGAGATTATTCTGTAGTGATTCTATACCAACGCCAAGGGGAAAGATTTGCGCTATACCTGCCTCAGGGCCTCTTTAGCTGCAGTTGTATATGCCCTTTGGCAAGAACATAATTATCGCATCTTTCAATGGAAAGCTACTGATGCAGTTCAATTGTATACCAGAATTGTTAATGACATTACGCGCGAGATTCTTGAGCTATAAGGCCAAATGGTGAAACCTTCTCAGAAAAATCATATGCTATCAGTTCAAGTTGGGGCCTTCCTGACAGGATCTAGAGGCATACATATAGTTTGTCTTTTAGAGAAAAAATTCTTTCCACCTTAGGTGGAAATCATGGGGTTTCCACCATGCATTGTGGGTCCCGTCGTGTATTTTTTTCAGTAATCTGAACTGTTCATCCTGTAGGGTCCGTATAGTAGTATATTTATACAAAAAAATCATATTTATCGGATATCAACAGGTATATTAAAAATTAAATCTTAGTTTATAAAATAGACAGCTATGAATAGTTTAACTTTAAACTTATCTACCGTCGATTTTTTAAACCAAACTGCAATTTTTTATATATCTATCCATGTTTGATAAAGCTGATTTTTGTGTGAAGATGTACTACTTGGCGAATTCTACAAGATGAACAGTTCAGATTACTATAATATATGTACGGTGGGACCCACAATTGATGGTGGTGGAAAACTTGGATTTTCCACCTAAGGTGGATGGAATTTACACTCTTGTTTTTTTATTATACTGTAGTTCATATTGTATAGTTAGTTGTTTTCGGTTGTTTTGGTTTGGGGTTTCTTCCCCTAACTGTGTATTTGTTTTGGTTTGTGGTTATTAAGAGTCTCGCACCTTATAAAAAAAATAAATAAATTTCATTAGTAATTTTGTTCTCTAGTGTAATGCGTGGGCAATTAAAGTTAATTCTCCTTAATTATAATTTATCAGTTACGAACGCTACCACTAATTAGCTAGTAAAGGAGATGTTTGATCTCCTCAAACTAGGACCGTAAAAATTCGATTGCACATTATTATTGACGACTTCAGTTGTGAGCCCACCTCATTAATCCAAACCGTTTATCTTGTAACCTCTACGAAAAGAATCTCGCATGTCGAGATCAAGTTAATTGGATATCAGTTGTCAACAGAATATAATTTTGAGACAGATGGTTTGTTATTGGTTTAATTGAAATAAGAGAGAAAGTTTATCTTTCAGCGAATCACATGTAGAGATACTGATTGAGGAGCAACCCGTAAACCACCTAAAAAGGAATATCTATTATTTGATCCATATCCTGACATAAGAAGTCCAACGGGAGCAATGTTTGAAATGGCAATCCATAATAAAAAAAAAAACACCGATATTGAGAGCGACTAGAATAAGACGATAACCAAAAGGAATTACTAAATAACTTAATAAAATGGATATATATATATATATAAAACTGCTATGGATGACCCAATCCTGAATAAACGAGTATGACCTCTAGATGGAAGAAGATTCTCTTTGAAAATCAATTTTGTCAATCTCATTTATTAGAGCTTGAAGAATTCCCAAATGGCCAACGTATACGTTGCTGTATCCCTGCGAATAATTTCTTAATCTCTTAATCGATCATGTGACAAGTAATAGTATCTGATTAACTTGAATTTTTGTTGTAATAAAGTACTATAATTTGGGAGAAGCTAGCCCACAGCTCTCCACTGCATAATCTAATTTAAGATCGAGGACGGCAGGACAGCTATGGCCTGTTTTCCAACATAGAAACAATATACTACATTATATATACTCCGTCGTTGATATATTTAATTATATAGGAAATCTTTTCTTATTCAAACAGTATATATAGATAGAAGCTTCATCCTTCACTATAATTATAACTTAATTAAGGGGACGGCTCAATAATTATTTGAACATAAAATAATTCATATGTTTTTTATTTTTGTCATTCGTTAACTCTAATCTATTCTTATGGAAAACGAACCATGCCCATATGCATGAAAGTATAAGGGAGACATCAACTACACTCCCCTCTACTCCACTTGCATTCATATGTTCATGGGATAGCCTTTGGTGCATTACATTTCTGTATTATTGATTATTTGCTTGAAAGACTTAAAAGAAGTTATAAACATGTTTGGTGTAGCTTTTTATGAGCTTAAATATAAGTTCAAGCTATTTGGTTAGATAAGTTATAGAATAGCTTATTATCGAATGAATGTCTAAATTGTCCTTACTGATTCTATATTGGTACATTAAAATCAAGGAGTGTTTTGTCCATTTGTAACTTTGTCAACTTTAAAATAAGCGAAAAGGATACAAATAAGAGCTTAAAATAATCTCATTTTTTGTAGTTAAATAAATTGAAAAAGCTAAATAAGTAATAATGTATAATTACTAGCAAACACTTTTAACCAGCTTCTTTTTTAAGCATATAAGTTGAATAAGTCACCTTATAAGATCGGTCAATTAAGACAGCTTTTTTTTTTAAGCAAATAAGCTGAGTAAGCTTGTAATCGCGTGTTGACTTAAAGGAAACAACGTTGATCGGGATGTTTTATTCTCATTAGATTTTTTTACAAGATTGGTCAACTAATTGTTATTTGTAAGTAGCACGTCACTTGCACCAATCTACTCTTTGAAAAAAAAAATACAAATAGCAAAAAAAAAAAATTATCACTTGAAACGGTAAAACGTGACTAGTTATGGGTCCCATTCCTCGTCTCGTGGCGGTTAGGGGCCAAATCCATAACTCAATGGACCTCGGTGAAATCCTTTCTCATGCTTAATTACAGACATTAATTGATAGCTTACGTATTGAGTAGCATTGGAGTGATCCTTGGGGTCACGATTTGCCCGGTCCTTAACTTCGGTCTCGGAATTAGTCGAAGTACGTAAACTAGCTCGGACATACGGTAAAGAAAAAAACAAAAAAACATTTGAATATTGTTCCTTAAATAAGAACTTGGGAAAACTAGCTCTCCCCCTTTTTTTCTCTTGTGTAATGGTCATAATTATAGGGCCTCTTTGTTAATAGTGGGTTAGCGGTGTGGGCATGTGGCGACGTGTGCAGGTGATTCGGATTATGGGTTGGAATTTTGGTGCATGGTCGGCTTAGTTTTAGGTTTAGGTTTTTAATTGCTAGTATCGTTTATGTATTAGACTTTTAGACTAAATAGTACTGGGCGTATTGGTGTAGTCTTAATTTTATAGGTATTTACTTATGGTTTTAATTATGTGTACGTATCTTTTGTATTTACTTATGGTTTTAATTAATTATGCATACGTATCTTTTATTTGTGATTCATATTAGTGAACTATTACAACGCTTCGCATTTGTTTGCATTCTTTTGGACCCCAAGTGAGTCGTTTAGCATGTTGTCATTTCTGTGGATATTCTGGAATGTCCTTTTAGTAGTCATGATTCGCAGTACGTACGCGTTAATCTTATTCATTGGCTTCCTACTTATTTGTGATTAATGTACCCTTTGGCATACAAGATTCTGTGATATTATTTGCTCAAGCAGACGAGTACATAGATGAAAAGGGGTCAAATGGCATGGCGGCATCACATGGTGACTCTAGTGCTCGACAGATTAGAGAAAAAACTTGTGAAAGCATGCATATGAAGTTTCAGCAGTAAAAAAACAAAACAACTCATGCATGAGAAAAGCTTATTCACGATTCAGTCGTGAACAAGTTGTTTACAGTAACAACCAATCATGACCACCGTCCAAAAGTATTCTGGATGATCCAGATTTTAATGAAACTTTTTCAAAGAAAAGTTTAACTCTTCCCCGGAAAAATTTCATTAATATCCGAAACACTTTTGAATGGTTGCGATTGGCTCCGTAAACAACTATTTACGGCTCCGATGTTAAAAAGATTTTCTTGTCATGCATGTGTAAAATCACCATTATGTTGTTTCTGGGGCCCAATCAAAAATTGGGGCCAACAGTGAGCGAAGAGATTTTCCTTTCTTCCGTTGGGTCCATTTTGACTTGAACTGCCAATTACTGTAATTGGGTTAGTTTTCCTTTACAAATTACAAGTAACAAAAAGAAAAGGAAGTGCTTAAATAGGGGTCTTGCCTTATATTAGTACTTAAAGTCCTCATCTTAGTGGGTTTGAAAACTTATATTTTCATTCTAAAATTCAAATAAATCATAAACTATCATTTCTCTCTCATAATCCTCCTAATCTTTCTATCTCCTTATCTTGTGAAAAAATTAAATAGACATCCTATTTGCGGAACTTATTTATGCCCCCATCCTAGTGAGTTTGAATCATTAAGTTGGCATCCTCAAATTCAAATAAACCCCAAATTACCCTCTCTCTCTCTCTCTCTCTCTCTCTCTCTCTCTCTCTCTCTCTCTCTCTCTCTCTCTCTCTCTCTCTATACTAGCATTTGTGCTCGTTCGATGCACGGGATAAAAAAAAATCAATTTGGCCTCGTGTATCAAATGGGTATAATGCTAGTTGCTTAAAAAGATAATTTAATATTTTTTCGGTCCCATGTTCGATGCACACTAGTATTGCTCTCATTCTATGCACTGAAAGACATACGTGTGTGAGAAATAAATTTGGAATACCATGTAACAGTGTTTCAGGAGTATAAAATAATTTTTCCCCATATTCAACTGTCCTTTTCCCCCTCTCTCTCTCTCTCTCTCTCTCTCTCTCTCTCTCTCTCTCTCTCTCTCTCTCTCTCTCTCTCTCTCTCTCTATATATATATATATATATATATATATATATGTATTTTACAAAAATAATAAAAAAAATCTAGAAAATTAGGATTGGAGGTTTGGATGTTTTTAAAGGCAAAACACATTTGTTTCTATGTATCAAATGAAAATATAAGTTAGAAAAAAACATCAATATAGGTCTTCAAAAGGACAAAAACTAGAAGGTAATATTTATTTATCATTACTTATCTAATACTTAAATCTCAACTCCTCCCCCTAAAATCATTCCCAACCCCTCTCTCTCTCTCTCTCTCTCTCTCTCTCTCTCTCTCTCTCTCTCTCTCTCTCTCTCTCTCTCTCTCTCTCTCTCTCTCTCTCTCTCTCTCTCTCTCATTTTTTTTTGAGGGTTGAGAGGTTTTTGGCTTCAACTACATTTCCCATAGGATTTTTTATAAATTTCCTAATTTATCTCAATTTTGCTCTTCTATCCTCAAATCTTCCTCTTCTCCAATCTTTTAATTCTTGATCTCTCCTAATCTTCTCTCCTCTAAAATCTCAAAACAAATTCAAAATTAGATTCGTAAAATAAATGAATTTACAAAAATATTGCATGATAATACATGACGTATTTCAACACAAAAAATCATGGAAACCACGCATTCAAAATCGACCATTTTCCGAATATGATCAGTTTCAAAATAATCCATATATTTTTCATGGATTATTTCTACAAAATTACCATGAAACATATTTTTAGGAACATGGTGGATATTCAAATCGATCATGTTTTTCATGGACTAATTTTCTACAAAAGTACCATGAAACATTTTTGTTCAAAACACGTTGTATATACCAAAATCAACAATGTTTTTTATGAATTATTTCTGCAAAAAACAAACGTATCCAATAAAACATGATAAATTTGTAACGAACATGACAAGTAAGATAAAATAGGTTACAAAAATAATAGTTTTGCAAACCCCTTTGGTCTGCCCACACCACCGCCGGAGCACCAAAGAAGAACGTAGAAGATCGTTCAATATTCCAAAGAAGCACTAATGAATGGTTTCTCTTTCCCCTGGAAGCACTGAATAGTTTGTCTTTTCCATAGGAGGCTGTGATAACATATATTATAACTCCATCGACAAAACAACTATGAATTCCAGATCTCCTACCAAAAAAAAGTCTAGAGTCGCTATGTGGGTAAAGGCAAAGTACGACATTAAGGTGTATACGGTGGAGAAGTTTAAGATCTTCTGGATGGGATTAGGCTGTTAAAGGTGTAAGTCGAGCTTGTGATTTTAGGTAAGGTGTGTCTTCTTCCAATGTTCTGTTGGAAGGCGTTGTAAGGTGTATTTTCTTATTTTTGTCATCTGCTTGATCACGTAAGCTTTGTGTACTTACAGTGGTTGAACCCCCTCGATGTATCCCTTCGAGTATGATATAAAAGTTTCATTTGTCGAGCAAAAAAAAAAAGAGGGTTTTCTTACATCAATGTTCCACCACAGCACATCGATTTGGTGCGACTCAGCTTGGTCGAGAGGAGAGAGAGAGTGTGGGCGGCGGCGGCTTTCGTGGCGGTTTGTTTCATGGTACTTTTACGATTATTTCCACCAAAATGGTATCAGTCTCAATTACATAAACAAGAAGAACATGGCATGTGAGAGCATTTTTTTAACAAAGAGAAGTATACCTAAATGGGTAAAACAAGGTTTGGAAATTAAAATAGAACGTACAGACCAAAGCAAAAATGACATCTAAATTAAAAACATAACTCTAACTCTATAAGGAGGACCCATAATGGCCAACTAAAAAATCTCGTACTGCCATGCCAAATGATAGACCGATCGGGTTATATCCCAACCACATGAAACCGGCAAGAAATACACCTGCAAGAAAAATACAAAGCATGGTGGGTATCTGGATAGGCTGGCCGGTATTGTGCACCAGAACAAATATGCTACAACCACACCCATCTACACATTCACTCACACAAGTGTGTGAGTGTGTAAATGAGTGTGTATTTGGGTGTGGTTGTTGACTTATTGGCACTGGAATTGGGGTAGAGGCCTTGGTGTCAGAACCTAGTTTTGGTGCATATAGACTGAAACATATATAGAAAGAAGAAGACAGTGGTCAGTGGACTATACTACGACCTGACAAAATGACCAAAAATGAGCATGTTTATTAAATTTGCTTTTATTTGTGGTATTTCTCTTAATCTTAATCTACTACGTCAAAGCACGAAAATCAGCATAGTATGTTTTGAGCCACCCTTCAATGATCTTAACTTCCACCTTTCTTTGCTCTATTAACCATTGCGGATCGGTTTCCGTTGCCATAAGAATATCCAAGCAATGAGATCCTGCAAAATTATTTAACAATTTAAATTTTCAAACAAAATTAGAAACCTAGTGATTTTTCATATTGTACTTGTAGCTGAGAAATAGAATGAGACAAATGATTTTGTATGAGGTGATCCACATAGTGGCAGAGCTATGTTACTCATTAATATTGTAATAAATTAATATTAATGTTGTGTATGATTCTATATACATGCATAATTGTTTCCATCATTTATCGTGGTAATGTTAACACAAATAAAAGCATATGCATGATATTATTACGAAATGTTTGGATTGAGCTGGTTCATGCATGCATGGGTGGCAGGGTCGACTTTATATGTACCTTAAATTTTAATTAAGTTCGTTGAGGTATGATCTTTTAGTTACGAGAATATTACCATCACATCATTCTGGTAAAAAATTAACAATGAAAATTGTGTATAAAGATTAAGATGGCTGAGGAGTACACACCGTTAGCAGTATAAACAGCAAGAAGAGTGTCTGACAAGTCCTCCAACACCCTGTAATTGAAAAAAATTATCGGAAGTGGAATATTAAACTAATACAACTAGGTGAATCTTTCAATTTATTTTTCCTAATGATTAAAATGTTTTGAGTCTATATATTTTACCCTCCACTGCTGAAAGGATCTCTAAGACCATTGGAGAAAATAATGTTGCTGGCAAACCTCTGGAGAACCAATTTTATGTCCTGCAAAAGAATTAATTATAGAAAAAATTAGTGTTTTGTTTGGACTAAACAAAATTGATTCAAAGATAAATAAAGGTTATTAAAAGAAAAGTGGCTAGGTAGAAGTGAATAAAAATACTGTACTAATAAAAACATAAATCAAAAGGGCTTACATAACCCCCATAGTAGGTTGTGGCCCAGTTGGGCCGTGGCGGGACCCCGTAAAAACTTGTACAATCCTTGATGTATTGCTGTAGATTGAAAGGATCTGGTTGGAACATGGAGTCTTTGCCGCCAACGCCGATGGGTATCACCATCTCACTGCATGCCTACATATATGTACGAAATTCATTGTTAATTATATATATGTCTGATCGGTGACGTTTTAAACGATATTCAATCGAACCAAACATTGCCTGAGCCTACGAGTCTTATGCAATGGACATCTGGGCGTGTGGTCCTGATCGAGTTCAAGTTGATATAGCAACATCGGCAACTCCATTACATTGCTTCATTTTCTTCTTCTTTTTTTAAAAAAAAAAAAGTCAAAAGGATAAGTGTACGTATAATGAACTTACTTGCCAATTCCATCCTATATCTGTTTCCGATGGAGTATTATTGACAGGGTTGACATAGCATGTCTGGATTCCATTCAAGCCAACAATGCCTGCAAATATCTTGCCAAGAACATCAATTCCTTTTGCTCCATCAATTCCCCCACAGACCTGTGCAACAGGATACGATGGTGGCTCATCATATTGTGCTGCACTAGCGTACATTCCAATTAAGTAGTCCTTGAGGTCCTCCGCATCGTTCAATGGACTGAAAAAATTAGGACAATGAATAGATAAGTACGAAGGCGTATCAAATTTGGTAAATTTTACGTTAGGACAGATCAGGAACGCGCAAATATTTACGCGCATGTCTTGAATTTCCGGCTTAGGTATGAGAGACCGTTGGGGTGGGAAGCGACTCTATCGATTTCGGACCACGATTGTCGTATCGTTTCGTAGCAATTCTTACTAACTTCCTGTCATAGCATCCCATCATTTAGTATTTTTATCACGTATGGTTCAGTTTAGACTGGAAAAAAAAGAAAATAAAATTAGTGATTGTTAGATTTACTCTGAAATCCTTGGTGACGACGGTAATGTATGCGTCATATGGAGTGATGTCATCAAAATAAAGGATCGGAGCTGATGAGGCCAGAGCTCCGAGGGCAACATGGGGGTACTTCAGCCGGAACCATGAAGCTAGCACTTTATAGTAGATCGAGGACAAAAACAAATTAGAACACGTACAAGAAAGCAATTTTAAATATATACGCCCAATTAATGTTCGATACTCCCTCCGTCCCGATTTGTTTGTCTCTTTTCACTATTTGGGACCTCCTACAAAATTGTCTATATGTTTCAATTTATAATATTTTTTACATGCAATATGGATCTTAATTGATAGATCTCAATTAGGTCTAAAATATGATATTTTTGAAATTGTGTAAAACATTATAGATTATGAGATATAGATAAATTTTTGAAAGACATGTTTGTCGAAATTGGACAAACAAACTGGGACCGAGGGAGTAATATTTAGTGCTTTACGAACAATAATTCTATTTTTTGAATAAATAAATAAATCACTTATGTGAATAATTTTTTTTTATGAATTTCGCCTCTACATTGATGATTTTTAAATTGACGCAAACATATTTCATAAGATCTCGGGCGCCGAAAGTGATACATTTATTGATCCAAAATAATAGTAACACGGTTATTTTTGGTAAATATCTTAAAAATGAGACTGAGGGATTACTATAAATTGTTGTATTATATACTCACTTCCCCCATATGATCCTCCAGAAACAATAATCGGGGAATTATATGCAGATAGCTTTTTCTTCAAGTAAATGATCAACTCTGCACTATCTGCAAGAGCCTGAGCTGAATTGAAATAACCACGAGTGGTTTCATCATTCATTGCATCTTCCATTGTTCCAAAAGGAATTGACTCTCCATAAAACCGATGCTGAAAACCACAAAAAGAAGACGACATGCAGGTTTCTAATGTAAAAATCTTGATCACTCGTTTAACAAAATGGACTAACGTGGCCTATGTTTATACCTCTATATAAACTTGGAGAGCTTTGAAATGAGGGGCATTCTCGATAAGAAACCCAAGTTCAAGCTGACCATCGATCGGCGCCTCGTCGCCAAGGTAAACAAAGATCGGCGCGCTTTCATTCGCGCCACCCCAATGCTTATAGTTGATTACGTATCTTTGTTTGAAAGTTGCATAGCTCCCTGGCTGGTAGTTGAAGTGATCAAGTGTTTGAGGGTAGAAAAAGGTTTCCAAGTCCTCCGAAGCAAAGGTTGATATGGTCTTGGATGTGCCTCTTGTGATCGTTTCATGGAATACACTGAGCCTTGGAATTTTGTGGGGTGAGGCAGCAGAGACAGAGGTTAAGAGGATTACGAGAGAGAAATGAGTGAAGCGAAATAGAAGAGTGCGAGAGCTCATCGTAGAGAACTCTAAGGGTCCGCTTGAATATTAGAGTGAATCTTAGGCGTTTCGTGCGAAGTTTGTTAGAAACACACAAACTTGTATATATATATTCTCAACTTGGGACAGATTGAGCGATTTTTTGAAGCCATGACAAATTCTCCTTTGAACTATTCAACAATTGATCGATCACCCAATTCCACGAGTAAGCTGGCTTCTTTTGGGGGTATACTAAACAGAAATGATACCTGCACATACATAAAATCTGTACAGCACGTACAAATGCCTTTTTGGGCCTGTTTTGGGTCATAAACAAATGATCGGAGTCGCTCATTTTGTTTAAAATATTTTTTTTATGGTATTTGCAAAAAATAAACTCAATCTGGTATCGGTAAGGTCATTTACAAAACATCTAACTTTGCTTTAGAATTTAGGCCTGAATTCTGTGACAAAATTGGATATTTTGTAAATGCTCGATACCGGATTGAGCTTATTTTTTGCAAAGACCATAAACAAAGTACTTTAAATAAAATAAGCGGCTCCGATCATTTTTTTAGAACTAAAACAGGCCAAAATAGGCATTTGTACGCGCTGGTATAGATTTAAAATCTGATTAACTTGACTTTTTGTTGTAGAGTGTAATTTACGAGAAGCCCACGACTCTCAAATGCAATCTAATTCCAGGACAGACTCCTGTTTTCCGACATGGAAAGAATATACAAATACATTATACGCAGTTGATATGTTTATACAGAGAAGTTAATTTCATCCGTCACTAAAATATATCTTAAATATATCTAAAGAGGACGGCTTAATATATTTTTTCGCCATCAAAATACGAGGCGGTTCCAGGGACACCTAAAAAAACACCACAAATCTCAATCTCATAGTTCCCGATCAAATTTTGATGATCTGAACTGTTCAATGTATTTAAAACGTGATTTTAAGAGTATCCGCGAGAAATCAGCAAAAAAATAACCGGGAAGGGCTTGATCTGAACAGCTTTTCATAGATGCTGACATAAACTATTTTATGAAAAACTGCACGAATCAAGCCCTTTTCAATATTTTTTGAGCTGATTTCTAGAGAGTACCCTTAAAAATACGTTTTAAACATATTGAACAGCTCGGATCATTAAAACTTGATCAAAAACTATGAGGTGTCTTTTTAGGTGTCTCCGGAACCACCCAAAATACTTGGTACAGAAGTTTGTATTTAGAACATTTCTTACGAGGGGGCCATTTGGATCTCCACGACATTTGTATTTAATTTAGTCATGTTAAGACAGTTTCTACGCTTTTGTTGATTAGTGTTGGTCCAAAAACCATGGGGCTAACAATTAGCATTTTCATTGTTAAATTTGGAGTTTGGAGGCTATGGTTTGTGTCCAACATGTGCCAATTGAAGTCTGGAGGCTCTGTTTGGTAAAATTTTCCAGTTTTTTGTTTTTCGTTTATGAAAAATAAGAAATAAGTTTTTGTTTATTTATTTTTTGGGCTGTCAAAAGTGTTTTCAAAACAAATGAGTGTTGGGATTTTTAGTCCCCCGCCGCAACGGAAGCACGCCACAAAATTAAACAAACACAAGAAAAATAAAGAACACAAGATTTCCGTGGTTCGGTCTCAATACCTACTCCACAAACAAAAGAGAAATTCCACTATATTGATCGAATACAATGAGATAGAAAAAATATTAATCCCCAAGCCCATGCTCACTAATATTTTTTTATCTCTCTCTCACTCTCACAATATATTTTTTTCTCTCGCTAGAAAAATACCAACGACCTTTCCTCTCTCTCTCTTCCAGGCGATTTTCCTATGGCTGAGCCTCGTTCCGCTGCCACCCACCTGGGGGGAGGTGCCCGGCCTCTTTCCCTCCTCCCTCAGGTCCCATTTCCTCTCTTCCCCCTCTTCCCCCTCTATCTCTCTCTCCTATCATCTCCCTCTCCGGATCGCGCCTCATTTCCCTTCCTCCTTCTCTCTTTGGGGTTCCACCCTCCCTGGCGTGGGAGGGTGTGGCGTTTCGCCTCCACCGGTAGTCCCTTGGTTCTACCGGAATGCCTAGCGGCGTGGGTGCCTCACATGGTGTTTGGTGGTCTGGTTTGGTGGCGGTTGGTTCGGATCTAGTGGCTGTTGGTGGTGGGCGGTGGAGGCATGGTGTCCGGTAGTTCTATTTTTTCTAACTCTGTTTTGCAGGTTTTCTTTCAAAACGATCGGTGAAGATGGCGGTGTGGATCGGCGGTGGTATTCTGTCCGGTGGTGGTGAGGTGGTTGTGGCCCCCATGGTGGTTAGCTCAGGTCGTTTTGTGTGCCGAAGTCCGGTCGGCGGCCTCTCTGAGTTCTCCTCCGGGAGCGGGGCTGGCGGTTCATCATTCCGGCTCGTTGCTGCTGTTTGGTTTCTCCGGCGGTGCAGGGGTTCGATTGGGGCAGTAGTGTGGTGGTGGTTTGCTCCCTCGCCTTGAATGTTGTGTTCTGTGTTGTCGTAGGCCGGTTTTCCGCCGCCGGTACGTCTCTACATCTGGGAGGGGCCAGCTCTGCTTAACGGCGAGGCTGGTTTTCCGGTGTTTTGTGCGACAATGAAGTATATAGCGTTTAAGGTTCTGGGTGTCGGTTTGGGTTGGCCGGTCCTTGGTCGGACCGGGTCTAGGTGTTTGGGCTTTTATATGTTTTATTTGGGTTAAGGGTTGTGTTGTCTTGTTTATCCGTTTGTTGACCATTGTAGACCTTTGGGTGTTTCGGGCTTTGCCCTGAGGTGTATCGTCCAACTTTTTGTTGGATCCTCTTTTCCTTTCCCTGTTTTTAATAAAATTTCATCTTTTGCCGATCAAATATATATATATATATATATATATATATATATATATATATATATTTTTCTCCCTTACTCCCACCAATTGTGTATATCTCACACACACGAAATCCCGAATACGCCTCGGCATTTATAGAGAATTTCCGCCTTTGCTTGTAAAGGAAAACTCAATCTTCACCTCCAAGGCTTCCTACTGCCTTCGGAATTCCTTTTCCCACGAGAACTTCAATTAGGAAAAAAAAAAAACTCTTATTCCCAAATCAATTCCTCCTCATTAAGGATTATTCCAAAGCAAGACTTCCAAATTAATGGCCCAAAAATCACGTGAATATATATTCCTAATCATGGGAAAATTATCCAACGTGGGTGAAGCACAACAATGAGAACACAATTTTTGGCTCTTTTTGGTAAAATTGCCAGTTTTTTATTTTTAGTCTATGAAAAACAAGAAATGAGTTTTTGTTTATTTATTAAAAAATAAAAACAAAACACATGTTTGGTGACCATAATAGTTTTTTATTTATTTTTTGGGTTGCCGAAAGTGTTCAAAACAAATGAAAATGCAATTTTTGTGTATCTAGAATTTTCGTAAACTAGTGGAATTGATTATGTATTTTGTAAAAAAAAAAGTAACACTAACATGTTTATAATGCCTGTTTCAAAAAATATTAGAAATAAAAACAAAAAACTGAAAAATAAAAACTTTTCCAAACAAAGCCTTTGTATTTCTAGAATTTCTGTAAACTAGTGGAATTAATTATGTATTTTGTAAACAAAAATAGTAACACATACATGTTTATGGTGCCTGTTTCAAAAAATATAGGAAACAAAAACAAAAAACTGAAAATAAAAACTTTTCCAAACAGAGCCTTTGTGTTTCTAGAATTTATGTAAACTAGTGAAATTAATTATGTATTTTGTAAACAAAAATAGTAACACATACATGTTTATGGTGCCTGTTTGAAAAAATATAGGAAAAAACAAAACAAAAAACTGAAAATAAAAACTTTTCCAAACAGAGCCTTTGTGTTTCTAGAATTTCTGTAAACTAGTGGAATTAATTATGTATTTTGTAAACAAAAATAGTAACACATACATGTTTATGGTGCCTGTTTGAAAAAATATAGGAAACAAAAACAAAAAACTGAAAATAAAAACTTTTCCAAACAGAGCCTTAATGCAATATCCAGTTTTTATTTTTTGATTTGTTATATTAGGATAATAGGTAAAGCGTGAATTGATATTTATAAAAAGTGTATTGATATATGTGAAGGTATATTAGCATATTACCCTCCGTCCAGTGGGCAGATGTTAGCAAAACCAATTATATTATTTTTGTTCATGGCTTCGTACGTATTCCATGGACTATTACATTGTTCACGGCCACCGCGGTCATACTCTTGGACTTGGGGCTTGAGAATTTCAATTCGAAAAGCCAAATTTGCCTTAGGCACAGTTTGAATGGCAGGAATCTTGAGAAGGAATAGGAATGTGATGCTATACTTCAAAGATTCTGACGTTTGGAAGTGACAATAATAGGAATGTGATGCCATGCTTCCTGGATTCCCACGTTTGGAAGAAAGTCAAGAAACAGGAATAGAAATGTGATTGTTGAGTTTTACGCGCCACTACAATTATCTTTTAACAAACTTTATACGTACCATTCTTTATCTGCAATCATCGACTCAATCACAAGACTGGAAATTTCGTATTCGTTCTTGAGGGACGCGACAAGCCTTTACCTAGCCACGGTTTTTTTATTTTTTTTTTGCCAAAAGGATAACAATTACCATTGATAACCATAGAGAAACATACAAAGAGCATATCCACGGTGTTTAAGTAGCGAGCGATGATTTCTGCCAGCAATGGGACTTTTGGCCATTCATTTGCCACATTCTTAAGACTCGAAATACGATTATTTCCACCAAAATGGACTAAGGTTCAATTAACATAAACAAGAGGAACAAGGCAAGTGAGAGAGCATTTGAATTTTGAAGCATATGCTCTGCTTGCTTGTGATTATTCTGCTTTTACAACTTGGAGTGTTCCTTTAAGTACTCCATTGTGAATCTACTATTTCAAAACAAGAAGATCAGCGTAATACTTTCTGATCCATCCGTCAATGATCTTGACCTCCACCTTTCTTTGCTTGATCAACCATTGTGGATCAGTTTTCTTTGCCGTAAGAATATCCAAGCAATGGGATCCTGCAAAATTAACAATCTAACGTTTTCAAACTAAATTTATACTTTATCTAACTAATTTGCCAATAAGAAATGGGCTGAGACACGGTTTTTAGTACGGCGTCTAGGAAATTACTCCAGTTTAGTTTTGAAAATTACACCTCTAAGCAAATTGTTCATAAAGGTTAAAGATGGCCGAGGAGCACATACCTTTAGCGGTATGAACCGCGAGAAGAGTGTCCGATAAGTCCTCCAATACCCTGTAATAAAAATAATTAGAATAAGCTTAAAATTAGATCAACTAGGAATCTTTCAAGTTTCTTTTCTTAATAGTATTAAAAGTTGTTTGAGTTTGGTTTACCCTCCACTGCTGTAAGGATCTCTAAGACCATTGGAGAAAATGATGTTGCTAGCAAACCTATGGAGAACCAATTTTATGTCCTGCAAATGGAATATAGAGAAAGTTAGTGTTGTCTTTGGGTAAAGAATTTACGAAAATTCATATAAAGAAGGATGACTAATTAATGCTGGTCTACGACAAAATTTGACCAATTGATCATCGACAGTACTAAAAAATTATACAAAGGCGACCAACTAAGCTAGACGTGTGGTTAAATAGCACAATCTAACAGATGACTTACATGACCTCCATAGTAGGTTGTGACCCAGTGGGGACGCGGTGGGACACCGTACAAACTTCTGCAATTCATGATGTACTGCGTTAGATTGAAAGGTGCTGGTGGAAACATGGTGTCATCGATGCCCCGGCCAATGGGTAATACCATCTCACTACATCTCTACACATAAGTAATTCATTAATTAAATTTTATTTTATTTTTTTAAAAAAACGTGGTCACTACTCACAAGGATTACTATGTAAACTTACTTGCCAACTCCATCCTATGTCTGTTTCCGAAGGAACCTTGTTTTCGTCAACATGATAACATGTACGGTTCGGTCTATAGGCAGCAAGGCCTGCGAATATCCGGCCAAGAATGTCAGTTCCTTCGTTTGCTCCATCGATTCCCCCGCAGACCTGTGTAACAGGATACAATGGTGGATGATTATATTGAGCTGCAACTGCGTACATCGTGTCTAAGTAGTCCTTGAGTTCCTCAGAATTGTTCAAGTGCCTGAAAAAATTAGGAGAACAGTTGGATAAGCTAGCACTAATTAAAGCATTTAAAAACAAGTAAATTTACGATAAGGGTAGCTAGAAATGTGCAATTTACGAGCAAGTCTTGAATTTTTGGCTCAAGATTGAGAGACCGTGGGGATTGGAAGCGACTCTATCGATTTCGGACCACGACTTTCGTATTGTTTCGTAGCAAGTCTCGCTTACTTCCTGCAAAAGTATCCCGTAAAAAAAAAAAAAAGAATCGCTTACGGTTGTTGATTTTAGAATGAAAAAACAGCATAAAGTATGATGTTTAGAAATAGTTACTTTGAAATCCTTGGTGGCAAGTGAATAGTATCCATTTTCCGGAGTGATGTCATCAAAGTAAAGTATAGGAGCTGATGAGGCCAGAGCCCCGAGGGCAATATGGGGATACTTTAGCCGGAACCATGAAGCTAGCACTGTACAACGTACAAGAAAGCAATTAAGCTAGTTCAAGTAAAGTCGTGAAAGTGATCATATTTAAATATCCTAATATGAAATACGTCTACATAATACTATTTCTTATTGAATTGTTGTAGTTGTACTCACTTCCTCCATAAGATCCTCCAACAACAATAACCGGAGAATCACGCGCAGACAATTTTTGCTTCAAATATATGATCACCTCTGCATAATCCGCAATAGCCTGGGCCGAATTGAAATAGCCACGAGTGCTTTCGTTTTTCACCGCCTCCTTCATCGACATAAATGGAATCGACTGTCCGTAGAAGCGGTGCTGATATAAAAAAAAAGAAAAGAAAAGAAAAGAGTTTCCTACTTTAATACCTTGATCAATCTTTCAAACAAACACTGGAATTTCAATTAGAATTGGGCTCTGGTTATACCTCTATGTAAACTTGGAGAGCTTTGAAATGAGGGGCATTATCGGGGAGAAACCCAATTATAGGAAGATCACCATCAATGGCAGCCTCTGCACCAAGATAAACGAAAATCGGAGCATTCTCATTTGCACCACCCCAGTACTTGGAATTGACCACATATCTTTGCCGAAAAGTGGCATAGCTCTCTGGTTTGTAATTGAAGTGATCAAGTGTTTGGGTGTAAAAAAAGGTTTCCAAGTGCTCTGAAGCAGCAGAGGCTGAGATGGTGTTATAGTAAGATGGGTCTCTAATGATTGTTTCATGGAGTACACTGAGCCTTGGAATTTTGTGGGGAGATGCTGAGGAAGAGGTTGAGAGGATTAGGAGAGAGAGAGAAAGTAATTGTAAGGGAAGAGAGAGAGTGAGAGAGTTCATGGCTGAGAGCTCTAAAGAATTACTATAAGGGGAGACACAGAGTTATATGTACTTCGCCGTCAAGTACGTATGGACTTCATCCGAGGGGCAGTAAACGGCAGTAATATTTGGAATCATTGTTTTGGTAAGTTAGTAATTTTCAGTAAGAACAAACCGCAAGAAGAAACAGGGGAAAGGGGATAGATAGCCTTGGGCAGAAAAAGGTGGGAAAATCTGGGAAGAGCAATTGAATATCTCGAGTCATTGTTGGGCTTGTGAAGCCTAATTCCACGTCTTCTTGTTTTTTTCGTTTCTCGATTATCTTCATAATCCAATAATCCTCGGGCTGGACGGGTAAGTTGGCTTTTTATTTTTTTTTTTTTTTTTTTTTTGCGGTGCTTCGGAAATTCAAATAAAGATAGCAAGTCTAACAACAGAGTTCGAAAATAGAAACTATTACATCCCAAATCCCAGTTCATCTTCCAGCACGAAAAAGCCTGGCTTGGTTTATTCTGTGACCACAAGGTTTTAGTGGCCCCTCTGTTGAGATAGCTTCACCAGAATTGAAAGCAACAAGGAAACTAATTTTATTCTCAAGTGTAATGCGTGCGCAAGTTAAATTTCTTTGATGTAAAGTGTACATTAAAAGCTACTTTTAAATTAGTAAATGATTAGAAGCTTCTCTATATTCTCAAAATTAGATGGCAAAAATTCGGTTGCACAATACGATTGGCATGCAGGAGCGTTGGCCAATTCTTTTGAATTATATATTTTACTGGAAAAATCACGAATATTAATTGATCACATATTGGGTTTTTTTTTCCTCGGCAAAATTCAACTTTGTTAGTTGATATTAGTGAGGTTTGAACACCATCTCAGAGTACTCCATCAAAATTGCCCTTCATAAGTACGTAAACCAAGCTCCAAGGTTAAAAGCGTTGCAAATTGATATTAGTGGTCGAAACTAAGATTCGGTTGAAATTAAAGGGACCATTTCTAAAATTTACCCCGTTTAGGTTATAAACCTATGAAAATGTGTACCTTTTTTTTTGGGTATGATGCATAGTTAACCTTAGAACACGTGTATTTTTTCGGATATAGGTTTGTTGATAGATGATTTACCTATGAAAATATTTATTTTTTGGTATTAGCAATAAGTAACCTTAGAACACGTGTACCTTTTTTTTTTATATATACAATTTATATTTATTTTGGATGTCACCTACAAATTGAAAACCTGACTCCTTTGATATAGTCTTTTTTTTTTTTGAATGGCATAAAAAAAATTATTAATAAAACGATAACAAAGGCTACCGGAAGCAAGGAGAAAGACAACAAGTGCCAAGAGTTTTACTAACAGATTTTCGGTCTATTCCTATTATAAGGAAAATTGTTTTTTTTTTAGGTAAGAAGTTGGGAAAACTATGCTCTCCCCCTTATTTTTCTCTCTTTTTGACCGAAAAAAAAAAATCTCATTGACTGGTCTCCATGCACGCACAAAACATGTTCTAGATGAAGTAATGAAGTCAGGCATGTGGTTTAAAGCATGGAAAAATCCCAGATATACGGTATAGTTATTCTCTCGACGATAGATCTTATTTCCAATCGAAATCTAGAAACACAGGTATGAAGAAAGATAATTCTCTCGACGATAGATTTTTCCAAGCGTGGAAAAATCTCAGACGGTAGAGTTATTCTCTCTTGAATATTATGGGTGCTTCGAATTTCAATCAAGAAAGATAAACTAGTTGTATAGCCCAAGCGCAACAACCGTCATGTGGTGCCCAGGCCTAATGTGGTGGAAAAAGATCCTGGAGCACCATGGACACTGAATAATCTCTTCAAGGAAAGATTGTATTCGATTTACAGGAGGCTCGATAGGCTGGTGATTAATGGTACATGTGGAACGAGTGACTATGTTCATTCGTTTTGGGAGAAGAAAATGCCTTCAATTTTGTTCTCAAATGATTTCTCTACTAAAAATCTTGTTATTCTGCTTCATGTTACCTCGACACTTCTCATTCAATTTTTGATCTCCAACTCGTTACGGGTTTATAGTAGGTTGTTGTGTGCCTGCCGGATGTCTAGTTATCATAGAAAAGTAAATAAAGATCGACAAACTTGAGTAGCTTAGATGAACGATGTGAAAAAAGTAGCTTAGTTATCTTTCAACTTAGATAATGAAAAAAGTAAAAAAGTAATTTTTTTGAAAGATCATGAAACTCGGTCAGACAATTTTGCCTTTGTCGTGCAACACACCAGTCAACCAAAGATAAGTGCGGTTTAAAAGGTTGAGCAAGACATGATATGGACCATATATATATGTGCATGGTAAAGTGGGGAGAAAAGTGCAACTGCATAGAGCTTTTTGATAAGAGGTCCTATATTCCTTTATCTTGGGTCGACGTTACTCGCAACTTGATTGCTCGGTCTTTTCGTCATCCTTTTCTCCCTTTTTTTCATTGGTAATGCGCACATTTTGAACTAATCCCTACAACACATCTCACATCTGCTTCTTTTTTGATCCGCATGCGACCTGAAGTTTGTGAAAGATAATCAAGGCAATAGTGAGGTGCGCATGCAAGAGAGGACCAAATTCTGTTGGTGATATTTTTGTTGTTTTCCAAATAATTGATGAAAAGTTAACATCTGTTTTTTTGTTTGTTTGTTTCTAGTTTTCCTTGAACTTTCTAGCTAGATTCCATGTGAGATACCGGCCTTAATTTTTCAATAAGTCTGGGTACACTACATCTAACTACTACACCATTCACTACATGTTTTGTATGGCCCACTCCGGGTCCCAAAAAAATACAGAAAAATGTTCATAAATTTTAAAATAATATATTATGGGGCTCTGTAAAAAATCAGCTCCAACAAATATCGGTAAGTATTATTTCTTGATTCGTAGAGGCGAAACTGTGCAGTTGAGGAGTTTCGCCCCTACAAATCAAGAAATAATACTTACCGATATCCGTTAGATCTGATTTTTTACAAGGCCACATAAAATATTATTCTAAAATTTATGGACATTTTTCTGTATTTTTTTGGGATCCGGAGTGAGTCCCACAAAAAATGTAATGGATGATATAGTGGATGGATGGTAGTGTATGTAGCATCTATGCAAGTGCAATCATCCAAAATCTACATGGGATGATGGGATATCTAATTAGAGCCCCATTATTCCTTTCACACGCTCATTATTATTGACTACTTAGATAATGCCAAGTCTCCCCACATAGCACGTTGATTTTTTTATTTTTTATTTATTGACTACTACACGGGGTTGTTTAAACGTCACTAACACTCCCTAAGGTTTTCTTCAATGACATACCCCCACATCTATGACGAGTGACTGGATACCCTCTTTGATTTCAATGTTCATTTAATCGACAACTGTTTGACCAAACACGTGATGGAATCAGTCAAAAGTGGCTTATAGTGACAAATTCACCCTATTTGACAATAACATAAGTAATAAAACCTCTCAATTCTCTCTTCTTCTTCTTCTTCTTCTTTTACATAGATAGAAGTAATAGAGTTATCCTTTTCTGACCAAAACTGTTCTTTCAATGAGTAAAAAATAAAGGGCTATTAGTAAATTTTTTCCTTTTCGATCAAAACAACTTTTATAATATTGGTTGAACAAAGTCATTTTGATTCAAAATAAATGAAAGTAGAGTTTTTTTTAATTATTATTACTTTTAGATATTAAAAATGATGAATTTTTAGATATAAGTCATTTTTTGCACATTCCATGTCGTGTTTGGACAGATAATTGCCAATATGAGATGTTGGAGAATGCACATAGAAATCACAGATATTTATTGTCATATATATGTGAAGGATGTATCTGCTAGAGTGTCCATGAATTTACCCCCTTTTTTATCATATCATCCCTATAGCTAGTTGTTGAAAGATTAGATGATTGACAATAGGAGCAATTCACATTAATCATCATTGTTGGTCCATATATATATATATTCTCTATATATTCATACACAATCACGTGATTGTTTTCAGACATTTTGCTTCTACTCAAAATACCCATCATTGTTATCCTCATTGCATTGCGACCAAACAGGACCAAAAGTTACATGTTACATAGGTGTGTAAGCAAGCGATGGAAGAGATTGACCGAGTTTAGAAAAAATAACTTACAAGGATACAAGGCAAGACCTTCTAGCCCAGGCTGATCCAAAAAAAATAAAAATAAAATAAACCTTTTGGCCCTGTGGTCTTGTACCTAGGCCTGTCAATGGGCCGGATCCGATCCGGATCCGATCTGAATCCGATAACGTCGATCCGATAATCCAAATACGGATCGGATCGGATTAAATCCGTTATCAATCCGAATCCGAACTTTATTTTTTAAAATTTTTTAAAAAAACAGTAATTTTATTTTGAAAAAAAAATGTTTAAGAAGTTTTTTTTTTTTTTTGAAAATATAAATGTATTTTTTTGAAAAAAAATATTTTTTTTTTGCTAAAAATTTTTGAAGTACAAAAGTTTTCGGATCGAATTCGGATTTTCGGATCGGATCCGAATTTTTCGGATTCGGATTATCATTATCGGATTCGGATCGGATCCGAATCTGGATCTATCGGGTCCGGATCGGATCCGGCCCATTAACAGGCCTACTTGTAGCCAAAGGTAAAGAATACAATCTTTGGGGGAAAAAATTCATAAAAAGAGATACGTACAAGTCAAGCGCACGCGCACGTAAGGATGACCACCTAAATTGTTGTGGTGAGATATTTGAGAACCCTCACAAACAAGGCATGAATTTGCAATTCTCTGTTTTATGTCTGGCCTTGGCGGAAAATAGAAAGTATCTTTACTTTTTGCTTTTGAATCCCAAACTATCCCCAAATTGTAAAGCATGGTATGGTCCCTTCACCCTAGCTTTATCGGAAGGCACCACAGCAGCATATGCTGCATGCCTCGCACACACGATGCAATGGCCATATCCATAACAACAAGTCTAGGACCACTATAGAAAAATGTCCATAAATTTTAAAATAATTTTTATGGGGTTCTGTAAAAAATCAGCACCAACGGATATCGGTAGGTATGTTTTCTGATATATTAACGTAACACAAAGCTACACCATATATTGAGTACATTTGTGCATGGAAATACTTCTTTTATGTCCGCCCCCCTCGGGCCAAAATTCTGACTCCGCCACTGGCTAGTTGATAAAAAAGATAATCTAATATTTTTTCCCAGAACCGTGTTTGTTGTAGGCTAGCATTACTCCCATTCTATATATGCATTGTAATATATATATATATATATATATATATATATATATATATATATATATATATATATATATATGTGTGTGTGTGTGTGTGTGTGTGGTGGAGAATGAGTTTCAGGCACAAAGTGGTGGTGCTCCAGGGGCATGGAACGATTTTTCCTCCATATTCACACCCCCTCCACACGTCTCTCTCTCTCTCTCTCTCTCTCTAAATAAAAAATCTAAAAAATTAGGATTGAGGATTTGAATGGTTTTGATGGAAAAACACATTTGTTTATAGTATAGATTGATTGATTAAAAATGGGACATAATTAAAGTCGTACTAGAACCATAATTATGCATAACAAAAACTAAAAATTAATGTATAACAAAAGCCACAAAATACGTAAGTTTGGTACACCCCCTTTGGGCTCTGTGTACCATAGCTTTTTAATCTACTATGTCAAAGCATGAAGATCAACATAGTAGTATGTTTTGAGCCATCCTTCACTGATTAACCTCCACCTTTTTTTGCTCTATCAACCATTGTGGATCAATTTCCGTTGCCACAAGAGTATCCAAGCAATGAGATCCTGTAGAATTAAATAACAATTTAAATCTTTAAAAAAAATTGAAAACCTAGTGATTTTTCATATTGTACTTGTAGCTAATTAGAAATGGAATGAGACATGATTTTGTATAAGGCGATCCACTTAGTGGTCTTGGGGTTCCCGTAATGCCCCAAAGGATAACACTCCCGTAGTGCTTTCGGTTGTGGACCCTGTGTTGATTAAAATGCACTTTTGGCGACTAGATCTGCCAACGCAATGCATTTTTCGTAGGTAAATGTAGCCTTTTGGCGACGAGAAAATAGAGTCGTGGGCAAAACATCTAATTTGACTATCTTTTTGGCAATGCAGTAAGATATCGTTGGCAAAAATAATAATCCATAATTGGCGCCATCCATCTGGGTTAAGAGGGAAATTTATTGCCCACGTTGCTTATTTTTGGCAACGTAAAACGCGTTGGGAAAGTGTTTATTTTGTGATTTGAAAAATATTCAGTTGAGGGAATTCAGCGCACACCCACTACTTCCTCATGCTGGAAGTTTTTTGGCCCAACTCTCTCTCTCTCTCTCTCTTTCTCCCCTCTTCCAATCGATGCCCGACCCCTTCAATCCAGTCTATGTCTCTCTCTATCCATCCATCTTACCTCCTCCCTCTCAAATCTGTGCGCGCTAGGGTTTTGCTTCAGACTACGATTAGACGCCCAAATTTTTATTTCAGATTGTGGATTTGATTCATCCAGAGAAATTGCAGATTGATTTTGAGGAAATTTCTATTTGATTTAGGGAATTTCCGTTTGATTGATTTGCTTTTCTAGGGTTTGGTGCACAAAAGCAACTTGGCAGTGTAAAGGCTAACATTTGAAGGCTGATTTGTTGGATCCATTGATTGAGTTGAAGGTATTGCATGGGTTCTTCTCTGTGACATACAGTCCCAGTAAAAGGGTCCACATTTTGTATTCCTTTCCTCTCCAAATTAAGGGCTACATTAACAGTTTTCACAAATTATTACTCTACACGTTTTGTCACTAGTTACATCCATTTAGTTATATCATTAGATTTTTTTTTCCAGTTCATATAATATTAGTTGCTTTATGTACTGATATTTTTTAGGTTATTGTATGTCTTTTAGGCGGAAAGAAAGACTGGTGGTTATGGATTTCATATCGAGTACCCGCGGACAACCTCTCCAAATTCCATTGCGGAGTGGGTGAGAAGTAATATATCATAACCTTCATATATATTAAACACTAATCAAAGCCACGGATATATGCATGGAGCAATTGATGAGCTAGAAGTAAGCAATGTAGATATCAAATTATCAATACATGCAGTTTCTATGATTTAGAGGAGTTAACAATAGAGAAGAAAAAATGAGAAGATTCTATATGAAAACATGCAGAATGTGAAACCAAATGTTTGTTGATTTTTTTTCCCCTTACGTATGCTTCTGTTCTTGTAACGTTACGATCATTTATGGCTTCTTAGAATAAATTATGGTGTCTAATCATGCTTAATTATTTAACATTGCAGCCGTGCTAGCACTAACCTCGGTATTGTGCAAGGAGTGTGTACGGGGCCAATTCAGGAGAAGATGATATATGCACAATGTCAAGAAATAGCTTAGTCAACCTATGCCTTCGATATTAACCACAAACTCTGTACCTAGAGGGGAAAAACATCACACTGCAGCTTCATCGGCTCTTGGAAAAAAAAATTACTTTGTCTTGTGATTTTAGGATATTCAATTATTGTAAAATGTTTTTATTACTCTTTGGATATGTGGATGCATTTTGTTCAAGTACAGTTTGTAAGTGTTCTGTTGTAATTTTACTTGTTGGATGAATTTCAATAACAATTGAGATGGATTTGGTTGGAATTACTTGATAAATGGATGTATTCTTTTTTTGTAAATGAGTCGGGATGTGATAGGTGTTAACTGAATTATAATCAAAATTATAAATTTGCAGAATGAAAAAACCTTTTTACCAACGCAATTAACTGTGGGCAAAAGTATGTGAAAAAGGTTGGTCAGAACTCTTTTACCAACGCTTCGGTTGTCGCTAAACCTCATTCATTTACCAACGCCTTTTATTTTGTGTTGGTAAAAACTTTTCTCCACACACTTTCAGTAACGCCTTAGTGACGCACCAATTTTTGTTAGGCAAAAATCTTTGCCAACGAAATTGTATATTTAGCGACAACATTACCTATGTTGGCGATACTGTTTTTTCTTGTAGTGAATTTTGTCAAGAATTGAGTAGATCATTCATGCAAGAAATCAAATTGATTACATATTGGTAGCCATATGGTCGGATACCATTTATTTTTCAAAAATGGATGGACAATGTGATTTAAAGAATAAACTGTTAAGACAAATGTGTCGCAATCATATATTTTTCAATGTCCGCTTAATATATTTTTTGCATGTACACATGATATGCTCAACATGCCTGAAAAAATGGACGTCCAGTTCCGATCACAAATGTAAACTCTAGAGGGCCCACAATTTAGGGCACAATGGGGGTGTAGTGTCTTGGGGCACTACAGGAACCCAAGTCCAGCTATTAGAGGGAAACTGGGAAAATTGCTTCCATTCACTTTGAAAATCATGTTCTCTACATACATATGCAGTTTAAGAGATTTTCCAAATTTCCCATTGAAATTTTGGCTTCAGATTTATATTTTGTTGGAAACTTGTCCTCTCCCTGTTTATGTTTGTTATGAAATAAAGATTGTGTATGAAGATTAAGATGGCTAAGAATCACACACCGTTAGTGGTATAAACAGTAAGAAAAGTGTCTGATAAGTCTTCCAACACCCTGTGATAAAAAAAAATTATCAAAAATGGATTAAACTAAGTCAACTAGGCGAATCTTTCAATTTTGTTTCCTATTACAGCCCCGGCTCATGGGGTAAGCCAAGGAAGCAAGAGCTTCTGGCCCCCCATTTGTAGCCCAAAATAGGCCCCTAAACTTTGGTTGTCCTTATATACTATTGGTCTACTACTAATAAATTGCATGGGATTGAAGGCCCACAACTAAATTGGGAGAGAACTCAATAACTAAAAATTAATAATTTTCCAAAGCCTGAACTACTTGGGGATTTATAGCCTGTGGATTGGAAACAAATACTCATATCCCTCATTACTTGTTTGCTTTTCATGAGGGAGTTGTCTTAATGTGCTGCCTGCAATGGACTTCAACTAATTCCTAAACTAACTCTGGTAGGGTCTCTAAACTCTATCTGCTTCACATTCACCTAAAAAATGATCATAATTTTTTCAATTGGATATTTTTTTAAGTTTAGCTTTTTTTGCTTGGGAATTATATTAGATAACAATTAGATTTCTGTCTTCACTACAAGAAAAAACAGTTTCACCAACATACCCAAAGTTGTTGCTAAAAACACAATTTCGTCGGCACAAGTGTTTGCCAACAAAAATTGTTGCGTCGCTAAGTCGTCGCTGAAAGTGTGTCAGGAAAAGTTTTTACCAACGCAAAATGAAAGGCGTTGGTAATGCATTAGGATTAGCGACGGCCAAAGCGTTGGCAAAAGGATCCTAGCCAACCTTTTTTACATACTTTTGCCCACAGTTAATTGCGTTGGCAAAAAGATTTTTTCGTTCTACATATTTATAATACTTTTACCCACAGTTAATTGCATTGGCAAAAAAGTTTTTTCGTTCTACAAATTAATAATTCTACAAAGCTCAATCGCTAGCCTGTTCGTACCTATACCACATTCCCAATAGCCTATTCATACAAGGTGATTCACAAACATTCAAAGAAAACATAAACAGATCCATATATCCCAAATGTGAAAAAATATATTCAATATAAGATGTAATTCCTTATCATCCAAAAGTAATTACACAAAATGGATCCAAAAATCCAAAAAGTAATTTCACCATATCCAACTACAAGTCCACATCCATCACATGCCAAAAGTTGACAAGGCAAAGATCGAAAAGTAAATCTTAATTTTGCTCGTCTCCCTCATTGTTGTTGCTCCATTCAATAGATTCATGATGACGTTCGGAGTGGATCTACCTTGCTTTTGTAGCCATAATAATCTATCTGAGTCAATAGTCCGTTCTCCTGTCCAGAGATACAAGATAGCATCGATTAAGAAAGAGTATTTTACACAAAATCTTCATAAATGATGCCGCACAAGATATCTCTATAACTCAGTAGAGAAGGATTCTTTCAAATAGAAAGTGCTAGGATCATGAATGTGGAGCATTTTATCAAGATAAATGTAAATGCGGAGAAATCAAAGAATAAATGTAACCTTATGACATCAAATTTTCCTTTCTCTTCATAAGTCATCTCTGCGAATCCTTGATGCAAATGCACTCTTAAAAACACAAGACACTTTCTCATTACCAAAATGCCTTCCCAATCCTGCTTCCACAGTGAGCGTGCGAAGAATCCTTCTCTAACCTCTAAATTAAACACAACTGGGCATACAAAGATGTACAAGATAAGTGATAAAACAAATAAAGAAAGATAGAAAGAAGCTGAAATCTGCACACGCAAAAGAGCATAAGCAACAAAGCTTCAACTCTTCGATCTTTAATTGGATTAATTGTTAGTAAATCACAAGATACTTTCAGTTTGTTATTCACATTGCCGTCCCACCAGTTATCTACTACAAATGGTACACCGACGGTAAAACCCTTGTGGCGATCAAAGAAAAAACACAGTAAATCCCTTGGTTTCATGAACAAGAAGATGAAAATAAGGAATGAAGAACACAATCTGCAGAGGAAGACAACTGAAGTCCTCAAAAGTTAATTATCAACTATTCAGAAAACAAAAGGAGAAGCAATAGATCTAGAAACCTCATTCATAGAGATGCCGACACGTTGTCTAATTAGATTTTAACGGAACGCCAAATAGGAAACTATGCAATAAGGAAACTAAAACTAAAATCCTATTGTTGGAACATAAATAAAAATACTAAAAACTATTCTTCTAGCATAAGTAGAGAACTACCCCAGAAGGATGTTTTCTATTCCAACTACTACTCTTTCCAGTAGCTTAAGGCAGAGGCCTAGCATAACGTAAGGACATATATTGTGCTTCACTGCCTATTTTAAGGCCACCAAATTCAGTTACAATAAAAGAGAATCATGAAAGTATCAACTGAATATAGATACATAAGTTGGCGGTCTTGGCGAGTTGACCTCCACAATGATATCCCACTAGGGGTGCGAGTTCTAGCCCAATTTTGTTTTCATAAATCAGGATGAGAAGTGGGAACAGGATGATAGCATCAACGGAATACAAAGTGAAATAGTATGGACTCAATGATATTCACCCACATCTAATCATGTCTGAACATATACATATGAATATCATATTTGCTATTTGAATTTAGAAGAAACAATGAGAACCTGCTATCAATTGGAGAATGTGAAGCAGGACTCCGAATTCTCCCCTTATCGAATCAGCCAGTGATGATTTTGCAGCGAGATCGCAAGCTGATGATGCCATTACGGTTATAAGAAATTAACCATACCTTGAAATCCAACTTAACAGCAACCAAGAATAAGATAAGTAAGACAATTGAAAAAATTTATATAGAGGACTAAAAATCAAATCTCACCTTGTGAATTCAAACCAAAATTTGCACAAACACAGAACAGTGATTAATTGGTGGGACAATTGTATAAGACTCGCAATAGCAACAACAGGGAAAAGCCCTGGTTTCAAAGATAGACCTAGCTTAACACATCCTATAATCAGAGGAACATTACGAAAGCATGAGCCAAATGGCTACAGATTATTCTAAGACGAGAACGAAAACCAAAGCACCAACGAAATTTCAGTTTGCATATATTAAGCAAATTGTAAGCACAATATTGGTAATGTCATTTGTGTATTATATTTCCAACACAACCACCAAAGCATCTAAGGGCTCAATGACGAGTCTTACGGCTTAGGACTAAGGGATTACCCTTCCGAATTTCTATAATTTGGGCGTTTACCGAAGGAAAATCCATAAAGTCCGTCGATTTTTTCAAACTGTAAATCCCAATAGTACTCGATCAGGAAATCAAATTCATCCATATGTACCCCACATGCAATTCGTAGAGCATCAAAAATTTCAATTATCGAAACCAATCTCGAACACGAGTTCCTGAATTAATTAGTTCTAATTCCGTTAACCACACAATAGAAGAAAATCCTTACATGATACCTTAACATTGCGGGAAAAAAACCCTAACCCGTCGCCGTCCCTATCCACCTGTGCTTTCCCATCGACTAATCCAGCGCTGTATTTGATCGCTAATAGCGGTGAGATCCGTCCCATTGACGACCAATTTAGGGGTCTTTTGCGAGTGTGAGAGAGAGGGGGCAGCGAGAGCGCAGGATCCCAAAGGAGTTGAGCGACAGTTGCGTGGAGTACTTGTTTGTACTTGTTTATCTCTAATAAAGACACTTTTATTTTATTTAGCATATAAATAAAAAGTGCCATTGAAAAACTTAATTCAAATTTCAGCCTTTTTAAGAGACATAAAAAACAAGCTAGTATAAAATAAAAAAAAGAGAGAGATGAAAAATACAGAGTATATATTATCTCAGCTACTGTATTTTGTCAACAAAAAAAGCTTCTAACTCTGCATTTTTTTTCAACTTTTCACAAAGTAACAAGTGCCTTAACTATACTATGTAATATTGTTACCTAAAAAGTCAGATTAAAATTTAAGTTACAACCTTTAGAACTAAGATGGAAAATAGTACATAAAAATTTAAAATTTTGGCCAACAAACATAATATGTTTCCGCTGTTGAAAAGAAAAAAAAAACCATAGTAATATGTTCCCCGACACAATAGCTTTGTTGCCAAAAGAATCCACTTTCACCAACGCAAATGGGTTGCCAAAAAGTAAACTCTGCGTAGGTAATATATTTCCACCTACTATTACCGACAGACCCATTTCATGTCGCCAAAAGTAATGATTCAGTTGGCCTTTTGCCTACGCATTTTGCTTTTTGTCGCCAAAAACCTACTATTACCAACGCTAAATGCCTTGCGTTGGCAGAATTAGTCGCTAATGGTACATTTTCTTGTAGTGCTCGGATATATTTGTTAAATCGCCTTCTTTTTTCTTTTTGGAAAATTTATGAAGGCCCCATCATAGGAGTTCACTTTAGGCCCTTGAAAGTTTTGAGCCGGCCCTGTTTCCTAATCCTTAAAATATTGAGTCTAATTTACCCTCCACTTCTCCAAGGATCCCTAAGACCATTGGAGAAAATAATGTTGCTGGCAAACCTCTGGAGAACCAATTTTATGTCCTGCAAAAGCATTATAGATAGAATTTGTGTTTTGTTTGGACTAAACAAAATTGAGTCAAAGAGAAAACGAAATTACCCCGTTCGGCTAAATAAGACAAGTGGCTTATTTTTTTGTCCTTATTCAAATTTTTTTCGTATTTGTTAGTTTTGTGTCAATTTTTTTGGGGATTATTGCATCTTCATGACGAGAGGAATCTAAAAAGTAAAAAATTTTGATCGAAATTCAATTTTTTTTGAATAAAGCCGAAAAAATTACTAGCTTATTTTTGTCTTTATTCAAAAAAATTAGGTTTCGATCGAAATTTTTTACTTTTTAGATTCCTCTCATCATGGAGATACAATAATCCCCCAAAAAATTGACGCAAAACCTAAAAATACAAAAAAAATTTGAATAAGGACAAAAAAATAAGCCACTTGGCTTATTTAGCAGAACAACCTATCGTCGCATTATTTCCTCCTCACTCTGTCCTTTCTACTACACAGGCATCCACAAAATCATTATCCCTAGTTTTATTTACTATCCCCATAAAAAAAAAAAAAGGTTTTATTAATAGAAAAGTGGCTAGCTAGAAGTGAATAAATTTACAGTAGTAATCAAACATAAATCAAAAGGACTTACATGACCTCCATAGTTGGTTGTGACCCAGTGAGGCCGAGGTAATACCCCGTACGTATTGCTCAAGATTGAAACGTTCTGGTTGGAACATGGAGTCTTTGCCACCAACGCCGATAGGCATCACAATGTCACTGCATGCCTACACATATAAGCCGTCGCAACTCTGATCGGGCGGTGACATTTTAAACGATATTCAATCGAAGCAAACTTGGAGGTTTTGTTTATACGGATGTATATGATCTCAATTGTATGGAAGCTAACCTTTTCTATTGTTTTTTTTTTTTCCTTTTTCTTGTTTGCAATTTATGGTTTATATTCCCCGTATGATTGCAAGTGATCCCGGAATAAAACTTAGTCTCTGATAACCCAAATTCAGCAATTGAATGAATTAAGCAATACGTGGTTAAGTATGTTTGATAATCATATCTCATATTACTTAAAAATTATGCTCAGGACCGGCCCTGAGGTGAAATCCAAGGTGCGGCCGCTTTAGGTCTCGGGATTTTATGCGAAAAGTAGGGCCTCGAGGTCCATATAATACCGATATATATATATAAATTGTTCCGATATTCAACTGAAGAGTGCTCCCAACGAAGTGGTCTGTGTAACCACATTGAGACAAGAAGTCTCTGGATCAAAACCCCGAAGGTGTTGTTTTGACACTACTTTCTTTTCCTTCTTATTTTTCTGTTTTATTTATCTTGGTATCGATAATATCATAATTTTCTTACTTAAATTAGGAAGCTAAAATACCATGTTTAATCCTTTATCTTTTAGTAGCAAAAACAAACAATTTTTTGTTACCTCATATTAGCCACCTATAGCGATTTTTATTTTTTATTTTTGTTAAAATGAACTAGGCCTCATTTTAGAATTGGCTTTAGGCCTCTAAAATCTCAAGGCCGGCCCTGATTATGCGTTAATCATGAGGGATTGCCTCCCTCTCTCTCAACCCTAGCCGACCCTATCTCTCTCCCTCTCCCTCTCTTTCAACCCTAGCCACCACAACTCCTCTTCTCTCTTCCCCTCCCTCCCGTGGGTTCCATACCCGTGTACGGCGGTGGGAGGGGAAGGCCATGGTACTATTCCGACTTATTTTATTTATTTATTTTTCTTCCGTCTCTCCAGATCAACGACTTGTCGTCTAATCTGTGGGAGTTTTGTCTCTCGTTTTTACGAGAGTTGTTAGTTTCATCTTTGGACGAATTTTGTTTATAGATCAGGTTCTCTCGATTGAGATTGCTTCAGCGTTCTATCCCTACACGAAGTCTTTGGCAGGGCAACTCGTGGCGACTTGGCAAATCTGTAGTTCTTGGGAGTTCATTGGTGTGTTCATACTTGGTTGTAGTGCATCTCATCGTCTGAGTATTTGGTGTCTTTTGTCCTTAACTTTGCACTTTGTTTTCGTTTGAAACTCCTAATTAGATGTTAGACAGTTTAAAAGTGTCGTTGTTGCGTCAAGCCATGCCTGAGCTAGGATGAAAGACATCGATTGCCTTGTGATTTACTCATTTTGTATTTGTTAGACGATTAGTTTGGCTTTGTCCAAATTCTTTGTAATGATCTCTGTTTCGTAAGTCGCTGAGCGTTTATCAATACAATTTTCTCACTTTTGACAAAAAAGATTAAGTGTTTCTTAAAATGTAGGCTAAAAAATTAGTCAAAATTAGATTTGAGCTACTTAGTTCTTACTGAATTCTTAAATGCTTGTACTTAATCCTTTATTCATCCACCTCTACCCTCCACACTGCTGCCACTATCATTACCGTCACCACCACTACCTTGACCACCACCGCCACACCACCATCACTCCACTACCACCACCGCCTCTCCACTACCACCATGCCACTGCCACCACCATCACTCCACTACCACTACCACTACCACCCCACTCACTTCAACACCACCACCACCCCACTACCCTCACCACCACCACCACTCCACTACCCCCACCACCATCACCACTGCCTCTCCCACCTCCACCACGTACCACCACCACCACCATGCCACCCATACCCCCACCACCATGACTACTCCAACTCCACCACTACCACCATAATCACCACTCCACCACAATCACCACTTTTGACTCCACCACTATAACTACAACAAATGCATGGTGACCATTAAATAAAATTAAAAAAAGAGTCACTATTACTGGAACTAAACTAATTCATAATTTGATTTAATTTAGTGTTTAATATATTTATCAAACAACTTTTCAGTTTAAAAATTCGGTATTCAACTTTCAGTACTTAATGTTTCAACTTTTAATTTCAGTTCTCAATTTTTAATTTCAATTCTCAATTTTATCAAACAACACCTAACTTTTAGTTGAAAAAAGCATATTTGGCGACAAAAAAATTGTTCGAAAAAGGTCAAACATTTGTCGCCAAAATCATTTCATTCACCAATTGGCTATTTTAGCGACCAAATGAGTTAACCCCTAAAGTTCTTATTTAGTCCCTGAAGTTGTGCATTTGAGATTAAATGATCCAGTTTCGGGAATAAATCACCAACAAAACGACAGCAAATTATACATATCATTCCCAAATTATGTATTTTATCTCACTTTGGTACTCAGAAATTTGGATAATTTGAAGTTTCAAACGGTAATCAAGACATTGTCAAGGTTAAACCCTAAAAACACAGTCGTTGATCACACCTTCTTCCTCCTCTCCTTCCCCTCCCTCTCCCTAGGGTTCAAACCCAAAATGGGTGGCGAAAGGGGAGGAATCAGGCCCTGGCTTCAGATCTAGTTTTCCTTTCCCCTACTACACCCTAAAGGAGATGTTTGATCTCCTCAAATTAGGACCGTAAAAATTCGATTGCACAATACTCCATGACTTCAGTTGTAGCCCACCTCATTAATCCAAACTGTTTATCTTGTAACCTCTATGAAAAGAATCGCACATGTTGAGATCAAGTTGATCGGATATCGGTTGTCAACAAAGTATAATTTTGAGAACCGATGGTTTGTTATTGGTTTGAAATAAGGGAAAGTTTATCTTTCAGTGAATCATAGGTAGATATATTGGGACTTCGGGTTGGTGTTGTACAGTGAGTTGCACAGCACTGTGCTGCGCACCTCTGAGCTGTCGGATTGTGCATCCGACGGCTCGGATCTCATCTCAGCAACCAACGATCAAAAATCGTTTATTGTCAGATCTCACCTCACTGCATAGCACCATCCCCCATTCGGATATATTGATTGAGCAACAACCCGTAGACCACCTAAAAAGGAATATTTATTATTTGATCTATATGCTAACATAAGAAGCCAAACGAGAGCAATGCTTGAAACAACAATCCATAAAAAAAAAAAAAACACCGATATTAAGATCGGCTAGAATAAGATGATAACTAAAAGAAGTTACTGAAACTTAATAAAATGGATATATATAGGGTGCTTTTTCTAAGGGCGCCCTTATTTTCGTTAAATGCGGATGTCGCGGGCAGCCATTGGATCATGTTTTCAATGGTCCGGATTTTAATGAAACTTTTCTTAATTATGACCGGTCATAAACCTTCCGCAAATCCAAACAATTGAAATCACGATCCAACGGCTAAGATCACAAGTCCGCATTTTTGGTTGTCTAAGGTCGACCTTAGTAGAAGCCCTGTGTGTGTATATATAAGAAATGGGCTGAGACACGGTTTATAGTAGGGCGTCTAGCTAGGAAATTACTCTAGTTTAGTTTTGAAAATTACACTTTGACCTCTAAGCAGTTTCAAAGATTTTGCACAATTTTCCATCAAGATTGTGGATACAAAATTATGAATCCAGATTGTGTATAAAGATTAAGATGGCTGAGGAGCGCATACCTTTAGTGCTATGAATAGCGAGAAGAGTGTCTGATAAGTTCTCCAATACCCTGTAACAAAAAATAATTAGAATGGGCTTAAACTAGATCAACTAGGAATCTTTCAATTTCTTTTCCTAATAGTACTTGAAAATGTTGAGTTTAATGTACCCTCCACTACTGTAAGGACCTCTAAGATCATTGGAGAAAATGATGTTGCTAGTGAACCTATGGAGAACCAATTTTATATCCTGCAAATGGAATATAGAGAGAAATAATGTTGTGTTCGGATTAAGAATTTATGAAAATAAATATATATTGATGACAGAATCAAAAATACTTAAATTGAAAATGAAATTATTCTCCTCACTCATTATCTCCTCATCTTTTTCCCTTTGTCTCAAATGCATCAAGAAAATTCCAAGTTTGAGTGCCATCCCTATACACAACGGAAGAAGTTTTTTCCCGACATACAATATTAATCAAGCGATAGAAGATATCTTTCAGAGATTTAGAGAGACTACGTCCATAATGTGAAGTCCGCAACAACTACATCAAACTCAGTACAAACCAACCAAAGAAATAATCCTATACAAAACTGAAATAAACTAACGACGAAAATTTGTATAAATGATAATTAATGGTGTCTTCTACTAACATTGTTTGAAAAAATTAAAATCTAAAAGCTGAAAAATTAAGTATTGAATGCTAAATTTTTTAAGCTAAAAACCTATTTGATAAACATATTATTAAGTTTTGAATTAAAAAATATTGAATTGTGGTTGTGGGTTGGTGGTGTTGGAGTAATGGTGGCAGTGGTGGTGGATTAATGGTGGCATTGTGGTAGTGGTGGCGGATTAATGGTGGCATTGTGGTAGTGGTGGTGGCCGCGTCGTGGTTGTGGAATGATGGGGGTGGTAGCTAGTGGAGTGGTGGCGGTGGTGGGGTGATGGTGGTGAAGTAGTAGTGGTCAACAGCAGAGATACTAAGGAGCCCCCCCCCCCCCATTGTTTTTGGAATTAATATATATATTTTGCTTCATAAGGTATATATATCTTTTGTTTTTTCAACGCAAGGGCTATTCGGGTCAGCTTAAACGTGCACCTCGATTATTCTTCTCTTCGATTGGGTTGAGGACTAGGGGATTCACAAGAAATCTATTCATATTTACCTTCTTGTATTTCTAGACTAATCTTTCTTATCCACATAAGTTTTATATTTCATTTATATCAATTAATTATTGAAGAAGCTTTGAACACCAACATTTTATTGGTGGATTGCGTAAAGTTTTGAATATAAACTTTTTGCATTCAGGAATCATAAACTTTGACTAATGTTTAAATTTTATTCTTTCATAGTAATACGATAGCTCTAAGGATTAACAAATGTTAGTCCATAAAGCCCAATTTCATTTCATTTTGAGCACCCTAAATTATATAAATGAGACCGTGTGGTATTTTTTTTTTTTTAAATGAGATCGTGTGATAATGACACTGCATTAATTCTTCAATTTATCAAAATCATTCGATAAAAACTTGGATGACTGGATTTAGTTTTGAAAAACAACCGAACAAAAATTTCTTTCATAATTCGACCCCCTCCCATTTCGTTTCCTAGCTCCGCCACTGGTAGTGGTAGTAGAGTAGAACTGGGGGGTGGGAGTGAGGGAAATGGTTGTGGTGGTGGTATGACGGTTGAATGCAAGCACAAAAGAATTCAACCAGAATTAAGTAGCTCAAAGCTACTTAATTTTTTTAAACTTTTTTAACTACATTTTAAGTGGCACTTAATTTGTTGAGCAATGTAAAATGTAGTTATCAAACCTACTTAATCACTTACAGTATTACTTAATTGATTCAATTTTAAGTGCTGAATTTAGGTTATCAAATAACTCCTAAAATAAGTACTTATTTTAGAATTAAAAGATGTATTGCAAAAGAATGACATCTCATAAGAACGGAAAATAAGTACTTAAAAAATAAGAACATTAGCGGAACAGGGCCAAATTAATTTTGGTAATCGACAAAATTTGACCAATTGACACTAAAAAAATGTACAAAGGCGACCAGCTAAACTAGACGTGGTTAAATAGCACAATCTATTAGATCACTTAGAGCATCTCCAATCCAATACTCTATATGAGAGTATCAAAATACTCTATTTTATTCATAAAGTGATTTTAGAGGGAATCACTATTCCTATTTACTCCAACCACAAACCCTCTATTTTTCTCTCTAAAATATAGGAGACTTGAGAGGATGGATTGGAGGAGTTCCATACTCTCAAACGGAGGAATAGAGCATGGGTTGGAGATGCTCTAAGGATACAAATGGCATTTTAAAAGGTGAATAGTATTATAGAGGAGATCCTCCATATTTTCTCCCATCCTCTAAATATGGAGGATCAAATCTCATCCTCTCAAATAGAGAAGGCTTGAGAGGATGGGTTGGAGGAGTTTTATACTCTCAAATAGAGGAATAGAGCATGGGTTGGAGATGCTCTTACATGACCTCCGTAGTGGTAGTAGGTTGTGACCCAGCGGGACGCGGTGGGACCCGTACGAACTTATGCAATTCCATGGTGTATTGCGTTAGATTGAAAGGCGCTGGTGGAAACTGATAGTGTCGTGGGTGCCACGGCCGATGGGTAAAACACCATCTCACTACATTTCTACACTTAAATTCAATTACAATTAGAAAATGGAAAAGAACCTCACAAACTACAATCACAAAAAGAAGAAAGTGACATTTTGTTTGCAACTTTTACGAGTTTTGTAGATGAGGGCAGCCAGAAATGGGCAATTTACGAGCTAGTCTTGAATTTACGGTTTTATATTTTGGTGGCTTGATTGTACGTATCAAAAATGGGGATCAAGACCTTTTTTATATTGTTCCACCTTGGTTGGAAAAAGTATATTCATGTGAAGGAGTTATTCCTGGAAGATCTTAGTCTCCAAGTTCTAATTTCATAAAATTAGGCCTAAAGTACAAAAGTTTAAACTTAGGCCTAAATCACTAATGAAATGGCAATAAAGCATATATACATACCACTCCTAAATTATGTCTGATGTCTCACTTTGGTTATTAATATTTCGATACTGTTACATTTTAAACTTGGATAGAGACAAAATGCAGGAAAATGGAGCGAGGAAAAATTGACCAAATTAAAACTTTGAACTACAAAGTACTGTAACAAAAAAATGCGTAGCGTAGGGGCCAAGAGTAGTAGTTGTTACCACTTGGTTAACGAAATTAAACGGTCTACCAAGTTGCCGAGTAATGCTGGGTAACGGCCAAAAAGTTGATGGGTAACGGCCAGCAAACCAGCAATTTTTTGGCCGTTACCCAACGTTACCCGGCAACTTGATTGCCATTACCCAACAACTTTTTAGCCATTACCCGGCAACTAAATATTGTCGTTTGCATTTTATCCTTACTTTTTAGTAAGACAAGGTACTCACAAGGATATAAAACTAGAGAAAAACTTGTTTCCAGCTGTACTGTAAACACACTCAATTGTGACCGTTCAAAAGTGTTCTGGACGGTCCGGATGTTAAAGAAACTTTTCCGGGAAAGAGTTAAACTTTTCCTGGAAAACACTTTTGGACGGCTGTGATTGGTTGGTGAGCCGGAAACAAGACAATCTCATAAAACTATGTAAAACTTACTTGCCAATTCCATCCTATATCTATTTCCGGAAGAATATCGCTTTCGTGAACAGGATAACATGGCTGGTCCGGTGTATAGGCAACAAGGCCTGCAAATATCTGGTCAAGAATATCAGTTCCTTCATTTGCTCCATCAAGGCATCAATTCCCCCAGACCACTGCAACAGGATATAATGGTGGATGATTATATTGAGCTGCAACGGCATACATATTGTCCAAGTAGTTCTTGAGTTCCTTAGAATTGTTCAAGTGCCTGAAAAAAAAATTAGGACAACAGTGGGAAAAGCACTAATTAAAGAAATTAAATACAAGTAAATTTACGATAAGGGTAGCTAGAAATGTGCAATTTACGAGCAAGTCTTGAATTTTTGGCTCAAGATTGAGAGACCGTGGGGATTGGAAGCAACTCTATCGATTTCGGACCACGACTTTCATATTGTTTCATAGCAAGTCTCACTTACTTCCCGCAAAAAGTATCCCATAATTACTAATGTGATATTAAAAAAAAATTTGCTTATGGTTGATTTTAGAATGAAAAAACAGCATAAAGTATGATGTTTAGAAATAGTTACTTTGAAATCCTTGGTGACAATTGAATAGTATCCATTTTCTGATGAGGCCAGAGCCCCGAGGGCAATATGGGGATACTTTAGCCGGAACCATGAAGCTATACATGCGCCTTCTCCAGCCCCTCATAGGCATCTTAAAAACCAGCTTCTGATCCACACAGGCACCACTTATCTACAACTTGCACTTAAAGTAAAGTAGTGTGATTCGACTTGCCCAAAGGACATATACTTACCAAAAAGGATACGAATAATAGGAAAACCATATTGCATCATTGTTAAACAGAACCCGGCACTGCATTTAACAAGAATAGAAATAATTGCATTCAGAAGATGGAGATGTTGCATGATGGTCAGAAGATGGAGATGTTGCATGATGGTCAACTAGGTATAAAATTTCAAAACCTTTTTAGGTACTTCACTAAAAAGCAGAACTCGCCTCCTAGTAAAGTCAAGAACAATCAAATACATCATTTGGATACAATCAGTTCCTCAAGGCTCAGTACAAATACCCGTAAACATATACATTAAAATACGTATAGTAGAGACAATCTGGAGAAGTTCAAAAGTCAGAAGAAAAAAAAATAGAACCTTGTATGTATTGTACTTAATAACAGAAAATTTTACTCCAAACTAAATGTGTAAGAGAAAACATAACAACTACACAACATGTTCATACTTCAACATTATTAACATGAAGGTACACGCGATGCGTGTGTGTGTGTGAGCCTGTGAGGAATACAATCAAGTAAGACAAAAAATCAGAACTTCAAATTAGAAGAGTAAAAACTTCAAAATTTTCAGATGCAAAAGAACAAAAGACCAATAAAACAAATCATGGCATGTAAAATTACCAGTTAGCTCATAAATAGCGGGTATGGAAAAATAGTTGTGTTTGAAACTTCGATTTCTGTTGTTGCACGCAGATATGCCTTATACATGAGAGCATTAAAGGGGGCACAATTGCAAGCGTGTACATACAAACGAGAGTTTATATCATAGCTTAGTCGTTAATCGAAAGCACACAATAAAGGCCAAACATAGATCAAACAAGCAACATTTTTAAGAAATTACATCCACAATCCTACAGTAGCTTAGGCACCCAATAATTGTCCAAGAACAAACATCCTCCCCATCGAAAGAAGGATATCCAAAAAAGACAGAGAGAGAGAGAGAGAACCATGACTATAGGAAGACGAGGAACATAATAATACCTTTCTGTTTTGCAATTGCAAAAGCCTTAGCAAGCTATTAATATAAATCAACATTATGTCAATCAATGTTGGAGTGAAAGGGATCTCCATCTGATTTTTATAGACTTAGAAAAAGCCCACGAAATGGTGCCCAGGAATATCATATGGTGGGTTTTGGAGCACAAGGGAGTGACAAGGATATATCGATGCAGTTAGAGACATGTATGAAGGTGCTGTCACTACTATAAGATCACCGGTAGGGGAAACAAGTGAATTCCCAACTACATTAGGGCTACACCAAGGGTCAGCTTTAAGCCCTTATCTTTTTGCCTTAGTTATGGATGAGTTGACTAGACATATTCAGGATGATACGTGGTGTATGTTGTTTGCAGATGATATAGTCTTAGTGGATGAAACTGCAAGAGGGGTTAGCGCTAAATTAGAAATTTGGAGAGAAGCACTAGAGACCAAAGGATTTAGGATAAGAGTAAAACTGAGTATATGCATTGTAAGTTTAGTGTAAGAAGTGAGGATTTAGAATCAGAAGATACCAAAAAGTGAGCATTTTAGGTACTTAGGTTCAATTATTAACAAGGATTGAGAGATTACAGATGACGTAACCCATAGGATCCAAATTGGGTGGCTCAAATGGAGAGCCACTTTTGGGGTGTATTGTGTGATCGAAGGATACTTGTAAAATTGAAAGTAAATTTTTATAGAACTGCTACATGATCAGCGATGCTATACAAGACGGAGTGTTGGCCTATCAAGAAAAAACGAATGAGATAAGTGTAGCTGAAATGAGAATGTTGAGATGGGTGTGTGATAAAACTAGGAGAGATAGAATTAGAAACGAAACTATTCGTGAGATAGTAAGAATTACACCTATACAGAATAAGTTGAGAGAAAATAGACTAGGGTATTTTGGACATACTTACCATAGACCTACAGACGCAGTAATGAAGAAGAGTGACATGATAGTAGTATAGATAGTAGGGCTTGGGGAGGACTAAGGAGGAAGACCTAAACTGACTTTGGATGCCATGATACAAAATGATTTGGGTTTACTAAATCTAAGTGAATAGGTAGCCCTAGACAGAGCTCAATGGAAAAATAGCATTCATGTAGCCAACCCCAATTAATTGGGACACAATGCTTTTGGTTTGGATACCAATTAATCAATCACAAGTAAACCAAATTGCTCTCAATTTCTTTGCCCTGACATAATAAAACTGAATATATCGAACATTTTGCAAGAACTCATAAGAAATATATGTATCCTACCATCATGCTTGCAATAACCACCCATTAATTAACTAGGAAAAATTCGTTTGACAATGACCAGGTTCCACTACCTGAATTTAAACAAGAATGAATATAAAAAGGAACCTCTTAGAACAAATAATTGAAGGGTTTGTTTGGATCCCGTATTTTGCAAGAAAAATGAAAGGAAATAGGAAAAGGAACAAGAAGGTGAAGGAGAAGATAGATTCTAAATCCCATAATTTATTGGGTGGAATAGGAAAACAAGAAAACGAAGAACGATTTATCATTAAACTTCTCCCCCATCTTTTCCGTTCATTCTTATTTCCTTTTACCCCTATTTTTCTCTTCAAACCAAATATAAGAATGTTTTTCAAACCCTTTTCTCTTTCCTTTTCCTTCGCAAAATCCTGATCCAAACACAGCCTATCAAATTCTACTACTCCGAAAATGACACATCATCCTGCAAGCTTTTTATTATAGCTTAGTAAGAAATTCAACATACTTCCAAAAAAGGAAAGCAAAATCAAAGAAAGACAAGATAAAAACTTCCATACCATGCTCATAAAAAGGGCTATTTGAAAAGTCGTCAAACTTGGTACAAACGCTACACTTGTTCATTGACAAAAAGGAGCAATATAAATGGGTACCTTGAGCTGGATACCCATTCTGAGCAAATTTCATCAAGCTCGATGCTGCCGTTGCTACTCCCTCCATCTCCTCTCTCCCGCTGCTGCTCTCCTCGTCGTTGCTGTCTCCGTTTGGCTCTCTCCTCCCGTCCTTGGTTTTCCGACCGCGGTTGTACTTTTGAGGCAGCCGGTTGTGCTTAACGGCTAGGTTGTTCTCCTTGGGGGTGGAGCCGTCTGTCTCCACCAGTCTTTCTCCTGGGTTCGACCGGTTCTTTGCCTAACGGTTTGCGAGGCGGCGGCAGCTGTAGGTGGCTCCGGTGGGTTCCTCTGGCTATCGGCTTTGTAGTGGACAGTGGTGTTGCAACGGTGGGTTCAATAGTGGGGGTTGAGTGGTGTTTGGTGGGGCAACAGTTGTTGTAGCTAGAGTTTGCTGTCTAGGCTTTATTTGTTGGGTTTGTCCCAGGTTATTTAGGCTTTTAGGCCTCTTGGATGTTGGGTTGTGTCCCACTTGCTTTAACTGTTTTATCATCTGGGCTCTTAGGCCTTTAGGTGTCGGAGCTTTGTCCCCATTGAGTGTTGCCTTGGTTGGCTTCTTGCCAATTAAGGGTTTGGGTCTCGAATTGGACTATTTGTCCTCTTCTTGTCCTATTAATCTTTGTAACAATTTCAAAGGTTAATAAAATTTCTTTTTCGCCATTCAAATAAAGATGACTGAAGTGCCATATTCTCCTGCCTATAAATTTTACTACTGTTGCACATAACCCATTGCAATGGACCCATTCCTAGCAAGACATTGCTAAAAAACAATACCACACTAACAATTTACGTTTTAGTTTTTGCCCCGATAACAATATAGAAAACGCTTCGAAAGGTTAAAAGCAAAAAAAGGATAACAAAACAAAACAAAAACCTGTAAGAGAGAAATCTCGGAGATCTTGATCAAGTTTTCGCTCCTCATCTCTTGAATCAGCAAATTCAAGCTAGAAAAATGATATCAAGATAGGCACAAAGTTTACATCAGAAATCTGTTATTCTGTCTATTCCAAACATGAGCTGTAGTTTTTTTTTTCTACGGTTAGCATAAACAGAACTGTGGAAGCTTATTAGGAAAAAAGTTTGTTGTTATCACTTATCAAAGGATCACGGTAGCTAACAAACAAACGCATATAGTTCAGCAAGGATAAAATGCACCCAAACCAGTATAAAAATGAATCTTTGAAAACAAAAATATTCTTGTCTGTTTGGCCAAACTAAAAGTTTTGCTAAATTGATTTTTGACTAAAGTCAACAAAAAATCAGCTAAAGTCAACCCTTTTTAACATAGATTTGCACATTTAGTCCAAACAACGTAGCTAAACTTTTGCCAAAAAGACATCAACAAATTTGGACATGCCAAACCCACTAGACTCTGCAAAAAAAAAGGGAGGGGGCGATGCTACAAAATTTCAAGCCATTTTATGCATTGTACACACCTTTGCTATAAAATTTCAAGCCATTTTATCATCTTCTTGCGTCATCGTCATGCCTTCTAGCATCAAGCCGTATGGAGAGAAACCTCGGTTATATGGCTGACAATGCTGCGATTTTCGGTCACTAATTCCTTTGACGCCAACCCTTGAATATTATATTCTTAGCCCTCCACGAATTAGGAGTTGATAAGAGATTAGAGGTTTCATTTTACAGAACCGCAAATATCAGTTACTCTTGAAAGAGGAAAAGAATCTAACCCAAACATAGAGCAAGCAGCCTCATACATTTTGATCTCAGAAACAGCAGCTCATATCCAGACTCTTAGCCCTCCAAAAGTTGGAGTTGAAAGAGTGATCAGAGATACCAATATTAGCAAACAAAAAACAAGTTGCTTCCCAAAGATCTATTAGCCCTCCACATATTAGGAGTTGAAAGAGATGTCATAACACAAAGATCAGTTCTTCCTGTAAACTCTTAGCCCTCCAAAACATTGGAGTTGAAAGAATTACACAGCATCTTCATGCAAAACATCAAAATCTCCAATTAAAATACATCAGCCCATATTGCATCAGAAGATAAAACAAGATCTCTTAGCCCTCCAAAGAAACTAGGAGTTGCAAAAGAGATAAACACAGAAAGCACCAGTCACACTAGAACACAAGACACCAAAACAGACTCAGGACACAAGACACAAGAATCTAAAACAAGACACAAACAGGAAACACCAGGACACAAGACACAAACAGGAAACACCAGGACACAAGACACAAACAAAACCCAAACCAAAACAACCCACAAGAACAACCCAACCCAAACCAGAAAAAACAGCCAAGAAACAAAACCAAGAAGAGACAACCCACCAAAAGAAGCCAGGACAAAACAAAGAGAAAACCAAGACCCCACAGACAAGAACCCAACACAACAGAAACACCACCCAGACAAAACACAAAAAACAGAACTCAGATTTTGATCTTCTTAATCCCATCCAGATTCCTTTTAAAATCCTCCACAGAATAATCCTTGACGTTCTACTTTCCTTTGATCCATAGTGCCATTCTTGTTTTGATGAGATCAACCACCTCAGCTTTCTCCCAAGTTTTACTATTAAATACAAAATTATTCCAGCAAGTCCAAATAGACCATAATACTGCATAGAAACATGCCAACCAGCATAGCCTTTCCAGGTTTTTGAATTTAGCATCCCACCATAATTGCCTTAACCCATCCAAATTAGCAGGGCAAACCCACACCAAACCCCCCAAAGAAGAATCTCAGTCTGAGATTCTCAGACCAAATTTCCCAAGGATACATGCACTATAAGAGTAAATGGTTTGGTGTTTCTGCATTTGAGTTGCATAATGGACATTGTTCCTGGGTTTGAGACAAAATTCCCCTTCTGACCAACACTGCTCTGGATGCAATGCTGCCTTGCATAGCTAACCATGTGAAAAGTTCAATCTTTGGAGGGCAGATGTTTTTCCAAAGGGAAAATAGACCTTTTTCTTCCATATACTGCTGCTGCTCCCATTTTGTGTAAACTGATTTTACAGAAAATACTTTATCATTGCTCCATTTCCATTGCATTGAATTGCGTGTACCATGCAGTAAAATACAAAATTCCAATTCAGTAGTCAGACATAGGGAACAATCCCAAAAATACCCCATGGAGAAGGTCAAAATAGTATAATCACAACTGTATATCTTGCTGCCAATTTGAGTGCGAATGGAAGAAATTCTGATGGAGGACCGGAAATTCCAAAAGTGTTTGCGTGGGACAAAAAAATTCAAACGAAAATGCAAATCCTAAAAGTGGGGAAGAGAGGGGGGACGGAGAAATCCCAGTTTACCCCGTACAGAACATTGAGACAATTCAAATATATACACACACACATAAGTGGTAGTTAAAGGGCAGTCTAGGTATGATTAAAAAAAAAAAAAAACTGATATGGCTTCAGAAAGAGGCAAACACCAACTTGTGTTGTCCCTTCATATTAGTATAGCTTTCCATTATTCACAACAAAAATGAATACAAAGCTGAAACTCTAATCCCGAATACACAAGTTGGACAAAATTGTGAACATAATTAATGTCAAACATAACCTGAAATCATAAATTAAAAAAAGAAGAAGAAGAATTGAAGTCATCGTCTCTTTTTCTTAACAAATAAGCTTAAACACCCCTAAAATGCTCAAAACTTGTACTAGTATATGTAAAAGCAAGAATGAGGCAAGCAAAAATAGTAACTAGATGAAGCACATGTAAAATGATATTTTCCAAGGAGTAAAATCTTTTGAAAGTCTGGATGAAGCCGTGTCCAGGGAGGGTTGTGCGGAATAGTAACTGGATGAAGCCGTGTCCAGGGAGGGTTGTGCGGAAGGCAAATGTGGCAGTTGTGGCACGGAAGGGCATGGAAGAGGTGGATCTACAAAGGCAAAATGCTAACAACACCATATCTTTGCAAGGATACGGTTCAAATATGTTGGCATCACATAAGAGGTTTCCGATATCTCCAACAAAAAGAACGCGGTTTAGTTGCAAGACCAGCATAGTAAGGATGTTATAGTAGGAAAAAAACAAGTAAAATAGGACCACGTGGTTAAAGACCAGATAGGATCTTAACTAAAATGCCATCTTGCAGGTTCTAATTTCCAAGCAAAAGGGCGCACAAATGCGCGCACACACACACATAGATACATACATGAAGACATGTAGAGAGAGAGAAATTGATGGCAAAGTTGTTAAATTTTCTCTCCTCAGAGCCTCAAAATACCACGCAGCATGGATGAAAAAATTCTCCAAATTGGATGAAAAAAATACAGATGTACACATACGCGCTAGGCTCAGATCTGTGTATGAATTCAGAAAAGAGTGCAAATCCGCCATGGCGGCAACCACAGTAACCCGTGAGAGAAAAAGAAGAAGAAGACCCCTTGATCTCACACAGCTATGCATGCCCCGCCAAGAAACAGTGGCAAGCTCAATGACCTGAATCATCTGCTCAAAAGAAGCTATCATCACAGCCAAATTTTGGGTTTTCTTTCCATTGTACGTTCCACTTTTGGGTAACCCTATTAAATACTAAAGGGGATCTCAACTAAAATCCCGCCTTCCAAGCTTTGATTTACCAACAAAAAATAGCACAAACACAGACACATATAATGATCCAATTAGAGATCATAATCTTAATTACCAGTGAATAAATCAACTGACAGGTACAACCAACCATGCAATGTTCCCAACCCAATTAATTGTGCAAAAGATGACATACAATTTCGCAAAGGTCAATCAAAGGACAACAAATTCACTTGCTATAGACTAAAATCCTTCAAATATCTATTACAGGAAAGTCAAATACTATCCACCTGATCAAGATAAGTATCAAAGAATCATTTCGAAAAATAAGAGTAAAAAAGGGGGATAAACTTTGAGGTATTTATCTGTTTCCCCAATTCTGCTGCTTAGAGGAGCGATTCTATTAAAATGCTGGTAACCTAAATTAAAAATTAAATATGAAACAAAAATACTAAATAAAAAAGACTTAGATGATTAACTGACAATTGGTCGACTTACATTCCCCTTTGAAAAAGTCAAATTTGTAAAGCGGATAAGAAAGCTTGTAATTGCAAAGAAAACCAACAAAAAAAAATGCCCCCAAAAAACGAAGCCCACGAACGCAAAAGCTGATCTATCCATAACACACACACAACCACAAACAAAACTCATAGCCAAAGCCACATATCGAAATACACCATAATCCCTTACCAAGAGAAAGAGCAAAAGATAATGAGTTTGCACAAAGGAAAATCCCCCAGATCGCCACAACCACTGGTTTTTCAATAGAGAGAAAGAGCTCGCTTACCAAGAAAGAGAGCGACTCTAGACGAAGAAAACTCCCCCAAATCGCCAGAACTTCTAGTTTCCCCTAAATCACCAGAACCTTTGGTTGTCCAATAGAGAGAAAGAGGTCCCTTACCAAGAACGAGGGCGACTCTAGACGAAGGAAACTCCCCCAAATCACTAGAACCTCTAGTATCCCAAGAGAGGGAAAGAAATCGCTTGCCAAATAACTCAAACAAATCGCCGGAGAAAAAACCCTAAATAAGGCATATAAGAAGTACAATATCCCTTTCTTGATCTCAGATATCCCTTTCATTCTACTGATCTCGATTTTGGCATCGATTACATGGGAAAAAGCAAATGAAAAAACGATTTAAGTGATAGAATCAAACACTGACCAAGTAAACACGAATAAATCCAAACAACTAACAAGCTTCCGTTGGGTTGCCAGGCCACCAAACAATCACATATGAACTAGGATAATGAATCAGTCGAACAAAGAGAGAAGCAAAAGTGAAACAAAGGAAGAAAGAAAGGGAGCACATCCCTCTCAGTTTAGACAGTCGTATATGGCTCTTTCTTTCTGGATTGAAAAGACCGAAAATACCCCTGAACAAAGAGAAAATACCCTGCACTAAAAAACAAAACAAACCCTTTTTTGTGGGACACATTCGAAATTCCATAAAAGTCCGAAAACATATTTTAGTAATCTGGAAAATAGCATGAACAGATCGTGAACAGTACCTATGCCCCACCACTGAAACCCACAGAATGACCAGAATATCCCCGACTCCAAAGCACGGCATCCCAAAATCGGGGGGCAAAATTGGAAAAATCAACCAAAAATGGCCAATTCCGTTTTAAACATGGACTTCCTCCTTTAGACATTGTGCATACCAATGCTCTGGACTATCAATGAAGTAAGTATGGTAATGTGCACATAAAATGAATTGGGTCTCTAGGCCTACCCTCTCTGATGCCATTTGGCATGGTTCTGCAACAAAACAGGTATAGGGGGGCCACTGTTTCTGTGGTATTTTGAGAGCAGCCACTTTGCGCATATTGCTAAACAGCTAAAGGTTAAGTCTATCTCTAATCCTCCCCCACTCATACCCCCAATGATTAGGGCTCCTTTAGACCTAGAGGGAGGATATTTGTCTATGTTAACCAACAGTATTTCTAAGACCGCAATTTGAAGCTTCATCCTTACTATATTGTTCTCCCCAAATGCATTGTCATGCCACAACTAGTTGCAACATGAACCCACAAAGAAGCACACAAACACCTATTCTCTCAAGCACTCACAAACACTCCAAAAAATTCACGCCCCACACAAATCGAAGACTCTCAAAGAATGATTCGCATACAAACACTCATACTCCCCAATTTCCAGAGCCACAGACTCCCACTCAACCAGATAGAAATTGTAGGAGGAGCACACTCAAACAAATATCCAACTACCCACTATCACAAACATTGATGAGCATCATACACTCATGCTCATTGATTCCCTAAGTGTCCAAGGGAACCACAAATATACTAGTTGATCCTCCTTATAGCACAGTGATGCCCAAAACCTCATTCAAGCAGCTCTATGCAAGTGTCATCTTTGTGAACTATCCTTGAGGTACAATACAAAAATAAAAATTCAAGTACTATTCTGATCTACCAAATTTTCAAACAAAAGAACATGCCCAAACAGAAGAGGAAAGCTTGATAAAAAGTAGGGGTATGAAAACTTACTCCAGTTGAAACACCGAGATTTGAAGCTGTAAGATAAATGTAGCCGAAAAAAACCTCTATTCCGCTTCTCCTCCCTTGCTCCATTTTGATTGATTCGCATAATCCTTCACCCAAGAGAGTCGCCTAAAGAAAAAAAATCGAGAAGCAACATGCAAAGATGTTTTAAGAAACACGTTATTTACATTATGCCTTGCGTTGTGTTCATAAATGTCGTTCCCACGCCAATCATCTCATCTCAAAGTATATGTATCATATGCACTACCTTAATTTTTGAAACACAACTTGCCTTTCATTTGAATATTGAATAATTTTATTTTATCCAAAGAATTATTTGGACAACGAGAGACAATACTTCACTAAGATATCTCTATATACAGATGATGCAACAGAGGCTACAGATGAACAAATATATTTCAATTAACTTTTCAATTTCCTTGTTGCATGCAATGCATAATGGTAAATATCGAACCTTTGCTATATTGCAAATTAAAAAGGATGAAGCCACCAACCGTAAAGGGGAATCAAAGCCCATCCAATCATAGCACCAATGATAAGCACAAAATATTGACACGTAGGGATGCATGTATCGCGTATTGTTAAGTTTTTTAATTGTGCTTAACTAGACTACTTATTATCTTTTCGATCATTTTACACCGAATTATTAATTTGCAGGAAAAAGATGATAACTTTGCTTATTTCAACCGTGGAATAAAAAGTGCACAAGTCTTGTTACAATTGGAGTGGCATGAATAATCGCACCAAGTAGCGGATCTAACTTCAGAAGTTATCAAGAGGTCTTTACCTTTTACAGTGGAAGCCCGTATTGGAAGAATTAGTAACATGCAATTTGGTTTGAAGCGTGGAAAGGAAAGACAATCTCCAAGAAAAATCTATGAGTGCAACATTGGTTTGCACGTGGGCCAAGCTTAGGCTTGACTTGGAATTAATTTGTAAGACAAGGCAAGGCAAGGGTTAATTAGGTTTAGTATTTCCTTTGCAAACACAATCACGGCACTACGTCTACAAAATGGATCAGAAGGGTTGTGTTGAGGGGCATTCACGGCTTGAAGAAAACAGACCACGAATCATAACACCACATAGAGTTCGGCTTCAAGATTACAAGGCCACGGTTGGAGAAACAAGATGAGAAAAAGAAATCTCTGTAACGCATAGCAGAACAAAAAAACAATGGAGGACTTAACCCAACAAAAGCATCGACTAGCATCCATGTAAGTAAATAAAACACGAAATGTTCACCGTAGCTAAACTATCAGCCCCCCAAATTTTAACTAGATATACTAACACACTGGTGTCTTAAGAGATGTAATCAGCAGAAATAACTACAGCCATTAGAAGTAAATCAGGAGTCACAACAGTTACAAGCTACAAAACCAAAGTTCTTTTGATAAACGATATTAATTAGTTGAAGTTCTGCCATCCATTTCTGTTTCCTTTCTATATTATTTACTAGGTGCTTAGTGCAATTGGACGAGCATATTATTTTAGGGACATTGCCTCAATGTCAAGAGTGTTATCATCATTATAAATTAAACAGCATTTCGATCAGCCAAAATAGCAAATGTGAAATACTATTAAAAAGCATAATGTAACTACATTTAAAACAATAAATACAATAGGCCCAGTTTCTTCATGTCATTCAACAAAATTTATTACCATCAAGGTAGAAAACTTAGTATCAAGTCATGCAATCAATGTTCGAACTACCTGCCAAAGATCAAGTTGCGTTTCCCATGGTTTCATGATCACGTTCAACTAAACTCTTACCACATAAAGTTCCTGAGCTCGTCTCTCAGCTTCCTCAGTTATAAGTGTAAGAAACGAATAACCTCTCCTGATAAAGAAGGTGTATCTTGTTTCGTCACATTCCTGAGACAACAGGCATAACCAGACATCTTCAAAGCAAATTCCTCACAAATTTAAACCGCTGTCAAATTATACAATTCTCATGTGCAGACTTTTTGGTTTGGTTAGATGATTTTTACCAACAAAAGAAATTGTAAGAGTTAGACTAATGAGTAGTGAAGATATATTAATGAAAACTGAGTACCAAAATAGTAAGTCACTTGACAAGGAGCAGACAAAGTGTTCAGAAGCTATTGTCTACTTTTTCATAAACATTACCTGAGCTAGCACACAAAAAGCTGCCCATAACCTGAGTTACATGACTCTTCAATGTGTATAAAGTGGATGTGCAACACACTCGACACTCAAACAAGTGTGTGGGATAGGTGTCTACAATGTTTATTTGGACATGCAGGCTGCATTTGTTTCGATGTAATGTAAAAAGGATTTTGGGTAAAATGTTTGTTTTTATGTGTGTTTTCCGTTGTTTGGTTGCAGTTGAAAATATGCGTAAACGAGTTTGACAAATCACACTTGTAGAGTGAGAAGTATATATAGAGTTTCTAGGTAGAGACAGAAACTGATATATACAGAGAAAGAGTGTGTGTGTGTGTGTGTGTGTGTTTCCTCCTGTTGGTGAACTACTATTGGGGAAATAGCTAGTGGAAACTTGCAAAACTTCATGTCGAGACAAAGGTTTTGGCCTTTGGGAAAATAATCTACCGTTATTTCCGACGTAAATTATTTTACACCAAATAGTAGAAAATATTTTACACCGAAAAATGTTTTCCTTGTTCTTTGTCCAACCAAGCACCGGAAAATAGGTAAATATTTTACATTGAAACAAACGGTGCCGTAGAATAAAAGCATATTTTACAAATCTTTATTTCCACTTAACTAGCATAGAACCCCTATGCCATGCTTGAAATGCGCTTAGGCACATATTTAAAGTCCTTTATTCCAGAAAACAAACGAAGCATGATGAGATATATGAATACTTTGCGATGTCCCCGTGTCCTTCAGACATAAATTCTATAAATCCGACAATAAGACACATACCTGAGTCCATGTAACATAGCCCATAAGTATACCGACATAAGTTTTTTTGGGTCTAGAGGTGCTACTATTCACAAGTTATTAACGAGAAAAATCCTTAATGACAATAACAAAAAAGAGTCAACTCATTCTGGAAACAAAGGAAATGGGAGATGCAAGGTGAGCAACAGCCGCTTCGTCACAGTACTTACTTATGGGCTAACAGGTCACACTTTGGCCAAGTATCCTACAAAGAGACTTTTGAGAGCTAGAAGTATTAAAGGAATGGGCGCATCATGACATTGTAATCTGTATCGCCCGAATGAATTAGTTGGTACTAGAAATGTGTTAATTACAATTGCCATACTCACCGGAAGTTTGGCAGCTCTTGCTGTGACATGTAAATATAAATAAATATTCCAAGTTGGCCAAACTTCAAATTTGGAGGTTGATATGTCAACTACTTTCTCTTTGACAAGAAAACAAAATATTCAAGAATCAGAGAATCGAAGGTCAATTGAGCATGTCATAAGTTTTTGTTGCTGTCACCATCTTTCCCGGTTCTAGCTCGAGGCTTTCTAGCACGAGGCAGCCCAATATAATTTACTTCACCTAATGTCTGGAGGAAAGACACCTAGATGACTAAATTCTTAGGCAGTGTTGCCGGAGGGAATGAATGCTAATACCTCACAAATTGTCAATAGAAATGCACGTTCTGAAGCATAAATCTTCATTCCAAAATAGTGAATTTAGCTTTCCAAAGCAATCCCAGGACGTTTTTTTTTTCAAGAAGTCAAGTATTATATCATAAAAATTCGAGAGAGTGGAGTTTCAGCAACATAGATTGTATAAAATAAATAAGTGTACAAAAAATTGGTCATTATGCTTACTAGAAATGTGTTTAGCACAATTAATTTGGAATATAAGTGTTTGTTCCAATGGATTTTTATGGCTTGAAAGAGCATTCTATTTTGAACATGTACAAACCTACCCATACAATACCATAATTTAAGCCATTGAGCGTACCACATTCATGTTCCTGTCATGTTCCCATTAGCAGAACAACCACTGTTCCAGCTCTTAGGGTTGCAACAAGCACTTTTCTCAAGCTTCACCCGGTGCATCCACAAATTGTTGAGCGCTTCATACACTCAACCTAAATGCATGATCCTATTAAGTGGGAAATCATGCTAGTGAACATCCATGCCCAGATCCTGAGGGGGCAGTGCCAATCGAGTGGCATTGCAACTCACTCCCTGATTAAAAGAGAGATTTTAAACACCACCACCTAAAGGATGTTATTAACATTTAACACTAATACACTACTAAGAATAAGTAAGACTGTAAGACTAACAACAAGAATTTGTGCAATTCGAGAAAGAAACACTCTAACCAGCGAAGGGCTAAGTAGTGACCAGTTAGGATCTTAAAACTTGTTCACCTCTACAAAATGCTCCTCCATGTATTCCTACAATCATAGTTCCCATTTTAAGACCCTTTTCATAAATGAACTAACTGCAACATCATAAACTAGAGAATCAAAGAAAAGCTAGCAAAAAATACAACAAAACTTTGAGAAGCTCATAATCCAAAAGCGTATAGGTCCCACAATTACAGATCGATACTTTCTATGGATAAATGCTTTCTATTGATAACTAGGGAACAACGATATGGTTTCTCCCCAATTGCATTGTCATCCTATACTTGGTCGCACCATACTTGTGCTCCACAATTTGCAAACCAACAAACTTCCACACACAATCAGATAAAAAAAGGGTAGGAGAAGCACAATCACTCAAACATTCATACAACTTCATTCACAAACACGCTCAATTCCCAAATATCACGATGAAGCATAAATATGCCATCAGCCATCCTCATGTAACTGTATTTCGTTTGACGTTTGAACCACTTCATAGCACAACAAAATGTCTTTGGTTTGGGTTAAGTGGGCGGAGACAGAGACCATATAACCCAATTTAAGGCAGCTATCTATAGCGCCATCATTGTGAACCATCCTAGGAATTATTGACTTCAAAAATTAGATCAAGTACTATTTTGAGCTATCAAGTTTTCAAATTTGATGACATGGCCAAAGTAGATAGGAAAGATGAACAAAAGGTCTATGAAAACTTTCACAAGTTGCAATAAAAGATTCAAAACAGCAACATATAAAATATAGATCAGATTTGGAAATATAACTCTCGTTTAACTAATTAAAATCTGGAGGAGAGATAGAGAGAGAGAGAAGTAAACAAGGATAGTGCTTGGGCTCAGTTACCTTAACGCAAGCTTAAAATCTCTCTTGTGCTTCTCCTCCTTGCCTATACTCGGATTGATTTGCTTCTTTCTAATGCAAGTGAGTCAGCAAAAAAGAAGCATCAAAAAAGGTCAAGCCTACATGTTTTAATGAAACGCCTAACCGGAGGTGCTAAAAAAAGGGTGGCTTAATAGTAGCAGTTGTGTCAGTCAAACAGGAACACACAGATTGTGGGAAGCAAGCAGTTTCATTAGAGAAAACATGTATCTTACCTGGTCTTCAACTTCAGAATCATGTACAACACCACAGGCCATGCTTAGACATGTCACAAGCTACAAGCTAACAAAAATAAAAAATACCAACCAACTATATGTTAGTTAAGTCAAAGTTCAATATAATATACAAATAAAGAAAAGACAACAGAGTGCACAGTACCATTTAGGTGCAATAGCTGGCTGAGGACCACTCGTCAAACTATGTAATTCAGGATCGAAGGGCGTGGATTTGAACTCTGCTCAAACAACTAGCGTACTATGAGTAGATATCTTCTGCTGACAAGGTACTATGTTAAACAGATATTTGCATGGTACAAGCGAGTCAAGTGCAAGGCCTGCAACCCGAGTGGTTATAAAATAACTGTTTTTGTTGTCCAAGTATTGAACTATAGTATAGGTGGTGAAGAGAAGATGAAGAGATTAGTGTGGGTGGTAATAATGCCGGAAAAAGCAGAATAAGCAAGCATATAATGTTAGGAGTTGATTCAAAATAATAGTTACCATAAAAGAAGAAGATAACTGTTTTTGGAATGAGACAACTTTAAAATAGTTGTACCCTAAAAGTAACAGCATTAAATGAAGTAAGAATGAGGAATATAACTATAAATCTTGCACAAATATTCTTAATTAATTATGCAGTAGTATCAAAGAGAAGCATGGAGGAGGGTGAAGAACACAGGGGTTCATAGGGCCATATGTGCTCTTTGGCATCTTCCTAACCACATTTTTTATTCATGAGGCTTAGCTGTTGATAGGATTATTTTGTGTTTACCTAGTTTGTATAGCTGTTGGTCTGAATAGGTCGTGCAAAAGTTGTTACTTTTGTAGTGGGGTTTGTCCCTTTGACTATATTTTCCTTTTCTAGTTCAATAAATCTTCAATTACCCAAAAAAAAGAGAGAGAAAAAAGAAGCATGGAAATTAAAAGAACTAAGGGCAAAGTCCACTTTCACCCCATGTGGTTATCGCCATGTGCGGATACCCTACTCATGGTTCAAAATTGAGCACATAACCTACCTATGGTTTTGAAAATGTGCGGATAGACCTCCTGCCGTCATGTTTTCCATCCATATTAACGGATACAACATTAAAAGACCGATATACCCTCATCATGTCCCTTGATTATTCTTCTTTTTTAAATCTAACCACATCATCCCCTATACCAAAAATTGAATCCAAACCGTTGATATTGTAAATTTTGACGAGTACTACATCTATGCCAAAATTCAAGTCAATCAAAAAATTAAAAGCTCATGGTCGAATCGATTTTGTTATGAAATTAAAATTCCAAATTTGAATTTACTAAAAATTAGATCACTGGGTTATTGATGCCTGATCGAGATGATTTTTTTACAGAGATACTCTATTCTTTATTTAATACATTATGAACGACTCAGATTACATTCTAGAGGCGTGTGAGATACACCTCCGTTAATATGGATGGAAAACATGACAGGGGGTCTATCCGCACATTTTCAAAACCACAGGTAGGTTATGTGCTCAGTTTTGAATCATGAGGGAATATCCGCATGGCGATAACCACAGGGGGTGAAAGTGGACTTTGCCCAAGAACTAAAGCAATGATTGCAACAGAGAGAACTAGAAGCTGGACCCGTAGATAAGCAGAATACCAAGAATGAGGAATTTGAATCCTACTGAGTTGTTATCAGAAATGAAGTGTTGCAGCCGATCGCTATTCAACAGCTAACTTGGAATCAGAAGTCCTTTCGAATGCAATTCAAGGTATGGAAACATGAGATTGTATCGTATTGTACCTTGGATGAGTACTCTGGTTTGGCTGTGAGAGTAGGAGAATCTGACCATCTGTTCATGTCTGAGTTGTAGGTGCAAATCTATAAAGTGTTTGTCCCTTGATGCTCTCTGGCAGTAACTGTTCTTTCCGATTACCAATATACAATATACAAACAGTTGAATGTAGATACAACTAACATTTATTAGACGTCATATGAAGGAAAATATGAGGATCAGGACTGCTATATGTGACCATTAGATTTTACCAAATTTGTTCACCACCTATTTGGCTTCCTATGTGCCATGGTTCCATTACTTTTGGAATACAAGGGATCCTACATGTACACATAAAGTGAGGTGTATTAGTACGCATTGGAGGTTGAAAAAATGGGGAATGAATCGGTGACATATATCATTTTCCTCTAAGGTTTCATCCCCTTTTCCATACAAAATCAAGACAAAAATAGAAATCTTAACAAAAGCCACAGCAAAGATATTGACTTTCATAAAATATGGAGATGGAAATAACCTTTAAAGACTTTTAGGTTCAAAACGATTGTCTATTATTTCCTACTCAAATCAATGGGCTTAACTGTAGCTATGGTTTCTTGCGGCAATTTTGAATCTTAAAGCCATATTTAAGGCTAATATCACCCTTATAAAACATTAACTTCCAAGAAGGTTAAATTCTTAACATGGCTTGGTTCCATCTCCACCATATGATAGTAACAAACTCCTAAATGGTGCATATATATATATATATACACACACAAAAAAAGCACATCAGCAGTTCCCAAAGGTTTGAGGTAAATTCAAATATCTCATAAGCCAAATTTGTTATTGAGGAATAAATCAAGGATAGAATTTGCAAGTGAACACAAACAACTCACCGATGGTGTTGAATAAATAGGGGCTTCCACTTAGAAGAATGGCATCATATCTTTGAGTATAATAGCACGCACCTACAAGCACCAAATAATGGCTAATATCTAAAGTAGATGTTGATCTATCCTACCTCTAACACCCCGTAATAGCATGAACGTTGTAACAAGGCATGCATTTTCATTAGCAACCATCTCCTGATGAAAGGGAATTGTAGTCAGGGATCTTCAAAGTTCCAATTGTCCTTCGTGGTACTAAATTTTGCACAACTACACTACCAATATGGCCAAGTTCACTATTCTCCTACGATTGTCAATTTGAAACACGGATAAATAAAAATAGAAAGGCAACAACATAGAACATGCCAATCCTCTTCTAAAATCAAGCTGATTACAAGCTCATAGATTTGAGCATAACATACATAAATGTCAACCGCAGAACAAAGAAATAAGGAAAGCAAGGAAAATAAATTAGAGCATAGAGAAAGTCTTTAGAAAAGCTGTGATAGCAAGCTTTTAACCATTTTTACTAAGCAAAACTATTCCAGCAGCACAAGAGGGATATGGGAAACAAATCCGAGAAGACAAATTATTGCATTTGAAAGGAGTTGAAAATTATGAAAGAAGGCAGAAAGCAAAAATAAGAGAACGACGTAAGGAGTGCTCCACACTTTAACCTACATCAACCGATCATGAGTACAAGGCTCCTACAAAACTTCATTTTAATGTCAAGAACCTCATAGTATATTAATTTGGGAGGATGAAGATGAAAGTTTTCAATGCTAGTTTTCGCAATATCATATTGCTAATCCAACTTCTCCCAGCACAGTTATTGGAACAGTAGACCTCATAGCATTTGTTTTTTTTTTGTCTTTTTTGTTTTGGGGAAGTCTTCATCTAACAAAAGAAGCTTTTTGAAATTGCATAGTCGTTCACAAATGGAATGTAATTTTATTTATCACAAACAATTGAAGCAAGGGGAAAAAACGTGAACAAGAAATATAAGAAAATGAAACTCTTTTAAGGATGAAAAAGCCACAAAACCAAAACGTTGATTGGCAAATCAGTGCTTCTAAAGTACACATCCAAAATTCCTAAACAGGGCTTGATTTCTGAGAGAAAAACGTCAAATAGGGTCTGATTTTTTTGTGTGATTTCCAGATTGGGGTTCTATTTCTGTTGGGGTTTAATTTGGGTTCAGTTTCTTATTCTTTATGAGGTATTTATATAGTTACTTATTTATGATCTCTGTTCTTTTTATAAAGGCTGTCATATTAGGTTCAATGGGTTTGCATTGAGCTGTGGTTTTTTTCAAGTTTAATCTGATGGTGGGTTTGTCAATACTCCCTCCGTCCCAATTTAAATGTCCCAAACGGTTTTTTGTGCATTTTCAAACTCTAAAAAAATATACATATACATATTTTTATTTTTATTTTCTTACACCAAATTAAAGTTTTCATTGAGTACTTAAATTTCATGTAAGAAAATTTAAAAAATAATATGTAGAAGTATATTTTTTGGAGTTTGAAAATGCACGGAAAACCGTAAGGGACATTTAAATTGGGACGGATGGAGTATTGTCCTGTTGCGAAGGTAGTTTTTGCCCACCTTTCTTCCTAGGGTTTTGAAAGGGTTTGAAATTGGGATAACAGAGGAGCCCAGCCGAGGCACGTTTGGGGACGGAGAAGAAGAGGGGTGGGACGAAGGTGCGAGTGGTTCGTCGGCGGCCATGGACGAGGTGAGGGTTGGAGGTCGGTGGAGATAGAGCTGTTTAGCGGTGGAGGAGAGAGAGTGTGGGAGTGAAATGGAGAGAGAGAGAGAGAAGGGTGGCTTAGGTGGTGGTTGCCGAAAACGGTGTCGATGGTGCTCATGAATGGAGTTTGCAGTTTGGGGCAAAAAAAAATATTTGGCCAAAGTGTGGCGATTATTTAGTAAGGGCAATATTGGAACATTTTACCACTTCTGACAAGACTTAGGTGAAAATATTAATGGTTCTAGACAGAAACCTGACGGAAGAGGTTTAGGGGACAAGTAACCTTAAATGAGGGGGTCTGGCCACAGGCAAAATTCGCAGAGGGGTGACCGAGAAAGAGAGGTTTACTTTGAGGGGTGTCTAGGTAAATAACCTTACTTTCAAACAACTATTAACATACCCACTAGGGGTGGCAAATTGAACCCAGACCCATTAAGAAACCCAAACCCACCTATTAAAAAATAGACCCAACCCAACCCATTTATTAGCTGGGTCAGAATGGGTCCAACCCATCTAACCCATTTATTAATTGGGTTTTAATTGGGTCAACTTAAATGACCCAATAAGTCATGAGTATAACCCAACAAAAAAAACCCCATTTATCAGTCGATACTCTCCTCCCACCTCCTCGCAGCCGTGCTTGCCATCACCACCTTCTCCTCCTCCACCAATCGGATCACCGCCAGACGCCACCGAACACCACCATTTCCACTATCGTACACCACTGCTGCACCTCCACAGCCGAAACACCGTCACCATCCGACCGAGCTCCGTCGCCGCTCCGAACCGCCGCCAAAATCTCTTCAAAACTCGTTTTGCCGGACGCGGGGTAGTCTGAACTCACCTCCCTACGTATATTTACATGTTGCTATGTAATTCTATCAATAAACTGGTGCTGTACGGTCAATTCAAAAAAAAAAACTGGTTCTGTACGTTTGATGGAGGGACCAAAATATGCAAAAAATTGGCCTCGAAGCTGACCTTGAGGAGTCTTGAAAGGTTGAGAGTCACCCCGAAGGTAAATATAGACACAAATCTCTCAATAGATCAAGGATTGATTTTTTCATTCATCATGGCACTAGCACGAGAGACTCAGAAAAAATCACTTTCTGTTGCGATAACAAGAAACCCGAGCCGAACCGTAAACCTTCGAAAAAGCTTGGAATTGGAACCTTAAATCGCTGTGAAAAACTAATTAAATGTTCGGGCCCAGTATATTGGTTGTTGCCCAGTAGGTTAAGACTGATTTTAGCACTCCATAGTGTATAAAACGAACACAAATGAAGAGAGAGAGAGTGCAAACCGAGTTCCGATCAAAATCTGCATTTTTTTTTAAATTGTTTGAACGAAAAATCTGCTCTGTCCATCTTGTTCGTCTCCTCAAGACAGCTCGGATAATGGTATAATAAGCATCCGTACGATGTCGGGTTAGATCACATGCGTCGATCAAAGTTTTGAGTATTTTTTTGTCCTTATTCAAATTTTTTTCGTATTTGTTAGTTTTTCGTCAATTTTTTGGGGATTATTGCATCATCATGACGAGATATCTAAAAAGTAAAAAATTGTGATCGAAACCTAATTTTTTTTAATAAAGACAAAAATAAGCCAATTTTTTCGCCTTTATTCAAAAAAAATTGGATTTCGATCATAAGTTTATACTTTTTAGATTTCTCTCGTCATGATGATGCAATAATCCCTCAAAAATTGACGAAAAATTAACAAATACGAAAAAAATTTGAATAAAGACAAAATAAACCAGTTGACTTATTTAGCCAAACGAACAAGGTTTTGCAAAGGAAATACAGAACAGGAAAAAATGATAGTAATATGGTAATTTAGTGTACAGGGGTAATTTGGTCATTTTACTAGTAGAGGGATAGTATGGTAATTTTAGTGTACATTGGTATTTTAGTCATTTTAAATTTTAGTATATAGTATTTAATTGGGCTAATGGGAGGGTCGGGTTTGCTTTTTAATAAATGGGTTGGGTTGAGTATGGGTAATTAGCCTCATAATTAATGGGTCTAAATGGGTCAATAACCCATTAAAGACCCAACCCACTTACAACTTGTCCAATTTGACCCAAACCCGCCCATTTGCCACCCCTAATACCCACTATCACAAACTGCAATTCACACACTCACGCTCAACAATTCCCAAAATAACTTGGGAAAGCATAAATATTTTTAGTTGATCCTCTCACTGAGAAGAACTTACATTGGGCTATGTGGACAACCGTTGAATGACCTAAAAACTCATTCAATATGCTCTTTGCTAGTGTAATCTTTGTGAACTATCCTTGAAGCACAAAACGAAAATAACAAATCAAGTACTATTTTGATCCATCAAGCGTTCAAATAGCATACCATGACCAAAGAAGAGAGGAAAGCTTGACCAAAAGCAGGGTATAGAAACTTACTCAAGTTGTAACACCGAATATTGAAGCTGTCAGATAAAATGTAGCTCTTCTGCTCCTCCCTTACTCCATTGTGTTCACAAACATCTTTCCCACACATACTTCTCCTCAAATAATATATGCATCAAAATTCTCTTTCCAAACCAAACCATAATATGCACTACCTTAATTTTTCAAATCCAACTAGCCTTTTATATAATAGTCAATGATATTATTGTGTACCCATAATTAAATGGACAATTGGATGTCATTCTTTAATGAGATATCCCTACATAGAGATGATGCAAGATTGGTTGCACATTAACAAACAAATTTTGATAATTATTTCACTTTCCTTGTTGCATGCAATGCATAGAATGGTGAGATCTCGAACGTTTCTCAAGTTGTGAATCAAAGAGGATAAAGCCAACAACCATACAGGCAAATCCAGCCTATCAATCACAACAGAAACAACTAAGACGTATGGAAATGACTAAAGCAATGTCTAAGAGAGCTCCCAAAAACCAATCCAGAAACAACAGCTAAAAACAAGGCTAATGAGTCCAAAAAGAAAAGCAGGTCGGGGACAAAAAATGAAACAGAAATCACGACAAAGGCACTACCACTCTTAAACTTAAATTACCAGATATTGCACATTCCCATATAGGCAAAAATAAAGAATATCACAAACCCCACAAAACGAAAAAGTAACCAAGAGTCATAATAGAGAAACAACAGCATAGCAGACTAAGAAACATTGAACTTAACATAACAAACGCGTGGCAAAATTACATCCATTTGAGGAAATAAAAGACAAAATGTTAACAATAGGCTAAGATATCAACCTGCCAAATTTTAAAAGTGGAAGTGACATAATCACCACAAATAACCAAAAATGTTAAAATGAAACCAGGAGTCACGATAAATAGAAACCACAAAATCTAAGTTCCATCGATACATGGTATCTATTAATTGAAGTTCTGCCATCCTTTCATATTTCCTTCTATATTTCATTAACTAGGTTCGTATAGTAAATGAACAAGCATGTTATTTAAGTGACTTTCCCTCAATGTCAAGAGTGTTATTCGTATCAGTTTTGACAGCATTTGACCAAGAAAAAATGCACAGAGAAAATACTTTAATGTAACTAATTACCTTCAAAACAATTAATAGAACAAAGACATAGCTTCCTCACGTCATTCAAGATAAATTAGTGAAATATCAAAAATACTAATGGCATCAAGGTAGAAACCTAGCGTCAAGTCGTACGAGTAATGTTTGATCCACGTCCTGGAGCTCAAGTTATGTTTCCAATAGTTTCACGATTACCTTCCGTTTGTGTTCATCAACCTACTGATTTTAGAACCGTAAATCCTGAACAAGTGCTACAACATAAATTTGTAAAATATAAAAAGCTCATCTATGAGTGAGTGACCTTAGAGATTTCCTCCATCATTCTTCTTTTAGCCTTTAAGGTAAGGCCTCTCGTCAGCCTTTAAACCGAGAGTTTAACCCTTCAGTTGAGTGCCTCGGGCTTCCTTCTCTTTGTATCTAGGTAGTTATGAGCTAAAAGTTGTTCACTCCTCCTTCCGCCATGCATAAATAGAGACATTCCTCTTCACATATTCCTCTTCACATAGCAAGAGCTAGGAGGTATCTAGGTTGTGGGCATCCGGTCTCGAGAAGAGAGGGAACCCTTAATGGGACTTCTAGCCCTCTAAGTGAGTTTGCTTCCCCTGCCTAAAGGAAAGAGCAACTCCCTATCTTAATTTTAGTCCACAACTAATTGCGTAGGAGACTAGGTCCCTATCCCTCTGACCTAAAAGAATAATAAAACCTTCGGTCAGAAGTCTCGTCACTCCCAACATTGATTAGAAATTGCAAAATAAGTTAACATATGACGAATTTCCAATTTTTGTTGTAGCCTGTAGGGTAATCTGCTTCCTGTTAGCCTGTATGGGTGTACTTCATCTCTGGTCTTCAAATTTTATTTCAACACAATAATCCTTGGCTTACATGTTCAGCAAACTAGTTGTTTAAGTAGTCAATTACCCTAATAAATATAGTATTATAAACAAGGGGCACTCGACAGAGCTCAATGGAGAAAACGGATTCATGTAGCCGACCCCAAGTGATTGGGACATAAGGCTCGGATTAGTTTGATTTGGTTTGGTTAAACTCAAAACAATGATGTCACAAAAACAAAAGAGACAAATCTTCAATCAAAGGCAAAAAGCGAAACACATCAAAACTTCAAAAAGTTTGGTTTTACATATTAAAGCATCCAATAAGATGTTCTAGGCAATAAAACAATGAAGATTACTTAGTAAACCAGGATGAAGTAAGAGTCTAACGGAAGCAAGTAATGTACTACTATACGAAAGCCCAAGAGTAAGGAAAGAACAATTGTGTGTGACATTTTAATTTCAACAGAAGAAGAGTCCAAAAACCTATAGCAAGAGATCTAAATTTGTAGTATAAATGTGATACCGAAATGATACATATAGTGTCATATTTCCAGGTCAGCCCCAATAGTATTTACTTTGTATGGACTCCAACTACTTTCATGACAGTCGTTGCTTCGTCATTAGGCATGGATATCCTAGAATTAACAAACAAAAGCAAAAGGGGAGTATTTACGCAAAGGCGCATGCAAAAAACCTTGTGAAGTATCCTAAGTATGTACCCCAAGAGACTTACATCTACCTAACGAACATCTCCCCACTTGGGATCTCTTCGGAAGTATACGCACTAAATTCCCTTTCCCAGGCAATCCAAGTATGCATTGCTTATACATATCATAAGATAGTCAATGAGTAATGTCTTGAAGCCCATTTGTGAAGAGAATACAGCCAACAACCTCAGAGGATGATGTAAGCCATTCATCCAATCACAACACAAACAGATGACACAGCAAGGGAACAATTAAAAGAATCTCGAAACAAGATCCAAAAAACCATTGCACAAGAAACTACTAAAAACAATGCTGGTGACAGCAAAAGAAAACGAGCAGTCGAGCAGAATTCAAAAGAAAACCACCAGCACAACCAAACTAATATTGCCAATTCCTTACTATAAAGATAAATCACAGAAGCTAAGAAATGAAGAAAACATCAAGGTAGTTTATTATAGGATAGCGATAGCGGCGTGGCAACAAAAAATTAGGAAGTTTACCCAGCAACGCTCCATAGCAATAGCATCCATGAAAACAAAATTAAAAGATTACCTTTCACTGCAGGCTTGAGTATCTGCCCATCTAATTTTAACTATAAAAGTTAACACCATGGGGCCGAACAAGGGACATAATAGGCACAATTAACCTAAAAATATGAAAGGAAACAATTATAACTTATAAAGCTCAAGTCAAAAGAACATATGCAATATTGGTTAGTTGAAGTCCAACCATATGTGTACCTTTCCAAAGGATTTACGGCTTTTAGTAGGTAAGCACAAAAATTTAACTAATTTTCCTTTAGTTGTAAGAGTGATAAATCATTCCAGTTTTAACAACCACAACGACACATGGGCAGGGCCAACCCAAGGCATAAGCCCACCAAGCGGCCGCCTAAGGCCTCCAAGGGTATCCCTTTTACTTAACTTCAACCTTTCGTGTAGTTTATGATCTTCTGGAATTGAATTGTTGTAACTGGATAGTTCTACCCCCTATCCAGGGATAGAACTAAAAAAAATGTCCTTTGGGCCAAATAATTGGGCCCCCAAATAACAAATTATGTTAAATATTATATCTGTGAATTAGTTCACAACTAGCCTAATGTGGTGCGGTGGTCAGTTGCGTGCGCTTAAGGAGTGCGGGATCGCGAGTTCGATTCCTTGCCCATACACGTTTAATGTAAAATTTTGGAACCTGTACAAAAGAAAAGGTTTTGAAGAGTGTTCTGGAGTATCGAACTCTCGGCCTACAGGTTCTAAAGAAAGTACAACAGCTTTGCCACTGGACTACAAGGCTGATTTGTTTCCTTTATCAAACAACTAATAAATATACTTAAAAATGATGGGCCTTATTTTCAAATCCCGCCTAGGGCCTAGGAAATCTCAGGGTCGGGCATGCACATGGGAAAAAACTTGCATAAACTTCTAATAGTTATAGAACAGAAATAGAAACATATCATAGATAAAAGGTGAACATTTTATTCATGCCATTCAACGAAAATCCATGAAACGATAAAAAAAGAACACTTACCATCAATGGTTGCAAACCTACTTGCCTGCGGCATGAACTTGTCCAACCAATGGTTGAACTAGGACTACCTCAGTACCTCATAGACCGTGAGTTGTGATTCCTCTAACTTCCAATTGTGCTGTGTTCAGCTAGTACATATGCTCATAAAATTCCTAAGCCCCCCTCCTATGCCCTTTGTGTTAGGAAATGCACAAGCCTTCCTGATGGTTTCGCCTCATCCCAAGATAACAAGGGTAAGCTACGTAACAAGACTTATTCCCAAGAACTTGCTCAAGAATTTGATCCTGACAATTTATTACCACCCTCGTAAGCATATTGGTTCTGAAGAGTTCCCATTTTTCCTCTTTTTTAAGTACAAGAAGTTTCCATCTGCCCCTACGATTAGTAAAGTGTTACGATTGTAAAAGAAAAGTTATTGTGCAATGTAACAATTTATTAAACTATGCTTACAAGTTTAAAACCATGGGAAAACCTCCAGCTGGAAACATGAACCCCCAAATCTCCACTGGACTGCAATCTCAACCCCCAACCATAAGAGCACCGGTCACATCTCCACCAATCTCCACCTCTTATCCTTTATCAAGCCAACCTCCATCATAAACCCCACTGTTAGAATGTGATAAGGAAAATTAGAAAATAAACAGAAAAACCAAGATCTACGCATTATAAACACACATGTCAACCAAAGAACAAAGGAAAAAGGTAAAGCTATGATAGCAACTTTTAACAATTGTTGGTAAGACTATCCCACAACAAAAACGGGATATCGAAAACAAATCCAACAAAAAAAACTATTTAATTTGGAAGGAGATGCCAATTAATAAGCAAGAAGAAAGGAAAAAGGAGAGAATGTTGGTCAGGTCAAGAACATGAGAATATAGAAGGAAAAAGATAAAAAAAATATTGTTACATTAATCAAACTGCTCCCAGCCAATATATCACGACAATAGTCTATAATCTAAAGGTTTTAATTGCGTATGAATATGAATGAAAAAATAAAAAGCAATTTGAATAAAAAGGGATTTTACCAGTACATTTTTTTCTGTAAGATAGGTACTGTGGGCACATGCCCCAAAAATCCCCGCATTTTTAGTATGTGAAAATTCCAGGTGCGCCCTTTTTGGAAAGCGCGGCGAAACGCTTCGCAAATCAGAGAGTCGCCACTCGGGTTTTGCGGTTAGTACCCAAGAAACCGTCTTTTTGAAAACGTTTGGACCACGTTTGTTTGATTTTGAAAAAGGCTTGTAGACTGGACCGTCGTCACCTTCGATCTTGAGGTTCGGGAGCCAGATTACGAGAGGGGAAGGGTTTTATGGCACCCCCCTCGCCCAGTCCGGAGACCGGTCTCTACTCAGGCATTTTATGAAACATTTGCATTTCTCTCTTTATTTGATCATTCTTTTAACCAGTTAGGGCGGGGGAACAGTTAATGGGGATTTAAAACTGTAAACAAGTTGCATTTATACACAAGATCGGTGGCAAAATGTTTATGGATGTATGATGTTTGATCTAAGCAAATAAAATAGATTGAGAACAAGCTTTTGTGGACATTTTAAGCAGACTAGAACACACTGGCAATGAAATGTTGCACACAGGATCAAACCTGCATACACTGGCCGGGCCACTGCATGCAGTCATGACGTGCGTGCGCCACCCCACGACTGGCGTGCGCCGGTAGACTTAAGCTCACAGCTTCTGCTCTCAACCCTCTGGGCTCTGGAAAGGACCAGTGCACACCCAGGACAAACCACGCAGTTTATGTAAATTACTAAGCTATTACAAACAGATTAAAGGGCTGAAAAGCCACTAAATAGACAGAAAACCCCTTAAACAGTGAGGGGAGGATGATCAGAGGCCTGGATGGAAGATCCATGCAAGGGCCAAGCCACTGGGACAAAGATAACTAGCGCACGCCACTAAGGAAAGGCCGCACGCCAGTTCTCTCTTGACACCAATGCTTTGGCTTTGCACATTCTGGGCTCTGGAATAGGACCAGAGGGACCCAGAAGGCCAAACTAAGCAATAAATATAGATGGAATAGAAAGCAGTAGTAAATACAGAAAGCAGAAGGTTGATTTTAGCATGCAGCAGGGTGATTAAAGCTTAAATAATGCAAGAAAAACAATGATCCATGATCCCCACGCCAGTTCTGTGCATACTACCATGACTGGCGTACGGTAGATAAGTACTGGCGTGCGCCACTGATCATTGCACACGGTTCTTGAAACCTTGCCAGCATTAGGGCCAGGACTGGTATAGATTACCAGCCTTGACCCTGCCAGCCCCCTCAGGGGTCAGAACAGAAAGCAGGAGCAAGAGGTATTATACCTTTGCTTGTGAGTTTTGAAAGAGAGCTTGAGCTTTGAGCTTGAAGATGATGATGGATGTGGATGTAGTGAAGGTTATGGACTATGGAGAGTATGTTCTTCACTTACTCTTTCTATGAGGAAGAAAGGAAGCAAAGAACAATGAAGGAGAAGAAGACAAAGGATGGCTTGGCTTTATGAAGCTACCCCTTTCTTAATGGTGCTAACCCTTTGCAAATGAATGCAAAGGGGGTATTTATGGAGGAGGGAGGACTGAAATCAGCCTGCCCTTAGGGGCTGTTTGGATGGCCAAACATTGGAGGAAGCTCCCATGCATTTAATGCATGGGACTTGGCTTGATGGAAGGTGTAGGAGAGAGAAGGGAACAGTTTCTGGCCGAAGTAATGATCAGGGGGCTGCCAGCTGACGTCAGGCGGCTATAGAAGCTCCCGCCCAGCTGGCTGAAAAGGTTGATTTGACTGGTGCTGACTGGCGTGCGCCACATGTTGAGTGGCGTGCGCCACATGTTGAGTGGCGTGCGCCAGAGAGTGGTAGTGACTGACACGTGGCAGTGGTTCCTGCGCACGCTAGTCCACCACCGGCGTACTCCAGCAGGGTTTTGTTGAGGCCATTTGGTTCTGGCTTGAGGGTTCGACAAGGGTTTGAAATGGGTTTGGACGAGGTTCGGGACGCTCAAAGCTCAAACTCATCAAACAAACTCGGTATGTTCTCGACCTTAATCATCATTGGGGAATCAAAGACCATAAGTAAACTAATCCGGACCGTCCAGAATAGGGTGTCTACAGGTATCTGTCGAGATGATGCAATAGCATCTGTTTTCTCGTTCTCTTTATTTTCTTGGAGTCTTCATGTAACAGAATGAACTTTTGAAATTGAATGGTTGCTCGCAATAAAAAAAATGGCAAGTACCTTAACAGAAAAAAGAAATCATAGTTTCTTTCTCTTTCAAAATCAAAAAAAGAGAACAAAAATTCTATAGGACAATAAATAGTAAATAACTATATGCCACCAACCAGGTAGGATTATGAATCACTTATATTCCACCAAACTAGAAAAACACCTAAACTCAATAATTAGTATCACCCATTCCCAAATACGGCAGAGTAAAAATTCATCTTAGGGACCACAAAATGAAAAAAATATCAAGACAATTCATAACAGAGGTTGCTAAAAACTGTTCATGAAGTCAAACATAAGCTGAAATCATAACTAACGAAAAATAATTCAAGTCCTCCGTATTTATTCATTAAAAAATAAGTATAAATGCCCATAAGATGCTCAAAACAAGTACTAAGAATGAGGCAAAAGGAAGTAGTGACTGATTAAGCACAAGAATGTAAAATGATCCTTTCAGGGAGTAAAGGTCTTTTGAAAGTCTTAAAGCCAATCATGGGTCAAAGTCATTTCAAATGCAACAAACTTGACCATTACGTTTTAAAATTTCCAAATATTACATACTTTCAAGAACTTCCAACAATATACTCAGTTTAAAAACACCTTTCAGATTAAGCATGTGTATTACAATGACAAAATCTACACTTGTATAGGAAAATAGTTGAGGAAAAGCATTGTTTAGTGGGGTCCAACAGCTCAAACTATAATAAAAGTGATTCAAATTCAAACCACACAGGTATCATACTGAGAGAAAAGCATCAATTGCTCAGTGTTGACCTTCCTTGTCGTTCTTTGCCACTAACATTGATATCAACAAATAAACATGCAGACATGTGGACACATTAGAGAAACGCATATCAAAAAGTGAACATAAGAGAAATCAATAACAATGAACAAGCCTTAAATTGCAGCTCGAGCTGGCAACTAAGTATTGAGATTTACTTCAACAGCACTCAACACATACCACTCTCCCTGCAATAGGAGATAGTGCCAATCCAGCAGCACTAGCCACAATTCCTGCTACAGGAAATCCTTTACACCAGCAGGAATAATAGTACAAAGCTTGAATCTGCTCAAACACAGGACACAATCTTCAGCATAAATTCCAGGGTAAAGTAAGACTATAAGAGAATGCAATACGAAAAAGAATGAGACTGGACAAAGATGGCTGGCGTAAAAAATAGTGACTAGTTAGACGCAATAGTGTAATCCCCGACTATGTGCGTACAACAATAGTTCCCATTTTTGGACACTATGCCCAAAAAATAGAGAGCGGGGAAAGCAAAACAAGCCAAAACTACAAACGAAACTCAAGTAGCTCATATGTTATGCTACATTTGTCTGCATCAACCATTAGTATTTGTACAACAGCAATTTGAAGTTTCATCCTTATTATCTTGTTCTCCCCAAATGCAACACACACCCATAGGGAAGCCCACAAAAACCCATTCTCTCAAGCACACACAAACACCTTCGAATAATTCACGTTCCACACAAATCGAAGACTCTCAAAGAACGATTCACATACAATCACTCATACTCCCTGTTTCCAGAGCCACAGACCCTCACTCAACCAGATAAAGATTGTAGGAGGAGCACCCTCAAACAAATATCCAACTACCCACTATCACAAACATCGATGAGCATCATACACTCATGCTCATTGATTCTCTGTGTCCAAGGGAACCACAAATATACTAGCTAATCCTCCTTATAGCACAGTGAGAAGAACTTGTTTTGGGTTAGGCTGGCGGAAGTTGATGCCCAAAACCTCATTCAAGCAGCTCTATGCAAGTGCATCTTTGTGATCTATCCATGAAGCACAATACAAAAATAACAAATCAAGTACTATTATGATCTACCGAATTTTCAAACGAAAGAACATGCCCAAAGAGAAGAGGAAAGCTTGATAAAAACTAGGGGTAAAAAGAGAAGAGGAAAGCTTGATAAAAACTAGGGGTATGGAAACTTACTCGAGTTTTTTTTTTTTTTTTCAATCGTCATACATCAGCGAGGGTTAGTGGGGGTGTTAGAGTTAGCACGGAGTCCAGAAGCTATCCATAGCTTGGGACCCCAAGGGTGTTGCTCCAGCAGGAGTCGAACCCAGGACCTCCCCCTTAGGGGAGAGATGACATACCAACTACACTGGGCAGTGGTTGTCAAACTTACTCGAGTTGAAACACCGAGATTTGAAGCTGTAAGATAAATGCAGCCGAAAAAAAATCTTTGTTCTGCTTCTCCTCCCTGGATCCATTGTGATTGATTCGCTTAATCCTTCGCCCAAGGGAGTCGCCCTATGAAGCACGGATACTCTATTTTGGCCTCCGTATCACGTACCGTACGCGTATCGGATACGGATACGCTCGGATACGCTCCGGATACGTATCCGATACTTTTTTAGAGTATACGATTTTTTATTTTATTTTTTGGTATCCGGATATGTTCGGATACGCTTGGATACGTTCGGATACGTTTCGGATACGCTCGGATACGTTTCAGATACGCGCGGGGTAAATATGTTATTTCTTAAAAAAATATGGGTTAAAGTGCAATTAGGGCTATATATGTTTCTTTTACCCTATCGATCAAAATCTGAAACGATGAAACGAAGAAAAGGTAGGAAGAAAGACGGTGATTTCCTCTCATCTCTCTCTGACCTGCTCGTCTCTCTCTCCTCCCTTGTCTCTCTCTTTCTCTCTCCTCTCATCTCTCTCACTGTGTTGCTGTACAGTATGTATGTGTAATTGTGTATGTATATATATATATATATTACATATATATCTCGCCCCCCTCTCTCTCTCTTGTCTGAGACTGAAACCCTCATAGATTTACATATATACTCTGTTTTTTTAACAGTCAGACACTTTTCAAAATTATATATATATATATATAATATATTTTTTATTTAATTTTATATTCAACGTATCCCCTAACGTATCGTATCCTAGTTTTTGGAAAAATCACGTATCCACGTATCCGTATCGTATCGTATCCGTATCTCGTATCCGTATCCGTGCTTCTCAGTCGCCCAAAGAAACAAATTGAGAAGGAACATGCAAAGATGTTTTCAGAAACACGTCATTTGTAGTATGTCTTGCGTCGTGTTCATAAACTCCTTCCCCACGCCTATTATCTCCTCTCAAAGTATATGCATCATATCCACTACCTTAATTTTTGAAATGCAACTTGCCTTTCATATGATATTGAATAATTTTATTTTGTCCACAGAATTATTTGGACAACTGGAGACAATACTTCATTATGATATCTCTACATAGAGATGATGCAACAGAGGCTACAGATGAACAAATATATTTCAATTAACATTTCAATTTCCGTGTTGCATGCAATGCATAGAATGGTAATTATCGAACCTTTGCCATAATGCGAATTAAAAAGGATGAAGCCAACAACCTTGAAGGGGAATCAAAGCCCATCCAATCACAGCACCAACAACTAAGACATTATGGGAACAACTAAAGTAACCTCTAAAAGAGCTCCCAAAACAACTCCAAAAGCAACAGCTACAAACAAGGCTAATGCATCAATAAAGAGAGAGCAAGACACGAACGGAGAAAATAAAGGAATCCAGAAAAAAATCCACCAGAGCACCTAAACAAAAAGTACAAGAAATTATACATTCCGAAATATGTAACGCATAAACAATATTTCTGAACTCATGAAATGAAAACACCGAGAAAAGTCATAATGCAGAAACAACATAGCAGATCCAAAAAAAAAAACAATGGAGGACTTAACCCAACAAACGCATCTACTAGCATCCATGTAAGTAAATAAAACACGAATTGTTCACAGCAGGCTAAACTATCAGCCCGCCAAATTTTTACTAGATATACTAACACCCTGGTGTCTTAGGAGATGTAATCGGCACAAATAACCACAACTATTAGAAGTAAATTAGGAGTCGCAACAGTTACAAGCTACAAGTTGGCCAAACATAACCTGTGTTGCATGACTCTCCTATGAGTATAAAGTGCATGTGCCACACACTCTACTCTCAAACAAGGGTATGGGATGGGTGGCTACCATGTTTATTTGGACATGTAGAGTACAAACATATTCTACAAATCTTTATTTCCACTTAACTAGCATAGAATCCCTATGGCATGCATGAAATGCCCCCAGGCACATATTAAAAATCCTTTATTCCAAAAAACAAATGAGATAGATGAATACTTTGCGATGTCCCCGTGTCCTTCAAACGTGAATACCCGAGTCCATGTAACATAGCTTGTAAGTATACAGGCATCATTTTTTTGGTTCCATGACAAAAAATAGGTCTAAAACCCTAATCACCTCAACTCATATTCTCTATCTACACCTCTGTTGGTCTGTATGTGTGCGTGAGAGAGAGAGAGTGTACCTGAGACAAGATGAGGGCGGAGAGATGAGACTTCCCTTCCGCAACCTTCTTCGTTTACCCCATGAATCAAAAACATAGATAATCGAAATCTGGATATCCTGAAACCCTAACAGGTAAAACCAATCAGCAATGTATATCCTAAAACCATAACAGGGGAGTAAAAGAATCGATAACAGTTAGGGCAAACATACGATTGGAGAATTCAGAAGCGACCTTCTGGAAGGCCTCCCATTCCGACGTACGCCCAAGACTCCCCATTCCCACGTACGGCAGCCTTCGTATAGCAGTAGCACATCTCCTCTCTCTCTATCCATTCCCACAGTTCTAGGGTTTGTTTCGCAGAGGAGAGACTCTAAGGACTCGGCTATGGCCTGGCCGGACACCATTGTTGTTGCTGCCCTTCACTCTCATTGTTCATCTACTACTAACGTACTCGCCAGATCTCTCTCTCTCTCTCTCTTCGTCAACAAAAAGCAGTGATTAGTTTCAGAGATTAGTCGAGTCGGCTAGGTAGGCGTTGAGGCGATATGTAGGTCTTCCGTGTTTGGGCAACAAGTACAACTAATAAAGGGTTTGCTTTTCATAAGCCAAACGGGACCAATGGACGGTTTTTTTTTTTTTTTTTCACAGAACAATGGAAGGTGATAAATGAAAAGATTATTCCTTGGACGGGAAGGTCACATGTATCTCCTCGGATTTGACACAAATAATAGTATAAGCCCATAGATTTAAATAATTATGTATCAAAATGACATGTCCCTCGTAAAACATAAAATAAGTACTTATAAGAACCTTAGCGAAATGAGGTCTTATCCGTTAGACTACCTTGAACTTGAATAACCATATTCAACTTTCAAGGTTAAAAAAAAAAGGGGAATTTGCACTTACACCCCTTGTACTATCACCAATTTGCACATACACCCTTTATACTTCAAATTTAGGCACTTACACCCTCTGCACTTTGGACTGAAGTGCAACAGTTAGAAAATTAGTTAAAATGGATGGAAAAGCTATTGGCGGGAAATTTCCCTCCAAAATGAAGGGAAAAATGCTTGAACTAACCCTAATAGCCATTTATAAGCCCCGTCAAACTCCCCTTCCCAAAAATAGAGCATCCAAACCCCTCCCTTCCCCTAACCCACTCTCTGACCCTGTTCTACTAACAATACCTCTCTCTTCTCTCACGAGATGTCTTCTCAAACATTAAAAAGTCCATCAATTTCAAGCAAACCGCAACGGCAAATTGGATGCATACTTTGGCTTGAAATTGATGGGCTTCTTGATGTTTGAGAAGACATCTTGTGAGAGAAGAGAGAGTGTGGGTTAGGAGAAGGAAGGGGTTTGGATGCTCTGTTTTTTGGAATGAGAGTTTGACAAAGCTTATAAATGGCTTTTAGGGTTATTTTGGGCATTTTCTTCCTCGTTTCTCCCGTCAGTAGCTTTTCCATCCATTTTAACGGATTTTCTAATAGTTGCACTTCAGTCCAAAGTACAGGGGTATAAGTGCCTAAATTTGGAGTATAAGGGGTATATGTGCAAATCAGTGATAGTACAAGGGGTGTAAGTGTAAATCCCCCCTATATGGAACAAAGTGGATTAACTGGCCACTGGAGTAATGAGAATATCTTTTTTTACAGAGGATACTGTGAAAATGGGTTTACGGAGCCCAATCGCATGCATCCGAAGTGTTTTTGAACGGTCCGAATTAAAAACCAATTTTGAGGGGTAAATTTTTTTTTTACCGGCCAAAATTGAAAAGCAATCTCAACCATTGATTTCGAAAATAGACAGCTGTGACTAGACGAATTCGTGAAAAAATTGTTAACGGCTCCGCCGTGAATAAGTTTCTCTTCTGGAGTAATACTAGCCGCATCTCCTGTATAAACAAAGATTGGGGAAGCTATTTCTCCCCCACCATGGCTGACGGAACAGAAAAATTGAAGGTTACGGTTAGGGTCTTCTTGGAAGGAAGCCACGAAGGTTTTGCCTTCAACCGATCTAATTTCAACAAATTGGCTACAATTAAATCTGCGTCGTGGACCAGCCTTTTTTTAATTTGGAATATTTCACATTAGCACGCAACGAGAAGACTGCAACCGTAATACTCCATTTACATTTCAACGAGTACCATATTACAATAGAAGTATAGAACGCATGAACTCTCTCTCTCTCTCTCTCTCTCTCTCTCTCTCTCTTACAAAAATAATCAACTCACCCACCTAAATTTGTAAAAAGCTACTACTCGCCAAGAAAAAATAAAAGGAAACACAAGAAAAGCTGCAACAGAAACACAAGAAGAAGCTATTGACTTACAAGCTAATACAACAAAAGGTAAAAAAATTATACCACACATGCACCTCATACTCAACCAGCAGCAGTAGTACACAAGATACAACGCATCCGCAGCCCCCCTGAGGCAGTATCATCGTCATCCTCTTCGTCATCAACATCGCCATTACCATACTCGTAATACGACAACGCACTTCCGGAGGCGGGGCTTTTCCCTTTTTTGCTACTAACCGAATTGGTAGAATCCGAAAGACAAGTCGTGTGATAGGCATGACAACAAAAGAACGCGACTATAGATACGTTCTGTATAGAGAAGGGATCGAAACAAATGCAACACCTTCCCCCTCCCCTTGTCTTTGACTTAACCTCCGTAGTTCTCATATTGGGTGAATGCTCATTTGACTTAGAAGCCATATTGTCGTCCCTTTTGGCACGCGCTTCGTCTTCTTCGTCGGTTAAGTAAATTGCATGCCTTGCTTCTTTGTAATATTTGACTAGAAGGTTAACACAATCTGCCTGCCATTTTTCCAGTTACTCCAAATCGTCAACCATCGGAAATAAAGAGAGGAAAGAGAGGAGGAATCATACATACATGCGTGTACCTTTAAAATATCATTACATCCATGTCTGAGAGAAGTTTCTGTCCTGTAGTCCGTTATGATTTTGACAAGACGATCCCTCAGCCTGAAAAGGAATTTTATATCAAATACAGGTCCAGTACTAGTTCAGAAGATGGAGAGGTTAAGGAAATTGGATTGATTCGTTACTCCCATGAAACATAAAGACTAAAAGAACTACAATGTGTTCATAACCAAGGCAAGAAATTATCACAAAGGAGTGAATGAGAGTTTATAAACAGAATCGGAACAACCACCCTACGGGTAGGGGAGCATAAAAAAATTCAAACAAAAAAGTACAGAAAAAGGAAAAAACAAGGAATCACAAATCTAATGAGGCACAATTCTATAAATTTGGTATAATTTTAAGAGTCTGCAAAACCACCACCAACAGGCCTAGATACTAGTCACAGGAGCTCACAACGCCACAGCATTAACAGTGTGTTTGTCAAATTTGGAATTGTTGCCAGTTGGAGGTTTGCTTCCATGCACTTACACTATATCCATTTCCTTTATCCTCCATCAATACGACCTCTTCCAAATATAAATGGCCTCAGTTAACGCAGCATAAAAATGTGTGCTTTCAGGTCATGCGTCAGTGCCTATTCAGGTATGACACTTGTCCTTCAATATCACCAGGGGTTTGAGACTTGTCCTTCCCAACCTTTTCACAATAGCAGTAAAAAGGAACAAATACCTATGAAATTGTACACAATGTTTGCAACCAACACCAGGATGACAATATCAGATTATTAGCATCAAATGTTTACTGATCAAGCTCCTAAGACATAAAGCAGTCACGCGGGCAATAAGTATGCAGAGTACCAACTGTGAATACATCAGAAGCCAATTTCAAACTGACCCATCACTGATAGATAGCGCAGCAGGTGGGTTACTGTCTTATAGTTGCTTCCAAGTTCCAGCGATGTGACAACCATGCCCTTTAACAAGTTATCGACCTTCTATTGAAACAATCTCTTTCAACCATGAGGAGAACTCAACAAGAAGGAACCGTGTGATAAAACACCAACTGTTGACACTAGGAAACAAAACAACCCCTAACGAGAACAGATTGAGGTTACATAAAAACTATATTGCAATCACACTAACCGAGGTATCTCCAAGCCATTGGGAACCATATTTACAATGTAGAGAGGATCAAGATGGCCAACAGTGTGCTCCAGCAACACTCCTACCTGCCAATCAGCAGAAATATGCTTCATGAGTTTCAAAAAGGAGCACCTGATGTGCCTACAGATTGTGTTTTGAAGAGCATTTGATCAGCAAAATGAATCCAACAAAGTACCATTTCAGGCTTATGGAGACACTGGTTTATCAACTCTTCCCAAAGGTCGTCATCATGCTGCATACTTACAAATTCTATGGCCTGTACAAAGTGTTATCCCATCACCAACAAAATTAAAATAAAATACGGATAAAATTCCATAGACAAAATGGCAGGTACCTCTGCAATATCCCCTAATTTATTTATGATGACTGCAAGAGCTTGTTTCGAATTTCCCATTCTCCCCAGGATGAAAACTTGCTCTAGCAAAAGATCCCTTTTGACGCAAATTTCATACGCCTGAGAGGAGATAGCAGGGTTGTGCAGGGCTTATTGAGGAAGCATAAAAATATTGCATGGAGCTTAATTCATAATGCCACAGACTGCACCAACCTTCTCAAGTGTATAGTGTTGACTACTGCGAAGAAACGGAAGCAACATTTTTGGATCGAAGTCTGCATAAAGCTCCACCTAGAACAGTCAGTCAATAATGGCACAGAAATGTTAGATCTTTGTACAACATAATATAAAATAGTGATTCCGATGAGAACATTTGATGACTATGTTTCTTAAGTAACTCTTCTTATTACTTCACGCCATTTTGACACCATGCCGAAGAGGTATGGGAAACTAGTGATGACCCTCTTCTACTCAGTATGCCAGACAATCCAGAGATTAACAAACATAAAATTGAACAGTCATACGAATATAATCAAACTCTCTTTCCATATACCTGCATATCATGGAGGTCCCTTCCAGCATGTGGGTTAGCTTCAAAAAGAGAATGCAGATATAGATGTAAATAGTATCTTGAATTACACATATCCCCCGCAGCCAAAAGTTGTGAAACAACTTCAGATGGAGTGATTAAGTCCCTTTGCTGGGTCAACAACGGTACCGCACGTTTGCAATCTATCATCATCAATTGGACAGCCTGCAAATTGATAACAGAAGATTCATAGAATCATCCAAGGTGCAAACAATAATCATAATGTGAAAATTTGGAATAATGAAAAAGCAGTGTTGTCTTTCCCTTTTCTCTGTTTTTGCACTAAGTAACAACTTTCAATAAGCAGAAGCACTCTGGGAACAGCAATTTAGCATGCCTGTGATAAGCAACATTTTTACATAATATGGTACTGAAACATACCTTTTCACGAATTGCATTATGTAAGTCATGTTTCTCGATGAAGTCAAACACATCTGGCTTCATAAGCTGAAGAATAAAACAAAATGACTGATAAGGAATCACCCAACGCAATGTTTCGATATAAAGAGGACAACCAGAGCTGATTCATGGTGCATCCAGTGAGTGCATCATGTTTGAGCAGTGGCTAGGTTGTTGTATGAGCAAAATTTCGCATTGAATCCATATACAGAGCACTTACATCAGCATATAGTGAAAAAGCATTTTCGTATTGCCCATCAATTACGTACAACTCTGCCAGTGCCTGACAAGGTAAAGCAATGCTGAATGGGAAAAGACACAATAACTTAAATCCACATATATCAATGGGAGGTTGATCATATTAACCTCTTTAAGCACATCAGTCACGGATGAAGTATTAAGCTGAGGTTCTATAGCTGAGATAACAGGCAAGGTAGAATATAGTGCAGATGGCCAAGATTTGACAGTTGACAAGAGATCCTTGTGGAAAGATGGATTTGTTGCCAGAGCAACAAGAGCAACCTGTGCAATAATAAACGCACTGAGACCCTTATTCTCACTTTAGCAAGCCCAAATTGCATATCAAGTACCAAATTAAGTTTAAAGGAACTGTTGTAACTTGCGTACCTCATAAGCAGTATCACGTAACCTTGGGTTCTCAGTTGGTATGTATGGGACGAGTACAGGAAGTTGACGAAGATGAGCAAAGTGGAAAACCCATCTGTGAGAAACACCCACCTCCAGTTATTAAAAATAAAATACAGAAGAAATGTAAGATGATTCATGTATTTAGTACCTCTCCCATGCCGAAGCAGATCCTTGAAGCAATTTGGGACATAAAGATGCCGCTTCAGCATACTTCCTTTCCACAATCAAATGATCCAGATATCTTGAGCCCACCTGAATGGATAATGCACAAACCAGATCAAAATTCCTTAATGACACCATAATAGAACATACTGTAGGAGCATCTCCACTGACAAGCTAGACAAGCTATAAGAGCATCTCCAATGGTGGGTGCCATTTTTGTGGGTGCCAAAGCCAAATTGCCAATGCTACAGTGTTTTGGGCACCCACATCTGGCCAAACTGCTCCAGTGGTGGGGGAGCCAAAATTTGGCACCCTTCCTCAACCTTTTTTTTAACTAACTTTTACCTTTTTTTTAACTAACTTTTACCTTTTTTTTAACTAACTTTTGAAATATCAATTAATTTTGTATATACAACTATTGTTTAACCACCTTCTAACCAGGATTTTATGTTCCTTCTCTCTCTCTTTCACGCACACACCAATCGCTCTCCAACTCTCTGAATCTCTCTCCGGCAGAGATTTATAGGCTAATTTCTCCGGCAGAGGTACGTGAAAATTTCTGGAGAAAATCTGAAATTTTTTTAACAAATCCAGCATCTCCATGGCCGGAGGTATGGGCTCCCATGGGCGCCAATTTCTCTGACACTTTTCTTTTAGAAATCAAGATCGGTATCCATGATTTGGTAGTTAACCAAATGGGAGGGGATTTGGTAGCTGAAGATGGGAGGGGAAGCCTACGTGGCACAAATGGCCAAGGCCATTTTCCACACCTACTCTTCTTCTATCTTTCATTTTCTTTTGATATTTTTGTGGGAAGAATAGAATGTTGTATTTTGGCTCAAGAATCCTGTGTGGCCCGTTGATCCTTGATTCGAGTTCCTCCTCCGTTGGTTCAAGGGTTGCCTAGCCTTCTCGTCCTAACCTGCACAGTGAACGCACGACTAAGACCTGTCCGGGGTTGCCCGGCAAGGCCCTCCGGCGAGAGGATGAGAATGTGCAGAGAGTAAAGCAAGAGACTAGGGTTTAAGTGTGTAGAAGCATGTATCTCTTAGGGTTGCTATCATTTGGTATTTAGAGTCTGCTTGACTTGCTCTCCAAGTACGGGCATGTGCCTTGCACGGGTCGGCTGACGTCATCGTGACGTCACCGATGAGATGTGGTAATCGTTTTGGTGTGAGCTGGCACCCCCATGTGTGCCCATCATTATCTCTTGGCATAACTGCTTCAGCACGTGGGGAGACACGCGGCATCATGGTTGGCCGAGCTTCACCCTCAACCGAGCTTGAGGGTAGGTGATTTGTAGGGGAAAATAGATGACGGAGTCACTGGCCTTGAGGGTAGCCGAGCTTGACGATTATCTCCTTGAGCGGGTTGTGAGGTGGACGCATCATCGTTCATTGCCATACCCCGGTTATAGCTGAGCCAGGGATTAAGCACGGCCACCCGTCTCGACTCTAACCTCGGTCCGAGCTTCTCAGATGCGGGGTTCGAGCCGTCAGGTTCGGCCTACTACAAATCCCAACTCCCACCAACCAACTAGCCTGGTTAATGCAGCTCCCCAACTTATTGTGGAACTTATTTTTTTATGGCTTTTAAATTGTTGGTTTGGTTTGGCTTTTACGGGGTTTTTTTTTTGGTGGAACTTAAATGTGTGATTTTAACCAATTTCTCATAGTGTTATATTGCAAATTTTATTTGACCAATTTCGGGCTTTTATCTTGTCACAATATAGACTAATCTGTTTTTGAAAAAAACCATTAAGATGACAGGGGTGAAGACGAAATGCTTCTACTGCAGGCTTCCTTCCAGACTACAAACCAGTGGAGGGAGACTTGGGAGATGGTCTTAAAACCAGGTGGAGATTGTCATGTTATTTTAATGGGAAAATTTTACAAATGGTCCCTCTAGTTTGCATGAATTCTCATTTTCGTCTCTCTAGTATCAATTGTGTTACTTTTAGCCCTATAATTTGCATTCTGTCTCAATTTCGTCCCTCTCGCTTACGGCGTTAATGAAACAAACGGAATTGGAGGACAAAATTGACATTTCCCTCACAGAGGGACTAAATTGAGATTTCGTGTAAACTAGAGGGACTATTTCTACAATTTTATTTTTTACTTTTGTTTTTGTAAATAAATTTAAAATACATCATATGTAATATATTATATATATCACAAAAAAATGAGAAAATTCGAAAAGCAACCTCTATGTTAAATGTCTTAGTATTGTATTTTTTTTTGGAATTGAATTTTCACTTTCGTTATTTTCTTTGTCACATGATTAAAAAGAAATTTTTTTTCAGTAGTATTTAGAAATCTTGTAATTGTGTTTAATTAAGCAATGAAATACTATTGAATATTAAGAGATCAAATACATTAAAATATGGGTATAAGTGTATTTATTTTGGGACTTACTCACAAGATCACTCATATAACAAATAAATATGGATTTTGAACATTTTTTTTATCGGGTGAAAGATAAGGAGATTATAATAACATGATACAAAGACATTAGCTAAGTGGTTGATTTGTGCATTTTCTAATATTTTTGTAATTTGTAATGAAATATAAATTTTTTCAATAAAGTTTGATTACCCAATAAATAATAGTGTTTCATTGCTTAATTAAACACAATTACAAGATTTCTAAATACTACTGAAATTTTTTTTCTTTTTAATCATGTGACAAAGAAAATAACGAAAGTGAAAATTCAATTCCAAAAAAAAATACAATACCAAGACATTTAACATAGGGGTTGCTTTTTCGAATTTTCTCATTTTTTTGTGATATATATAATATATTACATATGATGTATTTTAAATTTATTTACAAAAACAAAAGTAAAAAATAAAATTGTAGAAATAGTCCCTCTAGTTTGCACGAAATCTCAATTTAGTCCCTCCGTGAGGGAAATGTCAATTTTGTCCTCCAATTCCGTTTGTTTCATTAACGCCGTAAGCGAGAGGGACGAAATTGAGACAGAATGCAAATTATAGGGCTAAAAGTAACACAATTGATACTAGAGGGACGAAAATGAGAATTCATGCAAACTAGAGGGACCATTTGTAAAATTTTCCCTATTTTAATATCAAGTGGGATTTTAGCAACCAAACTGAATTTTTTTTTCGTGGTTGCAGCACACTGTCAAGTACATCTGTGGAGTTCTGATTCACGAAGGCTCTCATGAAGCAAGAAAAGCCGCCCCTCATGGTGTGCTGCAGCCAACCCCTTCTGCATGCAGCTACGGAGGCCTTGGCTGCATAAAGACAGAGCTCGATGATTTCTTGGAGAGGGTAGCTTTCCTCCACTCCTATATTTCTTACTACGATTATGATTTATCATTCACCGAGGATTAGCAGTGTTTTTCTATACTTTCTGACTCAGTTCATCAGAGAGGAAGAATATGGGCCCTATAAACATCTTGGCTTGCTCAGTTCTTTGCCTGACGATTGGGAGACACTGATGGTTTCTCTCAGCAATTCGGCACCAAATGGGAAGTTGACCATGAGCATGGTCAAGGATGTGCTATTCAACGAAGAGGCAAGGAGGAAGGAGATGGGCACAACCATCCACAATGGCACGCAGGCCCTTGTGGGCAAGGGGAGGGGTAGAAGTCAAGGAAGGGCTGGCGGAAGTTCCAATCAGAAGGAGATCTGCATCCAGGGGTCGCACGTTTAGCTACTATGGTTGTGGCCAGGAGGGGCACATCAGGTGGAATTTCCCCAAGAACAAAGCAGAAAATGGGAAGGACCAGAGGCAGCGACCGTCTCGGATCTTGAGGATCAAGAAAAGGCTTTCCTAGTCACTACAGCAGGCATGGAGATCGAGAGATCAGACTGGGTGTTAGACTCAGGGTGCTCACATGTGCGCTGACAGGAGGAGTTTCGCAAGTTACGAGGCATACGATGGAGGGGTTGTCAGAATGGCGCAAAGGGACAGTCTGGTTTCGTATGTCAGATGGGAGAAGGGTGAAGCTCACAAATGTCCGACATGTTCCAGGACTGAAGAAGAACGTAATTTCTCTCGGAATGCTGGACTCAAAAGGCTGCAATTTCCTGGCAAGTGAGGAAGCGCTAAGAGTTTCTAGGGGAGACAGTGGAGAGCTCCAAGGAAAGAAAATTGGTCAGCTGTACAGGTTGGAAGGGAGTGTTTTGCCAGGTGGAGCTACTGTCAGACGCAGGTCAAACAGTACAGGAGGGGGGCAGGGTAGATAAGGAGCAAGGAGGTCGCAACGACGCACACGAAATAGGCACAAGAGAAGTCACAGGGCCCAAGGCGATTCTCAAGCCGAGACAGTAGCTACAAATGGTATGCGGGGGCTCCAAGAAGTTTATCGGGGAGCTCAGAGCACTGAGACAAGGTTGTGTTTAAAGTGTTGTACAGCACCGGCAACCACGACGACAACCATACGAGTTTCATTTGCTCCAGGACTTGTTTGTGACGGATACACCTCTGGAAGTATGCATGCAGGTTTTAAGGAGGTGGAGTTACAACCAGCAAAGTGATGATCTTTGCACAGCACCTTGGTTGGGGGTGCGGACGCCCAACGGTGAAGGGCGTACGATACCGCGGGCACCCCTATTGAGGTGGAGTGCGGTTATTGGTAGTTCTCTGAATCGGGGTAGTGTCAAGTCGTGGATTTTTTGCCAAGGTGGAGATTTGTTGTACTTTGGCTCAAGAATCTCAACTCCCACCAACCAACTAGCATGGTTAATGCAGCTCCCCAATTACCATCTACTTCTCTTAATGAGGGAAGGGTGTAGAAAGCTCCATGGGAGCTTATAAATAGCCATGTTGCTCAGCCATTTGGGTGTGGTAGAAATCTGTGAGTGTGTGAGCTGTGAGGGTGAGACGGAGGGAGAGAACCAGAGGTGTGAGAGTGTGTGAGTTGTATTGACCTCTGGCATGTGGTGCTCCTCCTCGGTGAGAGTTTTTTGTAACCTATTGTTTGAATAGTGGAAATTTTCTCTCTCAATCTGGTTTGTGTTTGTGTGTGCTTGGTTCATGGTCTTGGTTTGGCACAACATAGAAGACACCGCGTTACCATCACTAGAGCAACGTTGCCAAATATAGCATCTTGATACTGTAGCATAACAAAATCTGGCTTTGGCATGGCCATTCTAACACAAAGCACTGGAGATGTTCTGATGAACTCCAAAGGCTGCAATTGAACCCATATCCCAGATAAACCTATATCCCTATAGGCTTCAATGAACCAATATCCCTTATGAACCAGATGATGAATGGCATATATTTCAGGCATCAATTGGGTGATCAAGAAGTAACCCAAATTTAGTGAAAGTGACAATATAGAAATAGTTTATAGTCAGAATTTAAGAAAATTGAACGAACTTTAGGTCACTATATAATGCTTTTCCGATGAAAAAAGAGGAAACCAAAACATAATAATTTTACACCGACATTCTTTGATATATGAGCATGAGAACAAACAAAAAGATGTAACCCACCAATTACTTCTAAGGATGTAGTAAGACACAAACAGACAAACAAATCACAAAACAAAAGTACCTCGTCAAGAAGTTCACTCCGCCCCTGTCCAGCTTCAACTGCTGCTAAAGCTTTTTCATGCCATCCATGCTGAAGAAGCCAGGAAATATGATCTTCTGCATCCCTAAAAATCAACAAGATATAGCAAGCTTCAGATTATCCGGGAAAGTAGGCAAGACGGATGCAACTAAACATTGCAATTAGTAAAGGAATCCAAATTAACCTTTTAAATCCCATAATTTCTCTATCAAGACGACTAAAAAGCAATTACAATACCTTGGGCATTAAAACTCGTAAAAGTAAGAATTTTTTGACCTCAACTTAATCACTATATTTTGTAAGCACCTAAAATAAAGAATTTTTTCTTCTAAAGCAGCTGAGTTTTGTTTCAGTTTGATATAGCCAATAAGGATGATACATAGGAAGGGTATACGAAAGGCCCTCGCCACGGGGCATGAACCAGGGGGCCCATGACCCGCCGGTATAAATCCTTCCCTTCCATATCACTCCAAACAAGCAAATGCTTTGGGCTTCATGTCCCTCTATCTCCTAATGCAAGGGACCCCTCCATGGAGCCTTCAAGTATACAGCAGATACTTAATGAGATCCCAACAACAAACTGGGTTGGGAGTAGAGCCTAGGTAATTTGCTCGGAACCAAAGGAGGCTTGTGGTGTGAAGACTAGAGCAATGGGGCTGTTACGGCTTGCCCTTTACAATGGGAGCTCCACCATCACCGATCATAGAGAGAGGGGGTGCTATCAAGATGATGCGGAATGTTAATGTACTAGTCGCCGGAATCAAGTTTGTGTGTGCCTCTCTCCCCTTCTCTCTTTCTTGTCCATCACAATGGGGCTGTTACTGCTTGCCCTATACAATGGGAGCTCCACCTTCACCAATCATAGAGGGATGGGGTCCTATCAAGACATCTGACATCTCGAAGCACGTATCATACCCACCGCCTGACAGCTCCATGATACAAATTCCCTCAAGATCTGCAAGCTCGGGTCTGGCCCTAGGGTTTGCAATGGAGGTTCTATCACCTCCAACCCACTGAGCCAATGAGGGGACTCTCTCTCCCCCCCCCAATAGATTTCCCAAGTGCAAATAAATATACTCCTCACTTCACGAATAAGAATCAAAAGATAGTATACCAATTTCCCATACTAATATCCACATTTCACCATATCATGAAGTAAACTAACTGGGAAACAATAAGTGACTATGGAATTCCCAAGTGCAAATAAACATTTTCCTTACTTCACAAATAAGAATCAAAAGATTGCATACCAACTGATAAAATCAATCCAGAAAAAGTGAAAAATCACATTTACTAGAAACTAAGAAGGGGATAACAATCGATACTGACCTAGGTTTTGCAATAACGACATCCTTTGGGGAGACAATATAGTATAATGGCTCATCACCAGCAGCCCACTGACCACCTGCATAGCTGCTACCTACAAAGAAATGCACAAGTATTACAGCTGTTTTGTGCAAATCAACAGATTCTACTATTATTTTACCTGAGAATGGAGCATGAGCAAGAGAATAGTCCTTTGCCTTGTAATGCTCAAACCCGTGGACAGGTAGCGCATCTGTTGCAAGCTCATCGTTGTTCCAGGTGACTACACGCACCTCTGGTCTCTGAGCATTTCCCTGCTTAAAAGAAATTCACAAAACTAAAACTTATCGCGGCTTTCTCACTAGCATATATTGGGAGCACAACCTACTGTCACCAACCTAACTATATACATGATATACAATTTGGTGTGAATCTTCTATTATATTTTTGGCGGGCTAAAGACCAGAAACTAAACCATAAAAGGTCATTAAAGCAACACTAAGAAAACAGAAAGTCCATGATTAACAGTAATTAAGGATGGATTATAAACAGCATGAAACAAATGAAGAAAACCAATAGGAAGAAGAGGCTAATATAATTATAGAACCAAACAAATACAAAAGACAATTAAAATTAGACAGCTCTGAATCACTTGTGCCTCCACATGAAGCTGAGGGTGGTCAATTGAATACTTTCACGTGACAAAGGGCAAAGATGTTATAATGACATTATTCAATTTAATAGCGACATGAACAACCTTGAAAAATAAGGAACACACTGGAAAACATTGAGATCCTAACTAACCCACCTCATCACTCCATACACCAATTGAATCTGGAACAGACCAATACACTACATTACTTTTGCTGATCTAGTTGAAGTCGAGATTAGATATTAAACAGTGTAGTTTTTTGGACTACAATTTGAGAATAAAGCTTGTATATCAACTCCACATATATTCCTAGAGCCACCACTGCTTTTGGATCATAAATCGATGAAACTACATGCAATACTTCCTTGAAAGGAATACGACTAATTCAGACAATCCCAAAAAAATTAACATTTTCTACGAGAGAAGCTAAACGAAATTGAATATTCCTCATGATTCAGGAGAGCGCCTAAAAATTGAGAACCTTAAAGATGATGAATAGTCACCTATCCTAATGTGGGACTCAGGCCTAAGGCAAATTCGGTACCCCGAAACAATTGTATGAAATTCACAAAAGACTCAAAATGATTCCTCAGTTGAGAAATTAATATCCTAGGAGACCAACCTATACTTTAGACTCAACAAACAGGAATTTAATTTCATCTTAACAGAGGTCTGTCCACCCCATCAAAGACCACAAATTCCTTTCTACCCCTAGTACCCACATAAAATGCAAAGCCTTCCTGACATGTACTCCACTCAACAATGCTAAAGTTCAATAAACTTCATTCAGCACACCCAATGGATAGCATACAAGGAGTAAGAACATGATCAACCAATTCCGCATCTCATTTGCACACTTTATATGTATAATTTTTCGAAGGAAAAATTAAATTATTTTTCCAAATCCCTTCTTAAGTATCACCTCCCCAACCTAATCCCAGCAAACTATACCTAACAAAACAAAAGAAGAGTCACCTCCACCTCCTCAACCTACCAATAGCCCAAAGCAAGGCTAAACTAAAACCTGAAACAACCTGCACTTTTCTAAAACCCAGACAGTGCTCCATTACAACATCCCAATCTTGGCAATCTCAACAAGAAAACTGAATGTGGCCTCTAACTAGTACACTCCCACAATGCTTGAGCGTCGGGATGAAAATACATCTTACAAGAGAATTGAGATGAAGTCCACAGTAAAGTTCGTAAAATTACACAAGCAGCCAACACATACTATTAGGATGTAGAACACAACCTAACTTTTACTTAGAAATAGGGGTCTAAACATTCAAAATTGGATAACCTGATCTCGCGGAGAAGCATAACTGCCGAAAGCTAACATGTCTACAACGACCGCTCCTATTGGTTGTCCCTATAAGCAGCATGAAACTTTTTCCTCAATATTTGTCCTCCAATCGAGATTGACAGAATAAAAGATGACAATTAATTTTCTAATTTATCTTGTTAAAAATTCATAACAAAACATGCCCATGTGCATGAAGCAAGAAGTGAAATTAGAAATGCCTATTGGTTGTCCCTATAAGCAGCATGAAACTTTTTCCTCAATATTTGTCCTCCAATCGTTATTGACAGAATAAAAGATGACAATTAATTTTCTAATTTATCTTGTTAAAAATTCATAACAAACATGCCCATGTGCATGAAGCAAGAAGTGAAATTAGAAATGCATCAAGACGGGAAAAAAAAAGAAGTAGAAACAACCCACTTAGCTGCATGGAAATGGGGGCTCCAAGTTTCAATGGGTGCAGGTTCCCTAATACAAGTCATTTAGACGATTAGAGTATTAGACTGAGCGAAGACAAATACCTGACGTGATGGTATAGTGCTGCTGAATTCCTTCTCTCCATCTTCTTCACCAGGAATATAAGCTAGAACAACCAAAGAATCACCGAAGGGAGCAATACCGGAAATGAAGTAGCTAGTTTGGAATGAAGCCACAATATCCACCTGGTTCATAGTGGAGATCGGAAGATGCCTATGTGTCCCATTCGTGCCTTCATTTTGATTTGATTTTATTGATGCAATTTTCACAGATGTTCCCCAGCCAATTACCAAGAGAATATCATCCTAGATAAGAGGGAGAGAAGAGAGCAATGGCAAGAAGTCTTCTATTACGACAGTGGTGCTACATTTCTCTCTAAAGCCAATAATGTAGCAGATAATATAAATAAAAGGGAAAAACAGTGAGGATGTGGATGTTACCAACAGGGTGTTCATCTTCTACTAACCTGCCAAACTAAGTGAGGAAGCAAAAGTTCAGGGCGTGGGCTTCCTCGGGGTCTCTCAATAAAGGTGATGCGCTGATCATTAGCAGTATCATAAACTTTCACACCTGCATCATTAGCCCAAGCTATCAGACTTGTTCTCCACTTCACTGCATGAATTGGGCCTTCACCAGAGTGCAGAACCTGGAAAGCAAATTGACATATAATTTAAGTAACTAAAACCGTTTCTGAATACCTATTTATTCATTCTACTGCCATAGGAGACATGTCAGACACCCAAAACAAACCTGGTCTCGATATCCTATCCATTTTTTCATATTAAGATATAAATGTCCAGCTAAACCACCAGCAACAAATCTTCTGGACGTTTTTTTTGCATAATCCGGATCAAGAGCAATCGCCTTCATGGGGCGATGATAATCAAATTGCATTCTCTCATCAGTAAAAAGGCTGTTAATAACAACAGATCCATCATCTGAACAGCTTCCAATGTATTCACCTTCTATGTCAAAACAAAGATCGTTGACAGTTGCAGTATGAGCAGGAAATTCCTTTACCTGTAGAAAAGAACAACACTGAGTTTTAACCTCAAGCAACTAAACAAGACCGTTGAAATTGAAAAGCAATTATCTATCAGCATACTAAAGCCATACATAGTGTATGGCCCTAACTCAAGTTGACGAGTCAAGTGTACTACCCACTACTACTTCCATTTATGATACCTGACCAAAAAGCGCCAAAAATGTCATTTGCGAAAACAGACTATTGCATATATTTATTCTATGCATCTTTGACCGCACAATGACTTCAGAGATTTTGCTAGTGAATAAATTACTATTCTTAAAGTTCGCTTAACATTTTTTAACTAAATTCTACAGATGACTATATAATGCTTGTTTCGCAATTGGAATGAATTTCTCAATGGGATTAGATACTCGTTTTGTAACTTTTGTTTTCTAGCTTAGGTGTAAAAGCACAGATTTTGATTGTAGATTTCAATGAGGGGCAGACATAGGCTATGAAGCACGGATACTCTATTTTGGCCTCCGTATCACGTACCGTACGCGTATCGGATACGGATACGGATACGCTCGGATACGCTCCGGATACGTATCCGATACGTTTTTTAGAGTATCCGATTTTTTATTTTATTTTTTGGTATTCGGATACGTTCGGATACGTTCGGATACGTTTCGGATACGTTCAGATACGTTTCGGATACGCGCGGGGTAAATATGTTATTTCTTTAAAAAATATGGGTTAAAGTGCAATTAGGGCTATATATGTTTCTTTTACCCTATCGATCAAAATCAGAAACGATGAAACGAAGAAAAGGTAGGAAGAAAGACGGTGATTTCCTCTCATCTCTCTCTGACCTGCTCGTCTCTCTCTCCTCCCTTGTCTCTCTCTTTCTCTCTCCTCTCATCTCTCTCACTGTGTTGCTGTACAGTATGTATGTGTGTATATATATATATATATATTACATATATATCTCGCCCCCCTCTCTCTCTCTTGTCTGAGACTGAAACCCTCATATATTTACATATATACTCTGTTTTTTTAAAAGTCAGACACTTTTCAAAATTATATATATATATAAATATATATATATAATATTTTTTATTTAATTTTATATTCAACGTATCCCCTAACGTATCGTATCCTAGTTTTTGAAAAAATCACGTATCCACGTATCCGTATCGTATCCGTATCTCGTATCCGTATCCGTGCTTCTTAGGACATAGGTAATGAGGTGGGGTGCCATGGAAGTTATGGCACCCCCTGACTTGCTATCAACACCCATAAATATCCTAGCTATACAAGGCCAAACAGCAAATTTGTATTGTACTGGCATCCCCTAGCTCTTTAAGGCTGAAAAATAAATTGACACAAAGAAAAAAATTGTAGTGATCTGTGATTCCACATCAATCTTTTTGGTCTTGACCCAATGAACTCCATTACTTTTCTACATTGAAAAGAAAATTTGCTAGAAAAAACACCGGTTTTATTTTGAGATGCATACAATTTCCTTACTTTCATTAGGTAGGTGCACTGGGGTGATGAACGGATAGCCCAAGTGATCAAACGGTTATGAAATGCTCAAAAACCAAGTTAGAAGAAACAAACAGTTAGAATAAACATTGTCAAATAACCAAATGCTCAGAAATCAAGGAGCAGCATTCCATAACTACAGTTCCCAATTGCCAATAACAACCCAAAATGCAACACCTGTAGTTAATAATCAATAGACCAACTACATTTACCCGCCCAATAAGCTGGGTCTCTTGGGCTTTCCAATATACGTAACCGTGTGCTAACAGTACCTGTACCTATACCCCTATGTGTGCTTCCTAGGGCCCATGAATGGGGAGTTCAAGGAACAAATTGAAGACCAAAGAAAAACCTCTTGTGGAAAAACCCAAGAGAGATAGAACAAAAAAACTCTACAAAACGCAATTCAAGGTAGCCCCAGGGGTTGGCCTAGTGGTCAAGGCCTGGCTCTGGCTTTAATTGGGACCCCTGCAAGATGGTGGTGGGATTGGTTCTCGAAATTAGTAATGGCGCAGTCGCGGTGCGCATAAGCTAGCTCAAACACATGAGTTATAAAATTAAAAAAAAAACATAAATTGAAGGTACCAAATGGTCGCGGACAAGGAGCAACATTCCATTACTACAATTCCCTGTCGTCACTTAACAACCCAATTCCAACAGAAACAGTAAACATCGAGGATTAATTAACCACCCGATAAGCAATAAGCAACAGCAATTGAATAGGTAAAAGATCAGATCACAGGCACTAATTTCAATCCCAATTATATCCATCCAAAAATAATAATATCAGCTCAATCTCAACTCTTGACTGAACAATTCGATGAGATATCAATCAGGAAGCGGTCCAATTGAAAAAAACAGGTGAGGTCCAAGCAACTCACTTGATTACCGAGGAAATCGAGGATGTGGACGGCGCCGCCGTGAGTGCCGAGCGCGATCATTCGCTCGGCGACGGCGATACATGAGGCGGCGTCGCTGGCGAGGAGGGAAGGCACGCTGCCGCCCATTCTCTGGTACTTGAGCCTCGGCTCGTCCTCTTCTTCTTCTTCTTCTTCCACGACTTCTTCTTCGTCCTCCGAATCCTCTTCCTCTTCTTCTCGCTCATCGTCGCCGTCGACTCCGTTCTCTATTGGCTTCGGAGGCATTGTCAGCCTTCTCCGGCTCTGTTGGAGAGGAAGGAAAGCAAATAGAATAATTGAGAGAGAGGGATCTGTTGTTTGGGGCTGCTTGTGTGCGTTTGGACCTTGGAGTTGGAGGTTGTGGCCAGTTTAACCCGTTGTTTATTCATTAATTGACAACAAAACAAAGGAATGGTGACGAAGTGCTGTAGCCACCTGTCCTTCGGTTTTTCTCTTTCTCCACACTAGCTGTGTCTCTGAGATGTGAAATTATTCACTACTGCAGTAGTCTGGGACACTGTCACATGGTGTCTGAACCAAACAATTTGTGGTTGTCAGAGGTGAAATTTGGTACAATTTGAGGGTGTCAAGGTGAAATTTGAATCATTGATTACTGAGATATACGATTCGGAAGCAGTAATACAACCCTGTAGTGCCCCTGCATACAGGACCCGGCACTATAGGACCCCCAAGTTCTACGACATAAGGGTTGTTTGATATCCCATATTCAGTACTTAAAATTGAAACAATTAAGTAATATGTGATTAAATAGGTTTGATAACCACATTTTATGTTACTTAACAGATTAAGTGCCACTTAAAATATAGTATAAAAAATTGATAAAAATTTTGTAACTTTGAGCTACTTAATTCTGACTGAATTCTTATATGCTTGCATTCAACCACCATCGCCACCAATCCACCACCGCCGTCGCCACTCAACCACCACTACACCGCCACCACAACCGCCACCACTCCCACCGCCACTCCACCACCATCATTACTCCACTACCACACTACCACCACCACAACCATCACTATTCCACTACCACGCTACCACCACCACTACCACTCCAATACCGCCACCACTCCACCATCATTACTCCACTACCACCACCACCACCACAACCATCACTATTCCACTACTACGTTACCACCATCACTCCACCAACACCACCACCACCATCACTCCACTAACACCACCACCACCACTACTCCACTACCACCACCACGACGCTACCACTACCACAACCACAACCATTACCACCACCGCTACTCCACTCCACTCCCACCACCACCACGCTACCGCCACCACAACCATTACCACCCACCCCTAGTCCACTCCACCCCCCCCCCCCCCACCACCACCACCACCACACCGCCACCACCACTACCACGCCACCCTTACCACTATTACCACGACCACCACCACCACACCGCCACCACCACTACCACGCCACCCTTACCACTATTACCACGCTGATGCCGCCACCACCATCACAATGCCATCATTGCACCACCATCATTCCATCGTCGCTATCACACCACCATCTCTCCACCGCCACCATCCCACCACCACTCTCACCACTACCATTCCATCACCACCACCACCACAATCACCAAAATTAAAGATAATTAGAACTAAAATTAATTCATTAATTTTAATTTAGTGCTTAATATATTTATCAAACAGCTCTTCAGCTTAAAAAATTCAGCATTCAGTACTTAATTTTTCAGTTTTTAGTTCCAGTTTTCAATTTTATCAAACAGTGCGTAGAACTCACATAAATATGTGGTTCTGAATGATCAAGAGTACCACGTGATGGTGCGTTAAGACTATTGGAATAAGCCTAATGCTAAGGTACCCACCAAGTCGTGTGTACACCACAACGTGAGGGCCACTACGGGTTTCACACAAATGATCCAATCTATTGATATATTTTAAAATATTTTTAAAAGTGTCTCTGTAAAAAAAGAATCAGCTCATTTGAATATGTTTAAGAACTCGATCCAATTTTCTAATTTTTAACTTTTAAATGAAAAATCAGAAGATTGAATCGAGTACAAACATATTCAAATGAGCTGATTTTTTACCGGGATACTTAAAAAAATATTTTAAAATTTATTAACAGACCAGATCATTTGTGAGGAACTCATAGTAAACCCTAGGGGTGAGCATGGTCCGGATTGGTTCGATTTTATGGTAAACCAAGAACCAAACCAATATCTACGGATTATAAATTTGGAAAACCAAACCAATCCGCAAAAGACATTGAACCAAACCAATCCAAACCATTAAAATACGGATCGGTTTCGGTTTTAAACCACGGTTTGCTTTGAATTAAGTTATCATTTTCAACCAACTAATTAAGAGTAGAATACTAACAATTACCTCAAGTCTTAAATTAAGAAAATGAAATACTGATAAGCCACTACAATGAACCAACTACTAAACATCTTAAGATAGTTTAACCAAATAAAAAGTCAAAGATAATTCCTAAAACTATTGAATTGAACTGAGGTAGCTAAGTTTCCGTTTGATCACAAAAAAAAAAAAGAGGTAGCGAAGGGCAGTAGCAACCAACTTGTGATAATCACTCCACAACAAGATTAATAATCATAGGAAATTAGGAATGAGTTGTGAGATAAAAAAGTTTAGTCTAAATTATCTTGGCAGAAAAGAAAAACTAAATATTGCGGTGGATTTAATAGGATCAAAATATTAAGAAATTAGTTGACTAAGGCTCCCTTATTTATTTGGTGAATCATAATTAAATTATATATATATGTATTATGTATTATACGGTTCGGATTGGTTTGGAACCATAACCGTAAATGTGAATCCACAAACCAAACCATATAACGTGATTTTTATTTTTTTTAAACCATGACCAAACCATTCTACTGAAAAACCGAACCAAATATTTCGGTTTGGATTGATTTGGACTGAATTCGCGGTTTGACGGATTTTTTGCTCACCCCTAATAAACCCCACACACAATCATTTGTGAGGAACTCATAGTAAACCCCACACACAATTATTTGTGTGGAACTCGTAGTAAACCCCCCCCCCCCCCACACACTGTATGTACACGGCTTGGTCTATGCCTATAGCGGGGCTCATTGAATAATTACTCCGTCTGAGAAGTATCTGGTCTTTTGAGGGAAATTGCTTTCCCACCACCCCCCCTGGCCCCACTGTCCTTTTTCCTTCAATACCCCCGCCCCCCCCCCCCTCTCTCTCTCTCCGGCCCCCCCTCCCCCCTCTCTCTCTCTCTTCTCTCATTTTATTTTTTTGTTATAAAATTTTAAATGGTAATAACTTTTTTTTGACGTATTTTTTTAAAATAAATTTTATATTTTTGAAATCTACTCAACGAAACCTATCAAACGAGCCTAATATTGATGGTGAAATAATGGAAAATAGAAAAATTATATATTTTTGTGGTAGTTTAAACTGTATAAATAAATTTAAAAATTAAGTGTTACAAATTTAACAGTTTGAACGGGTGGAAAGATTTTAGTTTTATGATTTTTATATTAAATGATCATAATTAAATTAGAGAGCTCGTTGATTAATCACAGAGATATTTGATTCTACAACTTTCTTGGAGACCGAACAGAGAGCTCTACAATCAAAATTTAATTATGATCATTTAGAATAAAATGATTAAAACTAAAATCTTTCCACCCGTTCAAACGGATCGAATTGCAACACTTAATTTTCCAACCTCTTTATACAGTTTAAACTACCACAAAAATATATAATTTTTCCAATTTCCCAATCTCTTTAGTTTTGAGAGAAAAAGAAAGTCTTTTCCAATTTGTCTTTTTTTTCCCCCTTTTTTTTCTTTCTTTCCAGTTTGCTTTTTTTTTTCCCCGCTTTATTTCCTTTTATTTCTATCCAGTTTGAATTCTTTTTTTCTTTTTTTTTCCCGCTTTATTTCTTTTTATTTCTATCCAGTTTGAAATCTTTATTTCTTTTCTTTTTTCTCTTTATTTCTTTTTCTTTCTTTTCAGTTGGAAATTTTGTTCTCTTTGATCAGTCTTGAACGGAGAAGACGCGTGAACCCAAGAGAAAAACAAAACTCATTTCGAAACCTAGATTACAACGATTCATATGGCCAATCTCTCGCACACTCTTGTTTATCTGTTTTCCACTCATACAAATTTTACGCTAGCTCCCCGAGATTTTGGTTGCGCAGTAGATAAAGTGAAACTTTACTCTGATAAAGACATTTGTCCGAATACAAACAAACGATATTAGTAATTTGCAAAGAAAATGGTGATTTTTTTTTTATCAAAGAAGATGGTGATTTGAGTTGGTCATTCTTCCAAATTTTGAAGTCTTATTTGATATGGACTTGGAAAAATCAAAAAGAAAAATTTGAAGTTCTACGAAAATATACACTCTATTAGTAGTTGCCCTTTTGTTTGTTTACGAGGAGTTCTTAGTCTGTCTCTATCAGAAAAAAATTTCAATGCAATAGTTATTTGTAACGCTGTCACATATGATCCCCACATTTTGTGAGATATGTATTATAAATAGCCGTTGCATTGAAATTTTTTTGAGAGATATTTTTTTTTTGATCGGCAAGAAAATTTTGTTTTTTGCGGAACCTAGGAGGAAAAATTATTCTGTTGCCTAGACCACTGACCACTTCTTTTTTTTTCGTAAAAACCGGATTAAGTTAACCCAAAAAAAAAACATAAGGGAGGTAAATGGGAAAAGAAACAAATAAAGAAAATAATTGAAAATTTAAAAAAGAAAAAAAATTTCAAATTGAAAAGAAAAAAAAAAGTAAACCGGAAAGAAAAGGTGAAAAAAAAAGAAGAAGCAGTTAACTGAATGAAGAAAGAAAGAAAGAAAGAAAGAAGAGAGAGAGAGAGAGAGAGAGGGGGGGGGGGGGGGCGGGGGTAATCTGGGAAAAGGAGGTGGGGCCGGGGAGGGGGGGTGTGTCAGGGGGGGGGGAAAAGCAGCTCTCTCTTTTGAGCGGAGTGGATATGTTTCTTTGGATATTTCGGAGTGTCAGGTCATTGTCTAAAGTAAGGAAATTGCTTCCCCCCCCCCGGACACACTCCCCGGCCCCACCTACTTTTTCCCTTACTACCCCCGGCCGCCCCCTCTCTCTCTCTCCCCTTAAATTTGACCCGGCACATACCGAACGGCACCGTTTTTGTTAAATAAAAATTCTTACCGCCAATTTGTAATCCTATGAAGCAAAAACGTGATTACGAGAACCTTAGAGATAAAATTTGATTATATCTCTTTAGAATAATATGATCAAAATAGTAAGATCTTTACACCCGTTCAAACGGATTAAAAATTAGACCACTTAATTTTTTAACTATTCTTTTTTTTTTAAAGGGTCTTAAAAAATCAGAACTCAAATTTTCACTCCGTTTGAATCGGTGCAAAGATCTTGTTATTCTGATCATATTATTCGAAAGAGACATAATCAAATTTTGTCTCTAAGACTCTCATAATCACGTTTCTGCTCCATAGGATTGCAAATCGATGGCAATGATTTTTTATTTAACCAAAACGGCAACGTTTTGCAGTGTGGGTACGGGCTCCTGTGCCCCTAGAGCAGCAGAGCTCCCGGGTCCCCTTAAATTACTCCCACTTTTTAATTTCTTTATTTATTTAATTACTTTTATCTTATTTATTTAATTTATATAAATACACCCTTTCTATATTAAAAAATATAATTCAAGAATTAAACGCTCCAATTTTCAATTCCGTTTAACCGGGGCGAAGATCATTTTTTTTTTATCATTTTATTTTAAATAGTCATAATGACTTAGGCCTTTCAACAAACACCCTAAGACTCATTATTTAGTTTCATGGCTTTCTTAGGGTGTCTATTGAAAGGCCTTGGAGCCAATACAATAATTACGAGAGATAATTACAAAAGTGGATTTCAAAATTTTAAAAATATATAATAACCAAAAAAACTCCTTTATTTTTCAAACAGATTGAAAATTGAAACACTTATTTTTTTACATCGTTTATATATTGAAAAAATAGTTAAACAAATAAGTGTATTCAAAAATTTACTACGACCATTTAGGATGAAATGTTTAGAAAAATAACATCTTTGCACTGATTCAAACGGATTAAAAATTGAAACACTTATTTTTTTAACTATATTTTTTAATTATATATATATAGGGAAAAAAAGGGAAAAAAAACAGTCGGATTAATTTTTAACTATATTTTTTAATATATAAACGGTTTAAAAAAATAAGTGTTTCAATTTTCAATTCGTTTGAATTGGTGCAAAGATACTATTTTTCTAATCATTTCATCCTAAATGGTCGTAATAAATTTTTGGCTCTAAGGCCTTTCAATGAGCACCCTAAGAGCTCTAAAACTAAATAAGGAGTCTTAAAAAATATTAAAAAATTAATCCGACCGTTTTTTTTCCTTTTTTCCCTATATATATATTAAAAAATAAGTGTTTCAATTTTCAATCCATTTGAACCGGTGCAAAGATGTTATTTTTCTGAACATTTCATCCTAAATTGTCGTAATAAATTTTTGGCTCCAAGGCCTTTCAATAGGCACCCTAAAAGAGTCCTGAAACTAAATAAAGAGTCTTAGGGTGCTCGTTAAAAAATAAAATCTTTGCACTGGTTCAAACGGATTGAATCACTATTGAAAATTGAAACACATATTTTTGTAACTATATTTTTTAATCTATAAAGGACAAAAAAAGAAAAAGAAAACAGTCGGATAAATATGATCAATTGAAACACTTTTTTTTCTCTCAATTATTTTACAAAGTCTAGAATTAGAATTGAACTTATTATTAAAGAGGAAAAAAAAATTCAAACCGGAAAAAAAGAAAAGGAAATAAAATGAAAAAAAAGAAGTAAACCGGAAAGAAAAGGAAAAAAATGAAAAAAAGAAGCAAACTGCAGAGAAAGAAAGAAAAAGAAAGAAAGAAAAGGGGGAGAGAGAGAGAGAGAGGCGGGGGCAGTAAGGGAAAAGGGAGGTGGGGCCGGGGGGTGTGTCAGGGGGCCGGGGAAAGCAGCTCAAAGTAATTAGGAGTACTATTCAGTGCTCTCTGGCACCACCTGTCATTTTTACTTTTTTCAAAAGTGCTTTCGTACCCTTTAAAATCATGAAATTTTAGGGTGTGTTTTATAACGCAAAATAAGTATTTATTTTTTAAGAAAGTAATTTCAAGCTAAAAAATAATAGGTTTATTAAAATTAAAAAATATGTAATATGAATCTTGTTTGAAAAATTTCACTGAGATATTTTGAATGATGCAAAAAAAAATCGAAAAATTATTTTTCATTTATATTATTTTTGAGTTTGAAAATATGAATTAAATACTTATTTATAAGAAAGTGTTCTGGAACTAGCTCTTAGACTCCTACAAAAGGTATGTTTTCTTAACTAAAATAAGTATTTATTTTTTAAATTAAATATATTTTATTATGAAAAAATGATATTATCTCGTATAACAAAAAATAAATATTTAAAAAATAAAAATCTTAGCCAAACGGAACCTTAATCATGAAGTTCACGTAACTAATATGTGGTTGTGGTGGTCTGAGGTGCAATTTGTCCATCAATTGTGTGTCGGCCCTTTCGGGTCTTGTCGAAGTGGAAGAGGGAGTTGCTAATTAATGATTTCAAACAAAAACAAAAAAAATAAAGAAAGAAAAGGAAGAGAACTAATGAGACATACCTTGTCCAAATACCAGTCGGCATCATTTTGTGGTGTATATAGGGGGTGATATCGGTTCGGTTTCAATCGGTTTTGGTATATTTTTCGGTCGAAATTGGTTATTCGGTTTGAGATTTTTTGAAATCGGAACCGGTTGAGATAATACAGGCTGGTTTCGACCGGCTCAACTGGTTTTGGTCCGGTTTATTCGGTTTTCATTCATGGGCCATATTTTGGGTCTAACACATCAAAAAAACCACAATTCAACTCACAAAATATCAACCAAAAACCCATAATTCAACCCATTTTTTGGGCCCAACAAAAAAAGATCAATTTTGAGCCCAATACATAAAAAAATTCATAAAAACATAATTAAGCCCATAAAAACAGTATGTGTGTATATATATATATATATATATATATTGATTTTATATAATAAATATATTTATTAGACCAATATACATATATATAACCGGTCTGGTTTCGACCAGTCTTTAAAACACATAAATCGGATCGAAATTATTCGACCCGGTTTGAAAAATTCAGCCCGGTCCGATTTTTCCGGTTTCGATCGATTTTTCAGTCTCGACTAACAGCCTTAAGTGTATGTAATGAGACATACTGTGCCCAAATAGCACTTATGTGCCAATGGGCTCCAGCCTAGTTGGCATCTTATGGTCCTTCCCATTCGGTAAGTCAGGGTTCGAATCCCCTTGGGGCATTTAGGATTCAGGACTATGAATAGCCTCTGAAATCCACTGTGGACTAAAAGGCTGTTTGATAAAACTGAAAACTGAAACTGAAGGCTGAAAAATTAAGTACTGAAACCTTAATGCTGAATTTTTTAAACTGAAAAGCTGTTTGATAAATATATTAAGTACTGAATTATAAAAATATTGAATTAATTTTAATTCCGATTCTCTCTTAATTTACTAATGATCACAATATACTTTTACGGTAATGGTGGAGTGGTGATTATGGTGGTGATGGAGCGAGGGTGAGGGTGGTGGTGGTGGTGATGGAGTGGAGTGGTGAGGGTGGGGATGGAGTGAAAGTGGTAATGGAGTTTGTAGTGAGAGTGGTGGTGGTGGTAGGGTGGCGGTGGAGTGATGGTGGTGTAATGGTGGCATGAGGGGTGGTGGTGGAGTGGTGGTTGTGCAATGGTGGCGTTGTGGTGGTTGTAGAGACCCGAATAATTTTAATGTTTGAGATATCGATTAAAAGTCTAATTGAGAAAATACGGTTTTATTTGTGAATATTTGAATTGGGGGCTTAAGTGAGAGAATGGAAGGTTGAGGGGTAAATGTGTGATTTGTAGATTTTGAGGTATAAATAGGAGTGGTGTGTGAGTATGGGATCATTTTCCCCAAAAAAAATCAACTCTCGGCTCTCTCCCTCCTCCCCGCCGGTTCTCTCTCTCTCCTCTCTTCTCACTCAAAAGCCCACCAAAACACCTCCAAGCTCTCAAGAACCCACCCTTATTTCACCTCCTCTACGCAACCCCGGGCTCGTATCGCTTTGGGTGAGGTTCGGGAAGGAGATCGCGGCAAATTTTGAAAGTTGGGAGCTCGAGCTCGTTCGAGGTGTTGGGTGTCGTTCCTTGGACCGAGGTAGGGATTTCTTTGCTACTTTTATGTGTTAGTAGCATGTTGTGGTGTGAAATCGTGCTTAAAGTTGTTGTTGTTGATGTGTAGTCGAAATTCTGAAATCTGCAGAAAAATCTGCTCAAAACCTCTCCGTATCGATACGGGATTCTTGCCGTATCGATACCCGATTAACACAGAATGGGCTTTGCTGATAAGCATCCTGTATCGATACAGCCATTATGGCCGTATCGATACCAGTTCCTTATGGGTGCCTTCGCTGCTCCTACTTCGATTGCTTTGAACCCCGGACACTTCTAACACCCTTGTAACACCTCATACACTATCACAAGTTATTCAATTGACTTCCAATGATTGATTGGTGAATCCTTATTCAATTGACCTCTCGTAGTAGGATTTTCTTTAAGTTTATTCGAGTAGACCTTGTCGAAATGAGATTTATCAATCGATAGTTGTTTGCAAGTATTTGTGGTATATCAGTGGCATTGTTGACATGATGTGAGATGTTACACGCATAAGTGTGAATATGATAGAGTCTTAGTTTACATGTGGGTTAGATAGGAAGTTGTTGAGTCGGGATTGGTATAGGGAGTCTCGTAACGCTAGGGGTGGAAATACGGAGACTCTAGTGGACCTCGTAACGCAAGGGGTGGTACCACGATGGTCCGAAGTGTTGGGATTCGCCGTAACGCAAGGGGTGGTAACACGGTGACTCACGGGATGTAGTACTGTAACGCAAGGGGTGGAAATGCAGTTAGTGGAGGATGATGTTGTCGAGTCTTGTTGGGATGGTTAGAGTGAGTACATTGATCATTGTCATGCTCGATTGGACCATGTCTTCTCATTCGTTTCCTTTTGCACTTAGCATGTTACTTGCACATAAGTTTAGTAAAGATTTTCCTACTGGGCTCGCATAGCTCAACCTATTCTTTCTTTTCAGAATTAACTGCTGGACAGTGACTTGCATGACTTGCGTGCCTGGAAGTGTAAAGGATTTTTGGAAGCTAACTCTGATCTAGTTACATAGTCATCTTTGTAATAGACTTTCTTTTGATAAAGATGAGGTTGTAACTTAATGATTTGTCTTTACGAGCAAATGTAATCTATTTGGGCCGGAGTGCCATAGTGTTTACTCTTTTGAAACTGGGACTTATTTGTAAAGTTTAACAGGTGGGACATTATTTTGGGAATACGATGGCAAGCATGGTTCTTTATTTCAATAAGTTATTTATTTCTATGTTAAAAATCCAGGTCGTGACAGTGGTGGTGGTGGCGTTGTGGTAGTGGTGGCGGCGGCGGCGGAGTGGTGGTTGTGCAATGGTGGCGTTATGGTGGTGTTTGTGGTGGCGGCAGCGACGACATGGTAGTGGTGGTGGTGGTGGTGGTGGAGTGGTGGAGGTGGTGGTAGTGGTGGAGTGGTGAAGGTGGTGGTAGTGTTGGTGGTGGTGTAGTGGTGTTGGTGGTGATGGTATGATGGTTGAATGCAAGGACACACAAAAATTCAGCTAGAATTAAGTAGCTCAAAGCTACTTAGGCTTTGTTTGGTTAACATTTTAGTTTAGTTTAGTTTAGGTAGTAGGTGGAGAGAGAAATAAGGTAATGATTGGAGAGAGATAAAGAGAGAAATGAAATTAATAATTGGAGATATATGGTAATGATCGGAGAAAAATATAAGGTAATGATCGAAAAACAAAACTAAATCTAAAGTAAAATGGCAACCAAACAAAGCCTTAATTTTTTTAACTTTTTAGCCTACATTTTAAGTAGCACTTAATTTGTTAAGTAATGTAAAATGTGGTTATCAAACCTACTGAATCATTTATTACTTAATTGATTCAGTTTTAAGTGTTGAATTCAGGTTATCAAACAAACACCTACTAACTTTCCACTAACTTAATATCAAGGAGCCCCCCTCTTTTCTTCTCTTCATGTATGTGGGCTGCCTGCCCCGTCCCAAATAGACGAACAGGAACAAGCTGAAGAAAGGTGTGAGAGAGAGAGTTGATACTTAACTCACCTCCCCTCTTCCACAAGGCTTAGCCAGGATAGATCAGAACTCACCAGATGCCATCGTATAGAAGAAGCCAAGATGAATCTCCACTTTGTTCCATCAGCGGAAGAGATTGAAACGGACCAACCCGTTGGCCAAAGGAAAGGGGGATCTATATTCCCAAGAGACTAGGTGAATTTTGCGATTCAAGTCATCCCAACGCTCTGCGTCATCTTGTAAGTGAGATCACTAGATTTGTGCTGATGTATACAATATTGACAAAAAAACCATTCATGCTTGATATAGAAAAAAAATAGCATCATCTGTGGTGTGGTATTTGATGAAATTGGCATTATATGAACGAGTCAAGATCTTTTTAAGTGATGATCTCTCGTATGATTCGTCATAAATAATGTAATGGAACATAAAATGGTTGATCAGAAATGGGTAAAGGATTTGCATGCAAATCATGGAGTATTTATTTTAAGAAAAAATGAATGGTCGTACTTAACATCCCATTACTCTTGAGACAAAGAGGATTTGTTCAAACAAATATCGATGTCTGATCAGACTGATTTTAAACGATCACGAACCAACATCGGGACCTGCAAAATGAAACGGATCCGATCATTTGGTTTCCCATAACAAATGATTCGGGCTATTCAATTTGAATGGTTGAGTTGATTTATTTTCAAGGTTCCTTTAAAAAATATTTTAAATTAATGAAATGGCTAGCATCATTTGTGTACAACTTCAGGATAGCCGATCCCACACAATCTTGTGTACATTTATTGTACATAATTTTGTGTACATAAGTCGAGTTGCAAGATAGATAAAAGAGTTAACTGGGGGTGATTTGTCTTTTTGTCAATGGAAAGCTTTGTGTGCAACAATTCACTAGCTTTGTGCAACAATATACTAGTAGTTTGTAAAAAAATCTTTTTTATTGCTTGTGTGCAACAATTTACTGATTTTATGCAACAACTTATTGGTTTTGTGCATCAGTCAATCTTCTGTTACTCGACGATGATCCAATAGATGTGATTGTTAGCTTCAAAAAGCTATGTTCTCTTTTGGTTGACAATTCTGTTGACAAAACACATATTCCTTTGTATCTCATTTTTTTCGAGTTTAAAATTTATCGTTCTTTTCTATGATATGACGAGAAGGATCGATCGTTAATAAATCAGTTTCTGCAATTTTTTTATATAAAAGGACATGTTTTCTTCACTTCTAGGGTTACGAGAGCAGCCTCTAAAACATAAATACAGTTCGATTTTGAGCCTAGAAAACGTGACCGAGGATTGTATCTTGAAGCATAAACAAGATCCATGAATCTTTGATCATTCAATCATAGCTTCAAGAGGTTTCTACATCAATTTTTAACTATCAACATCGAGTTGCTTCTAGTGAATTTTTTGAAGAAGATTTGGTAGACCTGAGGATTCGAAGCGGCAACAGTCAAGCAATCGGTACGGTAAACGAGGAGTCGGCTATTGATCTTGAGTAGTGAGGATTCTTAATTACGTAGTAAGTTGATTGTAACCGTACAATATTTCTCTATAGTGCTTGACTCCTTTTCGTGGTTTTTTACCAATTTATAATTTTTCACGTATATCTGGTGTTCATCATAATGTTTCAATTCCTTACTTTAGCTTATTGATTGATTGAGTTAGCAAAGTAGGAATTTCAATGATTGTGCAAGAAAGATACTAATTGCTAACAAATAGCTGCGACACCATTGGAAGAACTTAGTTCAAATTTGACCAAACGGTACTATAGCAAACTAAAAATAAAAAATAGGTTTGGTTAAAGAAAAAGGGTTTTGTTATATGTTAGTTCTCATTAAATGAGCCCAACTACACCCACTTGTATAGGAAGTTGTAAAAGTTTAGATAGTTTAGGCAATATTGGACCAAGAGAAAAACTTGTTCCAAGTGAGACCAAATTACCCTTTTGCTTTTCACCTATGCTATCTTTTCAACTGCCTTCTAGCCCTTTCAACATACGGTAAAAATCATAAACCAAGATAATATACAGTGCAACTATTCGTTTATACCCTTTTGTTAATCTACTAGTAAATAGCACGTGCTTTGCACGTGGCGTTCTTCCCATTAAACGGTTTTCTACTTTGAAAAAACAATAATTTAGTGCCTACAGGATTTTTGAATTAGATCAACAGAAGCAAGTGGTGACTGGTTTCATTCAATGTTATAGACAAGAAGAGTATTGACAAAAGGTACATTGTCTAGTTGAATGATTCCCAAACCAGCACATCAAAACCATATTAGTAGCGGGACAACATTTTGATACAAGAGTATTCAAGTTCATGTTGAATGCAACAAAACCCATGAATGTCCCAATTGCAATCAGCAAGTTAACAGAACAGAAGTAATCATCCAGGCATAAAGCAACTTCAAAATCCAATGGAAAAAAAAGAGAGCATTTCTTCCTTCCATTGCTTAGATTTACAGGCACCTAAAGATGTCAACAAGAACTTCGCTGTGAGCACCATGAATGCCAAAGCTTCTCTCCTACAAAAAATATATCAAGAACCACAGAACCCAATGAGTATACAACACTGACCTTCCATTTTTACCCGCGTCCCGATTTAGGTTACTCAAAGCATTTTTTTCCTCCAAAAAGAGTAAAGGAACCTCCATTTTCTTATCTTGAATCTGTAGGGTCAAATTGGTATGCCTTCAATATTTCTAACCACATTGCATTTTTTCCCTCCACGTTGCATTTGAATAGTCTTCAAAACATAGTGCAAAGCAAATTGAAGCAATTGTTCATCATGCAAAACAAAGGACAAAAATAAAACATAATATGTCCAGAGAATTGAGTGTCATTCCATTTCCCTACATATCTCAATGTCTAGGTTCATTGTGCTGCCAATAATACTTTTAAGTAATTGGATCTTGCACCAATACAACAACAAAAAGATCACAATGAATAATCATGTAAGAGGAACACGTTAAACCGATGAGAATTATTCATCAATGGATGGAGGTGAGGAACCAAAAAATGAACACTGCTATTGACTGCTATTAATTGCGGAAAATATCATTACTGTTGCAGTTCCTCACGTGCACACTGCTATGTATTACATTGCATTTTCTTTTTATTAAGCAACACAGATGAATATGCAAAGTAGCATAGAAGAGTACAGGCGAAAGAAAAAGGCATGAAATGAATAAACATATTTAGAGTTTTGAATTCTAGTAATAGTTAGCTCAAAATCTTACGGGAAAAGAGAAGTACTAATAAGCCATTGCAAAGAAAACTGAATCATGCATAGCCCTATTTGAACAATATATTCGTACCTCTTCCAACAAACAAAAGCCCGATCGATGAGGCTTTGCTAGTAAACCAATAAAGCTTCAAAGAATTAAATTAGGACCCAATCAGAACTAACTATGAGAAGAAATTCAAAGTAGAACCAATAAGCCAATGTGCTTGTTTAGATCAGCTAACTATCTTCCACCAATTTGATTCCTCTGCAGCGACCAAAAGTTCTGAACCGCATAATTAGAGATACTTCCGAAAATCCTACCCGAGAATCAAGAAAATAAAATGCGAAACTTGCAACGATAAAATATTCTTTGATTTTGAAATTTCATTGGTTTGATCAAAGGAAATAGCCTGGATTGATAACTTACACAGTAGTTTCAAGCGAAACTTGCAACGATAAATATTCTTCGATTTTGAAATTTCATTGGTTTGATCAAAAGAAATAGCCTGGATTGATAACTTACACAGTAGTTTCAAGTACATATTGATGCACCCCCATACCGTGAGCCACAAAATAAGCCGTTGAACAGATAACTGAATTATGCATAATCCTATCTGAACAAAACATGTGCCTCCTCTGACCAAGAAAAGTCTAATGATGCATTTCCAGTTAACCCAATAAAGCTTCAAAGAATTAAACCATGACTGCAACAGAATTAAGTATGGATAGAAATAGAAATCTGAAATAGAACAATACATAAATGTGCTTGTTTAGATCATATAACAATATTTCTCTTGTTTGATTTCTTCGAAGTGATAAACAGTTCTACACCACACAATGATCAATCCTACAAAATCTTACTCGACAATCAAAACAAATACATGGCGAAACTTGTGCAGTTACAACATTCTTCAATTTTGAACATTGCAAGGATTTCTCCAAAGAAATTAGCCTAGATTGATAACTTCCATAATAGTTTGATGTTGATAATGGTCCCTAATGCCGCAGACCAGAAGGCCATAACATTACCATGCGTATGTAAAATAGAAATCAAGCATCAATACACTAAGAGTTACCACACATTGGATATTGATAAACTTGACAGAAGGTTTTGGTTCCCCATCCATTGATTAGGAAGAAATATGAGCAGAATCCATCAACATCCTACTCAACAGTTTCAACTTATGGCCTTACCGCAAAGATATCCATACTTTGCGGTAACTTGTGGTCTAATCCTCATAGAGGCAATACATCGAACACCTAACTTGCAGTAGTACGTCCATCGAACACCTAACTTGTGGTCTAATCCTCACCGGAACAAGACTGATTGTCGAAGGCTGGTGTTATGATACATCTTCCGTGGATGTTTTGTGAAGGAAAATTTGACGACAATGTTCCATGGTCTCATGTTCTGGGCAGTTTGGGAGAGGGAGTGAAATTACCAGGAGAATAGACGTAGAAGGAGGAGAAATAATGCGTACCGCATGGAAGCCGAAGCTGCAGCATGAAGAGATTCTGGGTAGTGGGCAACGACGGACGTAGAGATTCTGGTCGTCAGAGGGAGCTTCAGTCGAATTGAGTCTAGAGGCATTGGCGTGAGAGACGTACACACCGCTTCAATTTAATTTAAAGGTCTGGCAGATGGGAGTTGCCGTTGGTTCGTTTTTGGATAAGTGCGTCTTTTAGGAAACAAGTCAAACAACACAAAGCAAAAACGGTGCTGAGAGCTTTCAAGCGGCGTTAATTTCCATTTAGGGTGGGTCAGTTATTACAAGTTTTTTGAAGGGGCATTTTTGGAAGGCAAAAAGTAGGAAACACCTTCGTACTTTTAAAAGAAGTAGTATAGATAAGCTGCAAGAAGAAAAGGAAAAAGAAGGGAGGGTTGAAGATGGGAAAAATAAAAGGTGTTGCCAGTTTTGGCTAATAGAAAGGTTGAATTATTTATTTTTCTGTATTCAAACTTTTTTTCGTATTGGTTAGTTTTGCGGCAAGTTTTTTTTTTTTGAATTATTAGTTCATCTCGATGAGAAGAATCAAAAAATAAAAGAATTGTGATCAAAATTTTAAAAGAGTTCACTAAGGATGAAAATAGTCTAAAATAGACAGACTTTTTGGAACATTTTTGTCTTTATTCCAAAAAATACTGTAATAATTTGGTTCATAATTTGTGTACTTTTTAAAGGTCTAGGTTTGCGGGCCGTACATTTATTTATGAACGGAGGGAGTAAAATTTTTTGCGGTTCTAAAGAAAAATATTGAGGGGAAAAAAACCCTCATCACCATTTTATGTCTTGGATCGTTGGCTACTGTACACAAACCTTACAGTTAGGGGCATTTTCGTCTAAAAGTTTCGAGAACCCAATTTATTGCTGTTACATTTCCTATGAAAGTGGAGCAATATAAAGGGAATTAATGTACTCTTATCATATGCCTCATAAGGGCCATACATTAACAAAACCCAAAAAAATTAGGGCTAGAACCGTTGGAGTTGCTCTCATTGTTTCAACTACATGCGGATTCATTTAATTGGATTAATGATTAGTTAAATATGAAAATAGAAGTATCTTTAGCATTTTAAACACAAAATAATAATTTTTTTTTTTACAAAAGTGAGAAGTCACATTGATGGAAGCCTAACGACACTTACAATAAAGAGTTCAATACAAATATTTTGGACAAAGTCAAGCTAATCGTTTAATTGATACAAAACAAGAAAAGTATAAGGCGGTTGATGTCTTTCACTCCGACCTAGGCATGTCTCACGCACCTACTGCTGAAATTTCTTGTTCGGTTCTCATCTTTGAGAAACTCATTTTTTTCTCTTCACGTTTCTCAATAACTTTCTCTATCTATCTCTCTCCACTCATTACTATTCATTACTAGGGCTGTGAACGAGCCAGATCGAGCCAAACCCTGTTAAGTTCGGCTTAGGTTAGTTAAGTTACCAGTCTGGCTCGAGTTCGATTCGAGCATGAACAACTTGGCTCGAGTTCAGCTCGTTAAAATTTTTCAAAGCTCGAGTTCGGCTCGTTAAACTCAAATAAACCGAGTCGAGCCGAACCTAGGCTCGAATTGAGCTCGTCAAGACTCGGGTTTGGTTCGACTCGGCTCATTAAACTTAACCAAACCCAAACTCTCTCATTGGTCATATAGAATTTGAGAGGAAAAAAAGTATTAAATTATATATATAACCTTGAAATTTTTTATATTTGCATATTGACCCCTAAAAGAATTATTAATTACATTTAACTACAGGTTTGCGAGCTTAACTGAGCCAAATACTATAAGGTTCAGGCTCGGCTCATTTATCAAACGAGCCTAACATTGAGGTTCAGGTTTGGTTCACATAATTAGCGAATCGAACTCGAACGAACCCTTACTTAGCCGAATCTCGAATAGTTGTCCAATTCATTTATAGCCCTATTCATTACATCAAAAATATTTTTCAAAGATGAAAACCAAACAAAGGCTATTTCCTACTGTATTTCCATTCTCATAATTTTATTGGAAATGACGTCGTTAGGCGTGATTAAAAAAAAGGTAGTCAACAGGTACTAAAAAGTCTAAAGTCTACGAAGCAATTAAAGTGATCGACGAAAATTCCACAAAACAAATGCCTCTCATCCAACACTTTACTATACGAACACAGAATACATCACCAAAATTTACATCCTACAACTCCTCTGATCTCACCCTCTCTCTCTCTCTCTCTCTCCAGAGCCCAAACTCTGAGTCGATCCGATCTCCATCTTCTTCACCTGCCGATAGACAGACAGACAGACAGACAAACAAACACGACGTCGACAATGGTGTTCCGCCCGCGGCTTGATTTGGGTGCACCGAATTGAAATGCAGTCAAATTGGCCACCACCACTGGCGCTGAGTCCGTTCGCATCCACTGGCGTTTTGAGCGGCGACGGGGGTTTCGACGGGACTAGGGCTTTACTATTCACTTCGTTGATTTTCTTCCAAGGGGGCGGCGGTGGCGGCATGGACTTATCCAAGGTCGGCGAGAAGATTCTCACCTCTGTTCGCTCCGCCCGATCTCTCGGCCTTCTTCCCCCCACTTCCGATCGTCCCGAGGTAATTACAATTCTATAACTAAACATCTTCGTTATATATCTGTATAGGTATAAACATGTACGCCTTTTTATTGCTCTATAGACTGCAATGCACTTCACTAGTAATTGATCACTGTTGACTCGTGGTTTCAACAAATAAAACATGGCTACGAATTGAGCTGGTGAAGTTTTTTTTTTTTGGGTTGTAATGTGTAATCATTAGGTAATGATTCAACCGGACTGCGGATCAAATTATTCTCAAAACCATTATTCGGTATCTTTCTCTCCGTTCGACACGAGATAACCGGAAACATGGAAATAGGTTACTTTCCTTTTATGCTATTTCCATAACACTCCTCTGGACTAGCAACCGCATTAACTACCACGGATGCCCTTAGCAAGCACGTGCCTTAGTCAGTTACCTAGGAACTGATCCACAACCACCAGAGACTTTCAAAGAAGCAAAGAGACGGAAAAGCCTTGCAATCATCGGCTTACCCTAGCCGCTCTCGGGACAATTGCCAACTTCTTTTTGTGATCATCATCATTACAAGAACTACGATGGCCTTCTAAATCTTCTTTCGTAGTGCAGTAGAAGCTAATCGGCTTCTTGGACTGCCTTCTGCTGTGACGGAGCCAAAAGCATCGAGGTCTTCTGGAACGCCCGTATTCCAGGGCAGCAGTAGGAGACATCTGATCTGCTTATACTCCACAAGATAGCAAAGTAAAATGGTTGTGCTCCTTCCCCGCCCAGCTTTACTGTGGACATAATTAGTCCTCCCACAAGATGCATTCTTGTGAATGAAATTGCCAGCCCGATTAATATCCACAAATGAAGGCGCAAATAGGTAGTCTCTTGCGGGAATTACTAGTTGGTCTATTGCATGGGCATCGTACACCGATGTCGGAACCAAGGTTTTATAAGGCTCATTAAGGGTGATGACACCACCAACACCAAGTTGTTTCAGATGTGGAACATCCTTAGGGAATGGAACCGCCCCCAACAAAAGATACTGATCAATTCCGTCCCACCACCTGAACTCAACTTGAATCTTGTTCCGAAAAATGTTGTACAACAGGGACAGGGTCGGATAAAACAAGATCCGAGCCCCGGCTCCGACTATCACTCTCTCGACCGTAATAAGTCCTTCCATCAGATTCAACCTCGTCTAACAACTCTCCGATATTCGTGTCACTCACATCCAGAATTCCAACAGAACCAAAACCCTAACCGATTCTGATCAGCACAACCGAGAAATTTCTAAACCCTAACGATCTGATGATTCGGATCAAATTTGACTGGGTGAAAATGAAAAACCCTGAGCTGGTGAACTGCGAGCATCTCTAAAGATTTGTGCCATTTTTTAAGCCGAAGCTATTTTTTGGCTTGCTACTGTAGCATTCTGTCAAAATTTGGCAAACTTGCTCCAATGGTGCCAAAGGATTTTTTACCTCAACCTGATGGCCGTTGGATCACTTGAATCATTTTATAGGGATTTGAACCAAAAAGGTAGCAACACACAATCAAATGCTGATATGGCAATAGATGGCTTGCCATTTCTTGTGCCAAATTTGGCTTGATAATGGCAAAGCCATTTCTCGGCTTGAGAAATGGCCAACCATTGGAGCTCATTTTTTGAGACCACAAGCCAAATAATGGTTTTGGCTTGAGAAATGGCTTAACATTGGAGATGCTCTTAGAGTGTGTTAAGCGTTCGAGTAAAAATAGCTTATTTACCATGACTTTTGTTTGTATGGGATTTGCTTCATTATATTGGTTGAATTATGGAGTATGTGTATAATTTTGTCTCATTTCTGCTTTCAGCAGTATCTTTTAAAAATATGTGGCAAATAGCCAAATAACGTGCCGTTAGTAATATCATTTAGCTCCTTGGCTTTATTGTGTAGTACTTTTTTACTCTAGTTATACAAAATCATTTCTGATTATGTTTGTTGCAGGTTCCTGCACGAGCTGTAGCAGCAGCCGCTGTTGCTCGTGTTCTTGCTGGTCTACCTCCACACCAGAGGCATAGTCTTTCATCAAGCTCTGAAGAGTTGAGTTCAATATATGGAAGCAGGCCCCATGGCCAAGTGGTGGAGGAGATAGAGGAAAATTTTTATGAAGAGGTTTACCTTGCTCATAACTTTTAATTTGGTTTGATCATAATGCATGTCTTGGCTTATTGCCTGTTACTGATTTTGATAAATGAGTTTACATTATTTCGTAGTAATTAAGCACTTCACAGTTACGGGGAATGTTTCCTTTGTCAGTTTAGTTGACCATCATGACATGCTAATGTCCTATAGCATCTGTTGATTTATTAATTTCAGCTAATTATGTGTAATTGATTCATATGACCAAGCACTTTTGCGTTTTAGTTAGTCCTTTGAGTGAATCCTAGCTTACATGGTAATGTCTCTTGGGTAATGTCTGAGAGACCTCCAGTCCGGCCCTGTTCTGTGGTGATATGGGTTGAAAATCACCTTCACCGTCACACACACAAACAACCCCTCGAAAGAAGTTGTACATTTGTTGTCATTTACCTGTTCTAGTCTGCACTAGTATAAGAATTATGTTATGGTTGAAACTTTCTTGAATTCCGGAAACAATGTTATCATCCATGATTGTGGTAGAAATAAAGACTTTGGGGCATGAGTTTGGGCTGTTCTAAAATGGATTTGATTTGTTCTTTTGATTTCCAACAATCTTACATCCACTCTAAAGGTCGAATGCATTCATCATCGGTGGAAAATGTGGTTAACTCAGTTGGAATACCTCGGAGTTTGGTGGGTTGGGGGTGAGCTCCTTTGGAGAAGTTGATTGGTTGGACATCTTGAAGGTGGTTTCTTGTGCTGTTTATCAGTGCTCTAATCAAATCAAGTGAAAAGCACCCTGATTTGTCGTTAGCGTTATTATTTTTGGTGGATGCCAAGAAAGTATTATGAGTGCATATATTGATCTTTTAGTGCATTTTAGATAACTTCTTCGAATTTATCTATGCAAGACATTTCTTTCTCCTCATTTGTTGGATACGATGCTAGGAAAGTTTGAATGTTTTTGTTACCATTGGGTGTTGTTTGCTAGATCTTTTAGTACTTGGGAGTTGGGAACTTGATTTCTTTATGCGAGAACCGATTGATACTATTTTCTTTGAAGCTACGCTTGGAACAAAACTTTCTCTCGTTCATGTAGATTTGGGAACTTGATTTCTTTATGTAGATTTCTTCATGCTTCGCAATTGGTTGTTAAGGTTTCACATTAGGTACTGTTGGGATTTGTCCCACATCGGTTAATTATCTCCTCCAAAACTAGTATATGAGTCAGGGCGGCCTCTCCATTCTCTAAACACTTCTTTCTCTAAACACTTCTTTCTCTAAACAACATGGCATCAGAGCTAGGGTTTCAGAGAATTTGTTCCCCCTTGTTTGTGCCATGAGTGCACCATTGTTTGTTGTGATCCAAGTGTTATGGATCCTTTGTTTACCTCTCCACGTGCGAGTCGGGGGTCGCACATGCGGGGGAGTGTTGGGATTTGTCCCACATCGGTTAATTATCTCCTCCAAAACTAGTATACGAGCCTGGGCGGCCTCTCCACTCTTTGCCAATTGGTTTGGATTTGGATGCCTTAACAGGCACAACATGCTAAGCATGGGTCTCAGGATAGTGATTTGGACCTCCAAGTTCCTAATGGGGAAGTGGTCAATTCCCCTAGAAATCATACTCTGGGATTGACTTGCTTTTCTTCCTCTATTCATTTTTCTAGGATATCCATTTCTGGGAAGCTATGTCGAGGGGTAAGGTTTCGTTTGCTCATTTGTTTCCACTACCGTATTAGTTATCTATTTCTCAAATTGTGTAGATTGCTTCCTGTTCCATTCTATTCTGGTTGCAGGAAATTTCCTTTTGTTTAGAAATCTCTGTGACTGTGAGGCGAATGAGTTTGTTTAGTTGTTGGATATTCTTGATAGTGTTTTGTTGAGGCAGGATGTTCTGGATTAAAGGTTCTGGACTATTCACTCATTAGGTGTTTTGTATTGCTAGTCCTTCCGTCAGACATTCATTGAGGATGGTCCAAATTGCAAATGTGCCTGTAATATATAGTGTCTTTGAATGGACTTTGGCTCGTAAGAAGGCAGTAGCACAGCACAGACAAGTATCAAATAAGGAGGCGTAATGGTTGTTTAGGACCACCTCCGTGTTTAAGTGTATGATGGATGGGGAAAGTTGTGACCATTTGTTTTCTGCATAGCCCTTTGGCTCTGACGTGACAGTGGTGGAGATGGTTTAGACTCTTTATGTTACTGGAAATCGATTGGGTTTTACCTTGTTCTTGTGTTCAAATATTAGTTTTGATTTGTAGAGACTCAGGTCTGAGTAAAAAATCCCATGCTCTTTGGAAGTTTGTTGTGTGAACATTTTTTTGGGATATTTGTCTAGAAAGGAATCCAATGATTTTTTTTAGGAGAAGACAGAAGGTTTAGAGGGCTTGCGAATACGGGTTACATGACTCCCTTTGGATTTTAGAGGCTCTTGGATTTGGATAGCTGTGTGATTTGTAGTTTTTAACTTTTGCTATTTTTTCTTGACATTTCGGGATGGTTACTTGCCGTCCTGGACCTCCATCATATATGCTATGCACATCTATTTCATTTTCCACAAGAATATCCATTTGTTGCTGATAAAAAATGGACCAAATCTCACCTCTCATTGTTGATCATATCACTTTACTACTTAAGTAGCACTTGAGGGTGGATATAACTGACGTGGTAATGCTTCCATTAGTCTTAGCTATTCAGTTTCTGTTTACGCTGTTTTTATTGTAGGTAATGGGTTTTTATAGATAGCCTTCAAGTCCAAGGGGTATCACCTGTACATCAAATTGAGAAAAGTCACAGTACATCAAGATACGCTTGAAAGATCCAAAAAGTCATTAATTGGTTCATGGATGACTCTGCATCAATTAAAAGATTCAACGTAATTCATGAAACTGTAGCAACTGTCAAATTGTAGAATAGACAAACTCGAGGAAAGAGGCTTGGATAAAAAACTGAAATTTATTCCAGTGCTTCAAACTGGATTTTGTGAAAAATAAAAAGTATCAAATGAAATTGGGAATCAGCATTAATCTAATGGTAGTTATTGTTTGTTTAGTAGCAATCCTAGTAATAACTCATTTTTAACAAAAAATATACGTTACAGCTGTGTAAAAGTCATCATATAAGTGTGTTCATGTATATCTCTATATACACAACATATAGACTGCTTTCATGTGTGCTCCCAACCTTAGAATCTTGTATGTCTTCTTACTGCCACCCTTGCCAGTGCCCCCACTTCGTTTAACTAATCCTTGGTTCTATAATTCCCTTCTAGAATTCCCACTTATACCACTGAGAGCTTCTGTATTTTTGTGCTATGCAGGATTTTGATCCGGTAAGACACGTTTTAGAGCACATCCCATCTGAAGAAAATGACTTAGCATACTTTGAAGAAAAGGTTTATTCCCCTTCGTTTTCTGTTTCATGTTCTCCATTCTATTAAATATTTCTGGATTCTCTCTCTCTCTCTCTCTTGCATGCATGGTCTTCTCTCTTTCTTTCCCCTTTCTCTCCCAATGTGGCATCCATATCTCCCGTGGAAATTGTCTCCCTTTATGCTTCATATTGGATATGGAATATGATTTTGTTTTTCTGTTATTGTTTGTTTGGTAAGAGAGGGAGGCGGATGCTATGACTGTGTTTTTCCACTCTCGTCATCATACTTTCATGTCCATGATGCCCTTATTTACTCGATTTGTTTCCCTTAATTTCGTACATCGCCATTTGTCTTGGACTTTCAAAGTCCCAGCACTTAGAAAATATGCGCCAACCGGTTTGTACTGAATTATTGGAAGGGACATCGTCATATCGCTTTAATGTGAATAATCGAGATTCTTACGGTTAGTAATCAGTATGTTTATCCCTGGATTAAACTGCGCAACTTTTGTACAAAAATTACATATCAAACAGTAGTGGCTCATTTCTTTCAGGGCCTATCAGACATAGACGTTTACACTGTTCGTTTATGTAATCAGGAACTCGGACTAATACTTTATGGATAGAGGAATGTGTAGGCAGTGAATTGATTGGAGTTGTAATGTGCTTGCAGCTTCGCTGACTCAAATTCATTGTTTCTACAATTCTTTTGGGAAAATATGATCTGCTTATTTTCCTAGATTTTTTTTTTGCTGTCATATTTTTTCCCCCTTGATTTACATAACTTTGATTTTCAATGATATGTTGGATCACCTGAGGTGGCCTAATTGTTTATTGAGGCACTGATTCAGGACTTGTGTTCCATAGCGCACTGGTTTTGCTGGTACTTGGGCTTTTAGTCATGATTTAGAAGATTCATGCAATTGTCAAATAAGCTTGTTGATTAATATGTCTTGTGCAGTATCGCTGTTTACATGTAGTATGGAGGGCGTGTTTTTTGGCATAGTTTTTACAGCTAATTGAAGGATGTGTCTTTCCAATGTCTGACTTTGAATAGTGAACCTTTTGCTTGATATCTGTCTATATTTCTCTTGCCCCACCGCCCCACCTCACTGCCAGTCAGGGGGGGCTATTCTTTGTTGGTTGGGTTTGTGGGTGGGTGGATCTGTGGTGGTTTTGGTGTGGTAGAAGGGTTGGGGGTTGAGATGAGATGTTGGTTTTCTCTTTGTATGTAACTGCTTCTACACCGGTGATCTCTATGTATCCCTTTTGTTTCTAAGGAATCTGTTTCATTCTACAGGCTACTCTTAGATTAGCACAACTGGATAGGATACAAGAGCGTTTATCCCGCCATGTTATGGAGCATCACGAAGAAATGGGTAGGTTTTAATTTTTGGCTCTAAGTTCACACGCTTTTGTTCCGCTATTCTTTAAGATACTTATCTTTTGTTACTAGCTCTCTACCTAGTAATGGATGTAGTGCAAAGTTTTGTGATGTATCAAGTTCTCTCTTAAGTTCTATTCTATGTTCGGATGTTTTTTTAACCCTTCGACACTTCTGTTTGGGGAGGAATGATTATATTGCTCACAATTATGTTATGTTTATGTTCCGTACTCATAGTTGTTAATAGTGTGGTAAGAACAGGGATTTGGTCACCCAGATTGGTGCCATATGCTTATTTACTATTGATTGTGATGACAATGGCCGGTTGTAAAAAATGGTTTCACAGTTGCATGCATGCTATATCATGACAGAGTGCAATCCTTGTAGTTTGTACTTTGCAGCAGCTGTTCTTCTCATGTAGGACAGCTTCTGAATGAAGGCTTTGTTATGAGCCTATGAGCACTTAATGTGAGTGGTATGGTGCCTATGAGCACTTAATGTTAATGATAGGCTTTGTTACTGTTATTGTTGCCCAAAATTTTGGAGAAAGGAAATGAATATTCTGAAAATAAGTATTGACTTCCCCTTGATGTAGTTTAGTTTTTTGGTTTCATTTAATTCATTTTGGACAAATTGGGACACTTCATTTTTTTCCTAGCTACGGGTTACTGACTGATGATATGCCCAGGTGCATGAGTCGGGGTTGGAGGACCCCGTTCAGCATAAAGATGTCATATTCTTGTCACATTGCCACTTTAAAATGTCAAACGAGTTTACATATCAGACCTTAGATTATCGGGCCCTTGAAAACGCGAGTCTGAGACATGATATTGGTTGGTTTTGAAGCGTGAGGTGGCTGCTCTCTCCCTCATCTTTTTTTGTTTTTGGCTGGAATGATGGTTGGCTTGTTGTTTAGGCCTTCTGTGCACTCCTTGTTTTTATAATCCACCACATTCTTGAAATTGTCCTTCCGTTGTCCTCTCTGGGTATTATTGCTTAAATGATCCATAGTCTGAAAATTTTTCCTCTCTTTGCTGTCCAGTGTTATCCATTGAGATTTATGGTGTCGGTGAGCTAGGCAACTTGTGTTGGGAAGAGTTCGTCTTACTGCCTGAGAATCTAACTTCCATTCCTAGAAGTTGTGGAAGTGCCTGAGTTTAATTGGAATAGATAGATTGAGCTATTGCGTTTCCTTGCTTTTTCCTTAGTTTTTGTCTTGTACTTATTGTGGCTTGAGCTGGCTCTTTCTATTATCCTTGTCATTTAGCTTAGTGTTTGGGAGATTGCACAGTCATGTGGATTGTTAGTCTTTCACAGAGTTAGTGGTTTCTAAGATTTGCAAGCCTTGAGGCACAGTAGTTAGGCTTTTTAGTGGTATTATTTCCTGAATTCTTTTGACTATCTGCAAATGTATTGTTTGATAGAAGTGTGTTTGCTCGATTGCGTTGCCATTTTTTCTTTTCCATTTTTTCCTTCTTGCGTTTGAGATGTGAATCTCGTCCCAGTTTGTAATATATCTCTGCAATATTACCTTCATGTTATGAAGAGGAAACTTCCACATATTGTTAGCTCTAAACAACGAAATACTTGTTTTTGGTCAGTGAAGGGGATGCATTTGGTGAGGGAATTGGAGAAAGACCTGAAGGTGGCAAATGTCATTTGCATGGTAAGCATGTGATGATATCGTAATAAAACCTCGGTCACCTTTAGCTGGAATTCCCTTTTCTTATATTCACTAACTCATATAACTGAACATCTTTCAAGTACTCTACTTTACTTTTATTGTTGCAGTGATCATAATTGGTATTGATAAATCAACGTGTTCCATCATAAAGTTTTGGCTTTCATTACTGGTGTTCATTTGATATCACAGAATGGGAGAAGGCATCTAATCTCATCAAGGAATGAGGTATCAAGGGATCTCATCGTTACAACAAGTTCCAAAAAGAAGCAAGTGTTGCTGGTATTCCTTTTATTCCCAACACTACAACAAACTCAATACAGATAAATTTTCCCTTTTCCCTTTTCCCTTGTCCTTTCTTTTAGTTTTTTCCTTTTCCCTTTCCCTTTTTTCTTTTATGCTTTGTTCATCTTAAGTGTACACTCTTTATGGAAGAAATTTGGATATGAGGTGCCTACTTCTTTTGCAAGTAACTCATTGGTTAGAATGGTTCCCCAATAGTCCAAGACACTCTGAATTTGGTCTTATGTTATATTACAATTTAATGAGGCTAGTATCTGGCTTTTAGAATCTCTCCTTGGTTCGTGGACCACTGTATGAACTTTCCGATCATTGTATCATAAGCTTAGATCTCTTTTTGAGAAGTCTCCACCAATCCTTTTGTAAGTTTTTGGTGCTCTTGTTGTCTTGGAACTGTAAACCTGGTGTCCTGCCATATTTGTTTCATTTGCTTGTGATGTTCTCCTTGGGCTGTGATTCAGTATTTTGAAAACTGCTAACTTTTTCCTCCCATCCTGGAATAAGTGTTGAAGGCATTGTTTGACTGCAGGCAGTAGATTTCAGGTTGTCTTGTATCATGAAGGATTAGCCTTTGATGAAATGATTCAAGTTCTTACACTGAAAATGAACTATGACACCGTTCCTTAATTTTACAGTCCATCATATTGCAATCTTATATGCGTAAATAGATGAATCCTAACTATTTCGCTGCTTATATGCTGCGGCAACGCGAGTAGTCTATCGACCTGCTTTCTGTTTTTTTTTTTCTTTTTTCCAAATGTAATATTCTCCCCGACATTGTATGGAATTGGATGTTATTTTTTCAGCTGGCATGATAGTCCCATACTTTACATGGTCACAAGATAATGTGATTATTTGCTTATTTCCTGAAGCATATGTTGTCACATGCAGGACATGATTCCAGTTTTAACTGAGCTTCTTCATGCATTGGATATGCAAGTGGTGCTTGAAAACCATGTTGAGGAAGGAAACTTCTCTAAGGTTGGATATCAAATTTTTTACTCGTTTGTGGGATATTGTCTGCAATTATTTTCCTATTTTACGTGCATTTATTGGTTGCGTGCATCTCTTCAGAATATATTTTTCCAAATACGTTATGTATTGCGCAGGCATTCCAAGTCCTATCTGAGTATTTGCAGATTTTAGACAGTTTGTCTGAGCTTTCGTCCATACAAGAGATGAGCCGTGGTGTTGAGGTAAAATTATCTCCTACGAAAATTGCTGAAGCAAAAAATTATCTTTGTTTTCCTTTTCCCATTTTCAGTATGTCTCGCCAGGGGTATATGAAGCAATCTGTAAGATGTCCCTTGACTACCATTTGACCATGTGACACAGTCTTATTTCTTGCAATTTCGTTTTCCAAGGCCCTTCTTTGTAATATCCTTGCAGGTTTGGCTGGGAAAAACTCTTCAGAAACTGGATTCACTTTTATTAGGGGTGTGCCAAGACTTCAAAGAGGAAGGCTATATAACTGTCAGTCCATCAGCCTCTTGCTTTGAATTGGATCATCTTTTTCTTTGTCAACTGTTATGCATTATTACTCTTAAATTAAGTATATTGCATAAATATACTTTGTTAAAGCATCCAACTTAAGACCAATTGGCAATGAGTGGAGAGGCCGCCCAGGCTCATATACTAGTTTTGGAGGAGATAATTAACCAATGGGGGACAAACTCCAACATACTTAAATTAAGTGTGACATCAAATCCTCTATGTTTAAATTTCCCATCCCCTCACTTTCCAAAATTGATGTTTCTGTTCGTCATCTCTTGAAGACGGGCCGATTTGATTAAGGTGACTAAATTGTATTATCAGGTGTCCTTGTTCAAACATCCTTTTTTTGTTTGTTTGTCTTGAGTTCACAAACTAGGAGGCTACACTTCTGATTAATTGTGTATTTCCTTTTTCCGTTGGTTATTTTAACTTATATTCAAGACTAAAATGTTGAAAGATTGGAAATGCAATTGTGTTCTTACCTACGTTTTGCTGTTTAAATAACCTTTTTTGTTGCTTTGCATGGAAATGCTCATATTAGGAGTTTTGAGTTCAGTTGTCATATAAAAGGTTGTTTCTGTGCTATGTGAGCTCTATTATGCTACTTGCCATTTAGTTGAAGTCAATGAATAATGGTCGGGCATTTGTTGATTATCATTCTTCTTGTTTTCAAATTTTTGTTTTATGCAACATTAGAGTTGAGACAAGTGTTTCAATGCTTTACAGGTGGTTGATGCTTATGCATTAATTGGTGATGTTTCTGGTCTTTCTGAAAAGATTCAAAGCTTCTTTATGCAGGAGGTTCTGTCAGAAACCCATTCTGTATTGAAGAATCTATTGCAGGGGGTATGATGTAAATTATATACTATTCTGAATTGAATCAGTTACTGGAGCAGCTGGAAATAAAGAAAGCCAAATGAATTAAGATATTTTATATCATTCTGCTTTTGTGTGGGTTTTATCTTCTTTGGGAAAGGCGTTTGTCAGTGAGTGTTAAATTTACTTGGAGAACGAATAACAGAAAAGAGTGTCCCTTGCCCTTTTGGTAATTGCTTAGTGAGTCTGATATAACTCCACTCCTCCAAGAGTTACGCCCTTTGGAGTTATGATTGGTTTGGGACTTCTTGTGCTCGTGTGTGGTTTCTGTGTGGGTGTCAGGCTTCCTTAAGAAAAAAGACAGAAAAGTGTGTCCATCCCACATCTCGTGCTTGTTCCACCATAGTGAACCTGTCTCCATCACTGTTCTATGAACCAGACCCTTTTGGAGATGGTCTGTTGGTTTGGAATTCTTTGGCCCTTTTGTTTGTAGTGTACAGGGTTGGGACGGCCTTTTGGTTTGTCTGTGTTTGTGTCCTCACAATTGTAAGATAGGAATTATCAAAACATTAAAGACCCTTTCGGAGATGGTCTGAGAAGTGGGATCATTTGACCCTTTTGGTTGTAAAGTGTGGGTTTGGACTTCATTGGCCTTATTGTGCTTTGTCTGTGTTGTGTCCTTACAATCGAAAGATCAAAAGTATCACTACTTCGACATTTTGATGCAGCCACATTGGGGCTGTTTGATTGGCCGGAATGGAAATGGAATTGGATAACAGATCCCGAGGGCATGATTTCTGCGCTCGAATGTAAGAATGGGTGGAGTGATTTCATATCAGGACAACCAATCTTTCAAAACAGGGGATATACAGCATTGGTGGATGCGGTAATGCTAATCTCCTCACTAGTAATCTGGTGGACTTACACTTCCTATGAGAGTCCGGCCAATCAAAACATCATCTAGATGCAAAATGGCAAGCCTGAGTAATCTGTGAGAGGATTTTTTTTGGTTTTCCATGGACGCAGTTTACTCTTCTTTTAGAAAAGAGATGGAGAACATTATATATTGCTTTGCATTTGAGACATAATGCCTTCGTTGTAGTTTGACTCTCCGTATGATTGCTGCGTTTTCTACAGGCTTTTTTAGGCATTGATGGCTTTTCTGGAGAGACGCCTTTGTATCCAATTCTAGTATAAACCAAACCATGCCAAACCAAACAAAGCCTTATGTAGCAATCAATGAGGGTCAACTGCAGTAGTCCTGTTTCCATCCCCTTTTAGTATAGATACATTCCACTATCACAGAGAAATATTTGAACTTTTTAGTACCGATTCACTATCTCAGTTGAGAAATGCAATGAACGTGAAAGAAAAGAATTTAGTGCTTCAGTTTTCTCTCTGCCTAGGATATCTATATATATGTGTGTGTGTGTGTGTATCATGCAATGTTGCCTGAAAAAACAATATGTTACAACACATGTTCTGTGCTTCCTGTTCAGTTTTTATCTTGGCATTAACAGGTATCTAGCATTTGTTTTTTTGACTTTTTCAGCAAATACATCTTCTCTAAATTACTACTTAATTTGGCAGGATCTGGAGACTTCAAATATGCAAAGTAGTAGGTATTATTTACATGTCGTACTTACATTTTCTGGTTTTGCTTAAAACTTTGCTGGTTTTGATTTAGTTATTGAATACCATCCATTTGCAGACTTACCTACAGTGACCTATGCCATCGGATACCTGAATCGAAGTTTAGGCAATGTTTATTAACAACACTAGCTGTCGTATTCAAGTTGCTGAGTTCATATTATGCAATAATGAGTTTTCAGCCTGATTGTAAGGTAAAATACTTACTGACTTACTGTATTAAAGATCACCCTTCCCCAGTCAGGAAAGAATCAGAACTGGAGAATGAAAACATTCGGAAGGTACCACCAACAGCAGAAAATACAACTAAAACAACTCAAAAACTCGAATAGAAAATTACCTTTTTCTGGTAATTAGTTTGTTTATGTTGTATATTTCCCTTGTATTTTGTTGTTGCAACCTTGGCTACTATCTAAGTTGGAAAGTTTCTCCCTAAATCATTGGTCATCATTCGAATGTATCTGTTTAGAATTGCCTCTTGCAGTTTCTAATGCCCTTGGAAAGCCGTGACAGTTAGAGAAGAGTTTGTATGTTAATTTGGCAAACATGGCATCTCCAATGATCAGTTCTTACATTCAGGGTAGTGATTCTATTGCTTGGGTATACCAACTTCAGAACTAAATTTTAAGATTCTGCTAGGTTTGCGATTACTGGTTCAGGTTTTGTGACTGGTCTAGAATTGATAAGAAGAATGGCTTAGCAATAAAGTTAGGGTGTACGCCTTGAGAAAAAAGGCAATACAGTCGGGCTGCCCAATTTTTGGCTGCCACATAATTTCAGGCATCTTTTGTTTAAAAGTAACAAAATAGTAATTGGCAATTTTGAAATTGAAGAGAATATCGGCTTTATTGGTGTTGGGCTATGAACCATGGATACTTCGAGAACAGAGTCATATCCGTACGGATACTGATACTCCTCGGATACCTGCACACAGGTGTCTGATATTCTCATATGTATTCGTCACTTTAAAGATGAGTAATGCTACACACACAACAAAAATGCACAGATTTGTCGTGGGGCCCACTACGGGTCCCACATAAATGATCCGAGCCGTTCATTAAATGTAAAACATTTTTTCAAGGCCCCCCACCCCCCGAAAAATCAGCTCAATCCGATACTTATAGGTGCTCGATTTAATCATCCAACTTTTCATTCGGATTTTAGGATAATGAAAAGTTAGATGATTGAATCGAGCACCTATAGGTATCGGATTGAGCTGATTTTTTCGCAAGGGCCCTTGAAAAAATGTTTTACATTTAATGAACGGCTCGGATCGTTTGTGTGGGACCCGGAGTGGGCCCCACACACGGATCTGTGCGTGATCTGTGTGGGAAAAGTCTGTTTGAACAGACTTACTGGGATCTTTAAAAAGTAGCCATCATGCTCCTAAACGAGTTTACATATGATGAAAGAACGTAGGTGTAATATTCTATTGGATGTCTTGATTATTTTGGAGACGACTGCTACCTTAAACTACTATAGAGTAAACTATACAAGTCTATCCTAAGCATTCGTTTGTACCACACTTAAGAGTATGTAATTTACCACGTCCTTGCCCCGTTCCTCGTACCTGAGCTATCCAGATAACGTAGCGTTGGACTTGCCTAAGGATATGGCATAACTAGAAGCCTAAGGAGTGCATATGTCTGGGAAATGATATGCACCAACATGTTTTAGATTCGCAGTGACACATATCCTAGATGTCTTGTATTTTCTTGATTGTTACTGTCAATAGATTATGGTTTTGACATGCATTTTTATGACTGAATGGAATGTGCAAGACACATTTGGGGCCTTGGCCCTTGCTTAAAGTAAATAGATTAAGGATGTGAAAATCAAAAGAAGGTTGGATACAGAAGTAATGTACAACTTAATTGGTGCCTTGGCCCTTTTTTGATAGAATTTCTTGATTTTTTTTCCTCGTGTACTGTTGCTTTCAGCTTTGTGCTGTTCAAGTCATTCTTTGCCCACTTTGATATGAACACTTCATCTTTCTTAGTGATTGATGGGCTTTATTGGGGTTTTGCTGAGTGTTTGATAGTTTGAAATGTAGTTCTGGATGGTTGATGTCACAATATATCAGATTTTTTCTCAGGCTTTTTATTACAGGTTTCATCTTGCCACACCCCACAAATAAAGCAGAAGCAAGATGATATCCCTGGGGATATTCAGCATGTTGATTCAGCAAATGGAAGTTCTTATAGTCCAAATGCAGATGATGTCTCGCTCTCTGAATCTATGCACAGAGTGGACATGACAGCTACCGCCTCTTCAGCTGATGCTACTGAAACTGATGGTTCCATGTGTACAAAAGCTCCCGATTCCATTGATGAGTCAAGGAATGGTGGGTGTGATGCTTCAAGCAGTGGATCCCCATGGTTCCAGCTGAGGAAGGATGCTACAGTATTTGTTTCACAGACCTTGCACAGAGGTCGCAAGAATCTTTGGCAACTAACAACAAGCCGCGTATCAGTGTTGCTTTCCTCTTCTGCAGTTTGTTCAACGAGCATTCATCAATTTTTGAGAAATTATGAAGATCTGAATATCTTCATCTTGGCTGGGGAAGCTTTTTGTGGTTCTGAAGCAGTTGAGTTCAGGCAGAAAGTGAAGGCCGTTTGTGAAAACTATTTTGCTGCTTTCCATCGGCAAAATATATATGTAAGTGTTTCATATGTATTTTGTTATAAGATGAGTGTAGCCAAAATGAGAATGCTGATATGGATGTGTGGTGAGACTTTGCGAGATAGAATTAAAAACAAAAACATTCGTGGAATGGTAGGGGTAGCACCATTAGAAGCTAAGATGAGAGTTAGGAGGAGTAATATGCTAGGGTGGTTTGGTCATGTTTTCGTAGATCCGTTGATGCAGTAGTTTGGAGGAGTAATATGGTTACGGTAGATGATAGCGCTAAGGGGAGAGGTAGACCAAAATTGACCTTCGAAGCGTTAGTGCGCTAGAATCTAGGCTTACTGGGTATTACAGAACACGATGCCCTTGACAGAGCTCAATGGAAAACACGGATTCATGTAGCCGACCCCAATTGATTGGGACTTAAGGCTCGGTTTGGTTTGGTTTATTGGAAAAATTTTCTTCTATTCTAGTGAGAGTTTGTCCATTTGGTTCTCTTGAACAAGAATGCTTTTTGTTCAACCTCTGTTTTGGGTTCTTCATTTGTAGTAGACAATATTTCTGTTGGGCCAGCATTATATCGAGAACATTTCTGCATTTGCATATGATGTATACATGTATACATACACAAATATGTCTATATGTATTTTATGATTTCTGCAAGCTGCTGAAATGTGTCATTGTATACTTATAAAATGTACTGCTAAGTGCTGAGGACCTGTGCATTACTCCCTTTTTGTGCCCTCTTTTGTTCCACATACAAGAGGACTATATTAGACATTAATCCAAACCATTTTCAGCCTTATTCCCATTAATATGGATTTAAAAAAATGGTTGTTGGAGCTTAAAGAATATTGGTGCACCACTATCGATCCACGTTCTGCAAAATTCTTTCCGCATTGTATTGCTTATCCTCGCATGTTGACATACTTGTATCAACAAATGCACTTTGGTTTCTGGTGAGTGGTGACTTGGTTTATGTTGACATGTTTTTATTTGGAGGAAACAACTGGCAGTTATTGTCTGAGAATCAAATTTAGAATCATATTTGAATTCACCTTTGTCCTTAGTACATGATTCAGCTTACCTAGAGATCCTAAACAACTCATGTTCAGTGCAAGAGAAGCTGATTAGGTAAGGATTTGTGTCAAAGGAAGATGCTGGAGTAGGAGAAAAGTGATGGCATTCAATTCAACTAAGAAAAGAAGAAGAAAGAGAGGATAGGGAAATATCATGAGCGTTCTCCAGTTTTCCTCTGTAGTCTTATACCGATTATGAGATGTGTTTTGAACTTAGGGCGATACCTTATGGGTACACTGATGCCTCAGTTGGCTTTTGAAATTGCACTGTTGTGCTACAATTACATTGCTGATCTATCAGTGATGCAGGGAGGTGTGTCGAAATAGAAGAACGCGCAACAAGGACAATTACGAACAAGTTTGAACTAGAGATACTCTCTCTAGGAACAAACCATAATGAGAAATAATCTCAATTTTCATTAATTCAATCATAAACAACTTTTAATGTCACCCTACAACTTATTTTATACTAGAAAACTAAGACTGAAAAGGAATCAGCAAAACAGGAAGCTGAATCCTAGTAAATCGCTAATTGACTCAATAATTACCAAAATCAAAAGATTTGAGATATTCTCAAATCTAAATACTAGAGAATAAAAGAAAACTTGCCAAAACAAATGGCACTTAAAGAGGAATATTCAAAAATAATTTACTACCAAAATAATAAAACTAGATATCTATTTCTTAAATAATAAGCTGTTTCCATTATGCATCAATCAGCATGACCCGGTATGAAGACCAATCACGTTTTAAACTTGTTTTGCACTTCCATCTTTTGATAATCCCTTATACATTGTATTATGGTATTAGCAATTACTCTAAAAAAAAATTCACTCAAATAAAAAACTGTGCATATTGTTACTCTAATAACTACTCGTAATAAGAGACAATATAATGTATGTGATTCATCCTAAATATGGACTGAAGTCTATTTGGAATGCACATCTCTCAGTCACAGTTAAGCAACCAAAAAGATTACCTCATTATCAGCGAAGGTTGATTAAGATTGTATGCATAAATAACAAGTGAGAATGAAAGAAAGTGAAATCATAGGTTGTAGAAAAGTGAAAAAAAATACAGATTTAGGTATTACTCCCTCCATCCCTATTTTTTAGTCCCTCGACCTCGTTCTATCCTTACCGGATTTTAAATTGGTTATATTTGTCAATTGGCAATACTTTTTATATACAATATGGATCTTGTTTGATAGCTTTCGATTTGTACTATTAAGCAAAATTTCCAAAATCACCTAAGAACATTTTAGATTATAAGATATAATCAATTGAAAAATGGCACGGACGCCCAAAAAGGACTAAAAATTGGGACGGAGGGAGTATTTAACCATGACTCCAAGATTCCAAGTGATAGGATTAAAACTTGCTATGCTTTATGAACAATATAATCAGAGAAACAAACAACATCCTACCTTGTAATGAAAAATGAAGCCCATTTCTTATTAATTAATTATACCAGATATAGTATTCTTTATATTGCATTGCAGTTAGTCTGAATGCAATCATACAATGACTAACTTAACCCCTTATTTTCCAGGCACTAAAAATGGTTTTGGAAAAGGAGAATTGGTTACAATTGCCACCAGAAACAATACAAGTTGTAAGTTTTGCAGGGCTTGTCGGTGATGGAGCAGCCCTGATTGTTCCATCTGACCATAACTCTCCTAATAAAAGAGTTCTACGATCCAGTGAGCCAGCAGATTTAGTTGAAACGGACTCTAAGAAGAGTGGATTTTTATATTGGCTTAAAAGTGGTAACCCATTTTTGGTGAAACTAAGTGCCAAAGAGCACAATGATTCCTTCTCACCTAAAGGGTCAGTCTCTGGAGAACCTAATGGAATACATAATGAGAATCTTCACACTTATAAGTTTCCGCCGAAAAACAATGATGCTATTCATGGAAATGGAACTACTACCGTCTCAGAAGATGAAAATGAAGATCTTCATGCAGACTTCATTGATGAAGACAGTCAACTCCCAAGTCGGATTTCCAAGTCCAATCATTCAAGAAATTATTCAGGTCATAGTAATGGTGAGGAAGGGATAGCACAAACAGGATCATCACTTTGTCTTCTTAGGTGAAATATCTTTGTTTGTGAGATTGAGCTTTTAAAAAATGTCCATGGATACAGTGAGCTGAATGTTGTTTCACAACAGGTTGATGGATAAATATGCGAGGCTTATGCAGAAGCTGGAGATAGTCAATGTTGAGTTTTTTAGGGTAAATTTATTCCTGCTGGCCTTTTTTTTTAGTCTGTGTTCTTTTATCTTCCTGTCTGCCTGTCTATTATTGATCCAATTTGGATGATGCGGCCAGTATCACTTTACTTCTACCTGACTGTGTCTATTTTCTTATAGGGAATTTGCCAATTGTTTGGGATTTTTTTCCATTTTGTTTTTGAAGCCTTTGGTCAGCATCACAGCTTCTCAAGTGGAAAAGGTTTGACTGACTCGCTTAGTTGTAAGTATTCTTTAGCAAATCTCTCTCTCTCAAGGCTTATTTCTTTATTTTCTACCGTTGTTTCTTTATTCTTGCCATGTTGGATACATGTGGCTGTTATATTTGTTTGGTTAAGCCTTTCTTATATCCGATGGGACGGGATTATAAGTTTCTCTATGTTATATGGTCATCAGATCGGCTAAAGACAACATTATCCAGAATAGCCCAAGATTGTGATCAATGGATAAAGCCCCAGTCTGTCTCTTCCTCTTCACCAACGTCAATGAATACCTCCCTCAGTCATACGGATGTGACACCTACTAGTCCACGCAGCACCAATTTTGGATACTTGCCTACCACATCTTTTGGTCTCAAGGTATATTTATTTGTTCGTGTAGTGGCCAACTTATTTTCCATCTTCTATTCTCCTAATGACTGACGTCTCTGTTGCTCTAAAACATTCACGCATGATTTCAGTTCCAAATTTTCGACCTCTGATACATGCTGAGATTTGATTTGATATTCTTGACCTGACATGATTTATTATGAAGATATAGTCGAGAGAACTACTTGTAAATGATGATTCCCTCCCTATCCTCCTTTCCTTTCTTACGAAAACTATGCCTTCAAACTGTTTAACTTTTTCCTATTTTAGCATATTGAGTTAGAGTGGGCTGTTAATTGTCGGAGTGCAGAATCTTCCCAGCACTCCATCGCCATCTATAAGATGATGCAACTTCCTTTAAGGACCATAGGAAGGGGGAACTACACAACATCCTTATACATGTATCCTGTTATATTCCAGTTTGACATCTGCTTCCCTCGTGGTCTTAATCATCCATTGCACATACTTGGATATTTGTTTGCTATTTCTTGTATGTACTTGTTGTCCTGATTACAGTAAACTGGAAGTCACTTGCATACCTACTCAAGAGGAAGTATTATTGCCTTGCACTAGAATTGTAAGGACCGTAATAAGGAATCTAAACAATATCCTTGTACCTGAATCCTCATATTAAAGTTTGACATTTGCTTCCTTTGTGGTCGTAATCATCCATTGCACTGATGCAGTAGAATTTAGGGTCGTTTGTGTCTTTTTTAGTGTCCTTAGTGTTAGTAGAGTCTTGAGTCTATGAATAGGTGAGTTGGTCTTTCATTTGGGAGCGTTCGATTACATATTGGAATCCCTTTGGGGTTCATCCCCTCTCTTCTCTTTTGAATCTTTGATTCCATTTGGATATTTGGTTGCATTAGTAGCACCTATCATTAGCTTTTCAAATCCAATGGTCCAACGGACCGACGGTTCTGTACTTCTCAGAGCTTTTTGTTGCGCTTGCTGTGAAACTATACTGATGGACAGGACATCATTACGTATAATTATTCCAGAAGTGTATGTAATTAGGAAAAGGATTTTATGCTTTGTTTGTGATGCCATATTATATCTATCTTCCATTGTCTCAGCCTACTACGTTATACTTATGTCCTTATAGATTGTTTACCACCAACTCATCTAAAAGCTTAAGCTGTTAGAGAGAGGGGTAACTTTATTAGTTATATTCTCAACTGGCCCCTCACGTGTAGCCATTAGCCAAACTCTCCTCCATAACGGGTTAAACACATGTAAAATTTTAATCATTAGGTAGGCGGTGAGGTTCGAACACAAGATCTATTGCCTGTTCTGATACCATATTAGTTTGTTAACTACCAACTCATTTGAAAGCTTAAGCTGTTAGAGAGAGGGGTAACTTTATTGTTTATATTCTCAACATTCTCAACTGGTCCCTCACGTGTAGCCAAACTCTCCTCCATAATGGGTTAAACACGTGTAAAATTTTAATCATTAGGTAGGCAGTGAGGTTCGAACACAAGATCTATTGCCTGCGCTGATACCATATTAGATTGTTAACTACCAACTCATCTGAAAACTTAAGCTGTTAGAGAGAGGGGTAACTTTATTATTTATATTCTCAACAAACATCACTGTTTAGGTGAACACTAAACCAGATGGTACGTGAGTACAATGGTAGGTCAATCGATATTGGACCTAAGCATGAACAAGAATGAACTAGATAAATTGGTGGTCGCCATACAGTCTTAGATGGCTCTTTAATAGATATGAAGTAGAATTCATAGATATGCTTTTTTTAAAGGTGAGAAAACTAGAGTCATTGAATTCTTATCATCACAAATGGAAATCTAATATCCAAAATATGTGGATGAGTAAGACACAAACACAACTGGTTCCCAGCAGGGACTTCAACCTTGCCCCTATCCCTGTAGGGGTAATAAGAGATGCCTTAAAGCTGAGGGCTTGTGTACTGAATTACATATGCATAGACTGTGGAATGACTAATGAGGATGGGTCAGCCAATCTTTCATTCTTGTCCAACAGGATGACTTGGAAATTGCAATGCGTATGTAGTTAAGGCACCCTAGTGGGAAGTGCAAGCCATTCAAAGATTTGGGTGTTGCATTCGAGCTCCACCAGTCCTCTATACTAATATACTGTAACGATGTTCTCATCATAATCAAAACCAAAAGAAAAAAAACAATTCAAACTGCACATGTAATGTTAATCACGTAACGTTGTCAGGTATTGTCTATGAGGGGGCGAATGCACCAAAATATGAAATGGGCACAGATTTTGTGTAAGATATGCGGGCGAAGGCAATTATCGGCATTGAGGTAGTTGGATTAGTGCAAAAAGATGGTTCTTCATCAACGAAAGTTAAGCCTTCTGCATATAAACCTGCAAATGTCAATGAGTCAAAGTTCTAAATGGAGTGGTGTAGGATGATGTCTTAATAAGCTCTGGTACCATAGATTGGTTGATTATCTATTTGGTACTTATACCTCAAGTTTAAGGGGAATCAGTCAAGCCTGCTTGTAAAGATACTGTGTGCTGGAGTTTCTTTGCATGGCATGCATGTAACTTTTGGAATTTGGAATTTAAGTCCCGTGATATGTGTCAAGATTCAATTCACTCTTCTCACCTGACTATGGGTTGTCTTTGATGATATTCCTGGCCTAAGCTTGGAGGCTATTAACCAACTTTTGGAATTGTGGCCTCAGCTATGTCCTAGTTGTCCTTGATTCCATGGATCCCACAATGCAGTTGGTTCTCAATCTGTTGATACTAACTATATTTGGATAAGGAGCACTCTAATGAGTGTAACTTCCTTAAGCTTGAGGTGCCACTCTTGGATCATCCCTTGGCCTTGTAAGCTTGAGGTGCCGCCCTCTCTTGTTTTTAGCCCTCAGTGGATGCAGCTCTTCAAGTACTCCAGTATGCATGTCTTATCACCTATACATCATAGAACATGTTCTACCAACTCTCTGCAGTCGAGTATCTGTGTATAAGTATATTGCTTGGTTCAAATCATTAGAGTTGCATGCTGGGTGTATTTTTCGTCGTTATAGTAATGGATTGGCAATTTGGCCTATAGCTGATTAAAGAAGGGGGAATGATATCTAGTTGTTATTTGTTATATCGAATATCCAATAGCTGGTAAGTAATTGTCATATGGTCAGGCATCTGCTAGATATCAAAGAACAACTCTATCAACTAATTTACCCAAAAAATCTCTATCAACTAATCTTAAGGCAAGGGATTCATTATATTGGATAGAGCTGTCTGCAGTATTTGTCTATATGGTTGCATGTTGGGTGAGATATTTTTCCCTGAAGACTGAGATCTAGTCTTGCACCTCTCCAAAAGGGAAACATAGTAAACTGGCCTACAGGAATCAATTATTGTCTTATGGTCCTCCATACAGAAATCCATGTCACATACATTTAGTGCTCTTTCTGGGTAGATATGTATATTGCACTGAAGTCTTAGAGAGCATAGGATGGAATGGAAGTACATCTAAAGAGTAATTTATCTAGATAAATTAGTACCAGTGTACTAATTGGAACAAACTCTTACTCTGTTAGTCTTGTGGATTTAACGATATGCAGTTATTATCCTCCTGCTTTGGTCACCAAATAATTATCCTATTTCAAAGTTTGGGGTATGAACTCTGAACTCTGAAGTACCACGAGGGTAGAGGACCATGCTTGCTTGTCACTAGACTAATGTTGTAATATGAGGAAATGTGAAGGCGTATCTCTGTCCAAGTCATGTTTAATTTTTGATTATGTAATGGTTTCTTGCTTAGATGCAACTATTTGATACAAGCAAGATTCTCTATGGGATCAAGTATTCATTTTGGATTGTCTGTGTAGACTAACGATGTAATGTTATGCTGCAGGAAAGATGTGCGGGTGCTGACACTATATCTCTTGTTGCTCGATTATTGCATAGATCTAAAGTTAATCTTCAGTCGATGCTTCTGCAAAATAATGGAGCTGTAGTTGAAGATTTTTACGCACATATGGTATGCTTTCATGTGACTTTTTGGAAATTTCACGTTTGGTCTGGTGGCTTGTATTGTACTAAAATCACTCAAACGCAATCATGGCTTGTATTGGTGAACCTATCTGAAGTAGTGATGGTCTTTAGGATGGCTGACACAGGAACAATACAATTGATTCTAAATGCCGCAATATACACATTGTTTTCCTTCTCAAATTGTTTCATTATACGGGTGTTGTTACCAGGCTACTACCTATTCGACTCTTGACAATTTTCACAACTGTTTATGCATGGTTGCATGTATGTGATCTAGGTAATAGCAAACCATGTTTTTGGTATCTTGAGTGTAGATCATTTCTGTGCTGTTTAAGTTGTAATAGTTACACAACCATGCAGATCAATGGAGTGATTTTAAAAAATGGAAGAAAAACTGGTTTGAACTGGATTGCACCAATTCGGTTACACCCAGACAAACCAGTGTGAAGGATATGTCGCTCATGAAGCGGCTGCTCGAATACGAATTGGTCACAACAAAATAATAGATCGATTTCCCAATGAACTGGTATGGTTTGCAGAGACCAACCAAACCGGAGTTTGCTCATGTGAAGACTAGGCCAACTGCCAGTACTTTGCTACTTTGTTTGAAGAGAATAACTTAAAAAGAATTCAAGCACCTCAGGTAGCTTTTGTTTACCATTTTTAGTAATGAAGGATTGTTGAATTCTTGCAAGGGAGGCTTAGCCAAAAATCCCTCATATTTACATTTTTTAAGCTCAAGGACAAGCACCTTTTGCAATCAAACATAAGGACAAATGTGCCTATGAAAGTGCCTAAAACCCTAGTATACCCTATGAAAGTGCCTAAACCACTAAAACCCTATAATGAAAAAGCGCACCCTAAAACCCTATGAAAGTGCCTAAACATGTTTTGGCCTTATGGCTAAAAAACTCAAAAAGTTGAAGGACCTCTATTGAAAACTATTTTGCTGGTGTCCTTCCCCTAAATGAAAACTATTTTACCGTCCTTATGGCTAATTTTTTCCCTTCTTGCAAAAGCATGTTTGACTGAGCTGGTTACTTGTATGGACTTGGGATTCCCATTTATCTTCTCTGTACAATCTGGGAGTTCTCTGCAAAGTAGCAATAATGGCAAAAGCATGCTCTTTGATAATTGGCTGGGGTTGTAATAAAAGAGATGTGGATTCATTAGACAAAAAGTTTGTTGACGACAAACTGATGGATCAACTAATATATCTAACCTTCTGTTTTGGGGCTGGGGCATTCATTCAAATCTTTGAGAATTTCTTCCTTCTCTTATAAAAAAACTCACTGACACACAATGAGTTTTGAGTCGGTGGTAGATTGACCGATTTCCATTCCATGGCAAAGGAGTCTATTACCACATTATCCCCTCTAAAACATATAGTTCGTGGATTTTACTAGATTCTAGACATGAATAGATTAAATCAAATTGCTGGGGTACCCCTCATGACTGGTAATGCTTAAAGAAGAGTGAGACCAGAGTCACCAGACTTATTGGACATCTGAAAAGATTGGCTTTGCGATGCCTTGCTTTTCTCCAAATCCTACTTAGCTATTGGATTCTAATATGCAGTATTGAGTTCAAATTACGTCGGTCAAGCTGTTGAGTTACTTTCCAGTTTGATGTATGATATTTTCCATCAGAACGTCTGTCCTTTTGGATGATGTGTTTTCATGACCTGGTTATTATACTCTCAAATAACCTAGATTGTAGTATAGCTGACAGAAGACAGGTTATTTGCCTTTTATCAGGTGGATTCTGTACCAGATCTTACTCAACATATTCATAGAACGACTGCAAGATTACTTCTTCATATTAACGGGTATGAAACAATACCAATTGCGACAATGGGTTTATATTTTTATTTTAGTGTTCTACTATGTAAAGAAGTGATATTGATTAATATGGTTTGATTTAGGTGCGTGATGTAGGACGGTTTTAGGACAATTAGATATTGCTGCCTACAACTGGAATTGTGGTGGTTTTAGGTGGGGAAATAAGAATATTACTTGGATAAGTGCGCAAAGAAGGAGAAACAAAAGAAGGAGAAGGAGAAGAGAAAGAAAGAGAGATAGAGGTGCTTCACCCTTGCAAGGGTTAGGCGGTTTCTGCAAGGAAGGACCGCAGCCCAAACCCCAATTACAATGGCCTCAGCCTTGTAAAACTCACTTTATTAATCAACTCTCTGTTGGAAAGAAAGAATACATCCATACTTATAGGCTAAACAATGGCCTTTTGAAGTCCTAGAAGTCTAAGTGACATGAACTTTATCAATGAACACATTTAACAAGATAATGAATGAACCTAGATATAAATGCATACATTGAACCTACTAACAATAAGATGCAAACAACTAAAATGTGTTTAATGCATACATTGAACTTTGTAACATGTGTTTAATGCATCTAGATGAATTCTAATGCAAGCACTAAATTCATGATGACCCTTTAACTACCAAATTACCAATCCTTGTACGAACCATGCAGCTCTTATCAGAGTCTCTGCAACTACCAAAATACCCTCATCTAGCAATTTATTATTTTTTGTTGTCCTCATCAGTGCATATCACCTTTCACATGTTATTCTTACATGTTGCAATTCATTTGACCTTCTGTTATGATTTCTTCATTCTCAATAATTCTTATCGTATGGGGGTGGCAAGGGACTGAACCTCGATATTATCTTACATCGACTTGCAAATCAGCCTGAAATTCTTAAACCAAACAAACCACTATTAGAAATCTTGAAGTAAGAAATCGTGAACCAAGGCACTCGATTTGACTGATATGAAGTAGGAAATCTTGAACCAAGGCACCCGCTTTGACTTGTTTACCGATCCAAAAGGTGAATTACAAAGATAGGAACCAAATAGAGGATCATATATCATTTTGTTTTTAGCAGGTAGAGAACTCATATTAGGCTAAATATTGGCGTGACACATAGTTGCAATGTCATTGGTTGTGTTGTGGCCTTGTAATGTACCTTTTGTATGTTATTGTCTAGTTAATTTTACCAAGTTCTCTACTCTAGTACTTGAATCACATTAAAGCTGTAGCATGAAGACAAGGATGAGTTGAAAACCCTTCCACTTTGATGGATGGAGCAGACCTCAGATTTTTTAGTAGTTGTTGAACCTTTTGAATTACTGGATAATCTCAACATTCAAAGTGATCTACGAAGCTGTAAAGAGTTGTAGATGTTTTGAGTGTTATTATCATCATTATTAGTATTCAGCATCTAGCTTCTTTCATCATCAAGCATGTAAGAATTGTTATTTTCCTTAAGAAATTAGTAATTAGATTGTAATTTCTACGGGGCTGAGTGTTTTATATTGAGATGTATTTCTTAGGAAGGATTAAATGACCCTATTTCAAATAAAGCGGTGGTCAATGCGTCCTTTTACGAGTGTTGTTTTACTGATTTTCAGAAAGAAAGGTTATCTGTTAAATTGTCAAAGCATGAGGTATCTGTCAAATATAAACATGGAAACATGTGAATAATGAATTACTGCCCCCCTATAATGCACATACAAGGACACAGACACGGGAATTTTTTAAAAATGAAGATACAGACACGGCAGGGGACACGCCACGTGTATATTTAGTTAATTATTTAATAATATATATACATATAAATATTTTTTAATTTTTGAAAATAGCCAATCTCATCGAGTGATTCTTTATGAAATTCTTAATGATTGATGCATTTTGTGATAGTTTATATGATGTATTAGATAAGGAATGTCATGTATGAAGTTAATTGTGCCGTCGTAAGATCATCAATAATTGGACACGCCATGTGGCCCCCTCCGTGTCCCCCCTCCAAAAATTAAATTAAACTATTGGACACGCCATGTGGCGTGTTGGGCATGTGTCCCACGCGTGTCCCTGATACCTCGACCTCTAGAGGTGTCGGTGCTTCATAGCTGCCCCCTGTCCAGAAGAGTTTTGGAATACCAACGCGCTAATTACAATTGGGCATGCATGCATACTTATCCACTATCCAGGTTGATTGAATTGCAACCTTAAAATTTTTTGGGAACACTTGGGGCACGCTTGATTATTATGCAATTTTAGCAGGTATGCTGATCGCATTGCCAACGCTAAATGGGAAGTTAAAGAGCTTGGACTAGAACATAACGGGTAATTCTCTAGATATTGCCTTTTCTTGTGCATTTTCTTCCCAACCCTGAAGTTTGCTATTTTATTACCTAATCTCTCTGCAGCAATATTTTACTGATGTACAAAATGCTCTTTTATTGAGTAACATTGTGATTCAAAATATCTGAAATGAGAAATACTCCACAATACACTATATATTGTAATTCATGTTGCTGTGTGCGAAAGTTTGTCTCATCCTCAATCTTGTATTAATAGTTACGTTGATTTGCTGCTGGGAGAATTTAAGCACTACAAGACAAGGCTTGCTCATGGAGGAATTCAGAAGGAGGTAACATTCTCTACTAGTATTATAAACATCGTCAGAAAGCTCGTTTGCTATGTAAGTGTCTAATTTTTACATATTGTTACACCCACTTGCGTTGTGTGTGTGTCTTTACATTTATGGATATGTTTCTGTATTCATGTATCCATTCTGATCGTTATGTGGTTGAATTTCTCTCTTGTCCATTGATGTGCCATATAATCTACCCAAGTTGAGCTTTTGTTTCCTCTGAGAGATATATGATGGGATCTTGCTTCTCCTTCATCAGTGTTGTAGCATAGCTTTGCTGGTTTGGAGTCTTTTGCAATTTCTTAAAGCCCATAAGCTTTTAGTATATTTTTTAATCCATTGAATTATACTTCTCATTCTCATCAACTTGAACCATCTGCACTCTTTTTGTTCTATTCTATCTAGAGAGTTGTGTGCAATGGGCAGATTTTTCCTCCTTTTTTGGAGCAAAAAATAATTAATACGATTATGTTTTGCCGATGTAATGTAAAACCATGATTCAAACTTTTTGTGCTTTAACTTTTTCTTTCTGGATTTGTTCTCTTTCTCGCAATTCTTGGGTGCTACTGGAAAGAAATGATCTTGGCCACACATGACAATTGTTGTTTGGAGAAGAAAAGTGTGTTCGGTGTATTATCCTCACACACATAACATATATTTATATTCTAGGAGGAGTTTACATTAAGTCAAATAGGCGATGTGGGACAAACCCCCACTCACCTAATACTACACACTCTAACACTCCCCCTCAAGCTGGAGAATAAATATCACAAAGTCCCAGCTTGTTACATAACAACTCTAACCGTGGTTTAAATAATGACTTAGTAAACAAATCAGCTAACTGAGCGCCTGTAGACACATACGGAGTAGCTATCACACCCTCGGTCAACTTCTCCCGCACTAAATGACAATCAACTTCAATATGCTTAGTCCTCTCATGAAACACGGGATTGGATGCAATATGAATAGCTGCTTGATTATCACAATACAAAGGCATGGGCAACTTCACATTGAATCCTATCTCTTCGAGGAACGATCGCAACCATACAATCTCACACGTTGTATGTGCCATTGCTCTATACTCCGCTTCTGCACTAGACCGAGCAACCACTGTTTGCTTCTTACTCCTCCAATTAACGAGATTTCCACCTAAAAAGACACAATAACCCGTAGTGGATCTCCTATCAGACGGTCCTCCGGCCCAATCGGAATCGGTGAACGCCTCAACTCGTAAATGCCCATTAGCTCGATAAAACAGCCCACGCCCCGGATGTGACTTAAGATACTTCACAATCCGGAGAACTGCCTCCCAATGTGGAAGACGAGGAGCTGCCATGAACTGACTCACCATACTGACTGCAAATGAGATATCGGGACGTGTAATAGTAAGATAATTTAGTTTACCAACCAACCTACGATATTGATCAGGGCTAGTAAGTAGCTCCCCCTGGTCAACACACAATTTGACATTGGGATCCATAGGAGTCTCAACAGGCCTCGTTCCCAACATTCCTGTTTCCTCAAGAATATCCAACACATATTTCCTTTGCGATAAACTGATACCTTCTTTGGATCGTGCTACCTCGATACCTAAGAAGTATCGTAGTTTGCCCAAATCCTTTGTCTGAAACTGCTGATGTAAGAAGGATTTGAGTTTATCGATACCTTGCTGGTCATCACCTGTAATAATAATGTCATCCACATAAACAATCAACAGTACTTTCCCGCGATCAGATGTGAGGGAGAACACAGAATGATCAGACTGACTGCGTCGCATACCAAACTTCATAATTGCATCACTAAACTTACCAAACCAGGCTCTAGGTGACTGCTTAAGACCATACAAGGCTTTACGAAGACGACATACCTGATGACTCTCCCCCTGAGCAACAAACCCAGGTGGTTGCTCCATGTAGACTTCCTCCTGGAGATCCCCATGGAGACAGGCATTGTTGACTTCTAGCTGGAACAATGGCCAACCAAGATTGGCAGCAAGAGAGATAAAGATCCGTACGGAACCCAATTTGGCAACGGGAGAAAAAGTCTCAGAATAATCCACACCATAGGTCTGAGTGTATCCCTTTGCAACAAGGCGAGCTTTATAGCGCTCAACAGTACCGTCGGGAAGATATTTGACAGTGTATACCCACCGACAACCAACGGTGGTTTTACCAGCCGGAAGAGGAACCAGGTCCCAGGTACCATTGTGATGAAGAGCAGTCATTTCATCCTCCATAGCTGTCCGCCACTCAGACATAGATAAGGCCTCCTGAACAGTGTTAGGAACAGAAATAGAAGAAACAATAGTGGTAAAAGCACGAAGGGACGGAGAGAGATGAGAATAAGAGACAAAACGATCAATAGGATGAGAAGTACTCGAAGAGGTAGAGAGACTATACTTTACCGGAGGGCGACGATTGTCACGGACAGGATATCGACGAGCATGGGGATCTGGCGACGGGGGGGGAGACGATGGGCGGGGTGGAGACGGAGGTGCAACCGGAGGTGGGCCTGCTGGGGGATGTGCCTGCTCAGTCTGAGGTGGGCCTGCCGGGGGTGTGGGAGGACCCGGCGGATGACGCACATATACCTGCAAGGGTTTGGGAGGAGGGGGGGAGCCAGATGGAACAGCTATGGGAAAAACAGTCTCAGATACAGGACTAGCAGGGTCGACGGACCCTGAATAAAATGGTAAGGACTCATTAAAAGTTACATCAGCACACACAAAATGACGCCGTAAGGATGGGGAATAACACTTATATCCTTTTTGAGTCCGTGAGTATCCAAGGAAGATGCACTTAATCGACCGTGGGTCAAGTTTACTACGATCAGGATCAAGGTCATGAACGTAACAGGTGCACCCAAACACTCGAGGTGGTAATAAGTGGAGAGGCCGCCCAGGATACAAGACCTCGTGAGGTGTCTGACCACTAAGCACCGTAGAAGGCATGCGATTAATTAAATGACAAGCAGTTAGGACAGCATCACTCCAATAGGACTTAGGAACATGCATTTGAAATAACAGGGCACGCATTACTTCCGATATATGTCGAATCTTGCGTTCGGCAACCCCATTTTGTTGTGGGGTCCGTGCACAAGCTGACTGGTGAATAATACCTTGTTCATCAAAAAACTGAGAAAGAACACCATGAAAATATTCGCGTGCATTATCAGAACGAAAAATACGGATGCAAGTATCAAACTGAGTCTTTATTTCATTAAAAAATGATAGAAAAACAGACTTTAACTCAGATCTTTCCTTCATAAGATAAAGATATGTAATACGGGAAAAATCATCAACAAAAATGACATAATAATGAAATCCAAAGACACTGGGAACGTGGATAGGCCCCCAAATATCAGAGTGAACTAACTGAAATGGTTTAGACACACGACGCTCTACTCTGGGAGAAAAGGGTACACGGTGGTGTTTACTGAATTCACACACTTCACAAGGTAATTCTCGAAGGCAACGATAAGCTGGCACTAAGCGTTTTAAACTCTGAAGTGAAGGGTGACCAAGGCGGCAGTGTTGTTGATAAGGAGTTGCAGAGGTCCGAAGAGCAACAGACTGAGAAGGCACACCATCCAGTAGGTAGTACAAGCCACCACGCTCAACACCGCCACCAATCTTCCTCCCCGTTGCGAGATCCTGAAACAAACAACCATGAGGAAGAAATGTGACGGAACAGTTTAAGGATTTCGTAAGTTTACTGATGGACAACAGATTAAAAGGTAAACGAGGAACATGTAAGACAGACTGTAAAGTAAGGAGGGGAGTAACAGGAACAGAACCCAAACCAGTCACAGGAGTGTTAGAACCATCGGCTAATCGAACATGGGAATGGGTACCAACAGACTGATAATTAGAAAAAATGGTAGAAATACCAGTCATATGATCTGTGGCGCCAGAATCAATGACCCAAGGGCTGTGAGAAGAGGAAGACGCAGCACAAGCAAGAGAAGGACCTGTCTGAGCCAGCGTAGCAGTGGAGGATGAACCTGTAAGGGAAGACTGAAGGGACATGAAACGCTGGTACTCTGCTGCTGGGATAGTCACCATAGGATCTGTAGGTGGGTTAGCAATCTGCCCAATATCCTCAAAGGTAGCCACCTGGTGAGCCTGAGAAGGAAAACCATGAAGATCATAACAAGTATCCACTGTGTGATTTGTGCCCTCACAATGTGTACAAAACCTAGAACCATGACCACGACCACGGCCACCACCTCCTGTCGAGCGGCCACGGCCAAACATACGACCCCCAGAATTAGTGAACCGCCCACCAAAGTCACCACGACCACCACGACCACTGAACCCAGAATCTCGGCCACGGCCACGAAATCCAGAAGCACGGCTACGACCATGGCCACTACTAACGGAGAACCCAGAACCCTCTGAACAACTAGAAGCCAAAGCTGAACGATCAGAAGATGGAACGGTAGGTGGGATAGGAGTTGAGGCAGTCGACTGACGAAGACGGCTGAATACCTCGCCAAGAGAAGGGAGGTCTGGAGACCCCAGAATCTGCTTACTCACCGGCCCATAAAGTGATGAAGCACCTGACAAGAACCGAGTAACCCGCATACGCTGAAGCTGGCGACGAATAATGTGAATATCAGTCGATAATGGCTCACACACATCCAGTTCATTACAAATGCGACTAAACTTCGCATAATAAGCCTCCAAAGATAAATCATCCTGAGAGACTGAAAAGAAGGACTGATGAAGATCATATATGCGATGGAGATTATTCACCCCAGAAAACAGCTCCTGAGCCTGGGTCCACACTTCCTTGGCTGTGTCACAAAACATCAATGTACTAGAAATCTGCTCCTCCATACTATTCCACAATTCTGTCCGAATACGAGCATCTACAGCCTGCCATGCCGCATATGTGGAAGAGGTCACGGCAGGGGGATCATCAGTCAGATAGGAACGCTCTGACTCACCCAAATAATATACCTCAACAGCCTTAGCCCACAGTACATAATTCTTCCCATTTAATAGTGTAGAAGTAATTGGGCGCCGATCACGCGACCGAGAGGAGCTAGATGAACTACCAATAACAGTAGAAGTGGGTGTAGAACTCGAACCAGAACCAGACTTATTAGCATCAGACATCGTACCAAATAACGAAGAGGCTACACCCAATAAAAACTACTGATAACTCAACAATTACCAATAACAACTTCCAAACATCTGTTGGTACCGACCAGAATGAACTACGGCATTCACCTCATAGTAGACTAACATACCAAAGAATTACACTGTAGCAAATCAAACGAGTTTGAAATAGTAACTAACAATTGTCTCTCTGAATATTCAATCTACTGCCCGTAAAATTGAGAAATTGTGAAAATAAGACAATACCCAGCAGATTGTGAAAATAAACTTTCCATACCCACTAATCCAGCAGGCCCTGCATAAAGAGGTTACTACTATCTTGACTGCCACCACGAAATCAACAACAGATCGGCAGCCAGAGGGTACCGGAGAGGTCGCCGGAGGCTGGGCAACAGGTGGCGTGGGTCGCCGGAGGACGGGCAACAAGCGGCGTGGGTCGCCGGAGGTCCAAGAAGGGCGCCGGAGGGTGGCGAGAGGTTGTCGGAGGCTGGAGTGACAGCGGTGATGGCGATGGGCCCCTGTCGTCTTGGGAACTTGAGGTGGTAAGGGTTTTCGGAAGGAGGAAAGGACTGCCGAGATTGGGGTTGATGATGTCGGCACTGAATGATGTCGGCCGAGATTGGGGTTGATGATGTCGGCACTGAATGAGGGTTGGGGCGGCTATGGTGGCTGTCGAAGGTGAGATTTTAGGGTTTCAAGGGCGGTTTAAGAACCCGCTTTGATACCATGTTGTTTGGAGAAGAAAAGTGTGTTCGGTGTATTATCCTCACACACATAACATATATTTATATTCTAGGAGGAGTTTACATTAAGTCAAATAGGCGATGTGGGACAAACCCCCACTCACCTAATACTACACACTCTAACAACAATCAAACAACATATAGGTTCCTCTGTAGATGTGAATCTTGCATGTGATGAATCTAGCAAGATATGGTTATCCAATTGAACTTCATATGATTGAATAAAACATGACTAACTGCTAGACGTCACCCCCCTCTCTGAACACAGGTTCAGGACCTCCTCTTAGAATATGGACTTGAAATTGTTGCTGAAACTCTCATTGAAGGCCTATCGCGAGTGAGGAGGTGTTCTGATGAGGGACGAGCTCTTATGTCATTAGATCTTCAGGTTTTCGTCATGAAATAATGTAATTTTTCTTTAGTTTAGTTTTTGGTATGCATTTGAAGACCGTTTGTTTACCTTTCAGGTTTTGATAAACGGCCTACACCATTTTATCTCCCTAAATGTGAGACCAAAATTTCAAACAGTTGAAACTTTCATCAAGGTAAGCAAAAGCGCTGTGATTATCGGTTGATTTAAATATTGAAGAAATGAGTAGAAATCCAGAGCCAAGTAAGTTGATTGCAATAAATGACACTTCACCCTTTGGCTTGGGTATTCAATTGAATACCTGAGTTCGTTTTGTATGCATATGCCTCAAATATATCTGGTAATTTCAGCTATTTCACTCAAAAGCTGAACACCCAGCTCACTCCACTGCAAATTTTGAACACCCAAACGCAATCAGAATTTTGATGATGAACTTAATTTGGACATATATGAGTCTAAAAACTTTATTTGAACAAAGGGAACCCATAAATCTTTTTCAATTATTGCTCAAAGAAAGTGTGTATCGAATAAAAATTTCCATTCTTTAAACTGGTGAAAGAACAATTTAATGTATTGAAATTCTCCTTAATCTTATGATTTGAGAAAGATTAAGGTAGTGATTTTGTTGGAAACAGGCAATAGACGTAGATAAATGTTACCTTTCTTACATACTCCAGCTTGTGCAACTTAAGTTTTAAACATTCCTGGAACTGTCACTGATTGCAGTGTCCATTCTGTCTTGAGCACATCACTCATTTGCGACCTTTCTTCGAACTTAAACACTATAAGTAACCACTGTTTTCTCTCTTTATGGTGCAGGCTTACTATCTTCCTGAAACTGAATATGTGCATTGGGCACGCAAACATCCGGTAAGATGGGTGGGCATATAGATATGTAAATGCACACAAAATCTTGTCTCGTGAATAGTTTGTTTATAATCAAGGCATGCTGATCTGTTTTTCTTGTAGGAATATACAAAAACTCAAATCATAGGGTTGATCAATCTCGTTGCCACGATGAAAGGATGGAAAAGAAAAACAAGGTTGGAAGTGCTAGAAAAGATCGAGGGAGCTGGAGTTTAGCTTCTGCTACTATTGTAAGATTTCGAGGATATAGCTCTTCTAAATTTTGTACCTCATCTTTGTCGCCCCTTTAAATGAGTTATGTAAATTGCGTAATTGCTTAGTCTCTCTTATTGATATAGAGACAGGGCTGTATATCCTCTTGTCTCTGATTGTAATATAATTTCTACCCTTCAAGGCTACATAAAATGTAATTTTGGATCACATTACAGAGGAAATAAAGAAGTTTACTGGTGCACAGTTAAAGAGATCCGATTCCATGTTTCTTCCTGGAAAATTTCATAGACTAGCTTTTTCCCTTGTACTTGCTGGCTGATCCTCGAAGTAACAAGAGCAGATAGATAGATTGGAGGACGGAATCCACATGTTTTGCCTTTTTCCTCTTAATTTACGACAGTCTTGACAATATTATTAAGGCTGTCATTGATTAGTCGCTGGATTTTTTGGACCCTTCTACGGAAACAGACCATGGCCATGCTAGGCTCACTCCGGACCCTGCACAGATAATCCAAGCTGTTCAATAATTTTAAAATAAAAAACTGAGTGGTTCCATGAAAAATCAGCCCAATCCGATATGTGTAAGTGTTCGATCCAAACTTCTATTTGTTTCATGAATCCATAATCAGAATGAAAACATGGAAGATTGGATCGAGCATCTACACATATCGGATTGAGCTGATTATTAGATCGAGTATTATTGAACGGCTCTGATCATCCGTGAGGAGTCCAGAGTGGGCCCTGCGTGGACGTCGGTGGCCATGGTTGGTACCCATGGTCTGTTTCCTTAGAGTTGCTGAGATTTTTTGGTGCAGTCAAGAAAAATTGTTATATGCATCTCGTTTAATTTTAATACGTAGTTGCTGGGCACCTTGACTAATTCTAGGGCTTGACAAATTTTCAGTAGCATTTAAGGTTTCTCTCTCTCGCTCTCTCTGTTGGCAACGTGCAACAGTCTTCAACAATCACGGATTAAAAAAAACATAGTCTTCAACAATCTGATATCTTGAGCAATGGGTCTGGTGTAGTTTAACAGAAGTCATTCTTGAATTGATGATAACTGTTGAAAAACTATAATCAATCCCAGTATGCAATATACGGTACTATTGAATTTTAACCTGTGTTTGTATGTGTTTTTGGAAATAGTGTTTGTATGTTAATGAGACATGAGAAATCGGATTTGGAAGGACCACATGGGAATAAATAAAGAAGTGAAATCGGTAGCTAACTTCATTTGAGCAAATGCGCTTTTCATTCATTTCTGCACTAAAACTTCATTTTGTATGAACCTTCTGTAAGTAAAATTCAGCTTGTACGACAGTTAAATACTGAATTTTGGAATAAGAAAGGCATCCAAAGATGAAAACAAGAAAAATGAAAAAAAAAAAAAACCCAGAAATGGTACTTCACTTATTTTGGAGTACTGTAGTTCTATTTATTAGTAGTACTAGTGTGGAACAGCTGAGCTGACCACAATAATAAATTGCACCCTGATGAGCAGCAGCTTCTTCTTTCACTGCTTTGGCGTGTTGATTCCTCCTTCCCACAATCTCTCGGACAAAACCCAAACCCAAACCCCCTCCTCATCTTTCTTTCTTTCTTTCTTTCTTTCTGTATCTTCTTCCTTCTTTTTCCTTGAGAGACACTACACTACACTACACTACAGACTACAGTAGTATGATTTTATTTTTTCTATTTTTTATTACTGTATTTTTTAGTTGGAAGAAATACTACTCCGTACTAGCTAGGAGACTGTGTGATGGCACCCACCATAGTCAATGCGACACAGGGCTGATCAACAGGTACCTGCAAAAAGATAGTACAGTACAGTACTAGTATTAAATCATTTATTAATGTGATGAGAATGAATAAACGGTTGAGATTTCGCTGTACTATGGAGTGAGCTTAAATGAATTGAAGATAAGATCTGATCTGTGGATTGTCAGTTGGGTTTCCCCGCACGGGAAAAGCCCTCTGACACCCATCACCGTATATATGTATCAGTGACGCATGTATGCATACATACATACATACATACATGCATGCACGCACGTGTAACGTCAAAATCCATTTTTTACTGTACTATATAGTAGAGTAGAGTAGAGTAGGAACTAAAAAGCATCTGATAGTAACCCATCACGTACAGTACTCACACAGACAAGACAAGAGAAGGGCTTCGATCAACAAGAAGGGGATTCAAGAAAAATACTGGAGTAGTAATTAGGAGGAGCAGAAAGCCTCTACGTCTGTCATTACTATTAGGGAAATGATTTTCATACCTACTTTTTTGATAAATGCGATCCACTCCTTGTCTTTTAGTGAAAAAATTACACATAAAAGTTTTACTAAAAGACAAAAAATGAAGTGCATTTATTAAAAATGGGGTGTGTGAAAATCACTACCCTTTTGTTATAGGAAAACAATAGTTCACATTTAATGTAAAGTCATAATTAATAATGGTATTTTATGCAACGTATATACATAGTATACTAGTGTCATTTTTTTTTTTGTCTTCGTTTGATTGATTTTTATATTCGAGATTGCTAAATTTCATATCTATTTCAATGAAGACGCGATTAATTTCAAATTCCTAGCACTTCCTGAAATGAACTCATAATGTCATAAGAAATGAGCAACAAACTAAGCAGTTACTTCAGGTCATGTACATCCACAACCATTGGCGCAGCCACGAACAACGAGTAGTGGAGGCACAATGAAAACACAGGTCATGTACATCTACAACCATTGGCACAGCCACGAACAACGAGTAGTGGAGGCACAATGAAAACACAAACTCAACAAAAAAATTCTGTAACAAATTATACGGCAATTTGAACTTTCTTCGTAGAAAAATTAGCAAAAATACTAACAAAACTATCATAGTCATGAACAAAAGTTACTGAAGGAAGACTTTACAATAGATGACTACAAGTTTTTCTTGTTATTCTGCTGTGTTTGGTTTGATTTTTGAAAAGTTTTTTGAAAAATAGTAGGGGTAATAAGTAGAGAGAGATAGAGAGAGAAATGTTGGAAGTAAGGGAAATCTAGGGGAAATTTTTTTTTTAAATTCTTTATGAAAACTATAGAGAACAAGGCAAAACTTTTCATAAAAGTTTCATTGTCAAGTTCAGACAACCGGCGTGGAACAAGGACCTCTGAACTACGGCGGCTACACATGATAGGAGCCTTGGTATCACATTTAAAACTTCTCAAGCCTTAGGCCATCCACAGTGGTATAATCAAAAGTCAATTATTTTTAAAGTTAACAATGTTGGTGCAAAAAATGGCTCACAATGGTATAATCAAATTTAGCAACATCCTTAGAAATAATCAAATTTTGGGCTTTGGATAACCAAAACTAGCAATATTTTTCAATAATCAAAATTTGTGGACTTCACACTACATAAGTTAACTAGTTCCAACATTTGTATACACGCGTGTTTCAACTGGTATTTTCTTTTTCTCTTCTTCACCTACTCTATATCTTCTTCACTTCACCGACAAATTATTTCTCTTTCTTTCCCTCCAAAAGTGAAACTCATATCTCTCGATCATCTACAATCCAACCCATCGTCGCCGGATTAAGGTATTTCACTCTTCTTTCCCGTTTTTATTCCCCCCACCCCCCCACCCCAAAAAAAAAAAATTCATAATACAAGAGAAGAAAGTCACCGATTTTTCCCCAAAATTAAAAGAGGAAATCGATATATTTTGCCCAAAAAAACGTAAATGAAGGGAAGTGAATGGCGCGCGCGAGAGAGAGAGAGAGAAATTGTAGTGGACCCCTTATTTTGGTTATGGACTAGAAGTAACCATTGTGAAGCTTAACATTGTTAAGCTTAGCAACCTCTTAAGTGAATAATCAAAAGCTGATGTGTCAACTTTTGGTTATCCTTTTTTGATTATACCACTGTGGATGGCCTTATAATCTCTGTTTGTGGGGAGGAAATGAATTTTATAGTTTAGTTTTAAAGTACTAGTTAGTCATGACTCATGAGATAAATTCTTTAGGGCCCCGTTTGATAACCCTCCAAGGGGTTGGGATTGGATTGGTAGAGTGTTGGTATTATTAATACCTTGTTTGGTAACCAAAAATGGTTCGGACTAGTAGTCCGATGGGATTAAAAATCCGGGTAATAGGAGGTATTGCTAATACCCCGTGGGACTTGGTATTGAGGGGTATTAATAGTCCAATCCCAACTCCTTCACATTACCAATCCCTTTTCATTACCAATTTCTTCTATCAATCCAATCCCATCATCTAATCCCATCTCAAACAAACATGATATTAATAATCCCATCATTTAATCCCATCCCAAACAAACATACTCATTATCAATCCCTTCTCATTACCAATCCTATCTCCTTACGAATCCCAATCCTAATCCCATCTCCTTATGAATCCCATCCATCTATCACTGTTATCAAACGAGGCCTAGAAGGAAAAAAAAAAAACCTTCAAAATCTGCAATGGGGCCCGTGCCCTAGCCTAAATCTGCCACTGTCAACAACAACTATTTTTTTTTTTTTATAACTAAGGTATCTGGACTAATTTATGCGCACTTCGACTAATTTTGGAGGTTCAATTCCATCGTTCATTTGCAGGGAGCCCAATTAAAATCGGAGCAAAGTTTTGTATGAACTAGCCCCAAATAAATTGATAGCACGGGAGAAGTTTCGAACCTAAGCCCAACAAACTTTTAAGTCTCAGGCATTTATCAATAGGCCAACCCCTTTGGATTTACATCTGCAACAACTATGGGAAAAGTATTTCAAAATTGTTACTATCTCAAGTCTAGGACTGTAAATGAACCGAACAGCTCGCGAGCTCGGCTCGGTTCGGCTCGGCTCGTTTACTAAACAAGCTGAGCTCTCCGAAGTTTGGTTCGACTCGGCTCGTTTACACCCCTAAATTCTTAACTAACATGTGCAACAGTTTATTGAGTGACGTATTTGCATAATCATATAGCTAGTATTCGGGACCATAGTCCATGTGATCAAAATTCTTCCAAGAGTTGGTGGTCCAAAATGCCTTCTAGTACTATCCTAGATAGTCTAGTTCAAATGTGCCAACTTTCCAATAACCCACGAGGTCTCCTTTTCCATCAGAGCATTTTTATTAGTGACTTTTGCAAGTCAGTTTTCCTTTTCCACTTATCTTTGGATTCGTTTTCTCCGGAAGATAACAAGCCAATTTGAAAATGAGAAGGTGAGACATCAAGTTCAACTAACTAAAGAGAGTGGCCGGTACATAAAAAAATTGCATCCAAAATATGGGAACCAGATATGAGTTTTGGCTCTTAGATCCAATCGACATAAGCAACAGATTCTTGAACTATCCATCGACACCAGTGAAGGCGTCTTGCGGCAAGAACAAGCTACAGCTTGTTAAGAAAATAAAGAAGAGTATGCGGAAGAAGAAATAATTGTTCTTGGTTGTTTTCTCATAACTAAACTCACGGCACAATACAAGTTATATAGGAGAGGTTACAATAATCAAGAAGGAAAGAAAATAAAAACTCTCTAATAAAGGAATAGAGATAAGAGAAGGAATGGGAAAGAGATAAGTGAAGATCCTAGATCCTAAAATCTTGCCGTGCCAAATATTGTCCCGATCTTGGTGGAGTTCCGCTAATACTCCCCCTCAAGATGGAGCATGGAGAGACAGAATGCCCATCTTGGACCGTAGACGATGAAAATGGTCAACACCTAAAGCTTTGGTGAAAACATCGGCCAACTGATCAAGAGAGGCAATGTGGTGAAGTTGGATGAAACCTTGCTGGACCCTTTCACGAATAAGATGACAGTCGATCTCAATGTGCTTGGAGCGCTCATGGAAAACAGGGTTCTTAGCAATGTGTAACGCAGCCTGATTGTCGCAATAGAGAGAGACTGGAGAGGATAGGGGAACCGCCAAATCATGAAGTAGGGTGCGTAGCCATAGCAGCTCACAAGTAGTGGAGGCCATGGCCCGATACTCAGCCTCGGCAGAGGAACGGGAAACGACACTTTGTTTCTTGGAACGCCAAGAGATAGGGCTGCCACCAAGAGTAATGAAATAACCAATAGTTGAGCGCCGAGTCATGGGACAGCTAGCCCAATCAGAGTCAGTATAAGCGGTAAGAGTGAGAGCCGCCCCTGTAGGAAAGAATAAACCATGGGAAATAGAGCCTTTAAGATACCGAAGAATCCGAGTAGCAGCATCCATGTGAGGAACGCGAGGAGCGTTCATGAACTGGCTGAGCAAATGGACGGCATAGGTGATATCGGGCCGTGAAATAGTAAGATAAATTAAACGTCCAATAAGCCGGCGGTAGGAACTCGGATCAGAAAGGAGCTCACCAGAATCCGCCGCAAGTTTAAGATGCTGTTCCATGGGAGAAGAAGCTGGGCGACAGCCTGATTGACCGGCATCAGTGAGGATGTCAAGAATATATTTTCGCTGATTGATAAAGATTCCGGTAGAGGAGCGGGCAACCTCGATCCCCAAAAAATATTTAAGCTTACCAAGATCCTTTAACTGAAATTGATCGGACAGGAACTCTTGTAAGCGGCAAATGGATGCTAAGTCGTTGCCTGTAACAAGTAAATCATCAACATACACGAGAACCACAATAATAGTAGAACCAGATTGCCGAACAAACAGGGAATGATCAGCCTGGGACTGTAGAAAACCAGCAGAGATAAGAACTTGGGACAGTTTGGAATACCAGTTCCGAGAGGCCTGTTTGAGCCCATAGAGCGATTTTAATAACCGACAAACACGGGTCTCCCCCTTTCCTCCATATCCCGGAGGAAGAGACATATAAACAACCTCGTCAAGATCACCATGTAGAAAGGCATTGTTAACGTCTAATTGACGTAAATGCCAACGGCGAGCAGCGGCAATAGCTAGCACACATCGAACGGTGACCAGTTTGGCCACAGGTGCAAAAGTGTCATGAAAATCCAAGCCCTCAACCTGAGTATAACCTTTGGCGACTAAGCGCGCTTTATAACGTTCAATAGATCCATCTGCGTTGAATTTTGTTTTGAAAACCCATTTACAGCCAATCGGTTTTTTGCCGGGGGAAGGGGAGAAAGAACCCAAGTTTTATTTTGGTCAAGAGCATGGAGTTCTTGGGAAATGGCATCACGCCAGTGTTGGTGCAAAACAGCTTGACCATATGAGGAAGGATCATGAGAATTAGATAAAACGGAAAGGAAAGCAAAATGTGAAGGAGAGAGATGTGAATAGGAAATAAAAGAACTGAGGGGATGAACCGTAGTACCTGAAGACTGTGGGGAAGCAGAGGTGGAGGCAGCGGAGGCAGAGGGAAAAGTAGGACATATGTAGTCACGAAGGTAGTTTGGAGGTCGATGAGCTCGGGTTGGCCGGGAGGAGGCAGGTGTTGGGGTTGCCGAAGTGGGGAGTGGTTCGGTTGGTGGGGATGCTGAAATGGATGTTGGAACGGATGGAGTAGGTAGCGGGTCAGTTGGAGCAACAGGAGGGTCCGATGGAGTTGGCATGGGGGCAGGGGAAGGTGATGGAGGGGGCTGAGGGGGTTGGTCGAGGATGGTAAGAGGCGCATAGGGATATAGGGAAGGGGAACTCGGGTTGGGATTGGGAGGTGGTGGAAAATGGTGAGGGCTCTTGTCGTGGAACGGGAAAATGTTCTCAAAAAAAGTAACGTCCCGAGAGATAAAAAAAAGTGTGCGTATCGAGGTTGAAAAGGCGATAACCACCGTGGCGGGGAGGGTAGCCCAAAAACACACATGGAACACCACGGGGTTGAAATTTGTCTCGACCAACACGAGATGTTTGCCCATAGCATAAACACCCAAAAACACGTAAGGAGTTGTAATTTGGGGGGCGTTGAAAAAGCCGTTCATATGGTGAAATTTTGTTTAAAGTGGAAGAAGGTGTCCGGTTTATGAGATAAACGGCGGTAAGAATGCATTCACCCCAAAATTTGATGGGAAGGTGAGCTTGGAAACGTAAGCAACGAGCCACATTTAATATATGACGATGCTTACGTTCGGCCACGCCATTTTGTTGCGGTGTATCAACACAGGTGAGTTCCTGTAAAATGCCATTCACATGAAATAATTTGAGAATGTCATTGGACAGGAATTCTCTGCCTTGATCAGAGCGAAAAAATTTTAATTTGGCACCAAATTGAGTTCGGACCATGTTGATAAAAAACTCGATTTTAGAAAAAGCATCGGATTTTTTTTGTAAAAGGTACACCCATGTAGTACGCGTGCAATCATCAACAATGGTGAGAAAATAACGTGCACCCGAAGTGGATGGAGTATGATAACCACCCCAAATATCAACAAATATGCGATCAAACGGAACAGTACTTTTATTGAGAACAGTGTCAAAAGGAAATCTAGTATGCTTCCCACGCAAACAAGCATCACAAGGGCAATTTTTATTGGAAACTGAACTAACAAGAGAACGGGGTAAACTAGCGGTGGACGGGTGACCTAATCGGCGATGCCAGAGGGTGAAGTCATCAGTGGTGGCTATGAGGGCGGTGGAGGGAGACGTGCGGAGATAGTATAAGCCATTGCGTGCCTCACCCGCTCCAATCACAGTCTTCGATTTCAGGTCCTGAAAGAGACAAAAAGTGGGAAAGAAAAAAACAACACACTTTAGGTCACGAGATAATTTTTACACAGAGATTAAATTAAAACGAAAGCTAGGAACATGTGAGACATCAAGAAGAGTGATAGAAGGAGTGACAGAAATTGTTCCCGTGTGCGAGACAGCATGAATGGAACCAGACGCAGACCGTATAGGCAAAATTTTATCAGTTGCTGTATATGAGTTAAAAAGCGATAGATGGGGCGTCATGTGAGAAGAAGCCCCACTATCGAGAACCCAATCATGAGAGAGAGGATTTGTATTACCAGAAAACAACGCAGAGGGATTATAGAAGAAATCACGCGCTTCGGATGCCTCAGCTGGACTCAAATAAGAGTTGAGATTCATGCCTGACGGTTGTGCCGCATAATTGGACTGATCGGATGGCCGGTTCGGAAGGCGATTATAGAACCAGTCCGGATATCCAATTAATTTGAAGCAGCCCGACTGTTGGTGGCCCGGACGATTGCAGTGGGTGCAAAAAAGGGTCGGATCTCTGGTGGTCCGAGGGGTGGAGTTGGGTTGTGGTAGAAGGGGTGGCTGTCGGGTTGAGTTTGGGCGGGCCGTGGGCTGCTGAACAGAGGGTCGGGCAGTGGGCTGTCGAGTTGGGTTTGGACGAGATTGATGAGTCTGAAATCTTTGACTCACCATGGCTGCATCTTCATGAATTGGTGGAACATTAGTGGTGGTATTGGGATTTTTTGTATGTTCTTCGGAGATCAACAAACCAAAAACTTTTCCAAGGTCGGGAAGTGGGTCCATGGCTAGGATTTGAGTGCGGAGAACATGAAACGGTGTATTAACTCCCATCAAAAATTGATAAACACGTTCATCCGAAACCCTTTTTTGCCATACCTTAGCTGTGTCACACTTACATGCCGGAAGGGGGTCGATGCCATCAAGTTGATCCCAAAGAGATTTTATGGTGTTATAATAATTGGTAATGTCGAGATTACCTTGTTCCAGATTGGAAATTTCCCTTTTGATTTTGAAGACGGTAGCATGATTGCCTTGAGTGAACCGCGACTCGAGTTCTTGCCATAGTTCATATGGCGTGCTGCAACTCGCGAGACTTGGTGTAATAGAGCTGCTAATGCTGTTAAGCATCCACGAGAGGACCATCGTGGAGACGCGTTTCCAGAGGGGCTTGAGATCTTCATCTGCAGGACATGGCACGGTATTGTCAATGAACCCTAATTTATTTTTGGCACAAAGGGACATGGTGATTGCACGACTCCATGACCCGTAATTGGTGTGGGTCAAGGCGACGTCGACGAGAGGGGTGCGTGGGTGGTCGGCGGAGTGGAGGAAATACGGTGAAGAAAGGTCAGAAATTAATTTCTGGATTTTCTCTTGGGGGTCGGCCATGTCGGTAAAGATGGTGGATAAATCGAAGGTTTTGTGTTCCTCCAGTTTTGTTTGGTAGAGAGAAAAAAAAACACGGATCAACGCTCTGATACCATGTTAAGAAAATAAAGAAGAGTATGCGGAAGAAGAAATAATTGTTCTTGGTTGTTTTCTCATAACTAAACTCACGGCACAATACAAGTTATATAGGAGAGGTTACAATAATCAAGAAGGAAAGAAAATAAAAACTCTCTAATAAATGAATAGAGATAAGAGAAGGAATGGGAAAGAGATAAGTGAAGATCCTAGATCCTAAAATCTTGCCGTGCCAAATATTGTCCCGATCTTGGTGGAGTTCCGCTAATACAGCTGGATGCAGATCATGATTTATCCATCCACCTCTATGAGCAGATCGGTAGCTTTTGACGCCGGAGCTATTTTTTTTCGTTTCTTTGTACTATTTTGTTTTTGTTTCTTGTACTATTAGCTTGTTTATGGTTAGGAATGCAGGTTTTTTGGCCCTCAAAAAAATAAGGGATCCCAAAATGACTACTATTAAATGATGGTTAATTATTGGGACTTTTCACACCAATTATTGAGACTTTCCAACCTATAATTGGTTGGAAAGGTATAGAAGTGACAAAGACATCACAGCAAGGCACACCATAAGACAGACAGGAGTAATAGGTAAGGATATTTTTGAGTAGGTGGAGTAGGAGAATTTACAATAAGAGAGATGCTACTGGCACAGCAGATCTGTGCACAGATTGTGCACAGATCACGTTGTGGGGCCCACTAAGGGTCCCATACAAATAATCCGATCCGTTAATTATGTTTAAAATATTTTTCAAGGGCCTTCGCGAAAAATTAGTTCAATCCGATACCTATAAGTACTTGATCTAATCATCTAACTTTTCAAAACCCTGGAAGCCCAAACGGTGTTTAATTTCAGATTACCCAATTTGGCAACATTCGAACGAGCTCGGAATAAGCCCAAACTTGGTGGGCTGACTTATTTTCGCGCTCCGGTCAATAGTCATCAACCCATGGTTGATGATGTGAACTGCTTTTCGGCCGAATTCCTTCGTTTAGGCCTTCAATTGGACGTTTTTGCCGTTTTAGGAAATATTTGTTTCGTTAATAACTTTTAGCGTATAATTCCGTAGAAGTTGATTCTTTTTGGGAAAGTCATGTTTTTCTTCCCTTTTTCCAATTTTATTATTTTTCCCAAATTTTGGGAATTTTCGTTTTTGAATTAGGGTTTTGCTAGGGTTACGCCTTTTTTCCTATAAAAGGGTTGTAACCTAATGTTTATGCAGCTTTTTATCAATAATATTCAGACTTTGTCTTTTTCTCTCGTGGACTCGAGTTTATCATTCGTTCGATTAGTACGCAACTAATCTCTTTGTTAATTCCGCTGCGTCATAATTATAGGTGTCGGATTGAGCTAATTTTTTGCAGAGGCCTTTAAAAAATGTTTTAAACATAATTAACGGATCGGATTATTTATATGGGACCTTTAGTGGACCCCACAACGCGATCTGCACAGTCTGTGCACAGATCTGCTGTGCCAGTTGACTTTCTGTTACAATAAAGAGAGAACTTACAAAGTGGCCAGCTCCAAGAATCCAGTAGAAGTGCAAGTTTCTGTAGGATTTCGTGAACCCCTTTGTCACTCTATCACCTCCGCAGTAGATAGGAATTCTGTCTGTGCTCGAGAAATTTTTCAGGCCTTCCCACCTGAAATTTATATTTATATCCTCCGGTAAAACGTGTGTCTAAATTAAGCTTTTCAACTCTTTTTGTGTGTGTGTGTGGTAATGTGTTAAAGCTTTTCAATCTTACTCTCTTTTTTTTTTGGTTCAAACGGTCGATGCTTTTATTCATTACCGCAATAAAGGAGCGTCCACACTAACTTCAGGTTTAATTCTCCTTACCCGCAACTCTTAAGGCTATTTAAGCATATGAAACGATTATGGAAAGAGCTGTAGAGATTCGTCTGAAGTGTAGACGAACTGGCCTAGAACATCATGCATTCTAAAAAAAAAAAGTTTCCCGATAACTCTCTTGGGATGGGGGTGCTTCCTATGACCAGGATTATCCCAAGGTCCCGTGGGAATCCACGTCTCATTTTTGTCCCCTATGTTATTAGTAAGTATAGTATTCGGTAATCCAGTGGGAACCCAACAAACTTGTGGAATTAAAAATATTTACCTCTCACGTGGTGTTTTTAATCATATATTTATTATACCTTGACACGGTAAAATCAACAAATTCAAAAGGTCCAATTTTATCTCTCTTCTAATTTCATGGTATATCCTACCCTAATAAACTAGTATATATTATAATATAAAAATGTTAATAACAACCCAATGAGCTATCAATAAAGTAGGAAAAAGTAAGAAAACCCTCAATTTTCTATGTGTTTCGGTGCCTTGAAAATGGTCTAAAATGTATGGATTTTTTTTAATATTATTCTTGTCTTATTGACAACAGTGGGCTATCAATAACATACTATAACTGATTATAATATCATGAGTGGGCTGAACTATTCGTAATACCTTCCAATAACAACATATTATTAAACGACCCATAATTTCATAGTATCATGTATCGAAATTAAACTCCTCAAGCTACATCGGTTATCGAATATTTTTTTGATAACTCGTATCTACCCTAATGGGCCAACTAACTCAAGAGACCAATCCTACCATCTAGCTACTAGCGGAGGGCTCAACTAAAATCATGACAAAACTTTGTACGAAATTGAACCACCACAGGAATTGATAATTCATGAATGAGTGAGTTGAAGCCCAAACTAAAAGCTTCCTAGCTAGAGTTCTTGATTTTCAAATGACTACCACTGGGCTAACCCCGAGTTAAATAAGATATCAAACATGACAAAACTATGTTTTTCCTTAGATTAATGGTTGTAAAATATGCAATATTGGCCAGAGAGAGAGAGAGAGAGAGAGAGAGAGAGAGAGAGAGAGAGAGAGAGAGAGAGAGAGAGAGAGAGAGAGAGAGAGAGAGAGAGAGAGAGAGAGAGAGAGAGAGTTACTTTAGCTTGTCAACCCATGCTTCTGTCCCCTTGGTTGCACAAATGAGATCAAGCTACATTAACCAAAGAAACTAGGTTATGCCAATGATAGAGGTAGATCAAACGACCCATAACAACCCCAAAATTGCATATGCAATCAAGTGGTCTCTAATTTCTGCTAAAAAAAAATGGTCTCAGATGATTTGAACAACTACCATAATCGTTATTTTCTTAAGAGCATGCACCTATATAGTATAATATATATATAAATCCACACTCATGCATTAATTTTACCTACAATGTATTTAGTCAAAATTAGAAAACCAAAGCTAAGTTGAGGGCGCTATAATTAAAGTGATGGAATTCAAACCATTCCACTGCCAAAAAGGTCTATCGATCAAGATTGAATTAAGTGCATGCATGGTTTAATTTGATAGTGAGAAATTACTGTTGAATAAGTAATTGAGAAAATAATCTCACCTGCCCATTGTACACGGTCACATTTACACCTTTAGCTAAGAGTTCATCCACCTGTAAACCAATAACGAAAAAAGAAATAGCACTACTATTCATCAGTTTTGTAGGATAGCATGTAAACATATTTTTGTGATGGAAAATGCTTCGGGCAATGAATATAAGAATTTTTTAAACTTGTTAAATTTGGAAATTAAACAAATCTTGAATAATTCATTGTTGGGCTCATTTGGTAATTAACAACGTAAATGGTTTTTGTAAGGTTCTACCAATAAGTACTTATTTTTTAAATTAAAGATGATGTATTATAAGAGAATGACTTGTCTCGTAAAGCGTAAAATAAATATTTTAAAAATAAAAACTTTACGGAACAGGTCCTGATTTTCACATTCTCTTTTTTGATATCCACACTCCCTTTTTTGCTTTCTAGTGTTTAAAGTGTGTATATATATGGACAAAAGATTTGCCAATACTTTTGACACTAAATCCTAACCATTGCTTTGGATGGCTAGGATTAAAGTAAAAAGACCACTCTCTCTCTCTCCCTCTTTTCTCACATGTTACCCCCCCCTCTCTCTCTCTCTCTCTCTCTCTAACTCTCTCTCTCTTTTAATTTTAAATCTTCAAATGTGTATAACTTATGTTGTACAAATTCAATTTTGATAAATTTTATATTTCTGAAATCTACTTGAAAAAATCTACAAAATGAGATCTATAATGGATATAAAATTATGTAAAACCAAATTTTTAATTTTTTTCATGTGGCAATAATTTTTGGGGATCATGTAGATGAATTTGTTGAAAAAACAATTTTTTTTAATATCTTCTCAATATTCCTATTTTTTCGTAAGAATAAATGAAAGGTACTCCCTCCGTCCCTTTTTAAATGTCCTGCTTCGTAATTCCAACTTATTAAAAAGACATTATCATTATACCTTTCACATCAACTTTTTCTTCCACTTTTCCTACTTACCCATAATCATTACACTTTTACTCACTAACTTTTCAAAATGGAATCTACTTTTAGGGACAAAATAGACAATGTACCAACTTTTACCCACTAACTTTACAAAATGGACACTTATTAAGGGACAACCCAAAATGGAATACTGGACTCTAAAAAAGGGACGGAGGGAGTAATAGAAAAAGAGAGAACAATATAAGTTTTTGTTTTCAAAGAAATGAACCGAGAAAAAAAATCCTCTAGAAATGGATGTAAAATTGAATATTGGAAAATCTTTTTACTTTATATTTCTGAAATCTACAAAATGAGATCAATAATGGATGTAAAATTATGTAAAACCAAATTTTTAATTTTTTCATGTGGTAATAATTTTTGGGGGATCATGTAGATGAATTTGTTGAAAAAACCATTTTTTTAATATCTTCTCAATAAAAAAAATAGTTTTTCCAACAAATTCATCTACATGATCCCCCAAAAATTATTGCTACATGAAAAAATTAGAATTTTTGGTTTTACTTAATTTTTCATCCATTATGGACCTCATTTTGTAGATTTTTTCAAGTAGATTTCAGAAATATAAAGTAAAAAGATTTGCCAATATTCAATTTTACATCCATTTCTAGAGGATATTTTTTTCTCGGTTCATTTCTTTGAAAACAAAAGCTTATATTGTTCTCTCTTTTTCTATTATCTTTCATTTATTCTTACAAAAAAATAGGAATATTGAGAAGATATAAAAAAATTATTTTTTCAACAAATTCATCTACATGATCCCCAAAAATTATTGCCACATGAAACAAATTAAAATTTTGGTTTTACATAATTTTATATCCATTATGGATCTCATTTTGTAGATTTTTTCAAGTAGATTTCAGAAATATAAAATTTATCAAAATTGAATTTGTACAACATAAGTTATACACATTTGAAGATTTAAAATTAAAAGAGAGAGAGAGAGAGGGGGGGAGAGAGGGATAACACGTGAGAAAAGAGGGAGAGAGAGAGAGTGGTCTTTTTACTTTAATCCTAGCCATCCAAAGCAATGGTTAGGATTTAGTGTCAAAAGCATTGGCAAATCTTTTGTCTCTAGATCCCTCCCCTATATATATATATATATATATTTACTAAAAGACAGAGAATGGGGAGTGTAGATAGAAAAAAAGGGGAGCGTGAAAATCATTTACTTTTTGTAACTGGCAAATGCTTCAATTTGTGGCTCGACTATGTGCATCGCGTGAAATCCACATGCATCGGACGGTTCCGTTTGTGCCCGTAACAATCCTCTTTTAAATTTAGCTCTATAATTTCCTTCATTGCCTCAACAAAGTCATACTGGTACCGTAATCTAGTATAATTGTAATAACGAATTTATTACCTCACTGATCCTTGGCTTCATAAAATCACCAGCAAGTGAAATGAAAACTTGATCTGACTGTCCTCCCCATCTATTGATAATTTGATACGCAACCAAATTTCGTCAAACACAAGTTATTTCTCATCACTTAATTAGCATTTTGAAAACTTTTTCGAAAAAAACAAGAAGACTCACGTAACGTTTTCTGGTATAATCTTTAGCTTCTTTCTAATAGAACCATTCATCAAGCTATCAATATCACCACCACTTCCAGCACCTCGGCCTCCGCCGCCCGGGGAAGACCTCCTCAGTGAATCAAGGTATCTCGAGTACCGCTTCATCGCAACACCTTCGGACAATTCAGCAGCGGTTGAGGAGACGGGGTCCATTCCTGAATCCAACAAAAAATTGTAGAAATCCTGCAAATTTGCAACAAAAAGTAGTATGTTATAGTAAGTTGTTACTAATGCCATGTTTGGATCACGGATTCGTGGTGGGGAAAATACGTACAACAGAGCTGCTGCTGGTGCCGATCGCGTCTTCGAGGTCACTCCACGAGTTTGTTGCATCTCCGAATTTGCCATTCTCGATTTGTTGCTTGATTTTTTGAGTTAAACTGTTTTCTGAAATTGGCTTGTTAGAAAATAGAAATATCTCATCTCCCTTTTTTACTTTTTCTTCTTTTGTGTGCTTCTTGGAGTTAAGAATATAGACCTGTTTGCCTTTTGAACTCCATTGGTGTCAAGTCTTGAGAGGTCTTTGAGTAGAGGAGCCCATGAGAACTGCATTTGTTTTTTTTTTTTAATTTTATTAAAACAATTATATAATGATTGCATAAAAAGCAAGTAAATTTATTGAAGCAGGTCCCATGAAATACTTGCCACAAAATCTTCTGGTGAGATCCAACTGTCTCCCAATGCAACTCCTACACGTTGAGAAACATCAAAAATCATCAGGCATTCTCTGTATTAAAATTCATGTCCTCCCATTTTAATCTACTAGCGGTAATGTCATTGGAAAGATTGATCTCCCGGACTAGTCAAGTAGTACCAAGCGATCAAAAAAAGAGAAAAAAAAAAAAAACGAATCAAAGAGGCCACACGGATGGGATTGGCAGTACTTTCTTTTTTTGATAACTCAGGTGTACGGACCAACTTACGAGCATCTTAAATTGGCAGTACTCTCAATGACTATAAACACGAGCATGTGAAATTTCTGGTGTAAATCAAAATCTATTTATGCTTTGATTTCCAGTAGGTCTTACCTCCAAGTTTGAGCTTCAATTTTCCAGATTCAATAGCCTTTAGAGCTGATAACCCAAGAGTAACAGCAAATTTTCCTCCATAGGACTCTGCCACAATGTACAGAGGACTCTTTTGGAGACTCTCATTCCTGTTGAAAATTTCCATCAACAATGTTGTCAAATCAGTTGCTGCCTCTTCATCTGTTTCCACAAACAGCTTTGTGTCCTCCACGAAACTGAATCCGGTCCCAACTGGGTTATCCTATATATTTTGAAAAAAAACAATAAGAACAAAATAAAATAAAATAAACCAGGAAAATTTGCCAATTTAGATTCTTCTTGATGTTTCAGATTAACTTACCACAAACAAGAGATCAGCCTTGCTCAGCCATGTGGAATTCCTGGGCTCCAAATCGGTGTCCAATGGACCAACCTCTTGAAAATTCCCAATCCCAACCCCTGAGGCACCCTATTTGAAAGAATCAAAGAAAAAAGCAATTGATTAATCCCAAATTTTTTATTTATTTAATTACAGATTTATCTGATTTACATAGGATCATCGAGATCATCACAATGTTAATTAGATTTAAAGAACCAATACTTACAGGTCCACCCTGCAACCAGAGAATTATTGGCCATGGCTTGTTTGGATCCTCAACTCTGTATGGACTCCTGTAGTACCACCAGAACATATGGGCTTCTGTTTTTTTTTTTTAAAATCCCAAAACAGAAGAAGACAATATGAGCACATTACTAGAGAAATTTCCACCATTTATCCATACAAATTAAGTGAAAATAAAAAAACAAACAAATAGAATATCCGGGATATTTAGCTTACTGGGTCTAACTTCAACATATCCCCAGTCTTCTGATCCGTCTTGGGTGGTTGTAGTTATGGCTAATCCGCCATGGAATAGGGACAGGAAGAAGAAAACAGAGGCAACGAGAAAAACAGAGGATACTGGGGACTTTTCCATTTCAAAGGGGAGAGAAATGAAACACAACTACCCAATTCACAGAGTGAAACGAAATATATAGAAATGAGAGTATTAGTGCATGGGGAGTGATTGATTTGTCGTGCTCTTGGTTTCTTCTGTCTGTGTGCAACAGAAATAACCAAACAAAGGGGGGGTGTGGCACAGGGTACAGCAGAGCGAAAGAGACCAGAAACTTTGACTTGGCAGATGAAAACTTCAGTTCTGCCCAACATATGTGGGTGTGGCATATATATATATATATGAGAGAGAGAGAGAGAGAGAGAGAGAGAGAGAGGGGCACGGCAAATACATGTTAGAGGGGAAAAAGTAAACGAGTTTCAAGAAAGAAAATCATAGAGGAGATTCCAATAATTGAGGGAGTAATAAGATATAAGCTTTTTTGGTGTAAATTGGTGGCAATATTATGATAGGTCCGTTACAGTGTCCATTTTGGGCAACTGATGGTTCAATTTGCTTGTTGGGTTTGGCAATTTTGGGTACCAAAGAGTGTTTTTTGTTTGGCAAAATAGGACTGTGAATATTTATGATGAAACATTTGGGTGTATAACGTAGACACCCACCATCTACTCGAACTTATGACTTAATCCCATTTAACTTTTAAAACCTATTTACAGACTCTCTTAACTATTCAACCACGAATATACTCTAGTTGTGCTAACGTTGAAGGCTACATGACCATCATGACCTCATAGTGTCAGCCAAAATCGTAATTTGGGTTAATTAAACTAAAGTTGATTCTCTCTCAACGATCTCTCTAATATCAAACTCTAGGGTTTGTTGGATTTCGTGAATTCAATTTGGGTTTGCAATAAGAAATCAGATACATAGTCCTTGTCAATTGGCTAATTTCGAAGGACATCGTTAGCATGAACCTAACAAAGAGGGTGTAAGCTAGAGCACTTTGACATTAAGGGGATGGGGATGTCATTAAAGAATAAAAAGTGGTTGTGATATATATGGTAATAAATCAGAGGGCTGTCTACGTAATTAACCTATTACTAAGGGCGCTGCTATTCGCACCCCTCAATTTTCTCCCGTAGCCCTTTAAAAATTTCCATATGTTTCGACAGTTAGTTACCGAAATTGAGATATATTTTCGACAGTTAGTTACCAAAATTGAGATACATTTTCAGTATCCAATTACCGAAATATATGTTTCTTGTGCATTTCCGACATGTAGTTACCGAAATATAATCTTATTTTCAACAGCTATTTACCGAAATGTATGTTCGGCAGTTGTTTACCGAATGTTGAACATATTTTCAACATGTAGTTACTGAAATATAATTTTTAAAAATTTTTAACGGGTTACGGGAGAAAATTTGAGAATTGCGAATAGTCGCCCCCGTTACTAATTTATTGAAAGGAGAGAGAAGTGGGAGGAAATGGTAAGAAGGGGGGGCCAGACTGCCAGAGGATGGAAGGGGATTGTGTGCAAGAATGTAGTTTCGGAAAGGGACGTAGCTTACGTAAATACTGTATTTTAGTTTTTTATTTTATTTCTATAGTCAACGATGTCCAGATCAGCTTACATGCACCTTCACTAATTACCTCCCCGCTCCAGTCAAAGTCAGATCGGACCATTCACTTTGGGACTCATAAATTCATAAGAAATTTCTTTCTTTATGACTTGAACGAGGAATCAAAAAATCAATTGTGGAATGAGCAAACTCACAAACCAACGAAAAATATCTTCTCTTTTTTGTTTCTACAGTCAAGGATGTCTGGATCAACTTACACGCACCTCCATTAATTACCTCCCTAGTCTAGTCAAAGGCATACCATCCACGTCAGGATTAATAAATTCACAAAAAAATTCTTTCTTTATGACTTGAACCAAAAATCAAAAATCAAATGTGAAAGGAGCAAATCCAAAAACCAACCGAACTAACCTTCCGCTAGTTCTGTCTTCTCTTTTCCACATGAGTCTCTCTCTCTCTCTCTCTTCGTTTTTTTAGGGTGCAAATAAAATCCTTTTGAGTTTTCCACGGAGAAGATCCACAAAAGAGGTAAAGTTGGAACGCTTTTGCGGGGAATGTTGACTCCCATTTTCATCTTTCTCCATTTTCCATTTTATTACTTATTTGGCAACTTTATCAATTAATTTGCGCCATGTGAGAAAACAAAACTGTTCATCAAGCTTAAATAGTAATTACCTATTTTGATGGCTTTCGTAAGTATTGAATGGTGCCCTCTTAATCTTTTATCAAACTTCTAAAAGCATGCAACCGCACGATATGTCACCATATATAAAAAGGCTACCCCGAGAATCTATATGGATCCTTTCAAGTCTCGTGTGAGCCTCATGTGATGCAAAATGAGATCCACTAATGCACATTTAAATATGACGATTCGAGTCATTCATTTTATAGACCTTAATGTGTTCATTGTTCACGCGAAAAATCAATTGATATATCGGACATCACAATTCTCCCGAACAAACATAATTTTTACATGACAAACAGATGGTCTATGTTTGATCGTTCGTTTCTAATTGTGACCAATATAATTAGATCAATAACTTAACTTTTGATTGATCAACCTGATTTACTGAATGAATGATGAACACAATAAAACTAACAAAGTCGTGGACTGTTTGGACCATCCCATTAATGAATCTTGATTTTGACATTTCACTGCACCTGTTTTCAGAAAAAGTTGGAGTTTTTTCGCTCAAAAAAAGAGTGATAATATTAAATGGGTAGTGATAATGCCAAAACTTAAAGTACTCAATTTAATTCTCAAAACACACTGAGAAATACAAGATGTACGTGGAGTCCATCTGCAGAAAAAGGAAGTATGAAAATCATTTCTTTTTAACAAGGGGTATTTTCCTCTGTTCAAAAAAACAAGGGGTATTTTCCTTACAGAGTATAAGATTTTTGTGGTTTTATCATGTGAGTGACAACCCATGATGTGGATAATGACGAAAATTAATGTCATGGTTATTACATGTGTTTCCTTCGTGAGAATATTCCTTTCCATCTATGGTAAAGCAAATTAAGTAGGAGTTGGATGAGTGTCAACCGAAAAAATATTGAATGCCCCCGGGGAACCACCACGTGGTGCTCCATGCCTCTCTTTAACCACACATTTCTGTGAGGTCCGAAACTAAATGTGAGGAACCCACAACAATGTGTGGTGGGAGAGACTTGGCACCGCAACTTTTTTTTTTCTGTCAAAATGATAGGATCATGATTTTATAAGAGAGCAGGAAACCATCAAATAGAGCATCCATCACCCTTGTTGGTTTGGGGAGCTAGCTAGACAGCTTACAAAGGGGAGGTAGTGAAATGGTCAAGAAGTTAGCTGGAATGCAAAATTACAAAGGGTAAGGAACAAGATGATATTGTGATTAGAAACGCGAGACAAAGGAAATGATGATTTATCATTGAAGTTGGGGTGGGGGTTTGCTATTGAAAGAAACTCATTATATTTTCTAATGTAATTATGTTGTAAGCGTGGGATTAGTCATGCAAAGCTGGCTTCCATATATAATATATAAATCAAGCTAGGGACATAATTTCAGTGTAAAGTTAACGTAAAGTCACATTTTATGCTTGGTTTTTCTCAAACTTATAGTAGTATATATATTAGAGGTTCAAAATTGGGGGATGGAAATGAATTAATTAACATTAGCCTTCTGGAGAGATGTTTGATTGGGAGACACACGTTTTAGCAACAATTTTGCTAGACTAGTTTGGCTGTTGATTAAGATCGATGAGAGTTGGGCTCAGCTTGTTGGGCCCATTTCAGTTCCTCCGCGTGTTTTGGAGAAGAGGGTCTTGAATGGTCAGGCCGGTGTATTCAAAGATCTTATTATCGCCGTAATTTCGTGTTATGGGTTAATAAATTTTATTGTCGCTTATCAAAAAAAAAAAGATCGATGAGAGTTGGCCGGGGTGAAGTTGCACTAAAAGAAGAGCTGTGGGAATTATTGGGTTTTCCTGTTCAGAGGAGGCCTATTTGTTTGGGATAATGAAGAGCTATATATTGAGGTTATAATCAGGGCTAGCTACTCCATCAAGCACCACCACTTTTGGAGGGTAGAAGGGATGTATGGTGTGGTTGGTCTGCCTCTTCTGAAAGGGGATGTTTAAGTGTAACAATCCATCTCAAAATACGTAGACCTGTGACCACTGACCGAGTAGTGAGTCTAACTAAGGCTACGTACTAATCTAATCTAGTTTAGAATTTTTTTTTGTTTCAAATTAACTCGTCGATAAAGATTAGATATACACGAAGGGTGAGTGAAATATCCAATAGCTGAGCGTAGAATTGTAACGTAATTAATTTACAGTAATCCAGCGAAATACAACCATAAATATCGCCAAAAAGGTCTGGCTCAACGAGTTCAATGCACGTACAGATATAATATACATAGGATGATATCACAAGAAATCTACTGCTATCAATGCTACTCTCGGGTGGTATGATCAGCTCCTCGTAATCTTGTTCGATCACCTGAAATGTTACGTTTACACATGCAACGTCTTCAACACTAGGCTTGTGTGAGTGGCTAGTATGAGTCAAGTTATGCCAAATTTACTACTTTCCATAAATTGAGTTTCATTTTCAAAACAAACCCCAGTCATATCAAACGATGATGTCTAACATCTTAGTTATTTTGCAACCATGTAATTGTCAAATATTGGCTCGTTTAAATTCCATATAAATCCATCAACGACAATGGTAAATGTTCAACAGCCACTAGTAATTAATTTAGGGGCGACCTTAAATATAAAAAATCAACGTGACATCACCCGTGGCCATCTGCCTATAGTCACCCATTCATTCAGTCTCGCTATTCTGATCATTTCCCTAGTGGCCGAGGTATCGTTCAAACTACGTGGCGTGGCATCAACAATGACATATTCGAAAATAGTCCTTATACATTAAATTCGTGGAAACTTTAGTGTAAGACCCGTTATTTACTCCCTTTACTTTAATTATTTTAAATGTGAAATGTTTAATTTGAACCGAATTGGTTATTCTTTATTTAATATGTGTGTTGGATGTTCGGAGAATAGTTAAATTATGTGTTGCGATGTTTGGTAGTGTTTAGGAGTATGGTGAATGTGTTGGTATTGATCGGGGTTCAAATTAATCGGTTGTCTGCCCTTCAAAAATTCTGGCCAAGTATAGAAAAAATATCTTCTTCACAAATATCGAATCATGGAATAAAAAGTACAAGTAATTGTTCCTTGGTCAATTCTAAGCGAAATTGTAAGTTTTCATAGTCATATGTGAGGGGCAAGGTTGGGTTTCGTCCCATTTTCTTCGAAGAAAAATATGCAATTTTATATTTTGTACTAAAATTGAAAATCTAGATGTACATTTGGAATTTGACATTGCTATTAATTTCAAATGGGGATACTTTCTTATTTTCATTAAATAAATTAAAGGGAAAAAATTAAAGAAAGGTTTAAAATGTACTCTTTACTTTAACTTTAGGGAAGGAAAATAAGTGTAGATGCATGTGTTGGTAGTGATTGAGGTTTGGTGGACAATGAAAAAATTTGGAACATTTTCCTTACTAGTACCATGTTTTCTTCATGGTACCACTCGAGCAGAACCAGAAACTTTGTGTTTGGTACCGGTACTAGCTTTTTCTCGGTATCGGTACCAGTTGGACGGATTTTGATATTTTTTGTGCGCGATCTGGACCTCTATAAACACTTTTTTCACATCCCAACCACGAAGAAAATCCTAAGATTGCCTCTCTCACCTCTCTCTTCAATTTCTCACCCAAATCTCTTGACTTCTCTACGGATCTTCAACGAATCTTCAAGATCTAAAGACCGTAATAGGACAATGAAGTCATCTTCAATTGGATGGTGCCACTATTGTCATAGGATATTGAAGTGATCTTGAACTTCATCTTTTTGGAATTGACAGATGTGGTTTTCTCAAAGTATGCAAATATGAGTACCTCGATCGGCTGGCCGTTGTTTGCGCATAGGTGATATTTCGGCCTAAAGACCGTAATTCGTGGAGTTGTACGTAGGTCGGATTTTGGTGTAGAATCGTAGAAAGATATGATCGATCTCTAGACTCAATATATGAACTGAGTCCCAGATTTGTATTCCTTCGACAGCATTAGGGGTAAGAAGGTTTTGTGAGTTCTCGTCACTTTTAAAATAAGTAATAAGAAACATATATATGCCTGTCAAAAAGGTTTCAACATAGGAGTACTATATAATAGTAGTGTTATGGCACGGGTTAGGATCACAGGATTTAACCTCGTTCGATTGCAATGAGTTTACAATTATCCGAAAGGTATAACATGCATACTCTATATATATATAGAGGAAAGTCCACTTTCACCCCCTATGGTTATCGCCATGTGCGGATACACCCCCTGTGGTTTAAAAGTGTGCACATAACCCCCTGTGGTTTTCAAATTGTGCGGATAGACCCCCTGCCGTCATGTTTTCCATCCATATTAACGGAAACAACGTTAAAAGACCGTTATACCCCCATCACATCCCTTGATTCTTCTTCTTTTTTAAATCTAACCACACCATCCCGTATACCAAAAATTGAATCCAAACCGTTGATATTGTAAATTTGACGAGTACTACGTCTATGCTAAAATTCAAGTCAATCAAAAAATGAAAAGCTTATGGTCAAATCGATTTTGTTATGAAATTAAAATTTCAAATTTGAATTTACTAAAAATTAGATCACTGGGTTACTGATGGCTGATTAAGATGATTTTTTTACAGAGATACTCTATTCAATATTTAATACATTATGAACGACTCAGATTACATTCTAAAGGTGTGTGAGATACACCTCCGTTAATATGGATGGAAAATATGACGGCAGGGGGTCTATCCGCACAATTTGAAAACCACAGGGGGTTATGTGCACACTTTTAAACCACAGGGGGTGTATCCGCACATGGCGATAACCACAGGGGGTGAAAGTGGACTTTCCTCATATATATATATAGTGACAATTAAGAAGGAGCTGGGAAAAGATGCACAAAACAAGATGTCTATACGTACGATCGAGCAGTACTATGAGATACTACTAGCTAGCAAAGAGGGGGCCGGAAACAAACCTGGTTTCTAGTTTTTTCAGGTATATATGCTTTGCTGATGTCGTTCAAGTACCGTACGTGGTACCACAGGCAGCTGCTGAAGTAACACATGCAAGGCTGCTTTTGAAGAAGCTGATCGAAAGTGCATTTCTGCATGCTCAAGTCTTGCTTAATTTCATCCCAATGGTATTACTATTACAGTATATATCTACTTTTTGAGGTAGATTTCTGTTGAAAGAATTTCTTCTGTTCAAATCTATAAAAACATTCAAAATAATTAGGTACTAATATACTGAGTTGATGCGTAGAAATAAACCACCCTTTTTTTTTTTGAAAGGCAATTATTTTTTTTTATTAATCACTGGAATTGTTACAGAGCCATCACGCTATTCTTCAATATTGATGCACAAGCATGCCCTTTATGATGGGGCGCCGGCCACTGCAATTATTTCGCTGGCAATTAAAATATATGCATCAATCTAAGCTTTGAGTTTAAAACATCACAGGGTCTCATGGGTACGTATAACCGTATAGATCAGTCAGGTTTGTGCAAATGGTTTGGATCTTTTCAGAGCACAGAGAAAATATGGGAGTACTCGCATGAAAATTTTGATATTTGGGGTGCATGTAGTGATAGATTCCGTCTTCATCGCAGGTCTCCAGCGGGTCGGCATCATGCTGTCATAGTTTGGGCCCAGGATGGTTCGCTTCTGGGTGGTGATTTGATGGTTTTGGTTGTTGCTTCGTTGGTATCAATGTTGTGTGGCAGTTTGTTCCGACGGGCAGCGGTGTTTCAGCGGCTAGAATTCTCTGTCTTAGATTTTTAGGTGTTTTTGTATTTGGGCTTAGCCCTTTGGGTGTATGGGCTTGTCCCAATGGGTGTTTTTAGACTTGTCCTATTAAGTGTGAGTTTGTCCTAATGGGTGTTCTTTTTGTTGACTTCTTGCTAATATCGGATTTGGATCTCGAATGGGCATATAATTATTCTTAGCTTTGTAACTCAAATATGTCTCAGGTTAGGAATATGATGTCTTCCTTATTCCTGTTAGTGGGATATGATATTGATGCACAAATGCAAAGAAAACGTAATTTATCCCAGCAAATTTATTACTACTAAACCACAACATGGCACTGCAGCTGCATACTACCTTCTGAATGTTGCTCCTTGTCCACTGAGCATTTGGTACCATGAAGTATGGTTTTTCTTTATAATTCAGGTGTTCTGAGTGACCAATCTTATTGCTCACTTGCGGGTAGGGTGTCAAATGGGCAAATTTAGGCCAAATTGGGTGTGTTGGAAGTGAGTTGGGTCTTTAATGGTTCATTGACCCATTTCAAACCCATTAGTTATGAGGCCAATTACCCATACCCAACCCAATCCATTTATTTAAAATCAAATCCGACCCGCCCATTAACCCAATTAGATACTATATACTAAAATTTAAATGACTAAAATACCAATGTACACTAAAATGACAATATTACCCCTGTAAATCTAAATAATTAAAATACCCCTTTACACTAAAATTACCGTACTATCCCTATACTACTAAAATGACCAAATTACCCCCGTATAAAAATAAGAATGATTTTTTTTATCTTTTTTGTTTGTCTTAGATAAAAATGGAAAATTTAGATAAACCAATAACAATTTTATGCACACGAAAAAAAAATCATTCTTATCTTTTATTTACATTTATTCAACTAAAATTTTCCAAATTCGACAAACTTTTTATTTAAATAAGTACTTCTACTGATGATTTTTAAAACACCCAAACAAACCTTTGGCTTTATATAAGACCACCCACTCCCCTAAGGGCCCCAACTCACTATTCAAACACTCTCTCTAGAAACAAAGAAAACGCAGAACACACACGCAAAGAGAGGAACATGGGTTGACCCAAATCTTTCACCCCAATCCTCGTTGAGCGTTGTCCTACTCCTCACAATGAAGATGTAACGACCCTGATTTTTGGTAAATAAAAATTTCGTTAAATATTTGAATTTTATTTTGATTACTTGGATTTGCTTTTTTAAATTCCTTTTAATTTCTAATAATCCGTCATAATTAGATTTGAGACTTTTAAAATTATATCTTTTAAACACCGGTCAACATAGTCATTTTCTAAAGACAAGTATGCTTATAAAAGCACTTGTATATTTTCCTAGTATTTGAAATAAGATCTTAAAATTTTATTTCTTGGCTAGAAATCCTACTTGGCATGTAGAAATAGTTTCCAACCGATTAGTTAAGGAAACCAAACTACCGATTCACCTAGTTACATTTTCCTAACCTTAAGTGGACCTTTTTGACCACCTTTGAGCCTTATGAACCCCTCACTAACCTATTAAACCAATAGACCATTAGAAATAATTATTTCTTCCTTAACTTTTGGTTAATAAGTGTTAGGAGAAATTTTACCCCTTGGACAATAGAAACTAGTCTTGCTAATAAGACTTAGACTTGGTAAGACTAGTCACTTAGGTACTGGTAAGATAGGAAGCCATTATTTTGTTTCAAAAGGAAGAAAACTTAGCCTTCCAAGCATGCAAGTCTAAAAACCTTAGCCTTAACCCTAAATTGGCCAACATAATTACATTTCTAAATTTTCTTTAAGCTTATATTAGTATACCCCTTGGATAAAAGTTTCCTAGGAAAATTTTAACCTTTGGTCAATGTTGACACTTGAAAACCTTAGCCATGTCATTACTCTATTTAGGCCTAATAAGACTAATTAGTACTTAGGCATGCCTAAATATGCCTAGGTTTACTTTCTAAAAAATTATCAACCATTGGCCCATAAGATTACCTTTTGAAAGCTTAAACCTTAAATCATGACCTACCTTAGGCCATTAGGATTAATAATTACATCCCTTGACTAGTCATTCAAGCCCATGCCACCTTCTTTATTCCTTTAACCTTTGGTTAAAAAATGTTAGGGAAATTTTTATCCCTTGGTCAATAGAAACTAGTCAAGCCAATGACAAAATTGACTAGACAAGTCATTGCCTTGCTTCCAAAAGAAGCAACATTTGTCATGCCATGCATGCAAACCTAGAGTTAGCCTTAAGCCTAATTATTTTAGAGTTACTTTCCTAGATTTTCTTTAAGATTATTTATAAGTAAATATACCTATATACTTGGATAAAGATTTCCTAGGAAATTCTTAACCCTTGGTCAATAAGTTCACACTTGAAAGCCCTTCTTTATTTTTATTTTTTTTCTTATCCTTTGGTCAATAATTGCTAGGAAAAATATTATCCATTGGGTGATAGTTATTAGGCACACTTACGGACAAGACTAGACCTAAACCTTCATAATTATATAGCCTTATGTCCAAAAAAAAAATATAGCAATGACAAGTTAGGGTAGACTTTGGCATGATTGGAGACAAGATGTGACTATACAATGGAACAAAAAATGGGAGAAAAAGAGAAAGGGAGGAGCCGGCCATGAGAGGGGAGAGAGAGTGTGCTTGTGTGCTTGAGTATTGAACACTCCAACAAGCTACATGTTTAGCCTTAAGCCTAATCTCCTATTGTCAACCTAATTACAAGCCAACTTTAAACCTAAAACTAGCTAGTCATTTTGTTTCTTCTTGCAAACAAGCCAACCAAGGACAAGACTAGCCATGAACCCTCCATAATAACCTAAGTTCATTAGCCTTAAGCCTAGAGTTGGATATGACAAGTCATGGCATGCTTTCAAAGCCATGCCTTCCAAAGATTATCCCTTGGACAATAATTGTTAGGGAAAAATTTATCCCTTGGATAATAAGCCAAGTTTTGCTATAAATAGCACCATTCACTTGCCATTCAACTCACACCTCACTCCTTTGCTCTCAGTACTTCTCTCTAGAAACCATTCCTGTTTTTCTAGGCAGCTTACTGCCCTTCACAAATCCGAATTTTTCTCCTGCTTAGAGTAGTCCTTAGGACCAACTTCCTTCGGGAAAGTTGTAGAGCACTTCGAGCCCTTCAAATTAGACCCAAGAACCACCCTAATCGGTCAAGAAACGACAAAGATATTGACCTCCGAAGTTCAGCAAAAATTCGGATTTTCCAGATTCCAGACAGCAAGCTGTCCCTTCCTTTATCACCATATTTCTCCTACCTAAAGTAGTTTCTAGGATCAACTTCCTTCACAAAAGTTGTAGAGCACTTCTAGAGCTTCGATTTCGACTCAAGAACGATCTCATTCGGCCAAATATTGACCGAGTTACTGCCATCCAAAGTTTGGTCCAGATTCGTGAGTTTCACCGCCCGTAGGATTTTTCAACTAGCTTATTCGGCCCCGACTAGTTTCGGATCAAGGTAGATTAATCTCTACTCCTTTTCCCTATTATATCTTTAGTTATGTTTGCGTATGATAAGGTTAGTTAAAGTATTAGAAATTACTCGCAAGCTCGCTTTACTAATTTTTTTGAAATGAAGATACAATCTTGTAAACTTTCCTATACTTTCTATCTCGAAGCATATCGTATGATTCTTGTATGTAGTTTGTACGTTGATACGATTGAGGAAATTGAAAAGTATTTTACTAAAAGAAATGAAAAGGAAGGGGAGTATGTTGAAAATATCAACCTTATTTTCCGAGTAAACATGTGTTGTTTTAAACTTCCTTAAAAGGAGGAAAGAACGGATTTTCAAAATATTAACTTGATTAGAAGTATTCGCATTTCGATCCTTAAAATGATTATAAGCTTGTATACATGTTGCTTGTCTTACTTGTTACTGATAAAGCATAAGTGGTTTACCACTCCAAAGGTGTCCGTCCATGTGGCACTATGCTTTACCTTGTATGTTAATTGCTTGAGCATGATTATGTGAAATCAAGGATAAAATGAGCATGCTAAATAAAATAGAGTTGGATGATCTTGCTAGTTTAATTTCAAGATTTCAAATTAAATGATTTATGTGAAAAAGTCCCACCGCGGAGTCGAAGCATGAATACGAGACACGAAGATCGAGAAAATTAGAAACATGACACCTAGGATGTGATTAAAGGCAATGACTTGGTAAAATATTTTTGAAACTACATAATGACCAATGTGGGAGTCATTATGTGAGTCGTGTGTGTTTTGAAAAGGAGAAAAAGTTTTGAAATGTGATTGTGTGCCAATGGGAACCCGGTACGGCGGAACCATTGTGAGGATACTCGGGAACCCGGAACGGCGGAACCGAGGTTGGGTGTGTGACTTGGTTATCCGTGGAGAGGAGCCAATGCAAATGTGTGCCAATGGGAACCCGGTGCGGCGGAACCATTGTGAGGATACTCGGGAACCCGGAACGGCGGAACCGAGGTTGGGTGTGTTTTAAACCCTCATGTGGCCAAACGTGGCAGCTCATTGAGTGAATGGATTTTGAAAGCAGCAATGTGACCGGACTTGGTAGCCCATTGTGTGTGTGTCACCAATGAAGCCGGACTTGGTAGCTTCATTAGTAACATGATTTATCCGTACACTCAATAGGGACCTGGCGTGAAAACCCTTGTGTGGATTTTGAAAACCGCGATGTGGCCGGACGTGGTAGCCCATCGTGTGTGATATTTGAAAACCACAATGTGGCCGGACTTGCCCATTGTGTGGTGTGTTTGTGAAAGAGAAAACGATTTCGAAATGTTGATTTGGAAATGAGAAGTGAAAAGGTGACACGGTGTACGACGAGTCGCGTAGGAGGAACTCAGAAAAGTCATGGACACCAACGTTAGTCAATGAAGAATGTGGATATGTCATTGTTAACTGTTTTATTAAAAAAAACATGTATTGTGTAGATAACCTTATCTGTATGATTCATTTTGTAAGTTATGGGTTAGCGGGTATGGGATTATTCTGCTGAGCTTTTGTAGCTCACGGTGTTGCCTTTGGTGACCCTGACATATTATATCGGTGGCGATGCTGGTATAATGTGTCAGACCTGATAGATGAACAGGGAGAGCTGTATACTTTGGAGGCTTTTGGAACCGAGGAGCTGGCTAGGATGGAGGAGCAAGCACAGCCGTAGATAGGAACCCTAGATTTTCCTTCCCTTATGTAATGAAAGCAATCTGATGGGAATTTGATGTAATAACGAGCCAGACTCTATTTAGAAATTCAATAAAATTGTCCTTTTAACGTACCCGGAAATTGGGGGCGTTACAGAAGAGGGAGAATTAATTACAAAGTTCTTTTTCCAGGATTTTTTTGTTCTTATTCAAATTTTTTGTGTTTTTTCATTTTGCGACAAATTTTTTATCCCTATTTATTCGTCTTGACGAGAGAAATCAAAAAAGAAAAAAATTATTGACTTTTACCCAAATATTTTTAAAAATATCCAAGATAAAGCCTAAAAGGCAAGCCGGTTTTTTGGGCTTTATTTTAGATATTACAAAAAATATTTGGGTAAAAGTAAAAAAAATAAAAAATCATTTTTCCGATTCCTCTTGTCGAGACGAATCAATATAGGTAAAAAGTTTGTTGCAAAACGAATAAACGTGAAAAAAAATTTAAGTAAAAACAAAACGAAAAATACCCAAAAATACCTTAGCAATCGAGTGTTTTCCTCAGTTTTTGTGTTGAGTGGGTGGGGGTACTTTTGGTAAATACTACTCCGTATATGATTAGCGGGAACATTAACTGGTGCCAATTCGGAAAGGAGCTGGAGCGGAAGGGAATAAAAGTTACAGTAGAGTTCTAGACCGGCCCGTCAATATTTTTGGGTGGGTTATATTTATGATTTTTCGGGTCATTTAAGTTGACCCAATTGAAATCCAATTAATAAATGGGTTAGATATGTTGGACCCATTCTAACACAACTAATAAATGGGTTGGGTCGTTGGATCTATTTTTTAATTGATGGATTTGAGTTTGTTAATGGATTTGGGTTCATTTTGTCACCTCTACTTGCGGGGTTCCTATTAAAGCCGGAGCAAATCCCTAAGTTCAATACCTTGACACTAGGCCAACCTCCTGGGGTTACCTTGAATTACTCTTCGTCGAGTTCTTTTGTTCTTCTCTCTTGGGTTTTTCCACAAGAGGTTTTAGTACTTTGGTCTTCAATTTGTTCCTCGAACTCCCCATTCATGGGCCCTAGGAAGCAAACACATAGGGCCGGGTATATTTGGTCCACGCCAATGTGCTCTACTCTTAATCATTTTTGGAGATAAATTGTCATCAATCCTCTTTCAACGTTCTTTGAACTTGAATTTAATTACCCGTGGTTAGAATAGTACACTTATCTCAAACCGAATGTCCCCCTAATTTTTTTTCAAACTTCACAATGTTGGACGTACCAAGAAGTGCAGATAGTTGTGACCCATAATTGACCTGGACATACATATAAGTTCTGAAATTCCATGTCCATATCAGCCGGGGGTTTGTATAAGTTCTGAAATTCCATGTCCATATCAATCAGCCGGTGGGGGTGGTGGTTGCGTGGAGTTATCTTCCACGTCCAACCAGCCAAAAGGGGTATCCTATGCACCGTGTATGCATACGGACAAGTGAGAGAGGAGAGAGGTATTTGACATGACAAGTGAATATGACACGCAGAGAAAGAGAGAGAAGAGAGAGAGAGAGAGAGAGGGAAGATAAGGCTACAGTGCCCGTGAGATGCGCACGACGCACGTACCTATGAAGTTAAGATGGAAAATTTATTGGGTGCTCTATGAGGTTGGATGGAAATTTATCGGGTGCCCCAGCATAGCCATGTGGTGCCCCAACAGGCCAACACCCTTTATGATCACACATTTTTGTGGAGTTGTCAATCCTGGATCAGTCTTCATTAAGCGTCTGGAGCCATAACGTAACATTGTGTGGTGTTCAGAAGTGTTGGCCATGCCCCAAGCCCACCGAATAATCTATCGGTCGGAAGCTAGCTAAAACCGCTGTGTTAGAAGTGATCCTATCAGCTACATAAGGAATGGAGACGGTTTAACTAACAAGATTATGTTAGCTTGCAATATAGTAGTATATACTGGCTAGTATCATGCGTAATACACAAATTTGACCAAGTTGATAACTTGTGTGAAAACTTAGGTTTATTCACTAGTACTTCTGGAGCTAGCAGTGATCCATCCAACAGGAAAGTAATACTATTAACCTTTTGATATATTGCATTAAAATGACAGTGGTGTCATATATACTATCAGAACACAAAACAATGGAAGATGTGGAAAATTAAATAGTGTATGAATGGAATAAATGAGCGAATCAAAGTCATAAAAGAGGCATGGAATGGAATGAAGGAAGAGTCCAAGAGAAGAAAGAGCTAACGAGAGATAGAGGAGCTTTCAGAAGATAAGAAACAAAGGAATACCAAACAAAGATTGTCAACACAAAACACACACTCTCTCTCTCTCTCTCTCTCTCTATCTCTCTCTCTCTCTCTCTCTCTCTCTAACAAAGGAATACCAAACAAAGATTGTCAACACAAAACTCTCTCTCTCTCTCTCTCTCCATGTCTACAGAAGTTGATGATCAAGAACCAAATCAGATTCAGCTAGCAAACGGCCGCAACGAAGAGTGTCGAACACCAACTTCTCAACACCACAGAATCCCGAAAACTCGAACATGCCCGCCGGCGCCAAGAAAACAAGGCCACCGTGTTTTTTCACCCAAAAGGAAAATGCCTGAGCTCAACTTCTTCGAAAACACTAGACGTGAGGAGATAGAGTCGTTCTTTCAATCCCCCTTTGATTTCTCTGTCGTCGTCGTATCGAAATCGCGGAGTTAAAGAAGAGACTGCAGAACTTCAGTAAGAGAACCCCTTCTAATTGGATCTCTAAAATGTTGAATATATATATCAGTCCAGTTCAAGTCCAAACCTCTTTCCGTCCGCACCTTCTCTTTTCCGATCGAATTTTGATGATCCGATCCGTTCAATGTGATCAAAACGTGATTTTAAGGGTACCCGCGAGAAATCGACAAAAAAAATGATTGGGAAGGGTTTCATCTGAACAGTTTTTGTTTGTATTTTATTGAACGGTTTAATAAAAAACTGCTCAAATCAAGCCTTTCCCGGTGTTTTTTTTGGTTGATTTCTCGCAAGTATCCTTAAAATCACGTTCTGAACACATTAAGCGGCTTGGATCATCAAAATTCGATCGGAAAATGGAAGGTACGGATGGAAAGAGATGTGGATATGAACCGGACTCAAATATATATATATATTCATGTAAGACTGCGTACGTTCAGTTACTTTCATATCATCATGTACTCAATGCATGTCCCTTTTTTTCCTTTAATTTTCATACATGCAATGATGCAAGACTAGACATCAAGGTATTCCATTTTATTTTATTTTTTTACTAATTGGGAACGTTTATTTATCGAAGTTGATTTTCTGTTGTAATTGCTTAATTATTATCAAACATCATCTGCCATCTCTTTCCTCTCTTTCTCATGTCCAATGTCCTAAACGTTTCTTCTATAATGTCAAGGTTACGTACTAATGTTAATCCCTTCCAAGATTTCAGGTTCGGAACATCTCAGGTAATGTTTGTTGGGAGATTTTAATTAAAGAATGGGAGGTGAGTAGAATAAAGATTTTGTTTGATTAGGTTGAAAAACACTGTTGGGTATGAACTTTGTGTACAACTATATATTTGTGTGTATGTTCACTGTGAGAGGGTGATTGTGAGATGTGTGGTTTGTAATTTTGCTTATGGTTAGTGAATTAACAGTGAGTTTCTCCCACCATCAAGTGGTATCAAAGCGTAGGTGAGTGGTCCTGTAAAAATTTCACTCCGTTGTGTTGTCGTTAAAAATCATGTTAATTGAAGTATGAGAAGTCCACGTGTTGATGCTTATGTCGACCAAAGTCCACAGCGAGGTAGAAAAGACTAGGGGTGAGCATGGTCCAGATTGGTTCGGTTTCATACTAAACCAAGAACCAAACCAATACTTACGGATTATGAATTTGGAGAACCAAACCAACCCACAAAAAGCATAAAACCAAACCAATCCAAACCATTAAAATACGGTTCGGTTTCGGTTTTAAACCACGGTTTGCTTTGAACTAAGCTATTGTCTTCAAAAAATATTTAAAGTACTTAACATTATGAAGATAAATTAAAAAAATACATGTATTTAAACCAATTCCATTCAAATTATTAAAACACACTAATATCAACCAACTAATTAAGAGTAGGAAACCAAAAATTGCCTCAAATCTTAAACTAAGAAAATAAAATATTGATAAGTCACTAAAAAGAACCAACTAAGAATACCAACTATATATTAAACATGTTAAGATAGTTTAAACAAATAAAAGACCAAAAATAATTCCTAAAACTATTGAAATTGAAATGAGGCAGTAGCAGCAACATGCATGGTAGAAACCAACTTGTGATATCTCTTCAAGTCAAGGTTCATATCATTATCTTGGTAGTGAAGTAAATTAAATATTGCGGTGGATTTAATAGGATCAATAAATTAAAAAAGTAATTAACTAAAGCTCTCATATTATTGGGTGAATCATAATTAATTTATATATATATATATGTATTATACGGTTTGGATCGGTTTGGAACCATAACCATAAACGTGAATCCACAAACCAAACCAAATAACGCGGTTTCTAATTTTTTTAAACCATGACCAAACCATACTACTAAAAACCCGAACCAAACCTTCCGGTTTGGATTGGTTTGGACTGGATTCACGGTTTGACAGATTTTTTGCTCACCTCTAGAAAAGACTCTAAGAGAGGGGCGTAAATTAGCCCAGACACTAAAATTATCAAAGAACTATATCTTGCTACAGTAAGCATATCAATAATAGAGAATCTAAAGATGTGATGACGAATTGTCTTGCGTTACATTTACCGCCCTATGTGTATATAGGGAAAGGCTACAATATACACCCTTATTTGGGTCTGTATTATATGTACAACCAAAATTTTATGAATCATATTGCTAAAAGTTACGATTATAGCTAGTGAAAATGATACGAATCCTAAACGTTACGAATTCTGTTGTTGAAAAGCTACGATTTTTCAGTATAAAAGTTACGAGGCGCACCAAAATGTTATGAATCATAGTAAAGATGTTATGAATTCTATTGCTGCAAGCTAGGTTACGAGTTTTAGAACAAAAGTTGCGAAACAAACCAAAATATTATAATGAATGAACCATACAATAGGTATATATGGTACACACTTTTAAAAGATGTGTATTGTAGACTTTCTACAAGATATATTGTTAGATTTCTTGGAGGGTTCCAACCTAAAATCAATTGGCAATAGGTGGAGTAGCCTCTAGAATTTATTAACTAATCTTGGGTGGCTTAGATGAGCGATGTGGGACAAGTCTAACACTCCCCCTCACGTGCAGCCCGGATGCACGTGGAGGTGACAGACCAGGAGTTGACCAACTGACTCGGGCGATAGAGATGACAGAGACTTTCCCACGAGAGGTGAGGCCATCCAAGACCTAGCTCTGATACCATGTTAGATTTTCTTGGAGGGTTCCAACCTAAAACCAATTGGTAATAGGTGGAGTTGCCTCTAGAATATATTAACCAAGTTTGAGTGGCTTAGATGAGCAATGTGGAACAAGTCTATAATGCCCATATGTTCGTGAGTGTTTGCTGGGTGATTCTGTGGGAGTGATGAGAGAGAGGCAAGGGAAAAGAACAAACCTAGATTGGGTTCGGGATTGAGTGTATGCTTGTAAGTTTTGTTCATGCAGAGAATAATAGTTTGTGTTAGAGAGCCTCACATGCAAGACCCCTTTTTTTTTGTTATAATCTGAACCGTTCATTTTGTAGGGTACGTAGGGTAGTATATCCATAAAAAAAATCAGCTTGATTGGATATCGATGGGTATATCAAAACTTGAATTTTGGTTTACAAAATGGACGGTCATAGATTTTGAAGTTAAACTACCCATAACTGTCTATTTTCTAAACCGAACTTCAAATTTTAATATACCTATTGATGTCCGATCAAGCTCTTTTCTTTCTTTTTTTTGCGTGAATATACCATTCTGCAAGTTTTACAAAATGGACGATTTAGATGATAACAAAAATATTCCTGGTGGGACCGTAACGGGCTGTGGTGGAAAACCACAGGTTGATCGAATTTTAACTCTTTCACAATTTCCTGACGTATGATATGAAAGAAAGAAACGTTTCATCAAGAGTGCTCCTTCTGCAATTGGCTATGGGTTAGCAGCCAAATTTCTGTAAAAATACAATGGCTCAAGCAGTAAGGGCCTGTCATGTCTAGTGACATTGCTCCAGAGCCCCTCAACAATATATGTACTGGACATCTGGGCACACGTGATTGGTGTGCATAATCGCGGTATGCAAAAGACAAAAGAGGAATATCTAAAATTGAGATTGATCGATTAACAATAAAATCTGTGTCACCTAAAAAAAAAAAAAACAGTAATAATATTTGTGTCACCTAAATGTTTTAGAATCCTTAAAATGGACATATATTTTAGAATAAAAGGAGTAATTAAATCTTTGTTTTAAGAGACCATTTATAGATAACTTTCAACGAGGCATACACTTTGGTAGCACACAGAAAAAGTACAAGTAGAGCACGAAGTGGAAATTTGAAATAGTTGCATAGGTAATCGTCGCTACTTGCCTCTCTTATGCTATCATGTTGGCACATTTGTGGATCCATCATGGACCTAGTTTGATGATTTGAACCATTTATCTTTTAGATGTCTTTTAGGCGTCAATCATGTCATGATAAAATTAATAATGTTAGTAAAATTTCAACCAATATGATTTTGACACATTTTATCTCCTAAAAAAACACTCACACCGATACAAATTAAGTTCATTTACTTCAAACTAAATGCGGTTCGACCATCTTTTATTGATATAAGATTAATAGTATCTGTTATATAATTAATGTACTCACTAAGTCCTAAAAGATGACTTATAGCACATATCAAAGTACGTGGTAGGCTCAACAAATGCTTACAAATGACAAATAGATTGGCCGGATCGATTAATATACTATCATTCAACGCTCTCGGAGTACCATCTGACGTTACCTATGTGGTACACAATTATTTACGTTGTGACAAATTATGCAAAAGAAATATTGTTATTTACTTTTGTTAGGTAATTGAGAGATGAGAGTGATCCATTTCAAGAGGAGTTCAATCCTGTCTAAGAGAAATATAAAGCAATTAAAAAGAGACAAACCCAACCATTGACAGGATAGAAGTTTTGAGGGTAAAGAAAGATTGATCTAGTTGGATGGGGAAGTTTTTGGATGCAAATTGGATACTACGTGGCGATACTCAACGGGCGTCCTAGCTTTTGAAGCGTGTTTTGGATGGTCTTGATCCGAACATTCTCTCTCTTACTCAGCCGACCACTCTCTTTCCTTTCTTTCTCTTTGCTCGGATCTGAACCTTCTAAACACATTTGGACGGCTCGAATGCGCGCTCAGACGAGGATCTAGAAAATTCCCTCCTGAAAATCCCATCACCCCTTTTTCACTTTTGCCCTTCACCCACGTGGCCACTACTCCTACTAAAAACACCATTTTACACCTGTCCCCCACGTGCCCACCCTCCGGAAACCGCCAGAGCCAGTTTGCAAAAACAGAACGGTGAAAAAAACCCAAACCCTTTGTTTTTATCCACTTCCAAAGTTTGAAAAGGATTCAAAGAGAGGGGAAAAAAGCTAAGGAAATCCGAGGAGAGAGAGAGATGGGGCCTAAGAAGAAGCAGCAAGGGAATGTGGTGGGGACAGTGGTGAGGACAACCAGGAGAGTTGTCCAACAAACTGTGCAAGTTGCTGTGGTTGAGGGAAACCAGACACTCTTGGATCAATGCGAAGAACAAGAACAAGAAGAGGTACTTGTAACTCCTAGTTATATATCCTAGTACTAGAAAGAGAAAGATTGTTGTTGAAGATAGTAAAGCACAAGATAAGCAGCCGCATGAAAGAGAGGAAGTAGTAGTCCAAGAACAAGAACAAGGAGACGAGGATGAGGAAACACAAGAAGAAGAAGAAGAAGAGGAGCAAGGTGAAATCGTAGAAGAAACAGAGGATCAAAGGGTTCCACCATCAAAGAAAGAAGACGGCCAGAAGTACAAGACCCACGGAGGTTAAGAATATTTTGATTCTGAATTTTCTCTTTATTAAATAGTGTACTATACTATATATGCAACTTATATATATATATATATATATATATGTACATATATTCTAATTTCTAAATTAAGGGCTCAACCCTCATCTTACTCATCTTACTTTTGTTTGTTATTTTACTTGCTTATTAAATTTTGTGTCTTAATCTCGGTGGAGAAGTTGGATCGTTTCCACATGGATGAAACTACCGCATTAACCAACTGGCACTAATTTAGGGTTTTTTCATCAAATTAGGAGGGTAGAAGTTTGAATCTCTACACCTTCGTGTCGTGTGGGCGCCGTGGGTGTTCTTCCCGTCGATGGGCTTTTCTTTTATTTTCTTTGTTTCTACTTTATAACGAACTTATTTTTTTTATTGGATAAATTATTAGATTTGATTGTCTCGTGAACTATCAAATCTATGTTAAAAAAATGCATATAATTTTATCATCTACATGCATGATGGAAAAGAGGTTTAGAGGTTTGGTAGGCGGGTACATGAAAACTCATCCATGAAAGTGCAAATGAATGGAGAATGAACAGGGTTACACCTTTCATTGATGGGTTTTCATGTATCCTACTATTTTCGGACGAAAAAAGTTTCAATAATGATACTCTATGTAGTGTTACAGCAATTTGGTCTTTCTAGATATTTTTACAAATTTGGTGACTTTCCAACAGGCGACACAGAAAAGAAGACGACTACACAACCAGCTCAAGAGATTGAGAAAATGAAGGCGACCCAAGAAGCTGGTAAAGAGAGTGAAAAGAAGAGGAGGGGGAGGAGAACAGGAAGGCGTAGAACGGCTTCCGACACCGGCGAAGTGTACAAGAGGTACGTTTATAGAGTGCTGAAGCAAGTCCACCCTGAGTTGGGGGTATCATCCAAGGCCATGACGGTGCTCAACAACTTCATGAGCGACATGTTCGAGCGGCTGGCGGACGAGGCGGCTCGGCTGCTCAAGTACACGGGGCGGAAGACGCTGACGTCGAGCGAGATCCAGGCGGCGGTGAAGCTTGTTTTGCCCGGCGAGCTGGGGAAGCACGCCGTTGTTGAGGGCACCAAGGCTGTAAAAGCCTATTTGGCTAGCACTGCCGCCGCTGGAGGCGGTGCAGTGTTTGAGATAGCAGTGGTAGTGGAACCATGTGTATAGGTACAAGTGAACATTTGTTACGTACGTATTTACTTATGCTTGGTAGGGGTTAGTTTTTTTTTTTTGAATAGTTTAGGGGTTAGCTTTGATAGGTTTGTGTGTTGAGGTTGGCTTATTCACAGAGGAGCAGTGAATAAGTCGTTTGCGGAGCTGCACATTCTCAATCGTTCGTTTCAGTATTGGACGGTTCGGATTTTAAAAAAATTATTCGCTCGAAAATCGAGTTTAACCCTTCGAACGAGTAGTTTTTATAAAATTCGGAGCCGTCCAATACACTTTGAACGCACATGATTTGGCTCTGTAAACGTTTATTTACGAAAAGTTATGTAATAAAGCTTTTCTCCTAGTTTGTTATCTGTGAGGTTCTTTTTTCCCTTTGTTAATACCTAACCTGCTGCAATGCCCTGTGTATTTTTTTGGTTATCAATTGGGCTTTGCAATTGCATGTAAAGGATCTGTATGTCAAGTTATTGTAAACTAATACTGTTGCATGTGGGAGCTGAAAGGACTTGGCCGGATTGTTTTATATTCTTTCCGTCTCAAAATAAATGTTTGATCTGCAAAACGAGAAGTTAATTTAAAAATAATACGAAGTTTTCAAGAAAAATTCAAATTTTTTTAATTTCTAAGTAAACTTTTTGTTTCTCAAATCTTTGATGATATCGCAACATTTCCCCGACAACCCCCAATAATCTTTAGTGGGCAAGGTAAGTAGATTTAAGCGTTTTTGTACACTTATAAGTTTGAAATTTATTTTAATATGTTTTAATTTTTGTAATTTTTTGTTTAGTTTTTCGTCTTAATTTTTAGGATTAATCATTCGTCTCGACAAGACGAATGGGAAACATATACATAAATGAACCGATATTGAAAAATTTCAAATAAGATGACACTATAGAAAAGTAAGATAACTATTTGATTTTTTTTTTCTTTTTTAGTGAACTTTTTTTTTGTTTTTCATCATATATATAATTTTGTACTTTGTAGAGTACTCCCTTTGTCGAGACAAATGATTAATTCAAAAAATATGATGCAAATTTTACAAAAATTCAAAAAAGATGAATAATATACACAAAATAAAGAAGAAAAATAAATTTACAAGAATGAAGCTAGCCCGAAATTTTCCTTTTTATCGCAAACCATGTCAGGGCCCTTTCTCGTAGGATTGGAAATAGTGAAATTACTTTTGCTAGATTTTTCAATGTTAGCCTCAATAATGCCTAGTTTGTTTTTTTTTTTTTAAATTCATCACGTGGATAGGACTTCAATTGGCTAATCATTCAGCTGAACATTAAAGAAACAGCTTTTCTGCTGTTTGGGCAGGGTCGGCTCATAGGGGAGGCGAGAGAAGCGACCGCTTCTAATTCTTAAATTTTGGTTCAAAATTAAAACCCCACTATAATCACTTTGTTTGGTTCACAACTTATCTCATCTCATTTTCCTCTCTATACGTTTCTCAATATCTTTTTGGCTTTTCCTCTCTATCTCTCCTCACTCATTACCACTTATTACATCAAAAATAACTTTAAAAATGCAAACCAAACAAGGTGAATGTATTATTATATATTAATATTGAGTGGCGATAATGCCGGCCATGACGAGCCTTTGTTTTAAGGCCACGACATTTTGATGCAGTTTGACACTTCTACCCTGATCTCTTTCACTGTATCTCGCTCCTCAACTACTCGCTCCAAAGTCAAATACATTTTGATGCAGTTAACTCTCTCTCTCTCTCTCTCTCCCAACCACACCATGCAAACCCAGTTCTCTCAATCTTTTGCTTCCTCTGCTCCATGTTCTTTCTTATTTCCTTTCACTCTAATTCTTCTTCCATTTGGGTGCGATCAGGGGTGAGCAAAAAATCCGTAAAATCGTGAATCCAGTCTAAACCAATCCAAATCGAAATGTTTGGTTCGATTTTTTAGTAAAATGGTTTGGTCATGGATTAAAAAAAATAGAAACCGCATTATATGGTTCGGTTTGTGGATTCACATTTATGGTTATGGTTCCAAACCGATTCAAACCGCACAATACATACATATATATTTATAGTTATATATATAATTTAATTATGGGAGCTTTAATCAATTACTTTTCTAATTTATTGATCCTATTAATCTATCGCAATATTTAGTTTTCCTTCCTTGTCAAGATGTTTAGTAGTTGGTATTCTTAGTTGGTTCACTTAAATGAATTACCACTATTTCATTTTCTGAGTTTAAGACTTGAAATTAACAATTGTTGATATTCTACTCTTAATAAGTTGGTTGATATTAGTGTGTTTTGGTAATTTGAATGGAATTGGTTTTAATATATATATATATATATATATATATATATATACAAGGTTTCTTTTAATTTATCTTCATAATTTTATGTATTTTAATTTTTTTTAAAGATGATAGCTTAGTTCAAAGCAAACCGTGGTGTAAAACCGAAACCAAACCGTATTTTAATGGTTTGGTTTTATGGAATTTGTGGGTTGGTTTGGTTGTCCAAATTCATAATCCGTAGGTATTAGTTTGGTTCTTGGTTTACTATAAAACCGAACCAAACCGGATCATACTCACCCCTAGGTGCGATCCCCAGAGAGGGGCCAAAGGGACGAAATGTAACGACCTGGATTTTCGACCCAATTTTTTTTTAATACCGTTAATATTAGTAGATCTTAATTATTATTATTTTTTCCTTAGTAGATAAATACAAAAAAAATAAGTATATTATCTTATTTATCTCTTTTATTATTATTATTATTTTTTAATTAATTGCATGCATGTTTAGAACTCCTTCCATCTCTCCCTCTCCTACTCCTACTCAATCTCTACTTCCTCCCTAATCCTATTTTTCGTTAGAATCCCATTAAAACTCAAACTTACATCCCTCATCCAAATTCTCCTATAAATATCCCATTACTTCGACCCTAGGGCACACCACGCTACTCCACAAAAACCAAAAACCAACTCCATTCTCGTCCATATCACGTACCACTGTTCACGGCCTGTTTCTTCCTAGCTAATGTCGTTTTTAGGCCAGAGTTCCTTCACGAAAGTTGTAGAGGGCGTCGAGGGCTTCGATTTCAACCCAAGAATCACTCCAAACGATCGAGTATTGATAGAGTTATAGCCGTCCAAAGTTCAGTGAAATTTTCGGATTTCTGTTCCAGACAGCACACATGACTTATGAAAATCCCCACTTTTCTCCTAGTTCGAATGGTTTTCGGGCTTAGACTTCTTCACGAAAGTTGTAGAGCGTTTCAAGATCTTCGCGTTAGACACAAGAATCGTCCAAAACGGCAGAGGTTTGGTCAAGTTATTCCAGTCCAAAGTTACTGCTAGAATATCGATCTTTCGTCGCCAAACAAAAACCCACCGGACTCCACCGAATCGTTTTGTCCGGATTAAAGGTATTATAATCCCTTCCAAACACTGCTCTAAGTATATTAATGTCCTAAGTTGTTAGTTTTTATGATTGGAATCGAAATTTGGATCGAACGAATGAAACCCAATTTTTTTCCGAAAAATCCACTGTTCACAAGCGTGAACATTGTTCACGTTTTTATTCCTGTACTGTTCATAGCCGCTGGAAGTTAAAGAAAAAGCATGACAATTACACTTATCCCCCTGCTCATTTTGAATTTAAAGTTTCGGCCCAGATATTAATTATAAGAGTTTATCTTATTGCAGTTAAGCCTAAAATCATTGAAATTTATAGTTAGGTCCAGTACAATGTTTTATTTGATTATTGAACATAATTTTTATACTAGTGATCATAAGTGATAAACATGTTATGATTAGTGTTACGCGTATTAAGTACAATATTTGTAGGTGAATAATAACAGATTTTTTTTTATATAAAGACTTCCGCATATAAATTTACTTCTTGGACATACAAGATTAAGAGTAACGGCCCATTCATAAAAGGTTACGTGATTATTATGCTTATTGTTTATTTCAATTATTATTCTGATTGCTTATCTATTATTCCAACCTCTGATTGATGTGTTAGATTGGACTCTAGAGACATGGGGTGGTATACGAAATAGAAATCACCTAGACGATGCTAAGTAATGGATAAATTGGAAAGTTTTGGTCTTAGATTGCCTGCAGGCGTGAGTTTGGGATGTGATGATTTGATACTGGCAAAGTAAGCCCAGTGTTGAATGATGTGATTTGAAACTGGCAGAGTAAGCCCAGTGTTGAGTGATGATTTGAAACTGGCAGAGTAAGCCCAGTGTTGAGTAATGTTTTGATACTGGCAAAGTAAGCCCAGTGATGATTATGAAGTGGTACATAAGATAAGCGAACCCTAATCATGATTCAGGCATGGTAAGCTTTCTTTTGTTGTAATAAGAGGGATACACGCTGGGTACATAACTTAGGTGCAATCCGCGACAGCAAAAGAAAGTGATCCCATGGGACCGAGCATGCCTAGCGGTTGGGGAGGAAAGATCTCGTGGATTGAGATCTTAGACTACACGATAGGTTAATGGATAGTAATAAATCGATTAATGTGATATATCTCTGTTTTATTTATTCATACCATGTTTATCTTGCTGATTACTAGTTGTAAAGTAAGAGGGGTAGTTGGGTTGGATTATTCTACTGGGTGATTTATCACTCAGGGATACGTCTGTATCCTGGTAAATCGATTGCTTCGGCGATCAATTTGCCAGAGGGCGCAGGATTCAATGGAGGGGATTCAACGATGGTGCAGTTCGACATGGAAAGAATATCAGGAACGAAGATGGAGTGTGCTTGGAATCTGTATCAAGCCTAGAGTCAGCTCTGAAGTTAATGTATTTTAAATCAGTAGATTTATCTTAAGATTGTAATAGTTAAACCTTTATTTTGAAAAATTATATTTATTTAGCAAATTTTCTTAAAGAATTATTTTATTTTGCTCCCGAAAAAGCGGGGCGTTACACAAAATGACTTCGAACTCAAGTTGCATCCACCACCACCAGATTTTGATTTTCACCGACGCGGCTAATCCTCTAATCGAGAGTTTTTCAATGGGAGTTCTTTGTCCTCTTCCGAATGTTTGTGAGAGTTTTTTTGTTTCCAAATCCTGGACTCTGAACCGATTAATTCATCCAATCATCGTTTGCACATGCAGTTGTTGTGGGACAAGAAAGAGTAGCGTACTCTTACAATTGTCGAGGAAAGAGTTAGATCTGGCAATGGCCCATTGTTTTGGCCTCTGATGGTCGCTTAAATCAAAAGGATTTCCAATTGACGAGAGGTAGAAGAAAGGATTTGGTCGCCAAAGAAACGGAGAGATCGAGAGACGGAGAGAGTGTGTGTTTGTTTGCCAACTGAGGGGTAGAATTGTAAAATCATGTAAGATGTCGTGGCTCTAAAAAAGTTCCTTGTGGCATTATCGCTGCCCATAACATTTCTGCCGTTTGGCGGTTTGGGGTAGAAGTGCACACCGTGCAGTCCATCAGTTTTTTTTTTTTTGAAATCAAGCAATTCATTAATTCATACCCAAAGGCAAATATTACATCGCAATAACAGGAGTGCACCAAACTACCTAATCCGAGACACGAGTATTTCATTAAGCACAACAGGCTACAAACTCAAGGACACCCTGCAAAAGCACCCAGCATAAGTGTCGGCCTTGAAGTCCCATCCGGGACTAGGCAGAGAGATACCAAAATGAGATCCCAGCACAAACCATTAAACACTAAGCACAGATGTAATCACACAACAACAGATACAGACGAAACGAAAGATCTGTTCCTAAGGACACTCCTCAACGGTTGCCGGCCGGAACTAGACCAGGAGACTCAAGCCAGAGCTGTGGAGTCCACCGAGAGGGGGCTCCGAGGCAAACCTCCACTGCCACACGAGGCACCGGGCCTGAAGACCAAGGCAACGCCGAGGAAGAACTCTGGCAGGCCTAACGCACCCACGGCGACTGAAGAACAAAAACTCCATTCCGCAAGATTTGCTGCTGACCACCAACCAAATAGGGAGACCGCAGCCAACCAAAGTACCAGATCGGATCCCGGCACACCCCAACACAGCCACCACCTACCACCGCTGCCAATGCCGAGATAAACCAGAACACAACCAGAACTCTTGATGAACCACTGGAAAGCACTACTTCGGCCAGCCACCAAACCCCAACTAAAAAACTTATTCACCCACCACCCAACACCCACTAGATCTAGCGAACTAAACCGGCACAGACCGAACAGGGGAGACCCCTCGGTAGAACCCGAACCAAGAATGGTCGGAAAACAAGAAAACAAAGAAACCCCAACCCCAAACAACCGCACACCTTATTACCACTGCGCCGGCCCCGAGCAACACAGATCTGGACACCACCGACCGGCGGACAAAGCTGTTGCAAGGGGGGACCACGCCGGGCCAAACTCAACGGACGATCCAGACTAGGAGAGCAAGATGCCGAAGACGGTGGAAGAGAGAGAGGCGAGGAGGGGGAGAGGGAACAAAACGGGGAGGAGGAGGAGGAGGAGAGCCGGAGGCCTCCTCCCCCAGCAGTGGCGGCTGATCAAAAGGGTTTTTCTTTTAGAGAGAGAGAGAGAGAAGTTGTGCAGTCCATCAGTTACGTCCTCATTTTGCACTCATTTCAATGATCGAATTAGTTCACATTGCAGAGCTCATTTAGTACAAAAGGTACATTACATAAAAAATTGAAAACTAAATAGTATCATATCGAAGTACACTTGTAATGCAAAAAGGGCTTTTGAAGTTGTTGTGTTCAACTCATTTTGTTTCTAGATTATGTTCTTCGATGACTTGAGTTTTTATGTGACTTTTGTACTCAACGAACTCTACAATAAACCAATTTGATCGATCATTCGAAATTAGTGGGAAATGGTGATGGAACTAGTCGTGCAGTCCTCCACAAAAGGCATAGAAATCATTTCCAAACTTTAATTTTTTAATAAAAAAATTTGTCTAGGGTCCATTATAGCATGTTTGTATTCCACCAATTTCACTTCTCAAGTTTGTAACCCAATAGGTCCAATTTGTAACCCACTAGGTCCACTCAGACAAGGGCCTTGTTTGGCTAAGACAAAAAAATGTATTTTTATTCTTTTTCATTTTCTGTGTTGCCAAACTGGGCTCTTGTCAAGCCAAAAAGGAATTAATACAAGACAAAAATGCCCCTGACAGCTTTTTTTCATTTTTTTTCTTCATATTTTAGAATTTTGATAGCTCTCTCTCTACACTCCAGATCTCACTCGCTCTGTCGCTGCACAGATAACATTATATGTTTAGGTCTGTTAATTCGCTGCGCGGACCAATTCATTTAAGGTTGTCTATGGTTATATATGATTATGGTTATATATTTATGCATATATATGTTCAAGTTTTAACAAGTAACAATCATTGAAACCATTACATCCGCCAATCAAAACATCTGTATTCAAAATAAATAAAAAATGGATTCAGAGTTTGCTATTATTCAACTACATAGTTATAAATTTGAGTAGCAATGTGCCTCTTTAATGTCATGAGGTACCTTTGGTAGAAAGATTTGATATGGAGGGTTCTTCTGAGATTGGAGTTCATCCTAAACTCCATTATCACGGTGTCATTTTGGTGATACTCTAATTTGCAATAAATTGGATTAGGCGCTTCATGAAATCATACTCCTATTTCTTTTGGATTTGTCATTTCTGCACATTTAAGAAAAAAGATAAACAGATGGAAACGTATAGCTTTATATGTTTAAAAAAGGATTCAAGAATTCGTATATTACCATATATATTTCATGATAACAGCTATCAAACGAAAACCTAAAAATGTTATATATCTCATGATACACTATAACAGAAAATCACATATAACCATATATATTAGGAATGATGGCATGATACAGGGTATATAATTGGATATATAATCATATGTGTCTCATATACAGAGAACAAACCATATTTCCTTAAAATATGGTATATGTACAAATAAAACTAATAAATTTATACATGAAAACTAATAAAACTACTAAATTTATGTTATTGAATTGGTCCGCGCAGCGGCCTAATAGACTTGAATATATAACCATATAATCATATTAAAGCAATCCACATGTAACTATATGATGACATGATATAGGGTACAGAACTGGATATATAATCATACGTGTCTCATATACAAAGAACATACCATATTTTTTTATAATATTTTTATATTTACAAATAAAACTAACATATATTTATTAACGAAAACTAATAAACTACTAAATTTACGTTATTGAAGGCTTATAGACCTAAATATATAACTATATATATTCACAGAATAAAATGACAACTGAACAAAATGCTAAAATATCATACATATTCACAAAACAAAATGACAACCTTTAGCAGTGGTATGTAATTAAGGTTATATGTTAAAGAATCAAATGTAAACATATATCATCATATGTTCTTCCATTGTAATGAAAAATAGTTCAGAAGATCATATATAACATTATATGATTCCATAAGTTAATCCAAAACCCTAACCAAACCAGATCTGCACAAATAGTAACAAATAACCGTATACAATCCTAAACTAAACTCGACTTACCTGTTTGTGTTGAAAACAATGGCGATGGTGGGAACGAAGCCGACGGTGGGAAAGGACGGCGATCTTGCAGAGATTTGTGCAGATCTCGTTTGGTGACGCAGAGGTGAGATGCGATCGCGACGGCTAGGCTGGGACGGGTAGGCAGGACGGGACGGGATACGATGACGACGGCGATGGGAGGCTGGGACGGGATCTGCACATTTAAGAAAAAAGATAAACAGATGGAAACGTATAGCTTTATATGTTTCAAAAAGGATTCAAGAATTCGTATATTACCATATATATTTCAAGATATCAGCTATCAAACGAAAACCTAAATGTTATATATCTCATGATACACTATAACAGAAAATCACATATAACCATATATATTAGGAATGATGGCATGATACAGGGTATATAATTGGATATATAATCATATGTGTCTCATATACAGAGAACAAACCATATTTCCTTAAAATATGGTATATGTACAAATAAAACTAATAAATTTATACATGAAAACTAATAAAACTACTAAATTTATGTTATTGAATTGGTCCGCGCAGCGGCCTAATAGACTTGAATATATAACCATATAATCATATTAAAGCAATCCACATGTAACTATATGATGACATGATATAGGGTACAGAATTGGATATATAATCATATGTGTCTCATATACAAAGAACATACCATATTTGTTTATAATATTTTTATATTTACAAATAAAACTAACATATATTTATAAACGAAAACTAATAAACTACTAAATTTACGTTATTGAAGGCTTATAGACCTGAATATATAACTATATATATTCACAGAATAAAATGACAACTGAACAAAATGCTAAAATATCATACATATTCACAAAACAAAATGACAACCTTTAGCAGTGGTATGTAATTAAGGTTATATGTTAAAGAATCAAATGTAAACATATATCATCATATGTTCTTCCACTGTAATGAAAAATAGTTCAGAAGATCATATATAACATTATATGATTCCATAAGTTAATCCAAAACCCTAACCAAACCAGATCTGCACAAATAGTAACAAATAACCGTATACAATCCTAAACTAAACTCGACTTACCTGTTTGTGTTGAAAACAATGGCGATGGTGGGAACGAAGCCGACGGTGGGAAAGGACGGCGATCTTGCAGAGATTTGTGCAGATCTCGTTTGGTGACGCAGAGGTGAGATGCGATCGCGACGGCTAGGCTGGGACGGGTAGGCAGGACGGGACGGGATACAATGACGACGGGAGGTGGGTGGCGAAGGCAATGGGAGGCTGGGACGGGATGTGACTGCGACGGGAGGTGGATGGCGATGGCGATGACAACAAGAGGCTGAGACGAGATGCTTGTCCCGGCGTCTCTCTCTCCCCCGTGAAGGAAATGGAAAAGAAACTATATATAGTAGGGTATATATAGAGTTACATATAGTAATTAGGGCTACATATATATAGTGGGTTATATTGGTATTTTTGTAGGCTAGTGGACTTAGTGGGTTATAAAGTTTAGAAGTGGATTAGATTGATTTGGAAACTGCTATAATGGACCTATGAAAAATTCTACCATTTTTTAAACCATAAACACAATCATATCAGTAATAGAGTAATGGTACATACTCTTTTGTGTTAGGGTCCAATTAAAGTGAACCCATTGAGCACGAAATAATGCACTTAAACGGATATTTATGCACTTTTTACGGATATCTATACATCTTTTGGATATTATCTAAATGACTGATGAACTATAGTTAGTATTTTGGTTGCAAATCGGATACACGTGTAGCAAATCCGAACCGACCAAACAATACAATCTACGGCTTAGATTGAAACACTCTTTTTCTTTTTCTTTTAAATCCGTTCGGTATCTTTCAATCCGAGCAGTCGTTTACATTTTTGAACAGTTCAGATGTGCTACACGAGTACCACGTCAACAGTACCCTATTTTGCACCCAAAAATTTGTTATTTTGGTGGGTTTCCTTCGAATCAAACAAGTCGTGAGATCCACTCAACATTCATGAGAGATTTTTCAGTACTGAGCAGGTATATCCTGCATGGCATCTATTCGGCACATCCGAGCCGTCTAATAATGTATTGGACGACTCGGATTGAAATCCTCTCTCTCCTCTCACCCCAACACTTTCTTTCTTCTTCTTTTCTCTCCAAATCTGAACCGTTCAAATACGGAATGGACGGCTCGGATACGCGAGCGGGCACCATGTGGTACCCGCTCTGCACTAAAAAAAATTTGAACATCCAGATATAGAACTCGGCCCTACATACTGGCCCCCGCCTCTCCTCTACCGTCATCTAGTTTAGTTATCATCCAAAACTCACCACACACAACCCCTTCCCACCGCAAAACGGAACTTCTTCCGATACTTCACTTCCCAAAAAGTAAACACAGAGCCCTCTCGGACCACCACTCCACAATACTATCATGTAGTATATCTAGCGACTGGCAACCCTCTCTCTCTCTCTCTCCTTCATTCATTCATTCATTCTTGACCAAACTACTCTCTCTCTAAAATGAATTTAGCAATGAAACCCCACAGCAGGAAGCTCCTACCAGACGCCGACACACTCGGGACCAGTACCCTACTCCCACCCCCTTATGCTCCAGACCCAGAACTGCTCCACCACCCCACCAACGCCACAACCAAAGCCCCGCCCTTTAGGCCCAACTCCTCCCCACTGGACTCCTCCATGTCCCTCACCGCCCTCGTTCTCCTCACCGCTCTCTTCTTCATGGGCTTCTTCTCCCTCTACCTCCGCCGCTTCGCTGACTCCCCCTCCTCCTCCTCCCGCCCCCGCCGCCGCCCTTCCTCTCCCTTCTCCTCCTCCTCCTCCCTCCTCCCCCTGTGGAGATCATCAAACTACCCTAAAGGCCTCGACCCCTCCGCCGTCCGATCGCTCCTGCTTGTTTCTTACGGTGGGGACGCGAAGCACCCGATCGACTGCGTCATCTGCCTGTGCGAGTTCAAGGACGGGGAGACGGTTAAAATGATTCCCTACTGCCGCCACGTGTTCCACCCGGAATGCGTCGACACGTGGCTTGCGTCGCACGTGTCGTGCCCGTTGTGCCGTTCGTCGAGGATTTTCGGAGGTGGGGAGGCATGCTTGGGTGTGTCGCGGGGAGAGGTGGTTGATCGCGGTGGTGGTGAGAGTTGTAGATCGACGGTGGAGATTGAGGACGTGGGTCCGGTTGGGATGATGAGAAGGGCGTGTAGTTACCCGAGCGTAGGAGATCGAGTCGTACTGGAGAGAAGCTTGAGTTTTTAACCACCTTCAGCTTCCAATTTTTTTTTTTTTGTGTGTACGTGTGAATGATGGCACGTGTAAATATGTAAATGTATTTATACTGGTACAATAGTCTAAAATTAGTAATTCGAATAATCCAACACGTTTAGTATTGATGTAAATAATATTTATTACCAGTCAAATATTAAAAACACATCGCAACCGTTGATTGATGAGATCAACGGTTTGTGTTCCGCACTACACTGAGGTGCACTACAGCACCTCTGGTTCCCTTCTTGGTGCATCGATAAAGCTTGACTTGAGAAATCGATATTGCGACTCAATATCCCCATCAAAATTCAAAGTTGACACTAACCCTCAACAAACTACTTTAATGATTCGCAGTGACTGTACAAAATACTCCTATTAGAGATAATAAGGATTGAGCATTTGATTTAAAAAGTAGGGCATTTGTTTTATTGGTTAAGGGTTGAGCTCCTTTCAAGTCCATGAAAATGGAGTGGATTGTTTAGTTTGCCCGTTTGTGGACCTCTTTTTAGGCTTCCTGTAATGAACCAAATCATTCATATTTTGATCGTCGAGAAGAATTACACTACTTTGTGAGCCTTTTTGGGTCCACTTTCATGATTCAAATCATTCTTAAGAATTCATCGAGAATATCAACTATGTCAAATATCAAGTTGATTGCATATCATTTTATATGATTTTGAAACACCGAATCAGTACTCATTTAACAAGAATAAAACGCCAAATCGGTACTCATTTAACCAAATCATCTCAAGACAAATGCATTAATTATATCAATCGGTATCCGATCAACATGATTTTTGGCGTGACAACTCTCGACGAATTCTAAAATGTGAACGTTCTAAAATGGACCTAAAAAAGACACACAATGGTTCAGAAGAGGATCCTCCTCCTGTTGGTTTTATTACCCAACTCATTTGAGACTTCCGAGATCTCATTGTTCAAATTTTGTCTTGGGTGTCCAACCAACTACTGAAATTCGAGGGACTTATTAATCTTTTGTACAGATAAAATGCTCATCAAAATTCTATAAAACAAAAATGCTCCGTGGTTAACCGAACACAATGTCAGAGAAAACGGAGGAAACAATTTGGACATTTGTGTAAAATTCTTTTGGAAGGTGAAACAACCTACGCTCTCTACCTCGTTAACAAGCCATCAGTGGCCACGCATAGTTTCACCAAACAAAGCAGCCATGTTGAGAAATCGGGCACTTCATAAACCAAATACGGTCAGAGTATTAGGCACAAGAGAGCAAAACATCGTGGGGCAGATAACTATTTACTCACCCGTGTGAATAACATCTCAAAATTTTACGCCACCGAAAATTTTCCAAAGAATGAAACGAGTTAACAAGTACCTACAAGCAATTGACAGAGAACCTTTAGTTAGTGGTCAATACAAACTTCTTCAGGGCTTCAACGCCACCACCATTCCAACTGCATTTTCGCCAATGCGGTGGCGAAATTTGATCCAAAAACTGTTTGAGCTATCTGAAGAACAGTGTTCAAAACAGAGCAAAGAGTCTTGAAAAAGTGGCACGTCACCGAAATGGTAATAATCTGCCAGTGAAGAGGACAATCAACTCCATGAACTGACTAATGTTTCACTCAAGTATTTATTCAGATTCAAACAACAGATCAGGAACCCTTTTCCTGCATTCCAGCCACACATTAATCAAATTAGATAATATGTGCACCCATTTTGTAACAGCTGAAAAATAAGTGAAAATTATGTATATTACCTGGATGGAGTCCAGGAGCAACTGAAGAGAATTCTGATCCTAATAACGAACTTAAACAATTCCCTAGTCTTTTTCTTGTTATTGTTACTGGATAGAATAGGCACGAATCATCTCAACTACTGGTGCACGGCACATTGGACACTTTCCACTTCCTTGCACAAGTGTGTCTGCACATTTTGAACACGTGCACATGTGCCCACATCTGTCAAAGTTAAGAAACAAAGCGGAGAAAAAGACATGGGATTATAACCAGAACCATTGAATGTCTTTTGTAGTGCATAAGCTTGTGGATGTCATGAAGCCGTTCAAAGGGTTTGTTAATTTCACCTGTATAGGAGAGAATCTATACTGTTATCACAACATATACAACAAAGTCCTTTCCTCAAATGGTCCCATTTGGATTCATCCTTTTGCAGATTTTTTTCACAATCTGCAACAGAATAAAAATGCCTTGAGCTGTCAGTTCTTCAGAAGAGAGTGAAAGTAGCAAACAAATCAACAACATAATTCTCAGTAAATTTCCTCTATGTAACGTGAAGAACAAGCAGACCGGTCGACATTGAATATTTGAAAACATAAATAAAAACTAGTACAAAAAGATTTGAAATATGGTAAAAAGAAGAAGAAATGCAAATATGGAACTGTGTTAAGATTGTAACAAACCTGTTGAACCAGCTGACCTATTCAGAGCCGCAGAAACCTCTTGTCGTACTGAGCGCTGCAATTCAATCTGCATATCCATGCAGGCTTCCAGCATCCTCTGCATGTTGTCCATCCGCTGCTGAAGCCTAGCCATGTCAATCCTCAAATCATTGATGATCTCCCACTCCTGCTCCAATATGCAAGGTATTCAAATGAATCAACAGAGAAGATATCGGGCAACACTTTTCACGGTGCTCAATAAAAAGTTACTAAATTATACACCATCCCCATCCAATCAAATAGGAAACGGGCAAAAGAAACACACACACTAAGAGCAAGTATACAATTTCAAGATAGGTCCACTACGAAATTCATCAACCGGATCACTTGGATCAGAATCTATCCATGAAGGAGAAGGGTACTTCACATGCTAGATCACCCTTGATGCGACTAGAAATGTTCCCATGCCTAAGGTTAGTTCAAAAAGTATGTCCGACATATTTGACAACAAAATTTGTGACAATTGATACGAGATAAGCTTACCATTCCCAAGCGCTGTTGCAAGTTGTTTCGCAGCCAATTATCATCCTGCAGGTGATCCAGATCCCAAAAAGGCTGAGAACGGGCGACTGGTACTGAAGGGGGAAGAATTTGAGCCGCCTCGAAAACACCTGGCAGACCCAAGTTTTGACTACCACTCTGCTGCACATCTTGCTCCACCTCCCTAAGAGAGGGTGACGTTTCGTCCATTTCCCAGTCGACTGAAGCATGAGCTTGCCTTTCTGCATATAATTGTAGCACCTGGTCTAGGCTCTGGCGGAAATCACTTCGAAGAAGATTAGAGACACTCCTCCTACAAAATGAACACGAAGCCCCTTTAAAGTTGTTGTGGTTAAGTAACGCAAGAACAATTAATTTTTTTGGATTCAAAGGATTGTTACACCTAAGGCATTCAACAATCACATCACAAACCTGCTTAAAAGTTCTCTAATTTCTGAACTGTACACGTTATCATCATCTGGGAAGTAAGATCTATTCTCTAATCTTCCAACTGGAATTGCTTGCCGAGAAGAAGGCCCTTCTAAGAAATCCTCCATAGCCTCTTGCGAACCACTTTCATGCCATTGTTCATTCAAATCTTGCATGTGATCAATTTCTTCACCTTCAGTTCCCAACATGTCCTGGTACCTGTGATTAGCAGCAGTTCCTTCACTCCAATTTCCTTCTGTGGCTTCTGCATCATCATCTCTCCATCCAGAAATATCAATGTTGTCTAGCTGTCGCAAGTCATTGTCCTCATTATCAGTAACTGATTCCGGCCACTGTTCTACTCGTACAGAAGTATTGGGGCCATGCATGTCTTCAGTTTCATTAATGCTGTGGTCATAAATATGATTGGATGACGTGTCCGTGTCACGTTCCTCGCCGCTAGGTCTTAGGTGAAAATATTGTCCTTCGATTTCATTTCCTGAAGTTTCCTGTGACCATGCATTACCAGTACTTATCACAGAGTTTCCCCCCGTATTTTCCCCAAGACCATCCCTACTTCCAAAGGACGTAAAATTTGATGACTGCAAATGCCCGCTATCCTCATTTCCAGAGAATCCTACCTGTTGTTCTTCTGGAATATTAGTTTCTGGACAATTTATATTTTGACCAGCGTTGCCTTCAAATGGAACAAGGGGTAACTGATTGATGTCTACTTCTCCATTATTAGGCTGAGATTGTTCTTGGATGGCAACTAGGTCCTCTCGCGAAATTTTTGCCTGGGTTTGCTCATTCATAAAATCATTCATGTCCTTGCTAGACGAAGTATCAGACTCAGCATGGGTTGCTGGACAATGGTGGTTGTCCAATCTGGCGAGGAATCCTTCCCTGCTCAAGCAAGTTAAAAATGCACAAGGAAAGAAAATTCCCTTCAGGAAACTGTAAAAAATCAGCATATAAGGTCTAACTCTAGAACTCATTGCAGCGTTTCCAAAAGCAAAAAACAAAAAAGCCACACTGACCCAAGGGGACATGAATATAATTATATAAGAACTTCAACAAATGCATCAGGGTTCTAACGACTCCCAGTTGCAGAACTGCCCTCGAAAGTAAAACCTCAAATAAACGGGGAGAGAAAAAAAAAAAAAAAAAGAACAGAAATAGAAAAACTGAAGTTGTCTGGCTGTGCCAAGATCCCTACTTAAAATTTCTATAAAACATGGTTGTACATTAAGATTCAAGACAATCAAAATGCAAGCACATTGTTCCCCTAGAAGATATAATTATGAGTAAAATTATATTTGTCTGGGAAGTCTAGTTTACACGATCCCCCATTGTGTTTTCCCTTCCACGGCAAGCAAAAACCGGCGCACATGAGGAACAAAAACCACAAACAAACACGCGCGCACAAGCAAAATCAACAACAAAATAGGGAAGAAAGTAAAACCAACCTTTACTTGCATGATAAGGCAGGGAAACATGCATCTGAGAAGTAAAAAAGGAATAAATACACTCTAACTGCAGATAAAGAGTAGAAACCAGATACCTTACACCAGAAACAGTATGTTGTTGCCTTAATAAACCCAATTCACTTGGCGGCATAGAAGAGGGTCTCTCGCCTTGGACCAATCTTCCACTTTGCAAGAATCTACCTCTCAAGAGCGTCTGTGACAAAATTAACAACAGCAAAGCAGTGAAAAAGAGTTCAATGCTCCATAGGGTTCGTTTTGATTTTGAAGTTATGTAATCAGCAAAAAAGGGTTGTTTTTTTATCTGAAATGTATTTCGATCGAATGTTTCACACTGCGATCTTCCCATCCAATCCGCTTGCCTACACATAGCATCTTGGATAGGAAGTACTTAAAAACAAGTCCCTTTTCAGACATGTAACCTACAGATTATAATCCAAGTACAAGCAGATGTTTAATTTGAGCAACCTAAAGTTGTTGACATGACAGTTCACTTCATAATTAAAGCACATCGCATATCACAATTGTAATTGCAGTCCACCGACCAAACTACCCCAAGATATCTATTTGAACAACACCATGCCAATGCTAATCATCAATAGGGACATAGTTAACTGTGACAAATCCTACATTTTACATCCCAACACCACTCACAAGCTTGTACAAGCACCAAATTACTAGTATTGATTTAAAACACCAATAGAAAAAACATCTGGATTGCAAACATCACAGGGGTCAGATTTGGACAAAAGACAATACTAGGTATTGTGAGGAGGTAAAGAAGTGAAGAGCTGATGTAGAAATAGAAGTTGAACGGCAAAAACTTTTGGAAACAGCTTACCTGAATACGATTACGGTAAGCAAATTCAGATACAGGCCGACACTCCAACAAATTTTGGAGTTCTGTTTGTTTTTCACGCTCAGCCTTAGCCAACATATCAAGCAAAGCCTGTCTGCCACATAACTTGCGAAGGTTTTTCCGAACACCAATCTCACAATGATTAACAAATCCATCCCGGCCTCGTTCAATTTGAGCACCAATTTCAGGGGTCTGTTCTTCTCTACTAGCAGCACAAATGCCTCTCTGCTGGCTAGCCATTCGTGCCCTCGAATAACTGTCAACAGGGTAAACAACGGATGCATGGCCCCTCACTCCACTATTCATCCACTCTTGCAATACTTGCCTCACCCTTCCTCTTTCTGCCTCCCCAGAATCAGTGGACTGCTCTGAGCTAGAACTGTTCCCATCATCATGTCCACTATCACTATCTTGTTTCTCAGACAAATAAGGATTTAGAAGATCAGCATTCGAGACATCAATCCTCTCTTGTTGCCTATCTCCAACTCTCACTTGGGAGTGGCTGACCACATGCTCACCCTCGATCTCTCGCCACATTTGCAGAAGAGAAGATGCTCGGGTGCTTGGCCTGTCATGATTACCCCACTGCCTTGATAATGGAGACTGAGACTCCCTATGGAAAGAAGAATCAAGCACAGAAACATTTTGTAAACCAGCAACAGCCATTAGATGACCCGACTACCAATTCAAATGCTCAAAAATCGATTTGAATGCTCAACCATGGTAATCATCTCTTGGGTGCATTGAGTATTCCTGTATGCTCAGAATGACGTGAAAAAAGTGCTCATGAGTACAAAAGGACAATCTTTAACGCCTTTCCACCATCAGACACTACTTCATTTCTTCCACTGCACAAATTGGAAAAATTATAAATCTTTCTCCCTTGCAAGTTATAATAATCACTAATTGCTAATTTCTCATCACCCCTATCATCCAACCATTAGTACCCACACACACACACACACACACACACTTATTGGACAAACAATCATAACATTGGAGATCTCAAGCAATCATATGTATGTTTGTTTGCAGTATACAGAATCAGTTTTTGGAATCACTTCCACAAAGACACATAAACTTGTTTCGGTTAACCATATAATGCTTTCTGAAAAAGAACCCATTTTCGAGCAAACACCAGGCAGATGTAATCTTATGCTCGACAAAAAGAAATCCTAACAAAAAAAAAAGTTTTTTTTTTTTTTTCAGAAATAGTTTTCTAAAAAAGTGTTGAACTAAATTCCGTTAGCCCTTTGGGAGTTTTTCCCAGTTCAAAAAAGAAAGAAAAAAAAAACTAAATTCCGTAACGGCAACTAAACACCGATATTATTTAGAGAAATACAAACTGATTAAACTCCATGCTCGATCTATAAGACTTAATCGTGAAATGTATTCGGAATCGAACTTCAAACAGCTTGAATAAAAAGCATGAATCATTTGTGAATATAAGTACGTACATATGTAAATTGGCTGTACATATAGGGACATACCTGAAAAGAAATCGATTGTATTGATATTGCTTGAGTTGATTGAGATAGACAATACATGTAGGAGCCGTTTATATAGGCTAAACCGATTACAAAATATTTATAGAAGATCAAATACAGATCTCTGTGTTGTGATTTTGTCCATGCGCGCCGTATATCTATTCGAGTAATCTTCTCCGACATTTACTAGTAACATTTATTGTGCCTTCGACTGACATAAAAACAGACAAGGCATTTCTTCTTCTTTTTTGAAATTAATAAACATATAAGACATTGAATAGTGCGTGAGGCTGATTCAAATCCGTGAAGCGCGCAGTATATATTGGATTAAAACGGCTCAATCACGCAGTGTTGAAAGCAGGACAAGGGGAAAAAGCAGAGAGAACATGAGTCGCTTGAATACAAAGAAACGTACCATTGAATCGCCGTTTCTGGTTTTCCTTTTCCAAGTCGATGAATCGAAAGACGGAACCCTAGCTGTTCAATTGAATAAATTAAAAAAAAATGAAACAGAAGCGAAAAGTGAGAGGGAAGTTTCAGATCAGAGAGAGAGAGAGAGAGAAATAGAGTATACATCAGTTGGTAGAGAGAGAAAGGGAGAGGGAAGGAGGAGCGATTAACGAATTAATAAACGCAGACACGTCACGCATTCCTTTTTGCCGTAAATCTAACGTCCATATTTCTATGGGCAAGGAGCGGCGAGAGAACCACACGTGGCAGTTGGCCTTGTCTTTCTAGCAAGAGTACTACTGCCGGTACTACCACACATTCCGACACGGCGCCGTTCGAGTCTTTTGGTTTCCGGAAAACCATACTACATTTTTCTTTCATGTACATTTCATGGATCGAGCACCCTACACTCATCGGATGCCGTTAATTTCTTTAAGGGCCCCTTCTTTTTTTTTTTAGAATTTTTGGACGGCTCGAATCGGCCGTCCGGTGGCCGGAGTGGGCCCGGAAAGACCGTGGGTATGATTTCGGGATGGTGGTGGTCAGTACATATAGCACTACTCAGTTTCAATTATGATCCAACAAAAATACTTAGATTTAACTAAAATTGGTTTGCACTTCAGTGTATTTTTGGAATCAGTTTTTATTTCTCTCCAATTTCCACTTGTGCCGATTATGTATTTATTCAAATCCGATGAACACTATTTTTGGTATGATTACTGTTCTCGCCGAGATCTATAAAAATGAACGGAGTCGATCATCAAAATGTGCTAGAAAAATTGGTAACGCACCAGAGGGGGACACCACCACCCCTCCTTCCCCCCATACATAAAAGTATAATTCTCCTCCTCCCTTGGTGCTTAATTAAGAAGTTTGCAACTAACAATGGATAAAGAATTAAAAATTCGAACATAAGACATGTTAGAGTCAGAAAAATTCTAAAATCACACCCCCATTTACACAGTTATGTGAGTGTGTTGTGTATTAATTTGTTTGTGTAAAGTGTTTGTGGTTGTCGAATGATTATCGATCAAATAATGACCTTTATTTGTAAAACAAATGGAAAAAAAAGAGAATGTCCTAAATTTTACATTTGAGCGATAGGGAGTGCCGCCCTTTTCATATTTTTCATTACGAAAATGATATTGGTACCGACCAATATATCAAACCGAAATTGTACCGACGGTCGCACTAGGCTGTCTTCGGCCACCGGACTGCCGATCTGAGCCGTTCCAAAAATTCTATAAAAAAAAAAAACGAGGGGCCCCACGCGGGAACGAACGGCATCCGATATGTGTAGGGTGCTTAATCCAAACACCCTATTTTTCGTGTATCCGTCGGTCCCTATAGCAGTACTGTTTTCATTACATACATTTGTATAGGTTATGGTAATCTTAAAAAATAATACTCCTACTAGTACATTGAAATGTAATGTCAATCAACACTGTAGCAAGTATATATTCTCTGGAATTGTGGACCACGGGGAAATAATAAGTTACTCCGTAAAACAAAAGGAATGACATGCATGTCTGCAATTAAAAAGCAATGTATATAGTATAGTATTATTATATTTTGCTGTTGGAGTAGGTGGAGATCTATTATATATAGTACTACTGTATATTTACGTAATTATATACAGTAGTTTATAGTTGGGCCGCTAATGCGGTTGTTGTCGTTTTGTACTACTTTGTGGAGACTGCTTAACTAAATGAAGACCAATTACCCTTTAAACTTGATTAATGTTGCTGTACAATAGTTGGTGGGGCATGCCATTGTTGCCAATCCATATTAGTCAATTGCCTAAGACTAAACACACCTTCACTGATTTCTGCATGTTTGTCAAAACCTTTTCCTGGAGCTGCCCGCCACTTTCTCAAATCAACGGTCAGTTGAGTTTGGAGTTTTGTTGTCAATGCGGCAGACCTCTTTTTCGGAGTCAAGTTTTTTGGGTGAGGAGTCACGGTATTCATCGGGGATCCGGACTGTCCAAGCAGTGATCCAACGGTTCAGATTTATTATCTCTCTCCCCACTCCACCACTGTCTCCAGGGCCGGCTCAAGACTTTCAAGGGCCTAAAGCGAACTCCTATAATGGGGCCTTTATAAATTTTCCAAAAAAAAAAAGGCAATCTAACAAATATATCCAAGACAGAAATCTAATTGTTGTCTAATATAATCCCCAAGAAAAAAAAAAACTAAACTTGAAGAAGCATCCAACTGAAAAAATTATGATCATTTTTTAGGTGAATGTGAAGCAAATAGAGTTTAGAGACCTTACCAGTGCTAGTTTAGGAATTAGTTGAAGTCAGTTGCAGACAGCACATTAAAACAATGAAGAATACTATTTTGACTCCCTCACGAAAAGCAAACAAATAATGAGGGATATGTGTATTTGTTTCCAATCCACAAGTTATAAATCCCCAAGTAGTTCAGGCTTTGGAAAATTATTAATTTTTAGTTGAGTTCTCTCCCAATTCAGTTGTGGGCCTTCAATTCCATGCAATTTATTATTAGCAGACAATAGTAAATAAGGACAACTAAAGTTTAGGGGCCCTATTTTGGGCTACAAATGGGGGGCCAGAAGCTCTTGCTTCCTTGGCATACCCCATGAGCCGGGGCTGACTGTCTCTTCTCTTTTTCTCTCTCTAAAATTTGGACCGTCCAAAACATGTTTGGACGGTCCGGATCGTCAACAAGGTACCACGTAGGTGGTACCCTACCGGCACCCGAAAATTGCTACCTAATTCATGTTTCAAATCCATCCACTAAAAAATCTGGTAATCTCAGAATATCAAAAATAGCAAGTTACATCCCAAGCTCGCAGGTTCTACTCCTACTATCGGCTAGGAAAGGTCCTTGAGCTATTGAAGTTTTGCTTGGTTGCTAAGTTCAAGGTCTTAGACAGAGATGCACTTAAAACTGGTCCGGACATATAGTAATGAATAAAAATGAAAATCCATGGAACTCTATTAATTTGTCAATAATACTAAAGGAACACAAATTTGCACACACTGACAATGGCCAAGGGGGCTATACACTAATACACACTGCAATGCAATTTGTGTGCAAGTAAGTGTTTTGTGTACGTGTCTCTAATAAGTCGCATAAGCATCCGGTATGACCCTCCTGCCTCCACTGCCGCTCTATCTTCGCTCTATGCGCTCCCTCTCTCAAATCTCCGCTCTCGCAAATTCGAATAATTATAGAATGTTTTTGAAACACGCTTTCACGCTCGCGTTTGCGTTGCGCGATTGCTTCCTAAAACATCTTTTTTTTATTTTGAGTTTGAGGGGTACTTTCTGATGTAAATATGACCACATTGAAGTGGGCACCTAGAGCATGGAAAAGAGTAGTGTCACATGACTCACATGTATTCAAGTGATCTGTTTTCCTTCCTTCCTTCACGTTTTTATGAACCGGCCTGCCTTCTTCAAATCAATTTGGGTTTCCATTTGTAATCGAAACTCATCTGCTAGACTGCTGGTTAATTTCTATAAATGGAGATGTGGGCATGGAAATGTAAGGTTTTTGGCCACTGATGGTGGCCTTATAGGTGCAATAGGTTCTAGTCAATTTCACCAGCATCTGTGTTTGTCTTTCACAAGTTGGGGGCTTGAAAGGTATATTGGACGTGGAACGTGTTGAGGTTCTTGGCTTCTTGCCTCTTCATAATTAAGCATGTGTATTTTGCAGAGATTCGAGGGTAGTTGAACAAAACATATGGGCTATGCCCGCATCTTGTGCAAAATTCTTTAACTTTAGGCACATGATAACCTTGAGAGTTGAGAGCAATGTGGAACTAAACCCTAAAGGTCCTTCAATCATGATACAAAAATAAAACGATATCCGGTGTTCCCAAATAACTTTAAGTCTCTGGAGCTACTTGTTCTATATATATCTATTGTGAGTATGTAGCTACAAACCTTGTATGTTACAATAGTTGTAGAACCGCAAGGGGTTTGACCGAGTGGCATGAGACAGAAACCAAAGGGCTTGTTCCCCAAGACGTCGAAGCTTAGGAAGGCCCGAAATGTTCTAAAGCTTGGGGCCACTGCAGGTTTGTTCTTGTTAACTTGAGGATAGAAATATGCGTAATTTGGTTCCCCATCCGAGCCTTTCATGCTCAGCAACGGATGGCTCAGATTTCCTCTCAGCGGAACAGATCTCGGCTGTCCACCGAGATAAAATCTAAGTCATCCGTTGCCGAGCACGGACAGCTCGGATTCCCTTGCGTACTATAGGAACCCCGGGTACGTGACGTTGCCTATCAATTCTATTCTACAAAGTAGAGCTATCATCATACTTCACCTAATTGGAGGAAAAATGCAAACTTTAGGGCATGATTGCTGGAATTTGAAGCTTTAAGTTGCGTCCTTTTATAATCCACACTCTATTTTTCTTATCTTTATTTACATAAATTTACTATATTGCCTTTTCATCGATACACTTTTTCATACATCCAAAAGCAACATGAATCACTGTGTTTGGTTTGCAATTTTGAGATTTATTTTTGAGATAAAAAAGTTCTATATGTTTGCGTATTTTTCCGTCTTTAGTAAATTTTAACATTTTAACAAACTCTTTTACTTTTGAATAGAGGTACGCTATGTACATCCAAAAAGTATAAAATAAGTAAAAAAATTTGACAAAAAATCACTAAAGACAAAAAAACACGGATGACGAAACAGTCAAAAGTTTTGGAGAGATTATTTCTGAGAATTAAAAGAACCAAACAAAGTGATATTGTATATTCATAATAATAAATACAAAATAGGGAGCGTGAATTTTAAAAAAAGGAGTGTAAAAATTATTTTCCTTTTCAAAATGATTGAAAGAAACATAAATGACAAGCCATCAAGAGTCATTTTCCCTTGGATTATCTCCCAAACGAAGGCTTGGCGAAGAATCAAAGAAAACAGAGCAATATATTGAGTACTAAAGACGTTTTCCTTTTCTTGTGAGAAACTTTTCTTGACATCTTGAAATAGTGACTGTTCCAACAAACCTTAGCAGTATATATTTTTTAATTCTATTTAGTGTGAGCCGTAAAAGTGAACATGCATAAACACAAATAGAAGTAAACATGCATAAACACAAATAGGGGTGAGAAAACAACCGTCGATCCGCGAATTCGATCCAAATCAATCCAAACCGCATAGTTTGGTTTGGTTTTTTAGTAATGTGGTTTGACTCCGGTTTCAAAAAATTATAAACCGTGTCCAATGGTTTAGTCTATGGATTTATGTTAACGGTTCCGGTTCCAATCCGATCCAAACCATATGTATGTGTTTATATGTGTGTATATATTGATATATACACAATTTAGATATACCAAATAAAATTAGCCTAAGCCATAGTCAATTAATTTTCTAATCTAATACTCTAAATTTGTATGATGAAAATATATTCATATTCTATCTAAACCTAACGTAATAAACATAAATTGGCAAATTGCATTCATCTCTTTCTTTCCCGGTCAATAATAGACACTCTTTGTTAACCACTATTTTCTTTCTTAATAGTTCTTTCTTTACTATATTCCTTACATAAGAAAAGAATTAGTTTTAATACTAATAGTGATGAATTTAATGTCTCTCACTACTCAATTTAAAAGTTTATGAAGATAGATATCTCAATTTCATGCGATCCGTGGTCAAAACCGGAGCCAAACCGTATTTTTATTGTTTGGATTGGTTTGGTTATCTAAATTCACAATCCATAGGTATTGGTTTGGTTTTTTGTTTACTATAAAACCGAACCAATCCGGATCACGCTCACCCCTAAACACAAACCCTTGGATTGTCCTTTTCTCCCTGTGTTTTCTTTATTTCTTCTCCAAGTTGGTGTGTGTGAAGACTCGGTGTAGTTGTTGTAGGGAAAGTTATATCCCTTTAGTTGACCCCAGCCAAAGCATTGACCATCCTATCAAAAGGCGACATCTAGTGCTAGTAAAGTGACACGTGACATAGTTGAAAAGTTGACCATCCAGTCAAAAGAGGACACGCAAAACCAATGAGCAGCCGTATGACAGCCGCGCGGGGTAAAGAGGCCCCTGCAAACAGGTCTCGCGGACAATTCAGAAGTAACAAATGGGAGGAGCGATCTCCCTGGCTTGTTCACCAGGAGCGCAGTGGGATCGAGGACCGATCTCCCTAGCTTATTCTTATTCATTGTATCCAGGCCGCCGCCCTCAGGGCGATATATGGGGTTAGGAGATAAGATTTGTGAGGGAAGAGAGAGATTGAAGGGACATAAGTTAAGTGCAACCCGAAGGAAAGGCAAAGGGCGTGAAGGGCGAGCGCAACCCGTAGTAAGGGCTAAGAGCACGATGGGCGAACGCATCCCCGAAGGAAGGGCAAAGGTTCCTAAAGGAGGGGCAAAGGACACGATGGGTGAGTGCGTCCCGTAAGGGCAAAGAGCGCAATGGTCGAGCGGTTCCCGAAGTGGAGGTAAAGAACACATTTGGGCTGCGAAGCACTCAATGATAAGGCACAAAGACGCACAGATGTCCCAATTCAGTGCATCTGGGCCACCCGGTGATGGGGCAGAAAGCCGCGAAGGAATACCAGAGTATAAAGGTAGTGTGGCCCAGAGCTAGGGCCATAGCGCAAGATAACTAAACTCAAATGCTTAATGTCTGCTCAGGTCGTGAGGCAAGACTTGGGGGCTCTCGGGGGCTTAGTTTGGGAGCCCTTCAACGAGAATGGGGAGATCTAGTGACTTATTGGCTTAGAAGAAGGGGTTCCGCTGTAAGATGGGGTAGCACGTCTGAAAGGGACACGTGTTGCGAAAGGGACACATGTTGCGATATTGTAGAAGCCACCTGGCGCCCACTTAGTGGTCCGAGGTGCCTATAAATATCTGGCACTCTCATCCATATTTAACAATCTAAGGAAGTCTAAGACCTCTCAGAGCACTCTCGAGGTGATTCTCCCTAGAGAGAAGGGGGGGGGGGTTCCTAGAGAAAGAGATCATCTCCTTTAGGGTTGTCATGTGAATCAGCCCACATACACACGGAGCAACCAAAAGGATTCTGCCTTGGTTTCTTTTGTACCTCTTGCCATTCTTCTTCACCCTCTAAATCATTCCTCTTCCTCTATTAAACAGATCTCCTACTAAACCAAACGCTAACCATCTTGACTTCTCCTTTTCTCATCTATTCCCTCTTACGTGGAATATTTGACCCCCAAACCGAACGAACCCTTCCTACAGTTGTTTCCAATACAAACTATTATTAACGTACAACTATGGCATATATTTACAGAGATGGTTGAAAACTATACAATGTCTAGAATGTGCGGGGCTCACAATGTGTGAGTGTCCCTGCAATTGTCTATGTAATTTATGTGTAGTGCCGTAGTGGTATGATTGTTGGCAAATGGCCGGTATTTTTTTTTTATTAATAAAAGGATAGGAAGGGGCAACCAGCGGGGCGACTCCCTTTTGACATGACCATAGAGGTTTCTTTACCCGTCATGGAATGTTCTTGCGAAGGCAACCGCTAAACTGGAGGGAACAATCCGTCACCACGGTTCCATTAGAGTGTGATCAGCTACACATGTGCACGGGTACCGTCTTAACGCGGCAACTGATTTACGAAAACTACTATCGCAAGCGAATTCATACTAGCAAACACTGGAAGGGGTTTTAGCCCGCACCCTTGCCAACTCGGCTATCACGTCCTTGTGGGTAAATTACCCACAAGGACGTGATAGCCGAGTTGGCAAGGGACCGTAATGTTGGAGATGGTCAAAGAGTAATTAGGATTAAGGGCCTACAAAATGAAGGCTTTTCAACAAACTTTTCCTGCTAATAATCACAGAACTCACTGCCCACATCATTGAATCTCACACTATCAGTGCACATGGAAATCCAAAACCCTCCCAGTGAATAGGTCCTCCAATGAATGATGAGCCTAATTTAGTACTCGCAATGAAAGCCAATAACATAATAAGACTATGATTTATTACTATAGTTCATGGGCCGGCCAACTGAGCTTAAATATGATTTATGAAGTCGGGACCTCTTTCTTCTTTCTTCAAAGTGCTTTTGAAAAGCTTTCGTTCACTTGATTGCAAGTTTATGAAACTTGAACCTTCGGCCCTACAGCCCCATCTTTTCCTTCTTTGTTTGTTTGTGTGTCAATTGCATAGTGTAATTGCAGTTCCATATTATCCAATACTGCTTGCTTTGGGCCTTGGGCCTTGGCTACGATAGAAGTGTCAATTGCAGTCCCATGTTATCCAAGTCAAAAGGCGTATTTTTTTTTTGTTTACAACAAAAAAATCTCATTAATCTCGAAAATGATACAAGACTAATAGGAGCGAGGAAGCAGCATCATGTTCACAGAACAATTATGTGCCCAATCCGAGACCAAAAACCTACGATTGGCAAGAAACCAATCAGAGGACAACTAAATGGGACAAAGCCCACCTTAAAGGGCCAAAGCCCAAACACCCTAAATGAGTTTAAAGCCCAGTCAGAGCAAGAAACCAATCAGAGCCCAAACAAGTCATAGGCGTATGACCTGTTTTCATTAGGGGTGAGCATGGTCCGGATTGGTTCGGTTTTATATTAAACCAAGAACCAAACCAATGTCTACGGATTATGAATTTGGAGAACCAAACCAATCCACAAAAGGCATATAACCAAACCAATCCAAACCATTAAAATACGATTCCGTTTTAAACCACGGTTTGCTTTGAACGAAGCTATCATCTTCAAAAAAATATTTAAAGTACTTAAAATTATAAAGATAAATTAAAAGAAAACTTATATTAAAACCAATTTCAATCAAATTACCAAAACACACTAACATGAACCAACTAATTAAGAGTAGAATACCAACAATTGCCTCAAGTCTTAAACTAATAAAATGAAATACTAAAAATTAGGAATGAGTTTGATATATAGTAGAAGTTTAGTCTAAATTATCTGGCAGGGAAGGAATACTAAATATTGTGGTGGATTTAATAGGATCAATAAATTAGAAAAGTACTTGACTAAGGCTTTCATATTTATTGGTGAATCATAATAAAATAATACGGAGTATATATTTATATATATGTATTATATGGTTCGGATTGGTTTGGAACCATAACCATGAATGTAAATCCACAAACCAAACCATATAACACGGTTTCTAATTTTTTTAAACCATAACCAACCCATACTACTAAAAAACCGAACCAAATGTTTCGGTTTGGATTGGTTTGGACTGAATTCACGGTTTGACGGATGTTTTGCTCACCCCTAGTTTTCATACCCAAATTCAAATAGGGGAACTTCTATCGACACTCAACAGTCCAGTGGACTGTCACTGAACTGGCGATAAGTTAAAAAAAACATACTCCAATGCATGTTTTTCACTTTTCTATTCACTTTCACATTCTTTTATATACTTTTCACATTTCAATACATTTTTTGAATCTTAACGACAACCCAACCCAATGGACTGTTTATAGCATAGAGTGATTGTCCCCACCCACTCTCTTTCTTGAAAATAATACTGCGAAAATTCAAGCAATTGGGAAACTTTGTGTTACAAAATGTTGAAGAAAGAGAGGAGCAAAATACTTTCAACCATTCTCAAGCCTTTATATACTCTTACTTGCACGATACCAAACTTCAAATCTGAAACACAACAATGATCATCACACCATCCCATAAGAACCAAAATTAAATGGAAAACAAAGTGACAAAAGCATCGTCGAATCGATAAATGGAAAACTAACAGAATCAAATCCGTAAAAGAAACTAGCTGACAAAGTTAAACCCAAGAGCAATTGAGTTGATCGAGTGCGACTTATAGATCAATGTCACAGTAAGTCCTGTCGAAACTCTTGGACGACGAAAAGTGCACCAGAGTAGGGGAACACAAAATCCTCATCGTGCGATGTCTCGACTTCCACACTCCAACCTTGAACCTTATCTTCGCCTTCACGCGAACGTCTAGTTCCACCTCCCCGGACGATTTCTCAAGCCCCAAGTCCTTTACCACGCCTCCATACAGCGCCACGTCCTGAGCCACGAGCTTCACGCCCAAGTGAGTCACGTTCCGGCGTGGCTGAAAGAAGGGGGCGACAGTGTTGAACGCCACGTTCTGATCGTCGTAGGACACCAACACCTCCACCTTGTCATAGTAGATGGAGACCTTGCTGTTGGGATTGTACGATCGAATCACGAAATTGAAGGTGGCATTGAGGTGGTTGTTGGTTAGGTTAAAGCCGTGGATTGAGCCGTCTTCAATCGTGTAGACTAGCCGTTTGGGCCTAACGGCTAGCCAAATTATGAGCACGGCTACACCCACAAGGACAATTAGGGCTAGTAAGACCATTGCAATGGTTCTTACAAGCACTGAGTGCCTCGGCTTGGCCGCACCGGGGGGAGGTGCTGGATTAGCCATTTTAGGGACTTGTTGAACTGAAGACTTGGGCTAGAGAGATCACTTGTTTTATACAGGATAAAAGTCGTTGAAGGATGTGATGTAGTTTGTTGCCTCTGGTTTAGCAAGAGAATATAATTTATTTATTTTTGTCTCTTTTTTTTTTTTGGGGGGGGGGGTTATATTCCTTTCTTTGTCTTTCAATTAGCCTGCTTTTTGAAACTCAAGTAGTCCTTTGGGCATTTGATTTCTTGCACGAGACTCAAGGCATCTGAGAAATTGAGAATCCATTGTTGGTTGTTTTCCTCAGAACAGGAGCATAATACTTTTGTTTTGTAAATGTGCTTTAGCTTGTACACAGAGAATTCTTTCATTTTGATAGTACAAGGACCACCGACACTATCTCACATTGTCATGAATTAATCAAACCTTTGGCAATATCACCACTGCAAACCTTGCCACGCCCGTGCTTCCCTCTTTGTTTCTTTGCTCTTTGATGTATTGTTTTGCTTAGTAAATAGGCCTTTCTTGTAGTTGTATTAATTTCTCAATTCGATATCAATTATATATAGTCTCTTTTATCTCATTTTTCACTAACATATAACTCAATTCAATATCAAGTCTAGTTTACCTCATTTCACTTACACCAACAAAAGGAAGACAAAAAAAAAAAACCAAAGAATGCACGATATATGCCTTTTGGCATTGACGTGGTAAGGAATTGAGGATTGCAAGGCTCATATATCTAACTCGGTCACGGTTCTACCCAAGGGCGGAACCAAGAATTAAATTTATACTGGGCTAACCCAAATTACATATATATAAACCAAAAAGAGGCAAACTTATATATAAATACGTAAATGTTCAAAAATAAATAAAAGAGAAGTACAAAAAAACGTACACTATCGAAGTTGTACCCTACGATATTTCACAGAATAGAAATCATCTATTATCGAATCTGAGTCGATGTCTTGGACAAGATCTCTTTCGATGTACATATTTAAGCACACCAGCCAGTGCTCTGCATTTAACAATATAAGAGCAAATCTAAGCACACCAGCCAGTGCTATGCACTTAACAACATAATTAAATACAAATCTAAGCACACCAGCCAGTGCTCTGCATAATAAGTGAATACTTACAAATATTAAACGTCGCAAGCGAATGGGAGACCGCAGTGTGTAGTAGATACTGGTCCAAGGGTCCTGCATTTCATTTCTAAAAAGCTTAACACAAATTAAAAAGCCCTAAACTTAGTATCAAAAAACCTTAATTACAAAGCACTAATAAATATTTCCAAATCAAGACTATCAAGTGGATTGCCAACTGGAGAATAAACAACAATAATAAGGGCAAGAGAATAAACTATTGTCTTGGACTCTTGTGCATTCTCAAAATTCCAACTAGCTACTCACTATGCATTGAATAAGAAACACGAGAAACCCTAATTTGAAACATGCTTCTAAATACGGAATAGAAAATAAACAAAAGATCTAAGTTAAACAAGAATCAACGAACAACTTTTATAAAGAACAAAAATCAAAACAAATTACCGGAGTGCGAATAATTGAACAAAACTTGAAAACTTGAAAGAAACAAAATTCGGAAGAAAAGTATGGAACAAAAAGAGATCTCAGCAGCCCCCGTTCTACTCCACGGCAGCCGTCCCCTCTTTCCTGTATTCCGTGGGCATCTAAAATATACATATATATATATATGGAGCCAAAAACCCTTCTCTACTTTTTAATTCTAATTCCCAGCTGTGGGGCGTGGGCTACGCTACTATTACCGACCTAATTCCCAATTGAATTGCCATTATTATCCTCTGTAGTCATGCCCGTGGACTAATTAAGTTGTATGGGCTGTGTTTTCTACATAATTTTTTTTTTTTTTCAAAACCCACCTGGGCTATAGCTTACTGTAGCTCATTCACAGTACCGCCCTTGGTTCTACCACTCTATGGGCCTCGTCGATTGGGAAGATTGTCCCCGATCCCATGGTATAGGGGGGTTGGATTAGGTCTTGGACTAATTGGGCTCAAATAACCCCCCGTATAGACACTATTGAATCCCCACCCCTCCGGTTCGAATTATCTTACAACTTCTATCCAGTGGCAACTACTAGTACTCAAGATTTTTCTGGCATTTTTTTTTTATCCGCGATTTTTATGGCATTCTTTATCTCATCCTAACCAAACGATTTGCAAAGCTACATATAACCCTCTCTCTTATTTTCCTTGGATAAAAAGAAATACATGTGGGCCCAGAATTAGTCAGGCTAGTTAGAGAATATCTCCAAAAATCTTAAGGCCACCCAATATATGACACAGTAAAATAGGATAGAGTCCTTTTTTATACATCATTCAAACGGCTTTTTACAGTAATTCTATGACACAGTAAAATACAACAATAAATATCGGAAAATGATATTTTTCATAAACAAATTAACATATGAGAATGTTGTGGGAGGGACTGTAGGGATTAGTTGAAGGTGCGTGCGTGTAAGCTGGCTCGAGACTAGAGCTGGGCAACGGACACGAAGCACGATAACACGAACCGGACACGAAGTTAGCGGGTTAGGGTTGAACATTTCTAACACGAAAATGACACGACTCGAGAACACGAATTCTAAATGGGTCTGGGTCGGGTCGAACACGCGAGACACGAAATTGACACGACTAACACGGTTACTAATCTGTGTCACCCATTAACACGAACATATATATATAATATATGATATATCTGTAATTCTATATAGAGTTGGGCAACGGACACGATAACACGACACGAATCGGACACGAAGTTAACGGATTAGGGTTGAGCATTTATGACACGAAACACGAAAATGACACGACTCGAGAAACACGAATTCTAAATGGGTCGGGTTCGGGTTGGGTGGTTTGTGACACGAACCCGACTGACACGACACGAACGCGACACGACCTGTTACCCAGGTCTACTCGAGACACCCTGCATTACCAAAAAATAATACTCCTGATTATATGTTGATTATTCCAAAATTTTCAGAATGCGTTTGTTTCGAAGCCTTGTGTTGAGCGAAAGAAAGTAGTAGTACTCCTCCTACCACACAAACGGTGGGAGCTCCCAATGAGCCCTGGTTTCAGAAGTGGTGGCTCTAGCCTCTAATGCATAAACCCAACTTCGTGTTAGAGCATAACCCAAGGACCGGAAGGAATATGTTAGAGCATCTCCAACCCATGTTCTATTCCTTCAAAATGGATTCGGTTTTTCAGTAGTCAACTGCAGAAATGGTTGTGCGGTTCAATGTAAACCGTTTATCTTGATAATCAATGGTTCAGATTTATTGAATCTTTTACCCGTAAAAATCTTTTATTCCTGGTAATAGATTGAAAATAAATCTGGACTATTAAAAATATCATTCGATGGTTGCGATCAATAAGACCGCACCTCTGCAGTCCAAACAAGCTAAATTCCTTCAAAATTTCCTCCATTTTGGAGGAAAAAATCAATTCCAACACATTCTCCAAAAAATGTTTTGACATCAATCCTCCATTTTGGAGGAAAATAGTGCGCAACCCATCCTTCATTTGAGAGCAAATTGTACTTTCATCCTCTATATTTGAAGGATAGAAAAAGTCGTTTTTCCCCCACATTTGAAGGAATGGAGAAAAAAAAACACCTTAATTTTTAGAGGACCAAAATATAAAAATATGGAGGAATAAATAATGGATTGGAGATGGTCTCAGATAGTGGATTCTTTCCTTCAGTTTTATGCTAGTGTAGTCCATACCTTTTCAATAATGCACCCCCTCTCATTATGCACATGAATCGAAAACGACTTTCACATGAAAGTTTTTATTCCAATAGTACAGAGCTTTCACATGGTGCGCCTGAAAACCCACCCAAGACATTGTCACTTTTAACGCTTCAAGGAATATACTTCTTGCTTAATAAGGATGCCAAAAATGTTAAAAGAAACAGAGACCTGCATTGTTTGGGAGTGGAATGTATGATCACTTAATAATATTTGGGACCTCTTTATTTATTGTCAATTGCCTTTGAGATGGATATAAAGCTTCCGCATGGTATTAGAGCGGAGCACGTTCCACCACACATTTTATAAAATTCAAAATCCACACCCCGCGATGACAAACCAGTGAAAAAAAGGCCATACATGTGACAGATCTCAAACGCGGCTGCACATGAGAGGGGATGTTAAGGAAATAGAGACATTGCTTGGGAGTAATAACATTTGGGACCTCTAGTCTCCACTCATTGCCAATTAATTTTGAGATGGATATAAAGTTTCCATAATCAATACTTACAATTAACTGGATGCATTTAATACAATTGATAAGTCTTTGTGAAGGAAACATGACCATTGTTGCTTTGTTTGGTTCTCCATCTTTGAGAAACTCATTTTTCTTTCTACACGTTTCTCAATAACTTTCTCTATCTATCTATCTCCACTCATTATCACTCATTACATCAAAAATATTTTTAAAAGTCTTTGACTACTCTTACTAACTTTTCGAGAATAGATGCATGCTCACTTATCCAACAAGAATTTTAGAATCCTCTCTCACTAATTAGAAATGGCTACACCGTTAACCGTAGAATTTGCCATTACGTAATTAGTGAGTGTTTTCGCATCGATGTCCTATTAGTATGCACTGTGCACATAGAATTGCTACTAGTACTTTTTTGTGAGTGGATCCTCTCCAGCCGAACTGTCTCGGATAGTTGCTGGAGTTTTCTCACAAGCGCGAGTCCTACAATCATATCTTCACGCGAAGATATCCATGCATTGTGAGAAAATACTGGAGGACAGATCACATTCCTATTTTTCTGACATCTTTGTAATTATGTATGATAAGTATTCTTTTTCCGATGTCCATTCCAGCAACGAGATGCGCGCTTTTCTTCTGCAAACGTGGTTTCTAGTAATCGCGTTCTTCATATCTGGAATTTTAATTACTCATTCTCGCAAATTGATTAGATTCAGAGCGATTGCGAGGGTGGGGGTACGGAGATTTGATTACAAAAAAATAAGTGGAGTAATTCCTCTAGAGAAGCCGTGAAAAAAAAAAAAAAATTCCTCTAGAGCTGGGATTTTGAGATTTGAACAATTACTCAAAAGTCAAAACTGATCAGTAAGTGAAACCATCATTATTTTTTAATTAATTTCTGGGTTGGTTTTTTTTTTTTTATTGAAATAGTAGTTGGGTTTCTGTCTGGCTTCTATGCATGAATTGGGATAAATTCCCACGGACTAGATTAGACAAATCTCATATAAGAAATAACATGATCATATTAGGGGCTGCTGATTTTGCCACACCCTTTTTTGTTAACAGCACTCTTCTGCAAGTGTATTTTTGGTATAAAAAATACACTTGCAGAGGAGTGCCGTTAACAAAAAATGAAGTGGCAAAATCATTTCCCCATATTAGGGGGTGTTCCACTAAAAAAATTTGGACTACAAGTTTATTACATTTTGCCATGTTTTTCACAGGAATTCACAACTTCTTCCTCTTCATTTTTTTCTCTATTTTTTTATTTCACCCATTCATATACCATCTACAATTTATAGGTTAACGGAAACATTAGGATAAAAGTTTGACTTTCTCAAGCGGACAAATCAAAAACAAAATCTTGTTTCAAAATGCATCACGCAAGCGAGGTTGAAACCTTTACCCATATATACACCCCTTTTTCCTCTATTCTAATCAATAATTAGTAAAGAAACAGAGAATGATTTTATTTTTTAGTTGGAAAAAAAGCGGAAGGAGGCAAACGAAAAAGCGATGGGACAACGTATGTGCAGTGCACCTAAAAATGGATCCTCTCCAATCTTGCAATTTTGGATTTGGACCGGATCGAATCTCGATCGTCTATCTAGATAATTAATCGGAATTAATGCTGGAGACACGCCTCTCGGTTCTCTCACAAACAGTGGGCTCCACACATCTGTGGGCATCGTTGCTTGTGAGAGAGAAGTATTTGGAGAGTGGCCGAGATGCGTGTCGATTTGTAGCATGATTGTTAATTAATATATAGTTGGAGACTATCAAAAAAATATTATCGTTCCTTTTAAGATTGACCCTCATAATCTCATATTTAATTCTCCTTGCCGGCAACTTTTGAGTCCCCCTCACTCCCACACGTAAGCACATAAAAGGACTGTGGAAGGAATTGTCGTAGGAATTAATTCGAAGTGCGGAGAAAGTAACCCTGCATTACCAATAACAAAAAGGAACGGGGGACAATCCAAAACGCACAAGAATATAAAACTGTGGGCAGACAAAATAGAAAAAGAGGGGGAAATTAGGAGTTAGGACGTGTGGTCATCAAAGGTGGAGCAATGGAGGGGGCATATCCCTTGGAAGATCCGCTCCCTGCTGCCAACAACCCAAAGGATGAAGCGCTCTCTCTCTCTCTCTCTCTCTCTCTCTCCTCATATGTATATAAATTGTTGTATGACATGATCTTCATTCCCAGCAAGGCATCACTACTTGTTAATTGTTATATATACTTCAAGCCTTCAAGGTCACCAATACACAAGGCCGGGCCCTCCTGGGCCTGGTGCCTCCTTAATTAACCATGGTATAGCTAGCTCTAGCCTCCACCAGGGCCAAGGTGGCACCCAGTGGGTATATATGGAGCAGTCCTGGTGAGTGGTGGCGGTGGCGGCCCAGTTGATATATATGATATGTCTTAATGGAGCAGTACTTGGTATGGAGCTTTTAAGCTCATTTCGATGAGTTTTTCACTCCAGATCCTCTTTTCTTCGGCAGGGCAATTTTTATCCCTTTGGCATTTTCACTTAGTACTATCAGATCCACTCTCTTCATAACGAACACAGAGTGTTCTACTTATCCTATTTATTTTGTGCGTTCAAATCCCTATGTATATATATGTGATGACTAAATTAAACGGGCTTTTTCTACGTATCAATAGTATATCATGATACTATTTGCTTACCGTATGGATCGATCAGTATTTGATTTGACAGACAATACTATAATCTACAAAGAGTACATGAGAATCTTTCAACAAGATAGGGTCCGGTACATGGAAAAACTTGTACCTGTGATATGTATGCTTCATATGCACATTGCTTGATTGTTTGTCTGCAGTTTGCTCTTACTATTAAAGAGGGAATGGTGAAAGGAAACTGATTTTGGCGTTCCACTTTTAACGAGTAACTTCATAAATAAAGTGGAGCGCCATCAGTAAAAAATGAAGCACGAATATCAAAATCCATGATAAAATACAAATTATACAATGTTACCCTACAACGAGAGCACGGGATCAACATACATTGTGGGATGCTCCTGTCCAGTTCGCTGTTCAATTTGGGCCTTTGTGGGCTCATTCCGATATCATAATAATAATCGCAATCGTTCATTTTGTAAAACTCGTCAAATTTGCCAACGAGATAGGGTCCGGTACATTACATAGAAAAACTTATACTTGTGATATGTACGCTGCATATGCACATTGCGTGATTGTTTGTCGGCAAATTGCTTTTATAAAAGAGGGAATGATGAAATACAATGTTAGAGCATGTACATGAGACTAGCAAAACTCATCTTTGTAGCTGTTTTACTGAATCAAAGGCACAAAAACAGCTTGCAGCAATTAATCTCTGCAAACAGGAAGCTATTTTTCCTTTTTGAAAAATCCTCTCTACATCTACCGAGCAACTATTCATGAGCAAAAGATTAAAATATTGTTCTTTCTCTCTCTCCTCTGTCCCACACCCACTCTACCTGAGTACCTTATCATAGGTGGAGTATTTTTTTTATACTGTTTAATGGGAATAGAGAGGAGTAGTAGAGAGGTTGGTGTGGTGGGATAGAAAATAATGGATATGTAAAGTAGAAAAGGTGCTTTTTTACTAGGTATTTAAGCTATTGTTAATGTACATGCTCTTAGAGCATGTACATCAATGGATCTGTATTTTAGCTACTCAAATCTCACTTTTTTTATTTTACCTACTCAAATTTTTTTCAATCCTACACCAATCCTCTCTACTATCATCTCTATTCTTATAAAATACTATTATCCATTCATCTCTCTCTCACACACACACACACAATCTCTTCATCCACAGAAAATTCAAGAATTGAACCCAGAAATTGTCCTGCGAAGAAACCGATCGAAAAACTCTCTGATTTTGAACCCAATCCCACAAATTGACCCCAAACCCAAACCCACAAATTGAACCCAAACCCACAAGTTGACCCCAAATCTTTCGATTTTGAACTGTACAAAATCAGATGAAGCCGATCGGAAAACTCTGCCCGAAGAAGCCAACGAGCAAGCGTTGATGTAACGACCCTGATTTTTGGTAAATAAAAATTTCATTAAATATTTGAATTTTATTTTAATTACTTGGATTTGCTTTAAAAATTCCTTTTAATTTCTAAAAATCCGATTTGAGACTTTTAAAATTTTATCTTTTCGCATCGGACAATATAGTCATTTTCTAAAGACAAGTATGCTTATAAAAGCACTTGTATATTTTCCTAGTATTTGAAATAAGGTCTTAAAAATTTTAATTCTTGGCTAGAAATCCTACATGGCAAGTATAGTTAGTTTTTAACCGATTAGTTAGCAAACCCTAATTACCATTTCACTTAGTTACATTTCCCTAACCCTAGATGGACCTTTTTGACCATCTTTGAACCTTGTGAACCCTCCTAAGCCTAATTAAACCAATAGACCAATAGAAATAATTATTTGACCTTATGTTTTGTCATTTCAAAGACTTATGTGGCATTTTTTCTTCCTTACCCTTTGGTTAATAATTGTTAGGGAAAATGTTACCCCTTGGACAATAGAAACTAGTCTTTCTAATAAAAGACTTAAATTAATAAGGCTAGTAAATTAGGTACTTGCAAAGCCATTATAGTGTTTGAAAAAGAGGTAAACTAGTCTTGCCACATACAAGTCTAAGAACAATAGCCTTAACCCTAAATTGGCCAACCTAATTACATTCTAATTTTTCTTAAAGCTTATATTAGTATGCCCCTTGGATAAAAGTTTCCTAGGAAAAGTTTAACCTTTGGTCAATACTTTCACTTGAAAGCCTTAGCCATGTCATTACTCTTCTTAGGCCTAATAAGACTAATTAGTACTTAGGCATACCTAAATATGCCTAGATTTACTTTCTAGGAAATTATTAACCATTGGCCCATAAGATTACCTTTTGAAAGCTTAAACCTTAATCATGACCTACCTTAGGCCATTAGGATTAATAATTATAACCCTTGACTAGTCATTCAAGCCCATGCCACCTTCTGTATTCCTTTAACCTTTGGTTAATAAATGTTAGGGAAATTTTTATCCCTTGGTTAATAAAAATAGGCCTTGCCAATGAATATTTAGATTGACTAGACAAGTCTCTTAAAAAAATCCTAGGACTATAGGAAGCCATCATTTTGCTTCAAAGAGAGGTAAGACTAGCCTTGTCATGCATGCAAGCCTAGATATGATAACCATGTGCATATATGCACTTTCTAGGAAATTCATTACCCATTGGGCAATAGTTGTTAGGGTAATTTTTATCCCTTGAGTAATAGAAAACCTAGCCTTGCCATGCATGCAACCCTAAGAATTCTAGCCTTAAACCTAAGTATGCTTAGTTGTATTTATCATAGCCTAAATATGCCTATGTTTACTTTCTAGGAAAAATCTTACCCATTGGATAATATATGTTAGGGAAATTTTTATCCCTTGGTCAAAAGAAACTAGTCAAGCCAAGTCATTGCCTTGCTTCCAAAAGAAACAACATTTGTCATGCCATGCATGCAAACCTAGAGTTAGCCTTAAGCCTAATTATTTTAGAGTTATTTTCCTAGATCTTCTTTAAGCTTATTTATAAGTAAATATACCCATATACTTGGATAAAGATTTCCTAGGAAATTCTTAACCCTTGGTCAATAAGTTCAAACTTGAAAGCCCTTCTTTATTTTCTTATCCTTTGGTCAATAATTGCTAGGAAAAATATTATCCATTGGGTGATAATTATTAGGCACACTTATGGACAAGACTAGACCTAAACCTTCATAATTACTCTTATGTCTAAAAATAGCAATGACAAGTTAGGATAGACTTTGGCATGCTTGGAGACAAGATGTAACTATACAATGGAACAAAAAAAAATGGGAGAAAGAGAGAAAGGGAGGAGCCGGCCATGAGAGGGGAGAGAGAGTGTGCTTGTGTGCTTGAGTATTCAACACTCCAACAAGCTACATGTTTAGCCTTAAGCCTATTTACCATTGCCAACCCATTTTCTAGCTAACTTTAAGCATGATCCTAGCCAATTATGTTCTTCTTTCTTGCAAGAAGACTTTCCTAGACAAGACATGACCAAAACCCTTCATAATCACATAGCCCTTAAGCCTAAACCTAGCCAACTTTAAACATAACATAGCCAATGATTTTGATCTTTCTTACAAGCAAGCCATGCCTTCCAAAGATTGTCCCTTGGATAATAATTGTTAGGGAAAAATTTATCCCTTGGATAATAAGTCAAGTTTTGCTATAAATAGCACCATTCACTTGCCATTTCAACTCACACCTCACTCCTTTGCTCTCACTTCTCTCTTGAAACCATTTCTGTTTTTTCCAGGCAGCTTACTGCCCTTCACAAATCCGCATTTTGCTCCTGCTTAGAGTAGTCTTTAGGACCAACTTCCTTCGGGAAAGTTGTAGAGCACTTCGAGCCCTTCAAATTAGACCCAAGAACCACCCTAATCGGTCAAGAAACAACAAAGATATTGACCTCCGAAGTTCAGCAAAAATTCGGATTTTCCAGATTCCAGACAGCAAGCTGTCCCCTCCTTTATCACCATATTTCTCCTACCTGAAGTAGTTTCTAGGATCAACTTCCTTCACAAAAGTTGTAGAGCACTTCTAGAGCTTCGATTTCGACTCAAGAACGACCTTATTTGGCCAAGTATTGATCGAGTTATTGCCATCCAAAGTTTGGTCCAGATTTGCGAGTTTCACCACCCGTAGGATTGTTCAACTAGCTTATTCGGCCCCGACTAGTTTCGGATCAAGGTAGATTAATCTCTACTCATTTTTCCTAAGTATAGATAGAAATGTGTATTGTTTATAATGTATGTAGAATACCTCTACTCTATCCCTCGTACAAAAAAAAAGGATAGTATTTACTTGTATGATCAAATGCATGTTAGTTAGTAACCTTATTTTGCGAATAGAATTACGAGCATGAATATAGGATTATTAGATTTACTTGTCTCGATATGTGATAAGGCATAAGTGGTTTTCCACTCCAAAGGTGTCCGTCCATGTGACACTATGCCTTAGATTGTATGTTAATTGCTTGAGTAAGATTATGTGAAATCAAGGATAAATTGAGCATGCTAAATAAAATAGAGTTGGAAGATCTTGCTAGTTTAATTTCAAGATTTCAAATTAAATGATTTATGTGAAAAAGTCCCACCGCGGAGTCTAAGCATGAATACGAGACACGAAGATCGAGGAAATTAGAAACATGACACCTAGGATGTGATTAAAGGCAATGACTTGGTAAAATATTTTTGAAACTACATAATGACCAATGTGGGAGTCATCATGTGAGTCGTGTGTGTTTTGAAAAGGAGAAAAAGCTTTGAAATGTGATTGTGTGCCAATGGGAACCCGGTGCGGCGGAACCATTGTGAAGATACTCGGGAAGCCGGAACAGCGGAACCGAGGTTGGGTGTGTGGCTTGGTTATCCGTGGAAAGGAGCCAATGCTAAAGTGTGCCAATGGGAACCCGGTGCGGCGGAACCATTGTGAGGATACTCGGGAACCCGGAACGGCGGAACCGAGGTTGGGTGTGTGGCTTGGTTATCCGTGGAGAGGAGCCAATGCAAATGTGTGCCAATGGGAACCCGGTGCGGCGGAACCATTGTGAGGATACTCGGGAACCCGGAACGGCGGAACCGAGGTTGGGTGTGTTTTAAACCCTCATGTGGCCAAACGTGGCAGCTCATTGAGTGAATGGATTTTGAAAGCAGCAATGTGGCCGGACTTGGTAGCCCATTGTGTGTGTGTCACCAATGAAGCCGGACTTGGTAGCTTCATTAGTAACATGATTTATCCGTACACTCAATAGGGACCTGGCGTGAAAGCCCTTGTGTGGATTTTGAAAACCGCGATGTGGCCGGACGTGGTAGCCCATCGTGTATGATATTTGAAAACCACAATGTGGCCGGACTTGCCCATTGTGTGGTGTGTTTGTGAAAGAGAAAACGATTTCGAAATGTTGATTTGGAAATAGAAAGTGAAAAGGTGACACGGTCTACGACGAGTCGCGTAGGAGAAACTCAGAAAAGTCACAGACACCAACGATAGATGAATAGTGAAAGTGTCATTACAAATTTCTTATTGTTTATATATGTGTTGTTTTACATGAGACAGTATGCTACTTTTATGTCCTGTTGCTTTAAGTTATGGGTTAGCGGGTATGGGATTATCCTGCTGAGCTTTTGTAGCTCACGGTGTTACCTTTGGTGACCCTGACATATTATATCGGTGGCGACGCTGGTATAATGTGTCAGACCTGATAGATGAACAGGGAAAGCTGTAAACCTTGGAGGCTTTTGGAACCGAGGAGCTGGCTAGGATGGAGGAACAAGCGGAGCCGTAGATAGGAACCCTAGATTTTCCATTCCTTTATGTAATGAAAGCACTCTGATGGGAATTATGATGTAATAACGAGCCAGACTCCATTTGGTTTTATCAATAAAGTATTTATTTAACGTACCCGGAAATTGGGGGCGTTACAGTTGATCTCTGCTGACTCCGGCTATTTCTTCTGCTCGTCAAGAAAACTCTGCCGCTCGCCGATCGGAAAAACTAAGCTGCTTGTTGATCATCGGCCTAGTCAAAATCGTCGTCCTCGTTCTGCTGCTCCACACGGAGGGAGGGAGAGAGAGAGAGAATAAATAATAAAATAAAGGATGGCGGTGAACAGTATCTCGGTAAAAGTACCGAGCAATTGAAGCAAAGGTATTTTTCCTTTGCCTTTTGCTATGCTGGTGCAGAGGATATTTGGGGGTTTTCCTCTGTATTTTACCTAACAGATATCATATACCTACTCTTGTGCACATGCCCTTACCCTACAATGAGAGCTCTATGAGCTAATTTTTATATGAATGACAACTCGATGAGCTCTACAAAATGAACGATTACAATCATTATTGTCAGCCTGAATTAGGCCCACAAAAGACTCCCCTGTATGCATCCGCTAACCATTTGCTACTTCTTTTCTACCAAACGGTAGAAGAATTAATAAGCCTTGTTCCGCTAAAGGTTCTTAAAAAGTAAATACTTATTGAAATAAGTATAAAGTAAATACTTATTCAAGCTTAAAAATATGTACTTACTGAAATAATTTGTTTGATAGATCTCGAAAATAATTTGTAAATTTTTTTGCACCGTTGAAAAGATCTCATCGAAAATAATTTGTAAATTTTTTTGCACCGTTGAAAAGATCTCATCGAGATCTATCAAACAAATTATTTCAGTAAGTCTATTATTTTTAAGCTTGAAAATTACAAATTACTAGTACTTATGTTTTAAGTTCATATTGTTCAAAAATGACATTTTTGCGCTAAAAATTGGTTATTTCTCAAAATACTTGGGTAAAAGTAAAAAAAAAAAAATTACTTTTCCGATTCCTCTCATCGAGACAAATTAATACCCCAAAAAAGTTTGACGCAAAACTTACAAATGCGAAAAAAAATTAAAAAAGAACAATTTTCGAATTTAAGTTAAGTCTAAAAGAACGGAGCCTAAGAAGTGAAGAATTTGAATCCTCTCTGCCCCTCAAAAGGACCAAGACAATTCTGTCATTGCCACTTCGGAGTCCACTATGATAATGAAAATCATTTATCTTGAAAAAAAAGAAGCTACATTGAATCGAAACCCTTTTTTTTCCGTCCCAAAATTTTGCCCAACGATATTCGATTAATTTGACTTTTGATATGAGTCATATGACCTATGATCTCGACAATGGCTAAAAAAATGAACAGTCCCAATCTCAAAAGTGAGACCGGGGGTGTATTGTGCACATCACGGTATTGGGTGTTGTGCGATCTCAACCATTTAAAAGTTTTTTGGATAGTCCAGATTTTAAAAAAAAAATTCCAGAGAAGAGTTAAACTCCCCCCAAAAAAGTTTCATTTTAATCCGGACCATTGATTACCGAGACGGACTGTCCGTCTCAGTAAATAAGACCAGCAAATAATCCAAGTCCTTAACTAAGAGGGGAAGTCCAATAATCCAAACCCGAAAACATGAATACAATCAAAATGGGACAGAAATAACCGCTAGAATATGAGGGAAAATACGAGGAGTCTCACAAAATTCAAAATGGAACTGAAATAAACCATCGTAGTCTTTCATGGGAAATGATCTCTCAATTGATCATAATATCATATAAAACAATTTGCTACCCCATCAATTTATTGCCAACTTTGCCTCCATTCCACTAACTATACTTATTTTTTAAATAAATATTTTTTTTTGAATTAAAGGTGATGTATTGTGAGATAGTAACCAGTCTCGTAAACCAAAAAATAAATACTTGAAAAATAAGAATCTTAGCGGAACAGGACTTAGTCAAAACCATCAATATAAAAGTTACCAAAACGCAAAGTATGTATGTACTCTTTTCGTCCCAATCACTAAAGACCCCCAAAAAAAAATGAAGAATCAATTAATTTAAGACACTGAGAAATCAATTTTCTTTTAGAAGATAAGCAAACGTAGTGTACGAGTCGAAGAAATAGGAATAGGTGCTCATTTTATCCAAAATCCAAATTTCTATTCGTAGTGGGCCGAACGTCTTTTTACCCTCAGGGGACCAGATTGCCTCTGCACCTGAGCCGCACGTCTATTGGGCTTCACCGAAACGACGGGCCGGGCCAGTTCGATTTGACCTGGAACCTATTGGATCCGGTACAGGCATACGGGTGCCCCAAGTGGTTCGGCGGATCCCAACCGGTGTGATTCGCTTAACAAACGGAGGAAGCTCGCCCACTTGCACCTAATCGTCTAGCTCCATAGGTCATAATTGACGTCAGCCCAAGCAGATACCAGTCGTGTCGAGCGCGTGCATATTCAGAAGCAATCTCATGCACGTGAATAGTAACCGCCTCTCTTATTGCGTCACAAGTGACGTCAGCTGAATCAGTTATCTCGCGTACCAAAAACGTGTATAGTTGGAGGGCAAGTTTTGAGGTTGTAGATAAAGGGTAAGCCAAAACCCTAAAGGGGTACGCCGCTTCTCTCTACCCTAAACGCTCCATACTTCCCTTTCTTCTACAACTTCTCACTTAACCATCACAGGGCCTTGATGGTCCCCCCGACCGGTCAAGGCACTAATGGTCGGTGTTAGTTGCGTAGATCAGGCAACGAAGCTAGGCTATCCCATAGCTTGAGGCGTCTGTCAAGGTTCACAATTAGAATCACCACCACACACTATTCTTTTTATAACTCAGGTGTCTGGGTCAACGCGCACCTTGACTAATCTCGGGACCAAATTTCGACCCAAATGTTCCTCTTCTTTTTCTTTTCTTTTTTGTTTTCCAAATCCTAAGTCAAACTTGTTTGGGGGTCTCAAAACTCCTGGGTACGGTCTTCAATAAATTTTCGATATCTATATTTTTCAACTCATTACTCTCAGAAACGACGGGCCGGGCCAGTTCGATTTGACCTGGAACCTATTGGATCCGGTACAGGCATACGGGTGCCCCAAGTGGTTCGGCGGATCCCAACCGGTGTGATTCGCTTAACAAACGGAGGAAGCTCGCCCACTTGCACCTAATCGTCTAGCTCCATAGGTCATAATTGACGTCAGCCCAAGCAGATACCAGTCGTGTCGAGCGCGTGCATATTCAGAAGCAATCTCATGCACGTGAATAGTAACCGCCTCTCTTATTGCGTCACAAGTGACGTCAGCTGAATCAGTTATCTCGCATACCAAAAACGTGTATAGTTGGAGGGCAAGTTTTGAGGTTGTAGATAAAGGGTAAGCCAAAACCCTAAAGGGGTACGCCGCTTCTCTCTACCCTAAACGCTCCATACTTCCCTTTCTTCTACAACTTCTCACTTAACCATCACAGGGCCTTGATGGTCCCCCCGACCGGTCAAGGCACTAATGGTCGGTGTTAGTTGCGTAGATCAGGCGACGAAGCTAGGCTATCCCATAGCTTGAGGCGTCCGGTCAAGGTTCACAATTAGAATCACCACCACACACTATTCTTTTTATAACTCAGGTGTCTGGGTCAACGCGCACCTTGACTAATCTCGGGACCAAATTTCGACCCAAATGTTCCTCTTCTTTTTCTTTTCTTTTTTGTTTTCCAAATCCTAAGTCAAACTTGTTTGGGGGTCTCAAAACTCCTGGGTACGGTCTTCAATAAATTTTCGATATCTATATTTTTCAACTCATTACTCTCAGAAACCTCCCTCAAACTCCCAAACGAACATGGCCTAGTAATTAGTGAAGTGGACAGCATATAGGGCTGGGTTTGAACACAAATTCAAGTACCATTGATCAAAACCCGAAGGGTACGTTTGTTTTCTTCATCCTTTTTCGTGATTGTAAAAAAAATTATCTTAGGATGATTTTACCCCTGAACACCTCAACCTGTACACCCCCTATTTGTGTGACACTAATCCAACCGGACTGCGGGGAAGCTGTGCTAAAAAAACGGGCATGTCCCGATTTCAAAATGTATTCTGAACCGTTTACTATGTAAAGCTTGACGAGTTAAACAAATATTCAAAAAATCAAGTCGATCAGATATCAGTAACTCAATAAATGAATCACATTTTTGGAAAGGCTCTCTCTCATTCCAAATCCAACCCAACCCAACTCCCCCCCCCCGCCAAGACCCATTTTTTGTTTGACGCCACTGACACTAAACAAATTAATGTGCAAATGGAGTGGCAACCAAGTGATAGGCGTCATCTACTCATTCAACCATAGGAGGGTTTAAAGTTCAAACCCCACCCGCCGCATCTCTTTCCCATAAATTATTAGTAGATCGATTATGATTTATCTTGTCCAAAAAAGTAAATAAAGAAATGCATCTTCAATGGACACTATAAACACTCATTATTGTGAATTATATTGCTAAAATTTTAGCTAGTGAATGTGCAAAAAATTAACTTCAATCGACTAGATAAATTAACCCATAAATCTACACTAAATAGCTCAACCTGTAAATTTGGTCACCAACATATATATATTAAATTTTGTGGGACAAATATTTATATGATAAAACTGATTTTTTTATTTTTCTGGGGATAAAAATGAGATGTTGTACAATGAGATAAAATTAGATGTTCAAAAAGTTGCCTTTGCAACAATAATGTAGAAAACGTTTGATTTATTTTCTCTTTTTTTTTTATAAAAAAATGTAAGGATTTTTCCACTGCTACTCCTTGCTTTATAGTAGGAGTAGTAGGTTTGCTGCTTCATGTGGACTTTAAGTCTCACAATAGGATTAGTTCATCTTCTTCAAAATGGAATATAGACCACCCTTTCTTATTTTGCAAATAATTTTGTGTTTCATCAAATAATAAAATTTAGATACTCCATTGGAGTGACTGGCCACTCAATAAATTAATACTAGTCTCATCAATCCATAAGTAGGTCGTTTTGCTTTTTTATCAAAAATTACTTTTTAGCTATCATATTTTAGCTCATCCATTGGTGCTGCTCTAATAACGATTGAATTATGTTCGTTCTCCTTAAATTTATTTTGATACTTTTGTCTTCTTGGGAGTAGCAAAATACCGTTTGTTCCTGATTAATTATTGGCTAGGTGGAATTATTTTTTCTAGCAAAAAAGTCTTGTTACCATGTCGACAAAAATAGTTTAGGGAGAATGACTTGCTTTAACAAAAAGGCAAAATAAGTCCCAAAATACCATGAAGGAAAAAATATCAAAATAAATTTAGAAAGAACGCGCCTAATAAATAGCATCACACTTCCACACCATTCTTATTCTACATTATGTGGGACGATCCTTTTTTTTTTTTTTTTGGGTGGGGGGTAAGTTATGGGACGATCCTTTATTCATACTAATAGTAATTAATACCGTCACAATTTTAACAAGACATCAGGTCTGCGATTTTCTCGATGACATAATCCGTTCTTTTTCGATACTATCCTCATTTTGGTCAAACAAACGGACCTAATTTAACCCTTCAATTGCTCTTGTACGAGCCTTTTTTCGAACAATGACTTCCTTTCTTTGTTTATTTCATTTTTGTTGAAAAATAACGGATTCCTTTGAATATTCGGTCAAAAATTCGAATAGTAATTTGAACGTTTACAATTGCCAATGTGGTGCTCCAATTTGGCTTCCCGCCTCCCCTACGAAATTTTGAATGGACCAACTCACCACTATGTCAGACTCCACTGAAAGTTCCAAATAATATAGTACTCCTTTCAGAACTGAGAAGGTGAGAATAATGCCCCACTACAACTAAAAATACAGGTATCTTCAAAACTACTCCCTCACTCTACTATGGACGAGCGTGACAAACTTCCCACGTATAGTTTTAATGTGCAAAGGGACTCCGTTAGTTAGGCTTCTTGTTTGATTTTAACTCTTAGTTAGTGGGTTTACTCTCCACACTATTGATCAGGATTTATTTAGCGGAATCAGGCCCTATGAAAGCAATCTCATGTGACCTTATTCTTCTTCGGAAGTTAAATATACTTGAGATTTTTGTTTTCTTTTGAGAAGAACCGGAAATTAACTCAATAAGTTTGATAAAAATTTTGTTTGAAATCGGCAATTTATAATATAAAAAAACCCAGAATTCTAATGCTTTCAAAATGTATTTGGTTCTCAAATTATATTTGAACAGTTCATTGTCCGGATATAAACATGAAGCCATCAATGGGTCTCCAAAGTCACATAGTGCGGGTGCGGGAAAGCGTCTTTTTAAACTCCACCAAACAACTAGTAGTATTTATGACTGCGAGGACTGAGTGCGGGAGCGAGGCCATTTTGAAAGATCATGTGACTAAGGGGTGTTTTGACTAAATAATTGAGCCAGATTATTTGTTGTCCATATTTAATTTTTTATGCATTTATTAGTTTAGCGTCAAATTTTGTGGATTATTGATACGTATTGCTGTGAGGATCTTAAAAGGAAAGAATTGTGAACTAATCTTAGATTTTTTTTAAAATAAAGATACAAATAATCCAAAAAGTCGGCTTGTTTGGATTATTTTTGTTTTCAGTGAACTTTTTAAAAACTTGGATCATAAATTTTTATTTTTTAATTTATGTCGTTGAGACAAATCAGTAATTCACACTAAATTGACGCAAAACTAACAAATACCGAAAACAAATTGAATAAGGACAAAATAATAATATGGCAATGCTGTGTTCTCATTCATTTTCAAAAAGAATTTTTCAAAAAATTCTCCATAAATTCCCTCTACTTCCAACATTTCTCTCTCTATCTCTCTCCATTTATTACCCATATTACTATTTTTCAAAAAAAAATTCAAAAACCAAACCAAACACAGCATTTATTATTTGGCCAAAACATGGCATGAAGGGGTTCACGTATGTCACACGCGCCTCTTTCGCGGGTGGGTGCCATGTTAATTAGGTTTAAACTCAAAGTGAGTTGTACACTTGGCAGCAGACGATTGGTCCGCGCCGATCACCAGCGTGGTACAAGGCGTCGAGAAGATTCGCTTCGCGCGTTTCCCAAAATTTTCCGATAAGACAAAAAATCTGAAAGAAAAATAGGGGAAGGAAAGACGCCGATTGGGCTGCTCTGTTCATATCTCACAGCTGACAATAATACCCTCGAATGATGGCTGCCTGCAATTGTCACCAACTCCTCCATAATTCTGTTGATAGGAGATTTGGTATTAAAGTTCTGCCTTCTGCCATTTAACCCCAATGATACCTCATATTTTGAATTTTGCCCCCTTTTTATGTTTTGCATGCTTATACAGTTACAAGATTCTGGAGCATCCTGCAAGAGTTGTTAAATATTTTCATCGAACGTTTAGTTCTTATGGCGGTAGAAAGCTTTCTTATCAGAACTTAAGACGATGAAAGATGATCGGGGTTGTCCTTGATTTTATTTTATTTTATTTTGCTTCTTACTGATTTACAATTGTACGTTCTCCTTCCTCTTGCATGCTTGTGTCAAGTTACCATTCAACAAAAACCAGAGAACTTCTTTTTACCTCTTTTGGTATGAGAGTAGAAATATACTTGTCATAAAATAAGCTAAACTACATATTTGCTCGTCTACACAGGGACTAATGTGAAATATATCCAAAATTTTTACAGCACGTGTTGGGGGCATTTGGAGTGGCTTCCATGGAGGTAGGACAAAAATGACTATCAACTGCTTTCTCTGTTTTTTTTTACAGGCTAGAGAAAGGGCACGCACGATACTTGTGTAAAAATTTCTATTAAAATACTTCCTTTCACCAAATGCTACGATAACCATATTTAAGAATTTATATTACAAGCTTTTAATTCAAACAAAGTTAGAAGCACATAAAAGATTTGATAATATCTATTAGATGGGAGAACAATGTGCACTAGATTACATGTAGAAGGTAAGTTGTGATTAGATATAACATCAATGTTTTGAAACCCGAACCGAATTGGCTGGTTTGACCAGCTCTTACTCCGGTCCGGATAAACCCTGAAACCATTATTATTACAAAACTGGCCTCAATGGTTAAAACCGCTTGGAACCAGCCCCTGTTTTTGAACTACTAAATGCTAAGAGAGAATCTCAACGGCAACATTAATTGCGCTGCTGTTGGCTCAAGCCAGCTGTACGCACAACTTTATGGGCTTCAGAAACGTTATAAAGACTCAAAAAAAAGAGCCCAAGGGTAAATCTTCCGATGTGGGATTCTTGAAAAACAACAGACATTGCAAAATTTTGGAGAAAACCAACTTCTTTCATTTTATTGTTACCTTATTTTACAATTTTATTGTTTTACATAGTACTAATTATGTTTTTTTATAGGAAATTGATTTTAGCACTCCAAAAATTGATGGAGGGGCTCCATAACGACGTCGTTTTGTGTATCAACACAATTCAGTTTTGGAGCCCCTCCATCAATTTTTGGAGTGCCAAAATCACAATCCTTTTTTATATTATTAATATATTTTTGACATAGTTATGATATCACAATTTAACTCTGGTTCAACTGCGGTTGAACTAGTGACTCATCCACCCGACTTTTTTTTCGGTTCGCTCACTGGTTCGATTTTTAAAACAAGGCTAATTAAGCAAAAGAATGCCGACCTAAAATACGCGTGGATGCATTTGGAGTGGCTTTTCGGGAGATAGTACAAATGCAAACTTTTATATAGACAAGAAAAAATTAAATACACAGGGATTAATGGGTGCAATTGTGCATGCATTTGGAGTGGTTTTTTCGGGAGACTGGACAAACGCGACTATCAACTACTCCCTCGGTACATTTATATAGATAGGAAGAAAATAAATACTCAAGGACTAATGTTTGCACATGTGCATCGTTTGGAGTGGTTTTCCGAGAGACAAGACAAACTGCGACTATCAACTGCTCCTTCAATACTTTTATATACTTCCCCCGTCTCCATTCTTTAGTCCCTTTTGGGGATTACAAGGGGCTGTTCCAGTTTAAGAGAAAGTTCCTTTTTTTTGGTCCAAAAAGAATGCTTGTTCCAGATTTTTGAACCTTCCTTTTTTTTAAAAATGTTAGACCAAGGGGCAATATAGGTGTCTGGAAAAGTTGAATAAGTCCAAGGGGCAATATGGTCATTACGGCAACAATCTTTTTAAAAAAGAAGAAGTTTTTAAGGGAAAGTGGAACTCACCTTCTTTTCTTCTACTGTTTATGACCGAAAATAGAACTTTTAAAAACAGAAGGCAATCTGGAACACCTTCCAACTATATAAGGGAACACAATCATTACAATTTTAAAAACTTATTTTTCTCATTTTACCCTTCAATCATTACCTTTTCTTACTTTTTTGTACTACAAATTTTAAAAATGAAAGGGTAAAAGAAGAAATCCATTATATATTACCCATTTAGTTTTGAAGTGAGACTATCTTTTTTAGACAGAAAAAGTGTTAATTGAGACCAAAGAATGAGGATGGAAGGAGTAGATAGGAAGAAAATAAATACACAGGGCTAATGTGAGATGTATCCAAAATTTAAAGTATTATGGCCGATTGGCAACTGGCAAGGGCATTGGAGGCATATGAAAGAATCAAGGTGGGCCCGTCTAGATATAACTTCTCCCTCCCCCTACTCCACGGCCCCTCTCTGTCCCGCGTATACCTATCCATCTTCCCTTCCCTATCCCTCAAAATCAAAATCAGAATCAAAATCGCTATCTACAACTTCTCCCTCCCTCCGGTAAGATTTGCTGAATATGAACCCTCTCAGATTTTTGTAACGATTTCAAATCCCTCTAATTCCTGTCCCCGATATCGCACCCCCCCCCCCCCCACACACCAAACAGAGCGTATTGGATTTGGTTTGGTTTTCAATCTGAATCTGGTTCTTCGATATTGCTTTTTCTGGGGTTTGTTTTCGTTTTCTACTCCTATTTATGGATTCGCAAGTATTTAAGTTGATTTATAAGGGATTTGTTTATCTCAATGGTATGCTTCTTGAATAACACGCCATCGTTATTGATTTTTCGTGGGTTGTTTGTGATGTTTCTTTGTGTGGCAGATCTGTTGGATTAATTGCTCGTGTTTCGATGGCGAACGGCGCTGACGCGGAGGAATACGTGGTGGTGTCCCGCGTGCGGCCCGGATTGAAGCGCGAATTTGCCTTCGCCTGGAAGTCTCAGGCGGATTGCGCAGGTTCCACGGGTCGGACCCGGGCTAGGAGGACTCCAAATGGGGCTTTGGGAAACGAAGCTTCGAAGGATAGCTCGAGCAGCAAGAGATTCAAGAGCTCTGAGTCGAATAAAGACTCGGAGTCTGTTGAAAAACACAAATTAATAGGGAGTACTGAAAATGTGGGTAGTGATGTTGAGAGATTGATTTCGGTTAGTGAGGACGAGCCCAAGAGCGATGTGGTTGATTCGACCAGCGATGATGAGCAGAGGAGTGTATTTGTGGAATCTGCAGTCAAAGAGGTGGTATCAATGGGCATCGAATTGGTTCGGGATATGGGCAATGCAGCCAATGAGGATGCAGGGAAGGATGTATCGGAGCAGCCGTGTGAGGGGGCAGAAATTTCAGCCCAAAAGTTAAATACAGAACCGTGTGATGGAGTTGTAGAGAGGACAGAAATTTCAGCCCAAAAGTTACATACAGAACCGTGTGATGGAGTTGTAGAGAGGGCAGAAATTTCAGCCCGAATGTTAAGCACAGAACCGGGTGAGGGAGTTATTGAGAGGGCAGAAATTTCAGCCCAAGAGTTAAATAGAGAACCAGGTGATGGAGTTGTAGAGAGGGCAGAAATTTCAGCCCGGAAGTTAAATACAGAACCGTGTGATGGAGTTGTAGAGAGGGCAGAAATTTCAGCCCGAATGTTAAGCACAGAACCGGGTGATTTAGTTGTAGAGAGGGCAGAAATTTTAGCCCGGAAGTTAAATACAGAACCGTGTGATGGAGTTGTAGAGAAGGCGGAAATTTCAGCCCAAAAGTCAAATAGAGAACCGGGTGGAGTTATAGAGAGGGCTTTTGATGAAACGCCTGTGAGGCGGGTGACACGGTCAGCGGTGAAAGTAGTGAATGAAACTTTGAAGAGATCAGATACGGAAGAAGTAAAGACGGGAGACCGTTCACAATCTGTTTTATTGGGGAAACTTGAGAAGAAAACGCCAAAAAGGATAAAGGTGAAGAAGTACCCAACAATGTTGAAGGAGCTTCTGGAAACTGGTTTGCTCGAGGGTTTGCCCGTGAAGTACCTACGTGGTATGAAGGTATATTTCTTATGCCTTGAGAATATCTGTTGCATTAGGCTCTGCAGATGTGGGTATGTGTGGTTAGTTGTGGTGCTTATTTGTTTTTATGGCTTTTAATGGTTTAGACGAGAGGGCCATCAGATACTGGTCTTCGCGGGATAATCAAAGGCGCTGGGATTCTGTGTTCTTGTGATCTGTGTGGTGGAACTCAAGTGAGTTTTGTATAGTCATTAATTGTCTTTACATGTCGACACCATTCTTGTTGTGTAAATGAATTCTTGCTTTGGTTAATGTAGGTTGTGACACCTAACCAATTTGAGTTACATGCGGGTAGTGGGAATAAACGTCCACCGGAGTATATTTACTTGGATAACGGGAATACCCTTCGTGATGTGTTGAAGGCATGCAGAGAAGCTCCTTTGGATTCTTTGGAAGTAGATATTCAGAATGTGATTGGTTGTTCTGTACAAAACAAGACGACTTCCTGTATGAACTGCAAAGGTACTGTTGTATTATTCTGCTTTTATATTTTGTGTCTTGCATACATAAAGAATTTGACACATTTTATTTGATTATTTGTAGGAACTATTTCTAATTCTGGCTCCGGTAGAACAGTTCTACTGTGTAATTCGTGCATGATTTTGACAGAATCTCGATCTAGTCCTGCTCCATCAAGTGTTAAAAGGGAGAGGTATTCATTGTTGTAGTTTTTCTCCTGCACATGTAAATTTCATCTTCCTTTTTAAGGATCTGTTGGAACCATTGGGTTATACATCTTGTAACTCATGATTTGGATATCTATTTTTCACTAGGAGTTATATCTGCAATGATTACATTGATATACCTGTATCTTTCTCTTATCCTTGTGTAAACTTGATTCTTGAATGAGAGGAAAGCCAGCTCAAATGCTTCAGTGGTAGTTATGCTATCTGATTGTCTTTGGAACATCGGAGCACTAGAGTTTCTTCTTCTACAATAAGTTCCAGATCACTTTGGGTGGGTCTTTGACTAGTTATTTGAGTTTACCCATGGTGGCTTTTAAAGCGTTCACAAAGAATGAGATCAAGTCATCCACAATTCATGGCATGACGAAGCCCTTTTTCGGCAGCAATCAGTGCTAACAGGAATATTGATAGCCTATGTTGAGGACTTTTTTCCTGGTTAATTAGGTTTCTCTTCAGTCGTTTACTTGTATTTGCTTGTGCATGTGGTTTTCTAGCTTTAGATTATACTTTTTCCATCTATCATGCAGTACATGTAGCATAACTTCTTTTGTAGAGAAATATATGCACTGATTTTAATATTTGACCTTCGTAATTTTAGGTCACCAACTACTGTATCCATTCAAAAACCGTCTGATAGTGGCTCCAGTAGTGGATCCCGGAGTAGGACTGTATCCATTCCAAAACCATCTGATAGTGGCTCCAGTAGTGCATCGCGGAAGGGGAGGATAACTCGGAAGTTAGTATGCTTTCTCTGACAGATGTATTTCTTTTGTAGTTGTTACGTTGGGTTGCATGGTTGATGTATATTTGTCAACATGTGTGGCGTGTTTGTGAAATTTGGTTATTTAATGACATTTTTTTGGGTGTTTTCGTTAGAGATCTGCGGATGCACAAGTTGGTGTTTCAGAATGATGTGCTGCCTGATGGAACCGAATTATGCTATTTTGCTCGTGGGAAGGTTGTTAAGATTATAACATTTCCATTATGGTTTTCATTTAGAAGTTATGTTTGTGTTGTTTTGTCAAAGATCATTTTGTATTGAACTATGCCAACTTGACGTGACAAGTTTCCCTTTTCGGATGACTTCATGGCACAGAAATGCTTGGGAGGTTATAAGAAGGGCTTTGGAATATTTTGCTCATGCTGCCAAAGCGAGGTACTGTTGTTGCTGCTCAATTTGCCTGGTGGTTCACTATTCTCGTTTAGATTTTTACTTTTGAACCATTTATGAGCAGGTGAGCCCTTCACAGTTTGAAGCACATGCTGGTTGGGCTTCTCGGCGCAAGCCGTGAGTGTTCCTCTGATTTTTTTTGGGATTTTTAGTGGGCATTTGTTTTGGGTGACTATTTTATTGGAGTACATCGTTTGAGGAATTTGATTTCCCCCACAATTTCCTTTTGCAGTTACCTGCACATCTATACATCAAATGGAGTCTCTCTTCATGAGTTGTCAATACAACTGTCAAAACTGAGGAAGTTGTCAACAGAGGAAAACGATGATTTGTGCTCGATCTGCGCAGATGGAGGGGACCTTTTATGTTGTGATTGCTGCCCTAGAGCATTCCATGCAGGTGTTCACCTTTCTTTGATAACTTCGTATTGCCACATCTTTCTTGGTTTTTTAACTCCATGAAGAGTGGGGGGGGGGGGTTTTCCCTCTTCAAAATAAATAAACACTCTGTTTTCACTTTTCCTTGTGCTCGTCATTTCTTGAGCTATTTTCTTGCCTATAGGATATTTGTTCCTTCATAGCGACTTTTTTTACGCTTTCTCTTCAGAAATGTGAATTGCACGTAAAAGACAAGAGCTCTCTGACATAGCTTTCTTTATGCTTTCTGTCATTATATCCAATTGTAGAGTGTGTTTCTCTGCCTAGCATCCCCGGTGATACTTGGTACTTTTCCTTGTGCTCGTCATTTCTTGAGCTATTTTCTTGCCTATAGGATATTTGTTCCTTCATAGCGACTTTTTTTACGCTTTCTCTTCAGAAATGTGATTCGCGCTTAAAAGACAAGAGCTCTCTGACATAGCTTTCTTTATGCTTTCTGTCATTATATCCAATTGTAGAGTGTGTTTCTCTGCCTAGCATCCCCGGTGATACTTGGTACTGTAAATATTGCCTGAACATGTTCGAGAAAGAAAAATTCGTGGAGCGCAATGCAAATGCCGTGGCTGCTGGAAGAATTGCGGGAATTGATCCTGTGGAAGAGATAACGCGACGGTGCATCCGCATTGTTGAATCTGCAGATGTTGATATTGGTGGATGCGCACTATGCAGGTTTTTCCTTAATGCTTTGACAATAGTCTTTCTCTCCAAGCTTATGCTGTCTCTTGATAGTCTATTCTACTAGCTTATTACCTTTCCTGATTATGTTTAATTGTCGAATGTTGATAAATACTGAAGCCTTCCGAACAGTGATTCCGCTAAAACGCAATCAATTTCATATTGTTCTTCAGAATTCGTGCCTCCCATCGCTCTGTTGCATGTAGCATCATATGTTGCAGTGGTGTGATAATGTTCAGTACAATCTGTCAAGCTGTAGGATGACGTTCTCTAGCAGTATTTTAGCCAATTTTTGCAATTAACTTGTCTCTTCTACTGCTTCATTCATGTTTCCAAAGATCGGTGCGTGCGAGCTTATTGTTTATTTATTCCTTTTAATGATGTGTACAGAGGTCATGGTTTCAGCAAATCAGAATTTGGCCCGCAGACAGTTATACTTTGTGATCAGGTATCTTATTTTGTGATAGTCTTTGCTTTCTCACTAAGAAGAATGTATACATGCAGAACCATCCTAATTTTTCACAAATTAGGAAAATTGATTATGAAAAATTCTCATCTACAGGTGTCTCCAGTGTATTCATGGAAAAGGGGAAAAAATAATATCTACCATATTAGGAATAAAAACCACAAATCGTGGAACTGAATTGACCTTGTATTTTTTACCTTCCCAAACCTTTATTGCATTCTGGATTCTAACATGTTGATAAGGTCTCCCAGTGTCCCCGTAGGTCTGATTAAAAATGTATAAAGAAAAGCGGGGCACATATTTGAATTTGGAATTTTGGAAACTCCAGAATGTGTCCATGTGTACACAGAAACGTGAGTTTAGTAAATGTGTCCTTGCTTCTTAGCTTTGTCATATTGGAGTTTCCATAGTAAATGTGTCCTTGCTTCTTAGCTTTGTCATATTGGAGTTTCCATGTCGTTTAGTTTCTAATATGCTTATGATTTTAAAGACCATTGTTTTTGTGCTGCCCTCTCTTCTTTTAGTGTGAGAAGGAATATCATGTCGGCTGCTTAAAGGAGCATGAAATGGAGGATCTAAAGGTCTGCCGATCATCTATTGTCATTTTGTTTGTCCATTTCGGAATATCTATTTGTATACTCCATTGTGTTATTTATTTCGATGCTAATAATATGTTGCTATCGGACATACAACAGGAATTGCCTGAAGGAAAGTGGTTCTGTTGCATGGACTGCAAGAGGATTCATCATTCTTTGCAAACGCTGGTAGCTAATGGAGAGGAAAGGCTACAGGAATCTCTGCTGAATGTAATAAAGAAAAAGCTAGTAGAGAAAGGTTCTGACAGTAGTGCGGATCTTGATATAAAATGGAGGCTTCTTAGTGGGAAGATGGTTTCTGTGGAAACTAAAGCCTTGTTTGTGAAAGCTGTTGCTATCTTTCACGTGAGTAATCTTTGATTGCTATTTTCCCTAGTTCATAAGCTATCTTCAGTGTGGGTTTTTTTTTTTTTTGAAAAGTGCAATGTCAGATAATCTTTTGATGTGCGTTCAGTTATGTATAGCTTTGTTATTTTTCTTTTAGGGCCCTTAGGCATCAGATAATGTTTAGATGTTGGGACTGTATTATCTTTGTTTGTTTGCTTTGTGTTGAAGCTTCCTTAGTCAGTGCTTTATGTTTCATAATGTTGAAGGTATTAGAGGCCATAAATTTAATAACAGTCTGAAAAGTTATTCAGAAGCCTTCTTCTGTCAGAGCGACAATGGAGACATAAGAAGAAACGAAGAACTGAGGAATGGCAAATAAAACAAGGCCACAATAGAGGTTACCAGTCCAACTATTTATGTATGAACAATTCGAATCAGTATTTTCCAAGTAAATAAAATTAAAGTACATTCTTTTAAGAAAATGTGATATCCTAGTTGCCTTGGCTTTCATCAGGATCTGAGGAATGTGTTGATCATCCATTCGATAATAGGCCAAACTAAGTGACACCGGGAAGATGGGTTTTACTGGGAGTCAATGTTGGTATTTTTACAATCTGGACTCCACTTGCTACCTTTTTGGTGGCACGCTCCTATCCAACCTGAGAATTCGAATCAAGGGAAACAGAAAAGTAGATATCTCTATTTGAATATGGAAGGCTATCCATGCCAGTAAGTTTGTTTTTGCATCGTCTGTTCAAAATTGGTATTAGAGGGTTCATTTTCTTTAGGTGGAGTTATTTTCTGGAACTACTAATTCCCCATGTAAATTTCATTTGTTTGTTGTTAAGCCCTGGTTTTATCTTGGGACTTTGGGAGCTATGGCTTTTCTATGAGTATGAATTCATGTTTTACTGGCTTAACCTTAGAAGTATCTTCGATGAAGCACTATTGTTTAATTTGTTTGTGATCTCATCTTTGGACTTCAGGACCGGTTTGACCCGATTGCAGATTCGAATGTCCGCCATTCTGATCTTATTCCTGCCATGGTTTATGGGTGAGCATTGACATTCTTTTTCTGATTTGTTCTTGTTTATCAGTGATTTTTTCTTGTTTGTTGGTATTGCTATGTATCACATGGAATTTCCATGTCAGTAACTTTGGTTCTTTGTTTAACTGTTCATGTAGAAGGAACGTGAGGGATCAAGAATTTGGGGGAATGTTTTGTGCAATTTTATCTGTCAAGTAAGTATTAGTATTTTTTAGGGCTCTAAGTAGCTGTTTTTTTCTCCCCTTGGGACTTTAAGTAGCTGTTGCTCCATGTATTTGTTGTTAGTAACTGTAGTTCTGATTGTGCAGCTCCAATGTTGTGTCTGCGGGCATTATTCGGGTTTTCGGAGAGAGTGTGGCTGAAGTTCCTTTGGTTGCAACAAGCACTGAATGTCAAGGACAGGTTAGCTTAATGTGACAGAGGCTGAATTTTTTTTGTACTTTTTGTTCCATTTTTGACCTTTTAGTTCCTTTCGGTTTTTGGAATAATGAGAAACTTTCACTTCTTTTTAGATAATGTGCAGAAAAACAATCTCTTATTTCTCATGTAATGTCCTTAAGTAATTTAACCTCAATTCGATTTGGTGAAAAAGTTACTGATTGTGAGAAATTGCTATTTGTGTAGGGCTATTTCCAAGTGCTATTCTCATGCATAGAGAACTTACTCAGATCTCTGAACGTAAGAAACCTTGTGCTACCGGCTGCTGATGAAGCAGAGTCTTTATGGACTAACAAATTTGGTTTCAAGAAGATCGCGGAAGATGAGGTTTGTCCATTTTCGTTGTTTACATTTTTGGTCACAAATTTGTTCACTTACATGTTGCCCTTTTTTTTTGTTTTTTCACTGCAGCTGAAGGAATACAGGAAGGAATATCCGTTGATGGTATTTCAAGGGACATCAATGCTTCACAAATCGGTGGCACAGTCTTGAAATCATCTGATGCTGGAACGGTAATCACACAGAATCAAGAAAACAACTCTCTGTGGCCGAAAAGACACAAAAAAAAAAAATATGGCGAAAAAAAAAAAAACGAATCGAAACAAAAAACAAAATCGCTCCAATGCTTTTTGGGTGAATATGTACAGGAGGCGGAAATGGTGTTTTGGTAATGTACAGGTTAGAAGCTTTACCTCTCCGCCTTGCAAGCTCTAGGATTCGCTTTTGATAGCATGAATGAATATACAGAAGTAGGCGCTGCTGTACATTTTGGAGGAACTGATCCCAGTTTTTGAAATGCTCCATTTGATATACATACATCGTCAAGGTCAAAGAGGAAACAATTGTCTCCTTATTTTTGTTTAGGATTTATGGTGTTCGGTTTTTGGTTCAAGATAATTCCGGTTTTGTTCCGTCACCATGTATGCTTATGGAATTGCAACCTCATATGGTTTTTGGAATTGAAACTTTCTGCCGAGGGTTGTATTTTGATGGCTTTGTAATTATTAATGGTACGTTTATGAAGGATCTTTGCAATGGTAGCCTTTCTCCTCCAGCTTGTGCATTTGTGTGTGTTTATGGTGGTTTTGGAAAAGGAAACTGCATTTTACACTCCACTTTCTTATAAAAGCACTCTAAAATTTGTCTTTTAGTGCTTGTATTGTGTGTAATTTCAGGTACTTAAAAATAATTTTTGGAGTGCATTTATAAGAAATTAGTGAAACTATGATGCAAGGTATGAAGAAACACGTGTCCAGTGATGGTTTTCCAAACTACCGATGAATGCTTCTGTTTTCCAATTAGGGACTTTTTGATCATTTTAGTACACAAGTATTGGGAAAATACAACTGGATTGTGTTTCAGCGAGTCAACTTGATTTTCTGTTTGGATACATGTAATCTTGGATAGGAATGGAGGAATTAAACACCTAGTAATTCAATACCAATACTTGAGGTAATTTCATTGCAATATTTGGAAAAATCATTTTCAGTTTGGTCCAAAAGTAAGAATCATAAGCACACCATCAAGATTCCTATAATCCGAAGTTATAAACTCTAATTCTGACTCTGAGACAGTATTTGGCAAGTATGAACAAAATTGAAATCGGTGTGGCCTACTTGATTCATTCCTTCCACCCGGAGCCCATACCTTTCCCTTGCCTTTGAGACCTCCTACAAGTTCATTGACCTGCCACGATTTTTATTGAGTTGGAAACTCCTAATACAGGCCTAAATCGTTTGTACAAACTGGCTTTTTGGGTGCTAAGATCCAAAGTCGAGAGGAAAACAGCCCAAATCAGACGCAAGACTAATAGACCTAATGACCTCAAGACTCAAGGCGTCACTCAATGGCTATGGCTCTCGCGCTTGAAGCCAACTCAAAGCTATAAAAAAGCCTTCGTTGAACTTCTTCTACCTTTCCCCAATGAGAAAGCAAAACCAACTTTATTGAGTTCCCTTTCAAAACTTCGAAACCTTTTTGAATTCCCAACCTTCAACCGGGTTCTTTCTATTTCTATTTCTCCTTTTACAAAAAAAAAAAAAAAATTGAAGAAAGAAAATAGTTATGCTATTCTTAATATTGCATACAATGTCGAATGAAGACAATTATATTGGTTAATGTTACTTCAAAACTCTAACAAAACCCGCAGTCAGTATTTCTAAATATATGTGTTGGAGCATCCACACAAAACTCTTTAAATTTCATAATAAGAAAGTACCTAAAAAGTCATTTTTCTATTTTAGCTAGCCAACCTTTTAAATTCACATTGCACTAGCTTTCTACTTAACTCTAGACTTTTGAAAATTTAGGGGGTGTTTTCCACTAACCAAAAAGTTAAAATTCAATTTGTTTTCACGCTTGTTAGTTTTGCCCCAGATTTTTATGTATTATTAGTTCGTCCTAACGAGAAGAATAGAAAAAGTAAAAAAAATTTATTCTATTAGTTTTTAAATTGAAAGTATCTACGTGGTTTATTATTGATATATTCTTCTATTAGTTCTTAAATAAATACTGTAAGAGAAATGATTTTCACACTCCCATTTTTACCATATACACTCCTTTTTTTGTCCTTATTCATGTGAATTTACTTTTTACCCTTTCATGAGTTCACTTTTTCACGCATTAAGGGGCAATAGAGTAAATTCACGCCAAAAAAGACAAAAAATGGAGTGTATATGGTAAAAAGGGGGGTGCAAAAATCAATTCCCTAATGTAAAATTCAAATCAGCTACAGTATAAAAAAAGTTTGGTGGGACCCTGTATTTGGATTACATTTTGATTAAATTTTATCCTAGTAAAATTTTGCTGGTTAGTCTTTTACTATTTAGAATTGGGCATTTGACTTGATAAGAAAAAAAAATCAAAAAATGATAGTAAATAACATGAAGAACAGTCAAAAAATTAAGAAAAGACACAAAATAAGACTTAAAAATTAGCTTTTTCAAATTATTTTTTTTTATCTTTTCTATGCTATCTAGTGCATTTTTTAAGTTTTTGACAATGCTTTTCTATTTTACGTAATTTTTTTCCCATCAAGATAAATACTCCCATGACAAATCGAAAACGTTAGGAAAGAAATGTAACCGTTATGGTTGCAAACCAGAGCGGGAATGTATTCAAAATTTGAAATTCAAATCCACTTCTGACTTCTCCTCCATTTTCTCTATTTTCACTTGTGTTTTTTGGGCAAAAACAGGAACTCATATATTCTCTCTCTCTCTCTCTCTCTCTCTCTCTCTCTCTCTCTCATTGTGATAGACTGATAGGGTATGCACACCTCGCTTTATTTTACTACTACTATCATTTTCTCCGTCGAAGTTAGGGCTTCACTGTAAAACAATTTTATCTACACGTGCAGATTGAATCGAGCATCGGAGAAGTGTCTTCTTCAAGCGGGGCCGAATCGAACTCAGGAAGTAGGTTTGCATTGTCGGCATGGGTCAGATCCAGTACTCCGAGAAGTACTTCGACGACACCTACGAGTACAGGTACTCGATCGATTTCTCCTCAGATTTCCCTTCCCCTTTTGATCACGCATTCGTTTTGTTTTCTGTATTTTTTGAAATGAGAAATCAATTTTGTTTTTTTTTTTTTTTTTGTTTTTGTTTTTGCAGGCACGTGGTTCTCCCTCCTGAAGTGGCGAAACTGCTCCCGAAGAATCGGCTTCTCTCTGAAGTATGTAATCGGCTCTCTAATTATAGTCTTTCACTTCTTATTCCTTTGAACAGTTTCTTTTCTTTTCTGTTTTTTGTCTGTTTGGTTGGTTCGAAAATTATGGAGTATTCCTTTCGCTTGCTTGAAAAAACTAGGGTAGTAAATAGTACAACAAGAAGCAAGTTACTATGACTTACTTAATGTAATTTAGATGGATATTGATAGTTTACTCTCTTTTGCCTCATGAAAAATCTATCCTAGGGTTTGTGATTGTGGTCTAATTTCACCCTCAAATCTCAATTGTGCTGCTCTTGAAGCCGTCGGACAAATCATTGGTCTTGAAGCCATAGAAATTTCAATCTATCTTAATTGTTTCCATTTTGAAGTGTCGAGCCTGATTGTCCTATTTACATAGCCATCTAGGTTGCAGATGGCTATCGTGGATGTATGGTTGTTTCTTTTACATGAGAGTGCCTTTCAACAACTGTGAACGTAGTAGACCTTATTGGGTGAAACAAGTAATCTGGTGTTCGGGTGTATATGCGCTTGTGATTTAAAAAAAATTCGGAGTGTATCTTCGAGATCCTGTGTTATGGTTATCAGATTGTCATGTTATGGTTCTCAAACTGCTGACAGTTCCATCCTCAACTGTTCTTGAATCTAGAGAGTTTGTTTCCTTCAAAGTGCAAGTAAAATGCTCATTTTGGCATCCTATGTTTAATTCGTGATCCAGATTTTAGGTACTTTATTTCCCATGTTTTTCTCTACCACCAATCAGATTTGATGATTTTTGTATGTATCTCTGATTTGTGTATCAGAATGAATGGCGTGCAATTGGGGTGCAGCAAAGCCGGGGGTGGGTCCACTACGCTGTTCATCGACCAGAGCCACACATCATGCTCTTCAGGAGGACTCTAAACTATCAACAGCTGCAGGAGAATCAGGCTCAGTAAAACATGGTTTCCAAGTGAAATATCACTGCCTACTAGAAATCACTACCTCATTTCTGCTAGAAATGATTTCCTTTTATGTGATGCCTTAGGATGTTAAGATAGGTATTCGTACCAATTTTTCGTACTACCTCATGTTGAGTGTTTTGTTGGTAGATTATGGTGTTACTGTTTGCAGAAGTTCATGTTGAACTGTTGGTAGACTTCTAATGGCTGTAATTTCTCTGTGGGTTTGCTCCATTTTGTGCTCTGCAGTTTCAGTTCATTTTGCTTTTGTTTCTACCTTTTCTCTGAATGATTATCTCTGTTTTCATTGTATCCTATGCTCTTTACTTAGTCTGGAAATTGAGTTTTTGAATTGGTCAAAACTTTAATGACATTCATTTTGTGGTTAAATGATAATATTGAGAAGAGTTTGGAATGTCTTTAAGAATGGGGGCATGGTGTCCATTGGAGATGGAGTTCATTTTTGCGTAATTGGATGTGAAGTTGTATAATTGGATGTGAAGTTGTATGAATTGCAGTGAAGCTACTGCAGAATAAATAAAAGGCTGGTTCAAATCTTAGAATCTTTTGTTTGAATTTCCCACAAAATACTAGCATTGTGAGGCCAACTTGATTTTGTTCTAAGAATTTAAAATGCTTAGTTGTTATTTTAACTGTTTATCTACAAAATTTGCCACTTTGATATCCTTTGTTGGTTTTGTTCATCTATATAACATACCTCCCTTTCATGTGAATGGTCATGAGAAGTATGTTCGGGAGGTTTAAATATTTTTCGTAAGTGGTAAAGGGACCACTACCCTAGAGGTCATGCTTGAGGGAAAGAAATTTGTATCCCGTAAAAGCTGCTGCACTATAGGGACTCCAAGTCCCACGAAAAGTATATAGGTGACGGTGTTGCCTAAAATAACTCTTCCAATCAGAACTATTGCTAGATAAAAAAAAAATGTGTAGGATCCCTTTTGTCTATGGAATGAGCTAGACTGTGCACCCCACAAGGCATCGATAAAAAATGTATAGGGTCCCTTTTGTCAAGTCATTAAAGTCTGACTATTATCTTGGATCGTTGTTGCTTCTCGAATGCACCCTCATAAGGCATCGATATTTCGATCACCTTTTTTAGGGTTTCTCCATTCACTTCATTGGCAGACATTGAGACAAGGGAGGTCTTGTTGTAGCGGACGGCTCTTGAATCCACAAGAAAGAAATAACCACCTTGCGCACAAGGAAAATAGATAGAATTTTGAATTTTTATTGCTCCCTTATTTATACTAGTAGTAGGCATAGCTAATAAGGTAATGCTTGGTTACGAAGGATATAACTTGGAGTAAGGACCAAGCAATACAAAATAAGAAAATAAAAAAACTGTAAAAAACTAGAAAATAAGAAACTAGACTTGTGCTAAACAGGCTACACTAAATAAAATCTTCTACTAATATTATTCCCTAATAAAAGTTGTGGCATAAATTTAAAAAGAAAATTCTAGAATCTAATAGTTCCCATAACTTAAATATCTTGGTCAATACTTCTTCTTTGATTTGATCCTATTAAATCTTTCAAGAAAATCCATGGAGATACGTTCTACATCATAAATTAATGGACATAACACCAAACCATCACTAGCTCGATTCTAGAAGGGAGACGCCAAGTGTTGTCTAATTATCGAAACATAAACTTTGATTATTGTAATCAGGTGTAATGATTTTATACTTGGCAATTTTATTAATTTTTTAGAGTGTTTGTGTTCGAAAAGAAAAGAGAAGTGGAATATTGACAATGATTCGCAAGTGGTGTTTGCCATCGATATCTATTTATAAAAAAATGTCAGTAGTTGAGTTTGATTCATATACTATTAATGTCCAAAAACGATTGCTTGCCTGTGTTTTTATTATCTAGAAAAGAAAAAAAAAAGTAACTTGTGAAAAAGTTCGAAATTTTCTAGATATCTTTTCCATAAGTTACTAGTACTAATAAATGGAGGGCTGATATTGTTGTTAAATTAGTATTATGTGACTTCGAATTTAAAAAGGTACAATCAAGGGGAGTAATTTGAGACAAGGATCAAATTCCGGGTTTTCTTTGTAATCGTCGCCACATATATATACCCAAATCGACCAGGCTCCCTCTCCCTCTCCCTCTCCCTCTCTCTCTCGCCCCAAATCGACCAGGTACACACTCTCTCTCTCCCTCCACATCAATTGGTGTTGTTTCTAATGTTTTGCCCTGGTAATTTCGGCGGTTTAGTTTGGTTACTGTTCCATATTTGTTAGTAAAAAATTCCGAGTTTCCATGTGCCAATTCTCGCAGCTGATCTTCATTTTCAAGAAAGTTTGTTCGCTTAATTCTCCCTTGTTTTTTAGCTTCAGTGTCTGGAGCTGTTCTGGTTTGTTGTAGCAATTGCAATTGAGTCTGGTTTTCTGCTTCACTTGTTGGTTCTCTTAGATAAGTGAAATTGTAAGAAGCTCTTATCTAAACAAGTAAATTGTCAAGAACGTAGCTTTAGTATCTTTTTATGTGTAGTATTGGATGCAGTAAGTTGTATATATATGCTATTTGCTACTTGATTGTTTTTTTTTTTTTTTTGGAATCATTAAGCATTCTTCTTGGATAAGGTAATATTTCTGCTGGCATCACATTGTTGTGGTTACTAAGGTAGGCCAAAGTTGCAAAACTTTTGTTTAGTTTGATGCTTAGGATGTTGAGTTGGTGTACTTAAAGACCTTTGCCACTTTGTCTTTTTGGTTACGAAATCTAGATTAAGCACATCTAGGAATTGCTTGAGTATTTGGACTGTCACACCATCATCCAAGGAAATGTTGCTACTCAATGTTAGCCGTTGTAGTATTTCTAGTTACATTTTCTCTTAACACGAGCGACATACCGTTATTGATGTGAGCTTCGCCACGTATTTGATTTTTAAAACCCTAGTCCCTAGCTATATGGTATGAGATATTTTATTTCTTTCCGCTAATAGAACTCTAATAGCAAATTCTTCTTTGCCTTATCTTTTCACTGATTACCAAAAGAGAAATTAGGATGATATAAAGCTTATGCTATCACCACAGTAAGCCCTCTTAAGAAATTATAGATAGTGAAGGATAATCCAAAACACTAGAATTTATCATTTATAAATTGCTCCTAATGCATTTCCAATGGGGTTTCGTAGAAGGATTCCCCCATTTTGGTTCAGTTAGTTTGATAGTATTAATTTTTAGGTATCCTAATGCATTTCCAATGGGGTTTCATAGAAGGATTCCCCCATTTTGGTTCAGTTAGTTTGATATTAAGTTTTAGGTATCTTCCAAATATTTGTCTGAACAAGTTATGTTTTGGTGCTCTTTGTAAATGCTCGAGCCTCCTATGATTTGTGGCTGAATCACGGAATGGCTTTTTCATGATATTTACTCTGGTGGGTTTTAGATTAGTTATGGTGTTTAGCATATTCTTGGGAGATGTAAACCAGTCTAAATTACTTGCTGATGCAGCAAGCTTCCATGACATTGCACTTGTTCTAATTCCTTGCCATTTACTTTTGTTGTCCACCTGTCTACTTGTTTCTTGAAAAACATTTGCTCTGGATTGAAATTTTCCACTCAGTTTAAAGTTTTACTGGCGACTATGAAAATGAAAAGTTAGTTTGCCCTACTTGAAAAATGGAAATTCAGTTGCCAAGCAAAAGATAAAAATGAAAAATCAGTTTATGTTTTACTCGGTACTTTGAAAATGGGGGATTCGAAGATTTTCAGACACTATTTGATAATAGAAATTCAGTTGATTGTTTTACATGGTGCTTTGATAATGGAAAATGCTCTGTACTTTTCCAATACTTTTGCAGTTGTGTTGTCATCTGTGTTGATAAACAAAATTACCTTAATATTGTGTGGGAGTTTTACGTTCCAATCAGTATTTTTGTAGGGAACAGTGCTCGAGCTGGTAACAATTTGTCATTGGTTACAGTAACTAGAACCCTATTTTGTTGCCATTATCAACATACATCATTCTCTTGCTCGTATGCCTTGCGGTTCTTTTGCTAGCTCGCTTCAGAACTCTTGATGTTGCGAACACACAATGCCGTTGTGGCCGCAGGCTTAGTAGCTTTTGCATCTGCCGGCTTAGCATTTCCCTTCTACATGGCGTAAGTAAATCTGAATTTAATGTAAATCTGAATTTAATGTAAATCTTGTGTGTTTATATGTACATCTTTTCTTCACATGGAGTCAGAACTTAACGATTGATTATTTCCAGGTCCAGGTCATCAAAGATGAATCCTGTGATTGACTCATCAAAGCCGCTGCCACCTCAGGCAACTTTTCGTGGCCCTTACATCAATACTGGTTCCCGTGATGTTGGACCTGATCATCAAACGTACCCCAAGAAATAGGTATTTTATGAGAGATAGTGTCTGATAGATGTTTGTGATCCAAAGAGAGTTACATCGACCTGATCACCATGTAGACATACAATGTAGAAGTCTGATTTTGGTTAGCGTTGCTTGCTGAGGAGCTATGAAAAAAATCTTGTGTATTTACTAGCAGTTTCATCGTTTAATGAAAAATTCAATTGTTCCTTCCCCGATCTGTTTGCATCCTTTCTTCCGCAACTCTGGTTTTTTTAAGTTCTCATCTACATAGAGTATTATTATTTGGCTCCACAACAACATGGGCTACGGTTCATTCATCGCTTTGAGCCTTCTTTTTCAAGCAAATTAGCACAATGATTGGGTCTTAATTAAACTGTGCTTATCATGCTTTCAAGTTTCATGGGCTACAGACTACAGTTCATTCATCGTTGGAGATGGAGTTTATTTTTGCGTAATCAGATGTGAAGTTGTATGAATTGCAGTGAAGCTACTGTAGAATAAATAGAAGGTGGGTTCAAATCTTGGAATCTTTTGTTTGAATTTTCAACAAAATACTAGCAATGTGATACCAACTTGATTTCGTTCTAAGAATTTAAAATGCTTAGTAGTTATTTTAACTTGTGATTCGAATCTTTATCTGCAAAATTCGCCATTTGATATACTTTGTTGGTTTTGTTCATCTTATACATACCTCCCTTTCATGTGAATAGTCATGAGAAGTACGTTCGTATTATGAAAGATTTTGAAGCCTATATTTTTTAAGGGAGATTTGAATATTTTTCGTAAGTGCGTAAGGGACCCACTAGCCTAGAGGTCATGCTAATTGGGGAAAATTAAATATGTATCCCGTAGAACTATGGGGACTCCCCCCACAAAAAGTATATAAGTGATGGTCCAATCAGAACTATCGCTAAATAAGAAATGTATAGAGTCCCTTTCATCTATGGTCCAATCAGAACTATTGCTAGATAAGAACCGTGCACTTTGTCATGTCATTAAAATCTGACTATTATGATGATTTGATCAACTCATTTTGTAAGCTCCAGGATAGAGATTATTATGTAGTATAAGAAAAGAAAAATCTGTTTGATTCAATAAACATTGCCTTGTTATTTCTTACCTTTCATTTTTCTAATTGGCTGGAAAATAATGCTTTTAAGAATACCACTTACAACAAAAGTATATCAAATGAGAAAATAATGGCGTAGCAACTATTAGTCCCTATTAAAATACATATAGTTTTTTTTTCCCCACCTTACTCAACGAACTGAGAATATATGTGAAGCATCATGTACTGGTTCGAGATAGGTTTTAATTTTCTATGAATAGATGGACTGCCAATGAATATCTCCTGTTTGGTGAAGTCTATAAGCTAAGTTTGTTTTTGTGGTGTTCGTCAGCTTTCGATCAGAATTGGGTACTTAAACAACTTGGGTACCACAAAGGTTCGTTTATTCATTTGGAAAGTTGTTCGGAATTGGGTTTCTTGTAAATCGAATTTGTATCGAAGAAAATGTGCCCAAGTTCCGCTTTGCCCCATCTGTGAAACGGAGAGCGAATCCATTGAGCACATCCTCTTTCGATGTCCTTGGACTAAAGCAGTGTGGTTCAGCAGTGGGAAAGCTTTCTGGGTTTTTGAGAACCCTATTATTTCGGCTGATAGGTGGATGGAGGATTTACTATGTGGTACGTTGGCTAAAGTAACAACACCTGAATTAGTTGGGGCAATTTTCCAGATTTGTTGGGCAATCTGGAAGGCAAGGAACGAATGTATCTTTCAAGGTAAGCTGCCAAATCCGATAACCACCATCCAAAAGGCTGAGATGGCGAACGGGGATTACTTGCAAGCTGCGTATATGGTTGGAAAGATTGTGGTGCTCAAACAAAGGGATGATTCGAGTTGGTCCCCTCCCCCTCCTGGGGTTTTAAAAATTAATGTTGATGGAGCGTTTTCTTCCTCTAGCGGCGTTGCCGCCTTTGGTGTAATTGCCAGAGATAGTAGTGGAACTGCTCAGTTTTGGCGTTGTGGGAAAGTGAAGGTGTCTTCAGCTTGTGCGATAGAGGCCTGGGCTTTAAGGATAGCTTGCAATTCAGTAATTGATGCGGAGTATTCTCAAGTGATTTTTGAGTCTGATAGTCAAGTGGTGATTCAGAGTGTTCAAGGAAAAACTAACTGTCCATGGGAAATCCAGACTGTGGTGGAAGATATCAAGACCTGGGCTAAAGGAAAGAATTGGTCCTTCATCTGGGCTGGTAGAATGAAGAACAAGGCTGCTCATTGGTTGGCTTCTTATAGTATCAGTAGTTGTTCTTCTGTTCAGTTGGGTTGTATTCCGTCCGAGTTTGATTCTATTTTGCGTAAAGATTGTAATTCCTGATTTGGTTGCCTTTTAATCAATGTGACATGTTCAAAAAAAAAACAACTTGGGTAAGAGGAAGATGAAGCCGCATGCACGACAATAGACACAGGTTGTGAGGCTCATTTCTGAACTCCAGAAACAAAATGAGCTAAAGAGGCTGCAGAAAGAAATCGACAAAAAAAAGGATGACACAAAATCGGAGAAGCTAGGTAGTCTCGATCCTTGAAAATCTAAATGCCGAGCATGATCATAACGTACCATATATCCGTTACCCAGACGTAGAAACACTCCACATAAAAATAGGAGTAATAAGAATGTGAATCCAAAATCTTTGCCTAAAATTGTTGGGAACGTTGGGAATGTCAAAACTAGACTTATTTGGATGAGGATCTCAGACTTGAGACTTTTTGTTCATTTACCTATCAAACCTCTTGATGACAGTGCATCGTCCGGAGGAACCGACCTTACTTTTTAAGGCTTGGTCTTATACCATTAGTCTATGTTGGTTACATTGCCTATATCTTTTACTTAGACTAATGGTTTGCGTTGCTTCTGTTTTTATATTTATTGGTTTCGGTTTGTTAGTGTTATTTTTCTTTTCTTTTTTTCGTGTGATTGCTGTTCTTTTTGAAAACCAAATGAAAAAAATTGGTATCTATATATATTTGTGGGTACACGCCCCTGAAAATTCTATTTTTGTAAATAAAATCGGGTGCGCCCCTTTTGGAAAGCGCGGCGAAACGCTTACAATTCAGAGTCGTTACTCGGGTTTTGCGGAAAATCACCCAAGGAACCGAACTTGAAACGTTTGCTACGTTGTTTGATTTTGAAAAAAAGGCTTGTAGACTGGACCGTCGTCACCTTCGATATCTGAGATTCGGGAGCCAGGTTACGAGAGGGGAAGGGTTTTATGGCACCCCTCTCGCCCAATCCGGAGATCGGTCTCTACTCGGGCATTTTGTAAAACATTTGCATTCTTCTCTCATTGATCATTTCTTTAGCCAATTAAGGTGGGGGAACAGTTAAAGGGGATGAAATCTTATGACAAGTTTGCATTTTATGACAAAAAGTGATGCTTGCTTTACTGAAATGAACATAATAGATTGAGAACAAGCACATGTGAGTATTTTAAACAAACTGGAACACGCAGATCGGGAATGATGCATGCAGGAACAAGCCTCTATGCACTGGTCATGCCACTGCATACAAAGATGACCTGCGTGCGCCACACCTGTACTGGAGCGCGCCGGTAGGCTCAAACTCACAGCTCTTATCTTCAATCCTCTGGGCTCTGGAAGGGACCAGTGCACGCTCAGGGCAAACCACGCAGTTATATTACAAGTAATATATGGTTACAAACAGCAGAAATAGATCTAAGGAAACAAAAGACATGAACACCCCATAAACAGTATGGGGAAGCAAGAAAGACCGAGATCTGACTACCATGCAAGAGCCAAGCCACTGGACCTCTATCGAACTGTCGTACGCCACTATGTGTTAAACGTACGCCAGTTATGACTCTCGTCCAATGCTTTGGCTTTGCATCATCTGGGCTCTGGAATACGACCAAAAGGATTCCAGAGGCCTTTTAAAGCAAAAATGAAAGACAAACAGCTACATAGTTCTAAGTACATAAAGCTATAAACTGGTTATTAGCATGCACTAAGGTGACAAATGTGAAAACAAAGCAGAAAATAGTGATCAGTGATCCCCACGCCAGTGGTGCACGTACTGCCATAACCGGCGTACGGCTCAACGTTACTGGCGCGCGCCACTTATCACTGCACACGATCATTGAATCTTTGCCAGCTTTAGGGTCAGGATTGGTATTGATTACCAGCCTTGACCCTGCCAGCCCCCCTCAGGGATCAGAACAAAGGTGGTATACCTTTTGGATGGAGTTTGATGATGGATTTGAGCTTGAGCTTATGGTTTGAAGGTTGTATGGTGAGTGAAAAGGGTGATGTGGTGTGTGTGAGGATATCCCTTGCTTTCTCTTTCAATGGATGAAGGAAGAGAGAAGAGAACACAAGTAAAGAAGAATTTGGGCTCTTAATGAGTGTAACCCCTTGCACATAAATGCAAGGGGGTTATTTATAGAGAAGATGGGGGGGGGGGGGGGGTTGTAGTAACCAGTTGAAGGGGCTGGTTGGAGGCTGGTTTGGTTAGGAGAGGAAGTCTCCATGTATTAAATGCATGGAACTTGGCTTGAAAGGGCATGTGGGAGAGAGGAGGATAGTCCCGCACAACTGCAATCATCAGGGCACTGTTCTGCATACTGGAGTGGTCGCAAAAGTCTCATGCACGTGGTTGAATAAAGGTGATTTGACTAGATTTGACCGGTGTACGCCAGTGCTCTACCTGCGTGTGCCAGTGAAAACTAAGTCAACGGTCGATGATTGACACATGGCAGTTTACCAGCGCACGCCAGCACAGTACCAGCGTATGCAGGTAGGGTTTTGCTGACGCCATTTGGTTCTGGCTTGAAGGGTTTGAAAAGGGGTTCGAAAGGGTTTGAACGAGGTTCGGAACGCTCGAAACTCAAACGCACCAACAATCTCGGGATGTTCTCGACCTTAATCATCATTGGGGAATCAAAGACCGTAAGTAAACTAATCTGGACAGTCCAGAATAGGGTGTCTACAATATTCATATTTTCTTTTATAATAAAAATGAAAAATCAAAATTTTTTTTGTGACTTCTGGATCGACTACGCCAAATTTTGGCTTTACCGGCGGTAGTATTACCGGCATTAATTTAATGCCGTTAAAAGGCACTTTTAGCGGCATTAATAAGACCGCCGGGAATAATTACCCTAAAACGGCGGTTTTCCTAAGACTACCGTTTTTAGTGACTTTTACCGGCGGTTTTTTAAATTACCGCCGGAAAAAGTAGAATGTACAGTTGTTTTTAATACCGGCGGTTTATTACCGCCGTTTATAATAAAACCGACCCGTATAATATAAATAATATTATTTATCCTAGTTGAACCAAAATACGGGTTAGCCCAGTTGGTTGCACGCACGTGCAAAGATCCGGAGGTTCCGGGTTCGACTCACGGGGAAGGCAAAAAAATTAATCGCCCATTTCATTCCCGGCGGTAATATTTCCGGCAGTTTTTTAATGCCGTTTTTAGTATTACCGGCGGTTTATTACCGCCGTTTTTGTTTTCCCGACAATCGCTTTACCGGCGGTTTTTAGACTATTACCGGCGGTTGTTAGTATTACCGGCGGTTTTTGGACTATTTCTGGCGGTTTTCTAATGCCGCTAATGGTAAAATTTGGCGTAGTGATAGTGATTGAGTTGATTGTTAATGGGGTTTATGAATAGGGACACATTAGTTGTGTGTGTGCATTCTATTTTTCTATTCATATGGTGTGTTGTGATATTGGTTGTAGCGTGGTCTTGATTCTGTGTCTTACACTTGTTCACGATAAAAGATATTTCTGATCCTTAATTGTCATTTCTCATGAAGCTGGAGCGGGTCTTTTCTTATTCCCCAAAGATTGACCATTTTAGTAACATATATGATATTGTCTTGGGTGTTTAGTCGAAAAAAATAGTCATAAAGAAAGGAATGTGCTGAGATGTTGGTTTTTTTTATTAATGGTTTTTCTGGCTTCTCACTTAGTGACCTCTCTTGCCCCAGTAAGCAGTGAGTGTTCGCGTCAAACGGTGGATAGTTCCGAAATTATCTTGTGTGGATTAGGTTGGCTTCGAAGTCTTTTTGACTCGAGTAAGTAAGTCTGTTGGGGGTGTTCTCTACACCTAGTGCCCCTAAGGCCGTTGGTTTGGGTGTCACTAGGCCTGTCAATAGACTGGATCCAATCCGAATTCGATTCTAAAAATCCGATAATATCAATCCGGTAATCCAAATATAGATCGGATTAAGTCTATTATCAATCCGATCCGAATTTTATTTTTAAAAATCTTTTTTTAAAATGTTAAAAAAAAATTGCAAATTTTTTATTTTGAAAAAAAAAGTTTAAAATTTTGTATTTTTATTTTAAATTTTTAAAATTTTTTTTTTGAATATATTTTTTTTGCTAAATTTTTTGAAGTAAAAAAGTTTTCGGATTGGATATCCGATTTTACAGATTCGGATTCAAAACCACTATCGGATTTATGAAATTCGGATCGGATTTGAGCATTATTGAATTCGGATTTGTCAGATTCAAATTCAATCCGGTCCATTGACAGGCCTAGGTGTCAGATCTAAAGCTTGCTACAAGGGTCAATTAGAAAGCTTAAGGGATCAAGGCATTGCACACCATATATTTTGTTTTTTGGAATCTGTTGAGGGGGAGTTTGAATATGTTGGCACTGTTATGAATAATGCATGTGGATGACAATGTCAGAAAATAATGAATGAGTGATAATTGATTATGGTTGTAATAGTGTAAATAGTTATTGCTTTGTTCCCTTATAGTTTGCCTATATAAATGGCAATTGGTTTACAAGTATTGTACAGATTTTGAGAATAGACGAAAGAGAAACAGAAAGGAAAGGAAAGAAAAGAAACAGACAGAAATGTAATGAGAATATGATCAGTCTGGAAGACTGATCTCAATAGTTCTTGAAGAACTATTTCATACATATTGTGTTCAATATTTGTTTATACTTTTTGTAAAGTTTCTTTTATTATTGTCTTAATTTTATAACAGGCACCCCGTGTTTGGTTTTACTTCTTGAGGGGGAGTTTTTAAGACCACCCGTGCGTTCATGAGAAATGCCATCAAAATCCAACACAAATATGTAAACTTAGAGGGAGAGAAAACAAAGGAAGAGAGAAGAGGCAAAACCCACATCTTCTAAGAAAACCGAAATTGGAAACAGAAAACCCTAACCAATGGGCGACGTGCACTGCTCGGTCTGCAGGGGAGCGACGGAGGTGGTCTTCGACCACGCAACCTGCGATACCGTCTCTAAGTGCAGACCCGTCCGATTGCAGAATCGCTGCTGCGACCTGGACCAATCGCTCATCTCGGGCTTCAAGACCATCGCTACCATGTGCGATAAGTTGGGCTTGCTTGCAAGAATTAAGGGCCGTGCCTGTGAAATATTAAAGAAGACAGATCAATTCTATAACAAAGGAAGAAATCAAAATGCTATTTTGGTTGCTTGCCTGTCCATAGCTTGTCGGCTGGAAGACAGTCCACACACAGCCAAGGAGATCTGCTCTGTTGCCAATGGAGTGACAAGGATTGAAATCAGCCGTGCAAAAAAATATGTGCAAGAAGAATATGAGATGTGTCATTCAGTGGAGATGGGTACCATCAGTGCTTCAGATGCTATGAGGCGCTTTCGCTGCAATCACAGTGCCGGGGAAGCTTTCCAAAAATCGAAGAAGTTTAAGATAAGGAGCAGCTGCAGAATTTACGAGGTGACGCAACTTTAAGATGATTAGAAGGCCCTTAAAGGTGCTAGAGTCGGAAAGCACACAGACCAAGGCCACAAAGTCCCCAATAACTTGTTTTGTTGGTGCAGAGCGAAATCGGTGGAAAAAAAAACATTGTACTACAGTTGGAAACCAGTATAAATCCGGATTTGAACTATGGCTAATAGCTTTTGAACTTTTTCTTTTGTGCTGATGGGGAATGTTTCTACTTGAACTTCATTTATTTTGCTAATACTCATATGAGAGTATGGACTGAGTATTAGTTATGTAGTATTGCGTACCTTTTTTTATGGAGGTGGTGTCTTTATATAGACATTTTAGGAGGAGTCCCATTGGAACTGGGACGTTTAGGTCTAATCCGTTTATGATGGACTTGGATGAGCTTTGGAGTGTCCTCTTTAACTTAGGACTCTTTGATTCTTATCTAGACCAAGAGTCCTTGTGACATATGGGTTCTTCAAGATTATCCCTTGAGATCTATAGGCCTTATTCCTTCGTGTGGGATAAGACATTGGTTGTTTTGGGAATCCTTTTGACTTTACGAGTTTCCTTTGTGGAGTCCATCATAATAATTGGTTTCAGGTAGTTAGTTTGTCATTCCCATGGTGATCCAGCTCTTAGGCTGAGCTGGTTGTCATGTTTGCTGAGCTCACCCTCTGAGCAGAGCTTGATGCTTTTATGAGTTGTGCTCATGAGCTGACCTCTGTCCTTGGGATGGTTGATAGAGGCTAATTCTTATGGGTTAGATTCCACATTCTTGGGTCTCTAGCTTGAGCCCTTAGGGCTGTGCTGGGCTTCCTAGCTTGGGCTAACCTTGGGAGGTTAATTTATACCTATCAGTCACGTCTCCATCTCAATTCCTTTGTTCGGAGCTCCCGTGAACAACTCCCAACACCATCTATAGACTATCCCACACACAATTTGACTCGGTACCTTGCACTCCTATAAATTTCAGGTCATGACTCATCGCACTTCAAGGCCCTTCTTGTGTGTCTCTGCAAATGTTGCTTCTCTTGTTTACTGTCAAAGAAAACCCATACTACTTGTCCCGTAAAAACATCAGCTCCATCTGTCTGTACTCTCCACAAGCCTATATTGGTTGCCCATCATTCTACTCATGCAGCCCAAATCATAACTGCAATTCCCGATGATAGGTCTTTAGCACTATCCATCACATACGCCTCTTCCAAAGCCTTCTACCACTCTCAGTCATCTCATCCCAGGTCTTCTCCTACCATCTCGTCCATCGTCGTCCCACTCCAGGAAAAACTGCAACCCTTGATATGTCACCCTAGCAAGCACCTATGTCATTACTAGACGAGCTCTCCAGCACCCCCCAAGCCTGGATACAACGCTCAAAAGAATGTATCCTTGCTCACTAGGTCTTCTGCGGCTGATAACGACCTCCCATGGCTGTTCAGAGCTGATCACTTTGCTGTGAAAAAGCCTCCTCACAACCCAAAAAGCTTCCAAACATCTGATTACTACTCAACTAAGCAATAACATCGACTTATGAGCCTCCAAGCCAAAAACAAAGCATGGGGTTGGATCCGAAACAAAAAAACCTGTTAAGAACCGGACCTAAACCATCCTAAATTGGCATGAACCGGTCCAAAAACTCCTCTGCATCGCGAACCATCCGAAACATTTCGGCCTACACTATTTCACTGAATGGATAGCCACGTCAGTGTCGACCGACTAATGTGGCGTTGACCATCCTACATGGTAGATGACGTGGCATACTTTGGGACCCATTCTGATGATGTGGTAGCCACGTGGCGGTGACGTGTTTGCTGCGTGGTGATGACATGACGTACATGCGGCACCCTCCTAATGCTGAAGTGGTGCCAGTTGGCGCACAACGTGGTGCTAACGTGTCATCCGACGTCAGCTCTTCCTACGCCTTCTGCGCATGTGCTCGTGCATGTGATTAGATCTAATGCGATCTGCACACGCCACCATTTACCAGCGTGTGCGGTCAACTCCGGCGGTTTGCGGCGATGATCTTCACGGTTCCGAGATCTTCACGGTTCCGAGATCGTCTCGACGAGACAAAGCTAACCTTATGCTCAAAATCCTTTGCCGAATACTTCTGGTTTGACCTCAAATAGACCCGATCCGCAACCTCCTTGTGACGCCTTTGACCGGTGCGTGCACTTTGCTCCGAGCTCCTCCAGTGACGTGTTACGCAGATCCGTGCTCATTTCGACAAGATGAACATAATCCTGTGCTCAAAACTTCTGTTCGAGCACTCTTGATCCTAGCCCAAACAAACTAGTCGTTCGCTTCCGCCCGTCACCGTTCGATAATTTTGAAATAATTTTTCTAGTAGGCTTACGAAAAATCATCACGATACGATAAGCTATGAGACTTGATCCAATCTTTTAATTTCTCATTCAGATTATAGGATAAGTTACCATATTGATCCAATCTTTTAATTTTTCATTCAGATAATCATTTAATTTTTCTATAATTCTAACGAAAAATTAAAAGATTAAATCAAGTATCTAAACTTACCATATTGAGCAAAATTAATAAAGGTCACTTGAAATATTATTTTAAAATTATGAACGGGTCGAATAAACTACAGAAAGTCTATGAGTACATATATTTATATACATATACGACGTACATATGCACTTTAGACCCGTCTCGAATCCTACGGTAATGATCTGAGCCGTTCATTTTGTTTAAAATAGTTTGTTTATGGTCTCTGTAATAAATCAACTCAACTCAATATCAGTAAAGATGTTTATGAAACATCAAGTTTGCTTTAGAATTCACAGGGCTGTGTCGTTCTGATTTGTTTGGAACACGAAATGTCCATGTAGCGGCTGTCAGTTGATAATTCCCAAAACCTCCATAAAGCCCTGAGCCCTTGACCAACCAACACAAATCCAACACATATCTGTAAACGTAGAGGGAGAGAAAACAAAGGAAGAGAGAAGAGGCAAAACCCACATCTTCTAAGAAAACCGAAATTGGAAATAGAAAACCCTAACCAATTGGCGACGCGCACTGCTCGGTCTGCAGGGGAGAGACGGAGGTGGTCTTCAACCATGCAACCTGCAACACCGTCTCTGAGTGCAGACCCGTCCGATTGTAGAATTGCTGCTGCAACCCTGACCAATCGCTCATCTCGGGCTTCAAGACCATCGCTACCATGTGCGATAGGTTGGGCTTGCTTGCAAGAATTAAGGGCCATGCTTGTGAAATATTAAAGAAGACAGATCAATTCTATAACAAAGGAAAAAATCAGGATGCTATTTTGGCTGCTTGCCTGTACATAGCTTGTCGGCTGGAAGACAGTCCACACACAGCCAAGGAGATATGCTCTGTTGCCAATGGAGTGACAAGGATTGAAATCAGCCGTGCAACAAAATATGTGCAAGAAGAGTATGAGATGTGTCATTCAGTGGAGATGGGTACCATCAATGCTTCAGATGCTATGAGGCGCTTTCGCTGCAATCTCAGTGCCGGGGAAGCTTTCCAAAAATTGAAGAAGTTTGAGATAAGGAGCAGCTGCAGAATTCATGGGGTGACGCAACTTTAAGATGATTAGAAGGCCTTTAAATGTGCTGGAGTCGGAAAGCACACAGACCAAGGCCACAAAGTCCCCAATTACTTGTTTTGTTGGTGCAGAGCGAAATCGGTGGAAAAAAAAAACATTGTACTATAGTTGGAAACCAGTATAAATTCTGATTTGAACTATGGCTAATAGCTTTTGAACTCTTTCTTTTGTGCTGATTGGGAACGTTCCCACTTGAACTTCGTTTATTTTGCTAATACTCAGATGAAAGTATGGACTGAGTATTAGTTATGTAGTATTGCGTACCTTTTCCTTTTGGAGGTGGTGTCTTTATATAGGCATTTTAGGAGGAGTCCCATTGGGACTGGGACGTTTAGGTCTAATCAGTTTATGACGGACTTGGATGAGCTTTGGAGTGTTCTCTTTAGCTTAGGACTCTTTGATTCTTATCTAGACCAAGAGTCCTTGTGACATATGGGTTCTTCAAGATTATCTCTTGAGATCTGTAGGCCTTATCCCTTCGTGTGGGTTAAGACATTGGTTGTTTTGGGAATCCTTTTGACTGTATGAGTTTCCTCCGTGGAGTACTTCATAATAATTGGTTTCAGGTAGTCAGTTTGTCATTCCCATGGTGATCCAGCTCTTAGGCTGAGCTGGTTGTCATGTTTGCTGAGCTCACCCTATAAGCTGAGCTTGATGCTTTTATGAGCTGTGCTCATGAGCTGACCTATGCCCTTGGGCTGGTTGATAGAGGCTAATTCTTATGGGTTAGATTCCACATTCTTGGGCCTCTAGCTTGAGCCCTTAGGGCTGTGCTGGGCTTCCTAGCTTGGGCTAACCTTGGGAGGTTAATTTATACCTATCAGTCACGTCTCCATCTCAATTCTTTTGTTCGGCGCTCCCGTGAACAACTCCCAGCACCGTCTATAGACTATCCCACATACAATTTGATTCGGTACCTTGCACTCCTATACATCTCAGGTCATGACTCATCGCACTTCAAGGCCCTTCCTGTGTGTCTCTGCAAATGTTGCTTCTCTTGTTTACTGTCAAAGAAAACCCATACTACTTGTCCCGTAAAAACATCAGCTCCATCTGTCTGTACTCTCCACAAGCCTATATTGGTTGCCCATCATTCTACTCATGCAGCCCAAATCATAACTGCAATTCCCGATGATAGGTCTTTAGCACTATCCATCACATACGCCTCTTCCAAAGCCTTCTACCACTCTCAATCATCTTATCCTTGGTTTTCTCCTACCATCTCGTCCATCGTCGTTTCACTCCAGGAAAAACTGCAACCCTTGATATGTCACCCTAGCAAGCGCTTGTGTCATTACCAGACGAGCTCTCCAGCATCCCCAAGCCTGGATACAACGCTCAAAAGAATGTATCCTTGCTCACTATGTCTTCCGCGACTGATAACGACCTCCCATGGCCGTTCAGAGCTGATCACTTTGCTGCAAAAAAGCCTCCTCACAACCCAAAAAGTTTCCAAACGTTTGATTACTACTCAACTAAGCAATAACACCAACTTATGAGCCTCCAAGCCAAAAACAAAGCATGGGGTTGGATCCGAAACAAAAAAACCTGTCAGGAACCGGACCTAAACCATCCTAAATTGGCATGAACCAGTCCAAAAACTCCTCTGCATCGCGAACCATCCGAAACATTTCGGCCTACACTATTTTGCTGACTGGATAGCCACGTCAATGTCGACCGACTAATGTGGTGTTGACTATCCTACATGGCAGATGGTGTGGCATACTTTGGGACCCATTCTGATGATGTGGCAGCCACGTGGCGGTGACGTGTTTGCCGCGTGGTGATGACACGACGTACACGCGGCGCCCTTCTAATGCTGAAGTGGTGCCAGCTGGCGCACAACGTGGTGCTAACGTGTCATCCGACGTCAGCTCTTCCTGCGCCTTCTGCGCATGTGCTCGTGCACGCGATTAGATCTAATGAGATCTGCACACGCCACCATTTACCAGCGCGTGCGGTCAACTCCGGCGGTTTTGCGGCGATGATCTTCACGGTTCCGAGATTGTCTCGACGAGACAAAGCTAACCTTATGCTCAAAATCCTTTTCCGATTACTTCTGGTTTGACCTTAAATAGACCCGATCCACAACCTCCATGTGACGCCTTTGACTGGTGCGTGCACCTTGCTCCGAGCTCCTCCAGTGACGTGTTACACAGATCCGTGCTCGTTTCGACAAGATGAACATAATCATGTACTCAAAACTTCCGTTCGAGCACTCCTGATCCTAGCCCAAACAAACTAGTCGTTCGCTCCCGCCCGTCACCGTTCGATAATTTTGAAATAATTTTTCTAGTAGGCTATGAAAAATCATCTCAATACGATAAGCTAAGAGGCTTGATCCAATCTTTTAATTTTTCATTCAGATTATAGAAAAATTAAAAGATTGGTAACTGATCCTATAAAAGATTGGTAATTAAAAGAGGCTTGATCAACATGGTAACTGATCCTATAATCTGAATGAGAAATTAAAAGATTAAATCAAGAATCTAAACTTACCATATTGAGCTAAATTAATAAAGGTCACTTTGAAATATTATTTTAAAATTATGAACGGGTCGGATAAACTACAGAAAGTCTATGAGTACATATATTTATGTACATTTGCACTTTAGATCCGTCTCGAATCCTAAGGTAATGATCTGAGCCGTTCATTTTGTTTAAAATAGTTTGTTTATGGTCCCTGTAAAAAATCAACTCAACTCAATACCAGTAAAGATGTTTATGAAACATCAAGTTTGCTTTAGAATTCGACTGTGTCGTTCTGATTTGTTCGGAACACTAAGTGTCCATGTAGCTGCTGTCAGTTGATAATTCCCACAACCTCCCTAAAGCCTTGAGTCCCTGACCTACCAACACAAATCCAACACATAGTAAACTTGGAGGGAGAGAAAACGAAGGAAGAGAGAAGAGGCAAAACCCACTTCTTCTAAGAAAACCGAAATTGGAAACAGAAAACCCTAACCAATGGGCGACGCGCACTGCTCGGTCTGCAGGGGAGCGACGGAGGTGGTCTTCGACCACGCAACCTGCGACACCGTCTCTGAGTGCAGACCCGTCCGATTGCAGAATCGCTGCTGCGACCCTGACCAATCGCTCATCTCGGGCTTCAAGACCATCGCTACCATGTGCGATAGGTAGTATTTTGTCCGCATATGCATTCGTTTATTTTCCCAATGGTCATGCTAGGGCGTATACTAGAAGAAACCGCACTAGTGTTCCTAGATTTTCATCAATTGTTATAGTTCCCCATAGACTTACCCTGGACCGTAAGTGAAAAATCAAGCCTTATGTTTATTCTCTCTGATTTGCGCTTGTAGATGCTTCATGTAAGATTAGGCTGTCGGTATGTTTGATTTGTGTTTGTAGATGCTTCATACTATAACAATCTATTGTTAATGTTGAAAATAATTACTAAGTATTATATTGTTGCGGTCAATTACGGGAAAAATTACAGTTATGAGCAGGGGCGGACCGATATACAGCACCACTCGATTTTGTAGAATTATGTTAATAGCCTTAAAATTTTCAAATATAACCAATATATTATGATAATTTTCTAATTAATTTACTCACAGATTCCCACTTTATGTGGACATTTGTCAGACTATTTCTTGTAGTGCTTAGTTTTCACACCCCATAAGTTTTATTATAATATTATTTATGCTGGGTTTGAAGTTAATTATACAAAATGGAGTAATATTAAGGGTGATTTTGCTGCCTTTTTATTTTTAGATTCGTTTGTGAACCAATTGAATGATTTGTGGACAATGATATAATAGATGAGACAGTGGTTCATGCTAAATCTAATTGTTAAAAATTGATGCCGATGTTAACTTGAAGCAGAAACGGCGAACTTGGTATTTATTGATAGATGATGCTTGGAGATATGATGTGCACTTTGCCAGAGCATGCCTTTGATTCCCATCTCCCAAGTCTGTGTTTTCTTTTGCTTTTAGTTATCTGTTATTTTCAATTTAAAGGCTCATTAAGTAAAACAAAATGGTGAAGGTTTACTGGCTAATATACCTTCAAGGAATCACTTGGTGCTTGGGTCTCGATCTTAATCTTTGGTCTCATTTGTCAAACATTGGTTAAGTTCCATATAATGCCGGCATTCACACAAAAACATCAAAGAAATGCTAGAGATAACATGTAGTAATTGTATACAGTAGATTAATTGAAAAGATATGGATTTTATAAGTCAAGACCTGAAAGAAATTATTTTGTTGGAAAGGATTGATAATTTTGTTGAAGTTACATCACTTAAAATCAATCATATGGGTATGTATAACTCGGAGAAGCTTTGCTCTTAGGAATCAGTCTCCACAAAAAAAGCGAGGTAAGGTAAACAACCTAGTTCCTCTCGCAAACTTGTTGAAACAGAAGACTTGTGCCCTATGCATGAGAAGACTTGAGTTGTTAGTGCCTGCATTACCCTTTTAGACAACATAAAGATGTTTTAGATGTTATATTTCAGCTTGTTAATTTTGTTGCTTTTTTGGTTCCAACTTTTGTTTTGAGCTATATAGAGTGCATCTTAAAGAAACTCTCTGATTCTAGCACTACCACGGTACCACCTATTCATTTTTCTTACAAGTGTTACATTTCTCTTCATTCTTCCCTCTCTGGCACACTCAACCTCTTTGATTCTCATTCTGATATATGATATGTGCGAGTATGAAGCTAATTCTGCTTGTATCCTTTCAGGTTGGGCTTGCTTGCAAGAGTTAAGGTATGCTACTTGTTGTCCATTAATACATATCTCTATTTGGCAATTAAGAACTTGGGTGTGCACATGTGAGCAATTGCATTTGCAGATATTTATACTTCATTTAAGGCACTACCTTCTTACCTCTGCAAGGATTCTGAAGTTGTGCAACTTTAGAAACACTAATATATGTTGTCTTGTCTTACCAGACTAATTTGCTACGGTTTTACATAGATTAGCTTCCTTAGTTTTCCTTTAGACCTAGGAAGTTCAGAAACAGAAATAAGAGAGAAACTTTATGCCACATTGTATGAAATAGAGACCTGACTCTGCAGGTTTTGGGTGCACGAATATTTGCCCACAGTTTAGAGTCCTCTTGAGTCATTACTTTTTTCTTTAAGAAGAAGAAGATGGGAGCTGCTGGTGCTTAATATTGGTTGGTAGATAAACTGATAAATTATTCTGGTTATCTAAATCTAAAACAACTTAGTTGGTTGATGAACTTCTTGAATGCGACACTGTAAAGTAGTAATTGGATTGAGATGGAATTGCTTACTCTCAATAGTTTTCAGTTGTGATTGTGATGTGCTGAAAATGGTCCAACAAGATGTTTCATTTCTGATTGATAAACTAGTATTTGAATTTACCTTTTATGAATCACATGCATTGCTTTGCGGGTTTTTCATTTCGAAGAATTGAGTTGAGTTGTATGATTAATTTACAAAGACGGAGAGGGATGTGATTTACAACTTCAGGTTTCTTAGTTTGGAAAACTTGTGTTTTCTATCAGTATATCTGCTAATTACGGAATCCTAGTTACTGGAGGACTGAAAAAATGGATACTTCATTGTTTTCATAATAGTGCTCTGTGATCTTTCCTGAAGGGCCGTGCCTGTGAAATATTAAAGAAGACAGATCAACTCTATAACAAAGGAAGAAATCAGGATGCTATTTTGGCTGCTTGCCTGTACATAGCTTGTCGGCTGGAAGACTGTCCACACACAGCCAAGGGTACGTCCTTGATTTTTCTGACATATATAGATGCTTCCTGATTTATCCCTTTTTTCGAATGAGCTTTGCTTGATCCTATGATTTTTATCCAGATATCTGCTCTGTTGCCAACGGAGTGACAAGGATTGAAATCAGCCGTGCAACAAAATATGTGCAAGAAGAGTATGAGATGTGTCATTCAGTGGAGATGGGTACCATCAATGCTTCAGATGCTATGGTGAGGGTTGAAATGAGAAGTCAAAAGTTTACATGGAGTCTGTATACCCATAATTAAGCCACTGAAAGCCAGAGAATATAAGCTGAATGAGTATAGATTCAACCTTGATGTATGGTCCCAAACTGAATTTAGTCCATGCACTTTGGTTTCTGGTACATTTCAGTGGTTACTTATGGGCGTGAAGAACAAGTGTTTGATTCATGGCTCTTACTGGCATAGTTTACCTTATTATCCATCATACCTAACTGTATTTCTGCCACTTGACACTAATAAATGTTCATAAAATCTTTAGAGGCGCTTTCGCTGCAATCTCGGTGCCGGGGAAGCTTTCCAAAAATCGAAGAAGTTTGAGATAAGGTAGTTCTGGGTCTCTTATGCCATCTTTTTTCTTTTCTTTTTTTGATAAGCACTTCATTTTTTAGGGGCATTCCCCTGCCACACCACAAATAAACAGGCTAGGCTATACATCGTATCCTACTTCGGCATCAAAGGAACATAAAATGACAGCAGCAAAGCAACCGGAAAAAAAATAAAGCAAAACAGACAGCCTTAGGACATCACGTTCACAGATAAACCCCAATTGACTCATAGATCCTTATATAGACCCTTATTCAATTGAGATGATTGAATCCTCCTTTTAGAGCTCAGAAAATCTCGGATTCAGTCCATATTTTTAAGAGTTATTTGTTCCCAAGAGCTAGCCCTTTGTTGGAACACCCTTTGAGTTCGTTCCATCCAAATGGTGTAAGCAGTGGCAGTCAGGGAGCCTCTTAGAATCGGACTTTTATAGTTCAGGAAGCATCAGGTGGAATAACCATATTCCAAAGGGTGTAAACTCTATGCTTGATGAAAGGCTGTCCAAAACATCTGAGACTCGAGACCTTCCCTACACTCCAGGAAGCATCAGGTGGGATATTCATATTACAAATGCATTGATCCTTGAGATGTAAGAAAACACCCATCCAACCCACAAAGTATCAGCCTTATTGCTTATACCCACAGGTGTCTCATAATTGCTGCTCTATTCATTCCTTGATTCTTCTAAATCCAAGCCCACCCTCCATCTTAGGACTGCAAACTTGTGCCCATTTTACTTTTGCTGCAGAGTGATTCATTTCATACTGAGATTTTTGTTAAGACTTCATTTTTAATAGACTCGAGAGACATACTGATTCCAAATGCCGCCTCATCTTTGAGCTGAGGGCTTCTTTATTAATTATACACAATAGTTGTGGGGTTACTGATCAGTGGCAGAGATTTAAAATATGCCAACATGATGGAGTTACTTTTGAATGGGTAGAAGACGGTATAGTTTGCTTACATTATATTGGGTTTTCTGGTGCTATTTTTAATTTAAGAGTTTGGATGGTTTTATTGGGAGTCAGAGGCCTGAAAGGCCGTTTTGATTTTGCGAAATGAAAAGAATCATTTTGGTATAGGCTGCTCTTCCATTGGTCCAAATATCTCAATCCTAATTCAAAAAGGACGGTCATGTAAAACATAAGCCCAGAACTCCTACCACTAAAAAAAAGTGACATCACTGAAATACCCCTGCTAAGTATAATTAACTACCACCACATCCGACCAGTGGCAGCCGAAGAACTTTCCCAGCGACTTTTTCTGGCCAACTTTCCGATGCCATTTTCTGACCAACTTATCACTGAAATACCCCTGCTAAGTATAATTAACTACCACCACATACGGCCAGCGACGGCCGAAGAACTTTCCCAGCGACTTTTTCTGGCCAACTTTCCGATGCCATTTTCTGACCAACTTTCCGGAAGAATTTTCGGGGACTTTTTCCACAGATAACATTTATTGTTCATAGGATAACATTCACAAATTAATTTTACTTTTACAGATACTATTCACTTTCACAAATAACATTCACTTCCACAAATGACTTTCACAGACAACATTCACGTTCGCAAATCGGATTTTAAGCGTTGGTGCTTATTGTTATGGGGTTAAGCTACTGCGAAATGCCAACCCAAACCTTAAGCCACAAAACCCAACACCCTCAAGACACTAAAAACAAAAAGACATGGATGAACCCTAGGAGGGCTAGGTTCCGTTAAAAATCTCGAAACCGGGTGTTGAGTATTTAAAAGAAATACACTAAAAACCCAAAAAGACATGGATGAATCCTAGGGGGCCTAAATTCAAATTCATATGCTCCCTCCGTGCCTTTTTAAGTGTCCTGTCTCATATAACTCCAACTTATTAAGGAGACATCATCATTACACATTTCACAATAACTTTTATCTCCACTTTCCCTACTTACCTTCTATAGTGACATCATCATTACATTTTTACTTACTAACTTTTCAAAATGGAATATACTTTTAGGGACAAAATGAAAAATGCATCAACTTTTATTCACTAACTTTACAAAATGGACACTCATTAAGGGACAACCCAAAATGGAATACTAGACTAAAAAAAAGGGACGGAGGGAGTAATATTCAGATTCAAAGATAACATTCACATTCACACAATACACAAACCATTCAGGCATTTCATCAAACAAATGGTGGGCATTGTGGACTAAAAACTGCTTGGATGAAGCCATTTCCGGTCTTTTTTTTTTGCTTATTTCTCGCGGGTACCTTTAAAATCATGTTCTGAACACATTAAGCGGCTCGGCTCATCGAAATTTGGTCGGGAAAGGGGAGAAAATGGGACGTCCGCAGCTTAATACGGTAAGGGCACATTGAGCGGCTCGGATCATCAAAATTCGATCGAGAACTTTGGGGGTTTTTTTAGAGGTTTTTTAGGGGTCTCCGGAATCGCCCCGAGATTTTATATATATATCTCCATTATAAAACACAATGGTGTGGGGACAAGTTGTTAGAATGGCTAGGATTTATTTTATCGAATGGCTCATATGTGCTTTCCGACTCTCTTAAGAAAGCACTCATACTCTTACGAATAAATTACAAAAACGCCATCAATTTGTTTTTTTCCCCTACCAATCAGTTTTTGTTTTGTTGATAAAAAAAAAAACCCCAGTAGTCATCCCCCCCCCCCCCTCAAAGCCTCTCCTCTGATTGTCCGGCCACAAACAGTCATCGCCCTTGCTGGTGAGCCACTCGGAACCCGGAATCCACTATCCTCGATAACATACTTTCTCGCTCTTTCTCTGATACGTAGTAGTACTTCTTTGGTTTTGGTTATCCTTTTCTTTATTTTCCTTTTATCTTTTCTAAAAAAATTTTAGCTACCTCAAAATTGAAATAATGTTTTGAGCCACTATCAAGATTCAAATGGTAATTTCAATTCCAATTGGGGTGAGTAGTGTCGTAGGCACGGGCTGAGGTGGGTATTGTCGTAGGCACGGGCAAACACTAGTATATATATAGGGGTGGTTCTGCAGACAACCAATTAAACACCTAAAAAAACACCCCAAATCTCAATCTTATAGTTCCCGATCAAATTTTTATGATTCGAACCATTCAATGTGTCCAGAATGTGATTTTAAGGGTGCCCGTGAGAAATTAGCAAAAAATATGACCGGAAAGTGCTTGTTTTGAGTAGTTTTTAATTGAACCGTTTATCAAATCTAAGCTAAAAACTGCCCAGATCAAGCCATACCCAGTCAAAAAATTGCATTAGATGATCTGAGCCGATTGAATTTCGATGATCCGAGCCGCTCAATGTGATCAGAACGTGATTTTAAGGTTACCCACGAGAAATCGGCAAAAAAAAATAATCGCGAAGGGCTTGATTTGAGCAGTTTTTATTTGAACCGTTCAATAACAAACTGTTGATCCCGGTAATTTTTTTTTGCCGATTTCTTGCGGATACACTTAAAATCACGTTTTGAACGCATTGAGCGGCTCTCTCTCTCTCTATATATATTTATATATATCTTATACATGCTCCATATATACAGTTTACTTGGAGGCAGTGGGTGAGAGCTGAACATTGAGAATCTTCTTAGTAATTGGGTTAGGAACATGTGGGTTACAGGGTAGAATTTGAGAGAGGAGAATTTATCAGAGTATCAAGATCTATTTTGTGTAGTAATGGGAACAAAAACTAGATTGATAATGATTGTTCAATGTGTTTTTTTTTTTTCAAGGAATCCATGACAATTACTCCTACCAACCAAACATCGGAAAATAAAAATAGAAACTTTTCTTTTTCCCAAAAAGATTTTACATAAAAAATATTTTACATCGGAAAATATCTTACGTCAAAACAAATGGAGCCTCAAAGTTCAATCCAAATGGGTTGACAGGAAATTGTGGATTTGTGTAAGTGCAACTGCAGTTTTGATATTTAGGGCTTTTGAAATTTTTTATTGTGTAAGAGAACTGGGTACACCAAAGCCCCTTAGATTATTTTACCCACCTAATCGTCCTTCTAGCCACGTAATCCTGCCTATCCTGCCTAGCAGCTGATTTATTGGTCCAATGCCTAGACAAATGCCAAGGTCCCTAGGCACAGCGATAGGGTACCGCCTAGGTCGACTTTTAGAACACTGTTGAAAGCCTTGATTTGAGACTCTTTTCCTTCCAAAAAAAAAAATTTGAGCTTCTGATTTTTTATTTTTTTTAGAATTAATTTTTACCCTCCCCTTTTTATCATCTGCACTCCCATTTTTTGTCTTTATTTATTTAATTTACTATATTTGCCTTACATGAATTCATTTTTGAACACATGTCAGGCAATAGTGTAAATTTGCATACATAAAAGACAAAAGAGGGAGTGCAAATGATTAAAAGAGGAGTGCGAAAATCACTTCTTTTTTTTTTTTTTTCTGACAAATTCACAGGGGAAACAGAATCTCTGAATATATGTAAATTGAAACAGAAAATCCCCATTAGGCTAAGTTGCTTTTTATTCTACTGGTCAAATATGCATTTGTCAATTGCAATGGACTGCTTTAACTTTTTTATGATTTGTTGATTGCAGGAGCAGCTGCAGAATTTACGGGGTGACGCAGCTTTAAGATGATTAGAAGGCCCTTAAAGGTTACTGTTCGAGTCTTGACTGAAAGTTTGATGATTAGAAGGCCCTTAAAGGTTAGTGTTCGAGTCTTGACTGAAAGTTTGAAACTAGTAATTCTAATTTTGCTATCAGCACTTACACTCCCACCGATTCACGCACTTACCTACGTAGAAAGTTGGTGGGTCCCACTCCACTTCTCCCAGCACAAACGCAATTCCCAAATTCAAAAATTCCGGAAATCTTGAATCGGTGACATACTCTCTCTTTCAAAACACCACCCACCCAATCCACAATCTCCTCTCTTCTCTCTCCATCTCTCTCGACGCACCACTGCCAACGGCTACCCCAAAAATGCCCCCACCACCATCTCTTCTCTCTCACAGGTATCCCTCTCCACTAATCTACATTTGATTCTTTCACTAATGTGCACACACACAGAAAATAGGTTTTTTTTTCAGTTTTCAAAAAATTAGGGGTTTTAATTAGGGTTTTTGATTCTGATGGTAGTAGTTGTAGAGGTTATTGTTTCTTTTGGCTGTCGATATGGCTGTCGATATGTTGATCTATCCTTCTGTCTATTGCTGGGGTTTCTCTCATGTTAGTTTGAACTTCTTGCAAGTATCAGTTTACTGTGGTAATGGATCTTTAATTACGTTGCAAATTGATCTTGTTAATTAAATTTTTCTTGGTTTCGGTACAATGGTTTGATGCTGGAGACATGTGGGTTGGAAAAAATTGCTAGCGAGTTTGATATTAGTCATCACACCTTCTCACTCTACTGGTCTACCCAGTTGCAATCTCTGGATTTTTACTGTCATCTTAACGAGTTAACCCTCTCTGTATTCTGGTTTGGATCTTCGGCTCTCAAATTTAGCCAATTTTGTGCATGCTGCGTTTACCGATGATGTATTTGAACCCTTGGGTTGCTGCATTCTTCACTGGAAAGTTAGCAGGTTGCTGGCTGTATTTTGTTTTGTGGAACACTAAAAGCTTGCTGGGATATCAATTATCCCCTGCCAATGTGAATTGCAATACGTAGCTCAAAACGAATCTGCAACTGGTCTCTGTCATTTGCTCCATTCATTTCAATTATTTACTTGATAGATTTTTTTGACAACTGCATGTTAATGGCTCAAACCACCTTTACATGAGAATTTGATGCAATGCAAAGTTAAGTTGGTGCTTGCATTTTAAGTTGTTTCTTGCATTTTATAATCCAACACTTGGAATTTGATCCTTGCATGTTATAATCCGTGTCTATCCTTGCTTTATTGGGTCTGATAGTCTTCATATTCTAATGGTTATGATGATTCTTAATCTGAAAAATGATTTTGTTCCTCACAAGTGTATTCAAGTTTGATATAATTTGACTAATGGTGGATAAATGTTAAATGCTACTGATCTTTCAATTGGGGCAGATTTCTGTTTTTGATTTTCTATAACCAGGTTTCTGCGTAAATGTATGGTGTAGTAATGCAGTTTTTTGGTGCTTCCATTCCCACTCCCATGTCCTTGTTTAATCTAGTTTGAAGATGTTTGGATCCAATGCTTCCATTTCTATGCGTGGTGCTGGTTTTTTGATGATACTAGTTCAAATGTGTTGGTTCTTTTGCTGATCTTATTTGCAAGTGTTGGACTTGGAAAGCTCACAAGCTTAACTTATTTGCAGGTGCTGGAGTCGGAAAGCACACAGACCAAGGCCACAAAGTCCCCAAGAACTTGTTTTGTTGGTGCATAGCGAAATCGGCTTATTTGCAGGTGCTGGAGTCGGAAAGCACACAGACCAAGGCCACAAAGTCCCCAAGAACTTGTTTTGTTGGTGCATAGCGAAATCGGTGGGAAAAAAAACATTGTACTACACTAGGAAACCAGTATAAATCCGGATTTGAACTATGTAACTAGGCTAATAGCTTTTGAACTCTTTCTTTTGTGCTGATGGGGAATGTTCCCACTTGAACTTCGTTTATTTTGCTAATAAATGGGTGTTGTGCCCTTTTGAGCTTGTAAATTATTTTGTTGTGTAGTATGAAAATGGAAATAATAAACTATGGGCACCGGCGTGACTGTCGCCATTGCCCCTCCGATGCCTAAGTCAACCGATTTACTTCAGATGAGAGTATGGACCGAGTTTTAGTTATGTAGTATTGCGTACCTTTTTCTTATGGATGTGGTGTCTTTATATAGGCATTTTAGGAGGAGTCCCATTGGGATTGGGACTGGGACCTTTAGGTCTAATCCGTTTATGACGGACTTGGATGAGCTTTGGAGTGTCCTCTTTAGCTTAGGTCTCTTTGATTCTTTTCTAGACCAAGAGTCCTTGTGACATATGGGTTTTTCAAGATTATCCCTTGGGATTTGTAGGCCTTGTCCCTTCGTGTGAGATAAGACATTGGTTGTTTTGGAAATCCTTTTGATTGTATGAGTTTCCTCCGTAGAGTACTTCATAATAATTGGTTTCAGGTAGTTAGTTTGTCATTACCTTGGTGATCCAGCTCTTAGACTGAGCTGGTTGTCATGTTTGTTGAGCTCACCCTCTGAGCTGAGCTTGATGCTTTTATGAGCTGTGCTCATGAGCTGACCTCTGCCCTTGGGCTGGTTGATAGAGGCTAATTCTTATGGATTAGATTCCACATTCTTGGGCCTCTAGCTTGAGCCCTTAGGGCTGTGCTGGGTCTTCTTAGCTTGGGCTAACCTTGGGAGGTTAATTTATACCTATCAGTCAAGTATCCATCTCAATTCCTTTGTTTGGAGCTCCCGTGAACAACTCCCAGCACCGTCTATAGACTATCCCACATACAATTTGATTCGGTACCTTGCACTCCTATAAATTTCAGGTCATGACTCATCGCACTTCAAGGCCCTTCCTGTGTGTCTCTGCAAATGTTGCTTCTCTTGTTTACTGTCAAAGAAAACCCATACTACTTGTCCCGTAAAAACATCAGCTCCATCTGTCTGTACTCTCCACAAGCCTATATTGGTTGCCCATCATTCTACTCATGTAGCCCAAATCATAATTGCAATTCCCGATGATAGGTCTTTAGCACTATCCATCACATACGCCTCTTCCAGAGCCTTCTACCACTCTTAGTCATCTCATCCCAGGTCTTCTCCTACCATCTCGTCCATCGTCACTCCACTCCAGGAAAAACTGCAACCCTTGATATGTCACCCTAGCAAGCGCCTGTGTCATTACCAGACGAGCTCTCCAGCACCCCCAAGCCTGGATACAACACTCAAAAGAATGTATCCTTGCTCACTAGGTCTTCCACGACTGATAACAACCTCCTATGGCCGTTCAGAGCTGATCACTTTGCTACGAAAAAGCCTCCTCACAACCCAAAAAGCTTCCAAACGTCTGATTACTACTCAACTAAGCAATAACACCAACTTATGAGCCTCCAAGCCAAAAACAAAGCATGAGGTTGGATCTGAAACAAAAAACCTGTCAGGAACCGGACCTAAACCATCCTAAATTGGCATGAACTAGTCCAAAAACTCCTTTGCATCGCGAACCATCCGAAACATTTCGGCCTACACTATTTCGCTGACTGTATAGCCACGTTAGTGTCGACCGACTAATGTGGTGTTGACTATCCTACATGGCAGATGGCGTGGCATACTTTGGGACCCATTCTGATGATGAAGCAGCCACGTGGTGATGACATGACGTACACGTGGCGCCCTCCTAATGCTGAAGTGGTGCCAGCTGGCACACAACGTGGTGCTAACATGTCATCCGACGTCAGCTCTTCCAGCGCCTTCTGCGCATGTGCTCGTGCACGCGATTAGATCTAATGCGATCTGCACACGCCACCATTTACCAGTGCGTGCGGTCAACTCTGGCGGTTTGCGGCGATGATCTTCACGGTTCCGAGATCGTCTCGACGAGACAAAGCTAACCTTATGCTCAAAATCCTTTTCCGAATACTTCTGGTTTGACCTCAAATAGACCCGATCCACAGCCTCCAGGTGACGCCTTTGACCGGTGCGTGCACCTTGCTCTGAGCTCCTCCAGTGACGTGTTACACAGATCCGTGCTCGTTTCGACAAGATGAACATAATCCTGTGCTCAAAACTTCCGTTCGAGCACTCATGATCCTAGCCCAAACAAACTAGTCGTTCGCTTCCGCCCGTCACCGTTCGATAATTTTGAAATAATTTTTCTAGTAGGCTTACGAAAAATCATCTCAATACGATAAGCTAAGAGGCTTGATCCAATCTTTTAATTTTTCATTCAGATTAAAGGATCAGTTTCCATGTTGATCCAATCTTTTAATTTTTCTATAATCTGAATGAAAAATTTAAAGATTAAATCAAGAATCTAAACTTACCATATTGAGCTAAATTAATAAAGGTCACTTGAAATATTATTTTAAAATTATGAACAGGTCGGATAAACTACAGAAAGTCTATGAGTACATATATTTATGTACATTTGCACTTTAGATCCGTCTTGAATCCTAAGGTAATGATCTGAGCCGTTCATTTTGTTTAAAATAGTTTGTTTATGGTCCCTGTAAAAAATCAACTCAACTCAATACCAGTAAAGATGTTTATGAAACATCAAGTTTGCTTTAGAATTCGACTGTGTCGTTCTGATTTGTTCGGAACACTAAGTGTCCATGTAGCTGCTGTCAGTTGATAATTCCCACAACCTCCCTAAAGCCTTGAGTCCCTGACCTACCAACACAAATCCAACACATAGTAAACTTGGAGGGAGAGAAAACGAAGGAAGAGAGAAGAGGCAAAACCCACATCTTCTAAGAAAACCGAAATTGGAAACAGAAAACCCTAACCAATGGGCGACGCGCACTGCTCGGTCTGCAGGGGAGCGACGGAGGTGGTCTTCGACCACGCAACCTGCGACACCGTCTCTGAGTGCAGACCCGTCCGATTGCAGAATCGCTGCTGCGACCCTGACCAATCGCTCATCTCGGGCTTCAAGACCATCGCTACCATGTGCGATAGGTTGGGCTTGCTTGCAAGAATTAAGGGCCGTGCCTGTGAAATATTAAAGAAGACAGATCAATTCTATAACAAAGGAAGAAATCAGGATGCTATTTTGGCTGCTTGCCTGTACATAGCTTGTCGGCTGGAAGACAGTCCACACACAGCCAAGGAGATCTGCTCTGTTGCCAACGGAGTGACAAGGATAGAAATCAGCCGTGCAACAAAATATGTGCAAGAAGAGTATGAGATGTGTCATTCAGTGGAGATGGGTACCATCAATGCTTCAGATGCTATGAGGCGCTTTCGCTGCAATCTCGGTGCCGGGGAAGCTTTCCAAATATCGAAGAAGTTTGAGATAAGGAGCAGCTGCAGAATTTACGGGGTGACGCAACTTTAAGATGATTAGAAGGCCCTTAAAGGTGCTGGAGTCGGAAAGCACACAGACCAAGGCCACAAAGTCCCCAATAACTTGTTTTGTTGGTGCATAGCGAAATCGGTGGAAAAAAAAACATTGTACTACACTTGGAAACCAGTATAAATCCGGATTTGAACTATGGCTAATAGCTTTTGAACTCTTTCTTCTGTGCTGATGGGGAATGTTCCCACTTGAACTTCGTTTATTTTGCTAATACTAGTGTCACCATTCCTGCGTTGCACGAATTGCGTGCTCATTATAATGTGTCGACTTTGAATTTTTGCTATGTGTTCTAATTTTGTTTAATTTGTCATTAGAAATTTATTAATGGTACAAGAAAGCTATGCTGAAGGGCAAAACTCAGCTCCGAAGCCTAAACCAAAGAACTCTCGATTCCAATCACCCTAATAAAAAGCAAAGATTAAGGTCTTAGACTTCTATCTTGCGAATACAAGACTTGTTAGATGTTATATTTCAGCTTGTTAATTTTGTTGCTTTTTTGGTTCCAACTTTTGTTTTGAGCTATATAGAGTGCATCTTAAAGAAACTCTCTGATTCTAGCACTACCACGGTACCACCTATTCATTTTTCTTACAAGTGTTACATTTCTCTTCATTCTTCCCTCTCTGGCACACTCAACCTCTTTGATTCTCATTCTGATATATGATATGTGCGAGTATGAAGCTAATTCTGCTTGTATCCTTTCAGGTTGGGCTTGCTTGCAAGAGTTAAGGTATGCTACTTGTTGTCCATTAATACATATCTCTATTTGGCAATTAAGAACTTGGGTGTGCACATGTGAGCAATTGCATTTGCAGATATTTATACTTCATTTAAGGCACTACCTTCTTACCTCTGCAAGGATTCTGAAGTTGTGCAACTTTAGAAACACTAATATATGTTGTCTTGTCTTACCAGACTAATTTGCTACGGTTTTACATAGATTAGCTTCCTTAGTTTTCCTTTAGACCTAGGAAGTTCGGAAACAGAAATGAGAGAGAAACTTTATGCCACATTGTATGAAATAGAGACCTGACTCTGCAGGTTTTGGGTGCACGAATATTTGCCCACAGTTTAGAGTCCTCTTGAGTCATTACTTTTTTCTTTAAGAAGAAGAAGATGGGAGCTGCTGGTGCTTAATATTGGTTGGTAGATAAACTGATAAATTATTCTGGTTATCTAAATCTAAAACAACTTAGTTGGTGGATGAACTTCTTGAATGCGACACTGTAAAGTAGTAATTGGATTGAGATGGAATTGCTAACTCTCGATAGTTTTCAGTTGTGATTGTGATGTGCTGAAAATGGTCCAACAAGATGTTTCATTTCTGATTGATAAACTAGTATTTGAATTTACCTTTTACGAATCACATGCATTGCTTTGTGGGTTTTTCATTTCGAAGAATTGAGTTGAGTTGTATGATTAATTTACAAAGACGGAGAGGGATGTGATTTACAACTTCAGGTTTCTTAGTTTGGAAAACTTGTGTTTTCTATCAGTATATCTGCTAATTACGGAATCCTAGTTACTGGAGGACTGAAAAAATGGATACTTCATTGTTTTCATAATAGTGCTCTGTGATCTTTCCTGAAGGGCCGTGCCTGTGAAATATTAAAGAAGACAGATCAACTCTATAACAAAGGAAGAAATCAGGATGCTATTTTGGCTGCTTGCCTGTACATAGCTTGTCGGCTGGAAGACTGTCCACACACAGCCAAGGGTACGTCCTTGATTTTTCTGACATATATAGATGCTTCCTGATTTATCCCTTTTTTCGAATGAGCTTTGCTTGATCCTATGATTTTTATCCAGATATCTGCTCTGTTGCCAATAGAGTGACAAGGATTGAAATCAGCCGTGCAACAAAATATGTGCAAGAAGAGTATGAGATGTGTCATTCAGTGGAGATGGGTACCATCAATGCTTCAGATGCTATGGTGAGGGTTGAAATGAGAAGTCAAAAGTTTACATGGCGTCTGTATACCCATAATTAAGCCACTGAAAGCCAGAGAATATAAACTGAATGAGTATAGATTCAACCTTGATGTATGGTCCCAAACTGAATTTAGTCCATGCACTTTGGTTTCTGGTACATTTCAGTGGTTACTTATGGGCGTGAAGAACAAGTGTTTGATTCATGGCTCTTACTGGCATAGTTTACCTTATTATCCATTATACCTTACTGTATTTCTGCCACTTGACACTAATAAATGTTCATAAAATCTTTAGAGGCGCTTTTGCTGCAATCTCGGTGCTGGGGAAGCTTTCCAAAAATCGAAGAAGTTTGAGATAAGGTAGTTCTGGGTCTCTTATGTCATCTTTTTTCTTTTCTTTTTTTGATAAGCACTTCATTTTTTAGGGGCATTCCCCTGCCACACCACAAAGAAACAGGCTAGGCTATACATCGTATCCTACTTCGGCATCAAAGGAACATAAAATGACAGCAGCAAAGCAACCGGAAAAAAAATAAAGCAAAACAGACAGCCTTAGGACATCACGTTCACAGATAAACCCCAATTGACTCATAGATCCTTATATAGACCCTTATTCAATTGAGATGATTGAATCCTCCTTTTAGAGCTCAGAAAATCTCGGATTCAGTCCATATTTTTAAGAGTTATTTGTTCCCAAGAGCTAGCCCTTTGTTGGAACACCCTTTGAGTTCGTTCCATCCAAATGGTGTAAGCAGTGGCAGTCAGGGAGCCTCTTAGAATCGGACTTTTACAGTTCAGGAAGCATCAGGTGGAATAACCATATTCCAAAGGGTGTAAACTCTATGCTTGATGAAAGGCTGTCCAAAACATCTGAGACTCGAGACCTTCCCTACACTCCAGGAAGCATCAGGTGGGATATTCATATTACAAATGCATTGATCCTTGAGATGTAAGAAAACACCCATCCAACCCCCAAAGTATCAGCCTTATTGCTTATACCCACAGGTGTCTCATAATTGCTGCTCTATTCATTCCTTGATTCTTCTAAATCCAAGCCCACCCTCCATCTTAGGACTGCAAACTTGTGCCCATTTTACTTTTGCTGCAGAGTGATTCATTTCATACTGAGATTTTTGTTAAGACTTCATTTTTAATAGACTCGAGAGACATACTGATTCCAAATGCCGCCTCATCTTTGAGCTGAGGGCTTCTTTATTAATTATACACAATAGTTGTGGGGTTACTGATCAGTGGCAGAGATTTAAAATATGCCAACATGATGGAGTTACTTTTGAATGGGTAGAAGACGGTATAGTTTGCTTACATTATATTGGGTTTTCTGGTGCTATTTTTAATTTAAGAGTTTGGATGGTTTTATTGGGAGTCAGAGGCCTGAAAGGCCGTTTTGATTTTGCGAAATGAAAAGAATCATTTTGGTATAGGCTGCTCTTCCATAGGTCCAAATATCTCAATCCTAATTCAAAAAGGACGGTCATGTAAAACCTAAGCCCAGAATTCCTACCACTAAAAAAAAGTGACATCACTGAAATACCCCTGCTAAGTATAATTAACTACCACCACATCCGGCCAGCGACAGCCGAAGAACTTTCCCAGCGACTTTTTCTGGCCAACTTTCCGATGCCATTTTCTGACCAACTTTCCGGAAGAAATTTTGGGGACTTTTTCCACAGATAACATTTATTGTTCATAGGATAACATTCACAAATTAATTTTACTTTTACAGATACTATTCACTTTCACAAATAACATTCACTTCCACAAATGACTTTCACAGACAACATTCACGTTCGCAAATCGGATTTTAAGCGTTGGTGCTTATTGTTATGGGGTTAAGCTACTGCGAAATGCCAACCCAAACCTTAAGCCACAAAAATTCAGAGATGTGTTTTTGGTTTTTTTTAGTGAAAGGTTATATATATATTTTTCTGCAGTTTGTTTGAGTGAAAGGAGAAGCTAGTTGGCTTGGCTTTCAATGAGGGAATTTCTTTTGTGTTGTAGTTTGGTGAATTTGAGGGCTGAAATAGGGTTTTGAAGGTGTTTCGGGTGAGAAATTTGGGGTTTGAGTGGAAAACAGGAAATGGGTTCGTGGTTTTTGTATGGAAAAGAGATGGGTTTGGGTTGAAAAGAGATGGGTTTGGTCTGAATGGTTGAAAAGAGATGGGCTTGGGTTCTTTGAACAATGGTTGGCTCAAATCCTCAAACCATGCTCAAGATGAAAGTACCACATAGTAAACAAGAAGTCTTTCATAACAGTTGGATGATATTACCAGACATAGAAAACATCTTTAGAGACCATGCCAATCATCCAAATTGGCTTGAAAATAGGTTAGGGAGAAAATTGATCCCAGATTTTAAGTGTGATCAGCTTGGTATTATTTGTATGCAGAGTTTAGAGGAAATGTAGTAGGTTGCTGCCGCATGGCCGTAAACTGCGTTCCTACGTGAGTGGCTTTGGAATTAGTTTGTTGGTCACATAGGTGTTTTACGTTGAAACTTAAAGTTCTTTGTAGAGCTGAAGTGTGCTTGGTTTAACTCTACCTTCTGGGTTTCAAAGTAACAGTGTGGAGAGCAGCCTCCTTTTGAAACATTGTTCAACGGAACTTTTTGGCGGAATAGATTTGTATGCTACCTACATTTTTGAGTGTTGTATCTTTTGTGTATATTTTGCGACTTGCCTTCCATGTTTGTTTATTAAGTACGCAGTTTTTTTGGTTGCTGTCCTTGTGAACAAGTAACGGAAAATTAGAGAGTAGGTAATTTGACTGATTATGTTATTTGTGAGGAAAGCATAGCTTCAGTGTAAGGCACTGGAATTAGACAGATGTGAGAGGCTAATATTAGAAGTCTTCAAGGTTTAATTTGACTTTTGATCGAAGTCTTCAAGTTTTCAACCCATCTCATTTGACTTTGTCCATTCATTTGATCTGAATGATTGCTCATTCTGCTAGTCATTAATCAAGCTAAAAGGGGATGAAAATCACTAAATGTGCCATTTAACGAACTGCAATCATCCGTTGTGTGGGACTGTACAAAGATATATAACAATAAAATACGAAAAGACAACCATAAGAATTAAGCTAAGCTAATTTAAGTAAAAACAAGTCATCTGAATGCTTTGATTTCTGCATGTATCCTCTTTTGTGCCTCTTTCTCGACTTTCTTATAAGCTGCTTCGGCTGCCTTGAGTGCTACTTTACAGTCACTTTATATTGGGTTGATTTTCTATCTTCGAGTAATCTTCCATTTCATGTGATTCTTGTAACCATGCACTCAAGTCCCATGTGATTGGTTGTACTAATTTATTTTAATGGTTTGTGTCGCTACGGACATCGATTGAATGTTTTGATTTGTGAAACAGACCCTTTTGAGTTTATGACCAGCAACGGTCGAAGGTGGTTGTCAGTAAATGTAGCCGAACAGATGTTTCACCATTTGTCTGGTACTATGATGGAATTAAGCTAAAAATGGTGACAATGCATAGATGTGGTTCATCATTGGCGGTGGCCGGAGATGTTTGTGATTTGTTGAGGGAGATATGGTCACCCAACATTAACGATTCGTATTAGAATGAGCGGTTAGGGAGATAGAGTAATTGTGAGATGTGGTATGTTTGCAGCCAATGACATTATTTTTTGTGTGTGTTACATGATCATTGTTATCAAACAGGGCTGAATATTAACTATGAGACAGCCATTCTAAAACTACAGCTTCACTTTTTTTGCAGGTGTGGCCTGTATTATGGTCGTGTTTTGGCATGTGTTTTGCTGGCCACTGGACAGTGTGTGTGTGTGTGTCCAAGCTGTGTCCTGTGTCCAAACGGGCCCTTTTCCATTATTTATTGGCTATGATGAATTTTTTGTATAAGACACATTTGGCACTTAGGCGGGGTAACATTAGACGGCCAATTGACAACTAATGTTGCAGCCTTCAAGTGCTTTGAAAAGGTGTCAAATCTGAGCCAAATGTTTAGTAATTGAGAACATTCATTTTTTTTTTATAAGTAATTGAAAACATTCAATTTTTTTTTTACAAGCAATGCCTCCATCTCAAGCAGTGTGGGTGGTAAATGAATGGAATCTTAGTAGTCAATGATATTTTTGTGGTAGTTGGTAGTCAATTTAACATCTGTATCTCATTGTTTTCCAACCTTTAACTGTTCAGCTTGTACTCTGTCCAATGGGGTAGAATTGACAAGTAATTTTAAAGTGCAGATGCCACCTCTTTAGGGAGACTGATTTCTTAGCTGTTAGTACCTCTATTTACAAGGTAAATATCTTAATCTCAACCTGGTTTTCTGTTATAGCAGCAGCTGCACATGTTTCCTTTTGGAATTTGCAAGTTTAGGGTATATGCTTCATGTAATTTGAGTGTGCCATTATATGTGTGAACCTGTGAGTTGTGGGATTGAGCCCAATCTTCTTGTGAGAGGAGGTAATAAATAGCGGAAGGCATCTTGTGAGGGAGACGTGAGGGAGTTGAGGCTCACCCTATTGCTTAGAGTGTTGGTGAATTAGGCTCCGAGGGAGAAGTAGAGTGAGCAGATAATAGCAGAAGAGAGAGTTTAGCACTCATGAACTCCACTCTCGTTATAAGGCTGGCAATGAGATATATGTACTGCTGAGTATGTTAGCTGTTCAAGCAGATTGCTTGTGTGCAGTCTAGCAGGGGCTTTTGTTGGCTTACCTTTCCGGATCTGGTGGTTTTTGTATTTAGCAGTTTTTTTGTAGCTTTTCGATTAGTTTTGGCCTAGCCTTGGGGGCTTGTCCCTAGCTGTTTGTTGCCCTATTCTGAATGTCATCTGCTGCCAATTGCTGTGAGGCTGCTGCTGTCCAGTATTGTGGTTGTATTGCTGCTGTATTGCTGTTTTGTTGCTGTCTTACTGCTGTTTTGTTGTCAAGTATTGCTGTATTGTGGTCTTGCTGTTGTGTTGCTGCTGTCTTGCATCTGTTTTGATGCTGTTTCTCCGGCTGTTGAGTTATTTTCTTGCCGCTGTCCTGCAATTTCTGCTGCTGTTTTGGTTGCTAGGTTCTGCTACTATTGATGGCAGATTGAGCAGCTTGTTCAGATGCCATTGTGCAATGGTATCTATGGTATTGGGTCTTGTATCCAGGATCCTACCATCATTCTCGTGAGGATTTCATCTTCTGGCATTTGGAAGTTCAAGTATATTGGTGCTGTATGGTACCTCAAGTGCTTAGGTGACTGATTAGAGGCAAATCCCATGCTTCCTCAAGTAGAGCTCAAATTCATTTTGGGAGCTATCGAGTCCTCCTTACCTGCTCATTGGATCATTCCCCTCTAGTTCAATTTTGGGGCCATCTTGTTGTTTGTACATTTTTGAGAATTCTTTTCTCTTCCTCTGTTAGATGAACAAGAAACAATTGGATCATTCACCGCTAGTCTATGTAGCCATTGGCGTAGGCTCCCTCTATTTACTTTTATTCTTTCTTTTCCTTTTCTTTTGTTTTGTTCCTCCTGGGGTATGCCCCTTGTAGGTTGTATATTCGGATAGGCTTTTTTTTCCTATTTCAAGCTGATTTACCAAAAAGAAGAAGAAGATGCAAATAGTGGCTTTTGTTTATGGAGTTATTATAATTAAATGTCAATTGTATTAATTTCTTCCCTTTTTAAGATATTCAATGGATCAATTCAATGGAATGCACTTGTTTTATCAAAAATACTAAGAGCAGGGACAATTTGCAGGGATCCGTGCAGAGATAATCGCGTTTGGCCCCATTTTGGGTCCCAAAAAAATCTAGAAAAATATCCATAAATTTTTGAATATTATTTTATGGGGCCTTGTAAAAAATCAGCTCATACGGATATCGGTAAGTATTACTTTTGGATTCGTAGGGACGAACTGCTCAGTTTGCCCCTACGAATCCAAAAGTAATACTTACCGATATCCGCAAGAGCTGATTTTTTACAGGGTCCCATAAAACGCGATTGTCTCTGCACGGATCCTTGCAAATTGTCCATGCTCTTAGCAAGACTGTTCTTTTCAAAAAAAAAGAACTAATTTTGTGAATGGAGATGAGATGTGAGATGAGAAGAAGAGATACCCTACTATTTATAAGAAAAAAATTTACCAAACATATTTGTTGGACACATTTTCACCAAACAAATTTGTTGGACACATGAAAATTTACCTAACTAAATTGTTGGACACATTTTTAACTACTAAACAATGTATTTTTCCAAAAAAAAAAAACAGATATTTTTTAAAAAAAAATGAATTTTATCAAATTAAAATTGACTTTTTTATTTTATAATATTACTATTAAATTAGTACATTTGTTAGTAAAATTAAATAGTGAAAGATTAATTATATTTGTAATTATATATATAACGTAATACATAATTAAGTTTGGGACTGCACAAGGGCAAAACGGTCATTTGACAGCTTTTTACATCATCCATCATTCCTTATACCCCTTCTTATCCCCTATCCAAACAAAGTATTATTTAATCCATCTTATCTAATACCTCATCCAAACAAAGTACTATTTAATCTCCCTTCTCTAATACCTCATCCAAACAACCTGCTATTTAATCTCCCACCATAAATATCACATCAATGTGAACCATCCCTTATTAACTAATACCCCAAATTCTTTTCCCGCATCCAAACGGGCCGTAAAAGGTTAGTGTTCGAGTCTTGACTGAAAGTTTGAAACTAGAAATTCCAATTTTGCTATCAGCACTTACACTCCCACCGATTCACGCACTTACCTACGTGGAAAGTTGGTGGGTCCCACTCCACTTCTCCCAGCACAAACGCAATTCCCCCAAATTCAAAAATTCCGGAAATCTTGAATCGGTGACATACTCTCTTTCAAAACACCACCCACCCAATCCACAATCTCCTCTCTTCTCTCTCCTCCATCTCTCTCGACGCACCACCGCCAACGGCTACCCCAAAAATGCCCCCACCACCATCTCTTCTCTCTCACAGGTATCCCTCTCCACTAATCTACATTTGATTCTTTCACTAATGTGCACACACACAGAAAATAGGTTTTTTTTTCAGTTTTCAAAAAATTAGGGGTTTTAATTAGGGTTTTGATTCTGATGGTAGTTGTAGATGTTATTGTTTCTTTTGGCTGTCGATATGTTGATCTATCCTTCTGTCTATTGCTGGGGTTTCTCTCATGTTAGTTTGAACTTCTTGTAAGTATCAGTTTACTGTGGTAATGGATCTTTAATTACGTTGCAAATTGATCTTGTTAATTAAAATTTTCTTGGTTTCGGTACAATGGTTTGATGCTGGAGACATGTGGGTTGGAAAAAATTGCTAGCGAGTTTGATATTAGTCATCACACCTTCTCACTCTACTGTTCTACCCAGTTGCAATCTCTGGATTTTTACTGTCATCTTAACGAGTTAACCCTCTCTGTATTCTGATTTGGATCTTCGGCTCTCAAATTTAGCCAATTTTGTGCACGCTGCGTTTACCGATGATGTATTTGAACCCTTGGGTTGCTGCATTCTTCACTGGAAAGTTAGCAGGTTGCTGGCTGTATTTTGTTTTGTGGAACACTAAAAGCTTGCTGGGATATCAATTATCCCCTGCCAATGTGAATTGCAATACGTAGCTCAAAACGAATCTGCAACTGGTCTCTGTCATTTGCTCCATTCATTTCAATTATTTACTTGATAGATTTTTTTGACAACTGCATGTTAATGGCTCAAACCACCTTTACATGAGAATTTGATGCAATGCAAAGTTAAGTTGGTGCTTGCATTTTAAGTTGTTTCTTTCATTTTATAATCCAATACTTGGAATTTGATCCTTGCATGTTATAATCCGTGTCTATCCTTGCTTTATTGGGTCTGATAATCTTCGTATTCTAATGGTTATGATGATTCTTAATCTGAAAAATGATTTTGTTCCTCACAAGTGTATTCAAGTTTGATATAATTTGACTAATGGTGGATAAATGTTAAATGCTACTGATCTTTCAATTGGGGCATATTTCTGTTTTTGATTTTCTATAACCAGGTTTCTGCGTAAATGTATGGTGTAGTAATGCAGTTTTTTGGTGCTTCCATTCCCACTCCCATGTCCTTGTTTAATCTAGTTTGAAGATGTTTGGATCCAATGCTTCCATTTCTATGCGTGGTGCTGGTTTTTTGATGATACTAGTTCGAATGTGCTGGTTCTTTTGCTGATCTTATTTGCAAGTGCTGGACTTGGAAAGCTCACAAGCTTAACTTATTTGCAGGTGCTGGAGTCGGAAAGCGCACAGACCAAGGCCACAAAGTCCCCAAGAACTTGTTTTGTTGGTGCATAGCGAAATTGGCTTATTTGCAGGTGCTGGAGTCGGAAAGCACACAGATCAAGGCCACAAAGTCCCCAAGAACTTGTTTTGTTGGTGCATAGCGAAATCGGTGGGAAAAAAAACATTGTACTACACTAGGAAACCAGTATAAATCCGGATTTGAACTATGTAACTAGGCTAATAGCTTTTGAACTTTTTCTTTTGTGCTGATGGGGAATGTTCCCACTTGAACTTCGTTTATTTTTTGCTAATAAATGGGTGTTGTGCCCTATTGAGCTTGTAAATTATTTTGTTGTGTAGTATGAAAGCGGTGGCTACTTTAGTATTTTTTTTTGGGAAATTTATATAAATGGTCCTCCTAGTTTTATCTGAGTCTCATTTTCGTCCTTTAAGTATCAATTGCGACTCTTTTGACCTTCAAGTTTGATTTTCATACCAAATTAGTCCAATTGATAATTTCTGTTTGCCAAACTAGACGGAAAAAATCGGATGAGAAACGCCATCGAAAGGCTACCGCCGTGGAAAGATGGTGGGCAGCTCTAGGGTCTAATAAAGGAAGAAACCCCCTTCACTCTAGCAAGCGATGTGGGATTGCTGTGAAGTATAGTTACATAGCTTAGCTCCATTTACCTTTTCCCACTCATATTTTTATATATCACGCAATTTAATTAAATATATATGACATCACGGTCCAATAATAGTTCATCGGCGGTTGAACCAATGACCCATTCGCCTAGTCCCCTTTCTTGTTCGCTTACCATTTGGGTTTTCAAAACATTGCTAGCAACTATGACCTCTTAAAAAATGGGCAATTTACGGGCCGGTCTAAAAAACAGATTATTATTCCCTTCAGGTCCACCTCGAAATAGATTTGAACGCACAAGTATAAAAAACATTCAATTACCAAAATTGCCCTCAAATCGGAATAAAAAACACAGCCCATTAACCCCATCTCTATCTCCTCTCTCTCTCTCTAACCCCATCCACCGCTTCCTCCGCTCCAGACCCTACGTCGTCGCCGCCATGGAAGAGCTCGAGAAGCTCTGCGCCCCCTCGCCTCCGCCCTCGCCGACGAAATCAACCTTGCCGTCACGCACCACCACCACCAAGCATCCTTGTCGCTCGCGTCCACGGAGTCTGAAAGGGAGCAGGATATAGAAGATTTGGTGAAGCTGCTCTACTTCGGGAGTATGTTTGACGTCAAGGGACAGAACGACTTCACCTTGACGATGCTGACCCGGATGCACGAGTGGCGGTGCTGCTTGACTTATGATTATGTTACCGATGACGAGTCGAGCTTCGGGGATTTGCTGAGCGAGAAGGTCCTGGACTCGTTCTCGGCGCTAAGCGGGCTAGTGGTGTCACGGCCGGTCGATTCGAGCCTCTCGCACAAGGAGGCGTTGCGGCGATGCATCTGACCATCCGATCGATTCGGATCCGAACATCGATCTTTGCGATTTCTTTGTGGATTTTTGAGTAGTTTTGACTGTATATTGATTAGGGAACATGAGGCAACTCCCAGGCGTAATTTAGCTTGTTTCCTGCACTGCGAATTTGTCGAAGCACTGCGAATTTGTCGAAGCACTGCGAATTTCACACTGCGAAATTGTGAAATTTCCGGAAAAAGCACTACGATAGGGCTTTATGTTATTTTTGCTTCCATCCACTATCCAATTTTGACTCTCTTAAATTAACCACGAATAGAATGAAATTTCGCAGTGTTGCTGCGGTCTGTTGCGGGTTGTTGCGGTCAGATTTGCAGAAGCCGTCGTTGGGAGATTCGAGGAAATCGGAGGCGGAGTCAACGTCGTTGTTTTTGGGTGAGTCATCGCGTGAGTCTTGGCCTGAGAGAGTGAATTCGAGGTCCAAGACGGAGTCCTCGGAGGAGGAGGACTCGCTGTCCGATTCGACGAGCTGGATGGGGGCGTCGGCGTCGAGGTCGACGGCGGGCGAAGGATTGTCGGTGGGGTTGAGTCGCCAGAACTTGAGTAGGCTGAAAGCTTCCATGGTTGGGAGAGCCAGTGTGGAGGCGGCAGTAGACGGGACCTTGAGGAATGGGGTGTGGGTTTGGATTTAGAACTTGCTAGAGAGAGAGAGAGACGGGGAACAGGTGTGAAACATGATCTGAAGATAAATGAAATAAGGGTAGAACGGTAACTTCGACTTTTGTTTATCCTTGCACGTAATTAAACAGCTTTTACATCCTTAGTGGGAATTAGATGTCAAAAAACTGGACCGGCTGGTAATTTTCTGTTAAAAGGGGAAATTTACAAGAAATGTTCCATGTCAAGTGTAGGCTTTGATTAATGGCAGTCAATTGCTTGCTTTAGCAGCCATAAAAGTGTGTAGGTAATGGTTTCTATTGCCCTACTGGAGTGAAAATTGGTATGTCTATGGACTGAAACAGATACGGATGTAGGACACAACATGACACGGATATGCTGACACGACAAGAATACACCAAGAAGTTATTTTCCAAAAAAAAACTAGGACACAGAGCTGTGTCCAACACGCTTGCTATATGGATAAGAGTTCCATTGCATACTAGAGATTCCATTGTAAAAATGAAAAATAAAACAACAAAATAGCTGCATGTTAAGTGGTTTTGTTATACAACAATAACAAAAAAAAAATAGAGTCCATGTAGTCCCTAATCATTGGGAGCATGAGCAGGGGAGGATTGGAGACAAACATAACATTTGGCAATGTGCACAAAGTAGCTACTCTCAGAATATTACTGAAACAGTGGCCCCCCTATACCTTGATGTAGAACCATGCTCCCAAATCAAAGCCAAATGAGATCAAAGAAAGCAGGCCTAGAGATCCAATTCAATTTATGTGCACAATACCATGTTTCCTTAATTAATAGTCCACAGCATCGGTATGCACAATAATGGTATTGTTATAGATTAAAAAAAGGAGAAATTTATAGATATGATCATTCTAGTTTCACCTGAGTCTCATTTTCGTTCTTCAAGTATCAATTGCAACTCTTTTGACCTTCAATTTGTCTAACAGACATTATCAATTGAACCAACTTGGAACAAACTGCAACGTCCAAACTGCCATCAATCTTTCCGTTTAGTTTGGCTGACAGAAGTTATCAATTGGTCTAATTTGGTATGAAAACCAAACTTGAAGGTCAAAAGAGTCCCAATTGATACTTGGAGGACGAAAATGAGACTCAGATAAAACTAGGAGGACCATTTATATAAATTTTCCTAAAAAAATACTAAAGTAGCCACCGCTTTTCATACTACACAACAAAATAAGGGGGCGACTATTCGCAGCCCCGTTTTTTCCTTCGTAACCCGGTAAAAATTTTCGAAGATTATATTTCGGTAACTACATGTCGAAAATATGTCCAACCTTTGGTAAACAACTGCCGAACATACATTTCGGTAAATAGTTGTTGAAAACAAGATTATATTTCGGTAACTACATGTCGGAAATGCATACAACAAAAACAAGAAACATATATTTCGGTATTTGGATGCTGAAAATGTATCTCAATTTCGGTAACTAACTGTCGAAACATATGGAAATTTTTAATGGGCTAAGGGAGAAAATACGGAGCTGTGAATAGCCTCGCCCCAAAATAATTTACGGGGCCGACTATTCGCAACTCTTTATTTTCTCCATTAGCCCACTTCCTTCATTTACTCCATATAACCTATTAATTTCCCTTTATTTACTCCATATAAACCATTAATTTCCCCAAAACTTCCTATTATACCCCTCTCCTCCCAAAACACTAAATCTCCATAGCCACCACCACCACCGCCACTCCCTCCCCTCCTTTCTTCAAGGTTACTCTCTCTCTCTCTCAAAACAAAACCCACTTGGGAGCCGATCGAGCACTGTGTTTTTTTCGACGCAGAATTTTTAATTTTTTGAACCAAATTTTCGGCGTTTCAGGTCCGAAAAATGTAATGTTTTCGACATTTGAATACCATAATATTTAAATAATTTCGATAGTTAGTTATCAAAATGTTTATATATTTTCGACAGTCAATTACCGAAATGTATATATATACAGGACTTTTCTAATCTTCAGTAATATAATATTGTCAAATAAATTTTCGGTAACCTAATACCGAAGTATATACCAGAATTCGACAGTTAATTACCAAATTATATATATATTTTCAACAGTTAGTTACCGAAATATATATATGTTTTCGACAGTTAGGTACCGAAATTGTTTTCAAAATGGTCGCAGTGTGGTGATTCAATGGCGACTGTATTGAGAGAGAGAGAGGAGTGGCGGTGGTGCAGCGGTGTTCTTGATCGACTGTACAATACTCTACAAGTGGATTTACTTCATTGATTTGATAAAAGAGGTATGGACTTGTGGTTTGAAATGATGGAACTCTCATAAATGCTTGAAGAATCCAAAAAAAGAAGCTGAGCACAAAAAAAAAAAGAACATAGAACCCGAAAAAGAGGACAGGTAACAAGCTCCATAAGATTAAGGCTTAATTTCAAAAACACCCCTTAAACTATCACTTTTTTGCAACATGACCCCCTCATCAAACAAACCCGACAACATCACCCCCTCAACTATGAAAATCAAACAACATCACCCCCTTGCTAATTTTCTGTTAGATTTGTAGACGGAAATAGGGGAAAAGACAAAAAAACCCTTATACCTTTTATGAGACGTGAAATTAGGTTTTACCATTATTACATTTGGCCTTCTTTTCTCTTCTCTCATCTCCAGAACTCTCTCTCTCTCTCTCTCTCTCTCTCTCCCCCTCTCACGCCTGCCATGGATTTTTCGTTACAAACCAAGTGATCGAAACCCAAAGTTGATCAAAGCCCTAAAGTTGATCAAAACGCACATCTCCCTCTCTCCAATCGACAGACGACGAGCTCCAAACCAGGTCGAAAGGAAACTGTACATCTTTGCCCACCTTACGAGTTGCTGAGCAACAAGTTGAGCGAGGAGCGGATCAGGGAGATCGTGGCGGACGTGGTGGACATAGAGTTCGTGGCGAATCGGCTGCTAGGCGCGCTCGGGTACGGGAAGATGTACGATGCAAAGAACCCGTTTGATTGGATGGAGCTGATTAGTTTCCAAAAGGCTTCGATTATGAATAGCTTGAATGGGAAATTGGGAATGGTGGGATTCATGTGTTCAAGTTTGATGAGGATTTCTAATCCTCTTTTTTGTTCTAATCCTGTTCTCTCTTTTTTTTTCCGCTTCTTTCAAATTTAGGGTGTTTTTTTCTTGTGTAATTTTTATATGGTTTTTAAGTGTGGAAGGTTGGCTTATGGTGTTGTTTGATGGGTGGTTAACTTTCATGTGACATAATGGTAATGGAAAAGAAATTTTTAGGATTTTTCAGAATGTATGGCCTTTGATTAATTTTCTGTCTTGTTCATCTGTAGATCAAGGAAATTTGCAAGCGTAGCCATGGCTGATATAAAATTCCTCTGTTTCTGTTCACTTTGCTCTGGAGGGAGGAGTAAGGGGATTTTGAAAATCTGGGTTCCAACCAACCTGAAATCTGGGATGATTGGGGGTGTGTATTCTTGGTTATTGTGAGAGAGAGAGAGAGAGAGAGAGAGAGAGAGAGAGAGAGAGAGAGAGAGAATATGGGTTCAATTTCTGTGTTAAATTTGGGTTTAGTTTTCTTGTGAGTATGGCGTAGTGGAGGCGTAGTGGAGAGAAAGAGAGAGAGAGAGATGTTTGGTTACCTGGGTTGAACTCCGTCTCAAAATGTTTGTCCGGCCTACAAAACGAGGACTAAAAATAATGCATTTTTTTAAAAGAAAAAATTCAAAATTTTTTTTCTTAAATTTAAAGAACTCATCGATATCTAGTCAATTGTTGAAAAAAATTGAAGTTTTTCTTGCAAAATTATTTATTTTTACGTCATCGTTTTGCGAACCGGACAAATATTATGGGATAGAAGAAGTATGTGGGAGAGGAGAAGAAGTGAAGTGTTTTTGGGTGGATAATAGGGTTGGGGATAGGGTTGGGGAAGGTTTTACACGCAGGTTTTGAATTCCTGCCCTTGGGAAGGGTATCTTAGGGCTCCAAAATATTATTCCGTCAAAAAATTTGACAGAAGTTAACAGATTTGGCAATTTTTTGACGGAAGGGGTGATGTTGTTTGATTTTCATAGTTGAGGGGGTGATGTTGTCGGGTTTGTTAGATGAGGGGGTCATGTTGCAAAAAGGTGATAGTTTAGGGGGTGTTTTTGAAATTAAGCCTAAGATTAAATGAAAATAGATCATTTGTTATCATGGCTGTATTCATCCCATCAAGTGGCTCCAGGAATTTTTGTGAGGGTATTCATCCGATGACGGCTTCAGAAATTTAAAATAAGGTTTCTTTGGTTCTATGTATTCAACTAATGTCAAATTGATAGATTGATGCAGAATGAAAATATTATATTATTTAAAAAAAGAATATAAAATTCCTTATTTTTGTTTTAGTTATTTTGTTAGGAATCTTGCAATTATAGAAATAATTGTCTACATTATTTAGTTTTCAATTTAGTTTATTTAGTTTTCTTTTAAGAATTATTTGATCAAAAAGACTCGATTCTAACTTTGGTAGTTTCCTTTTTCTTTATTTCCTAGTGTGTAGGGTTTCTCCTACTATAAATTGAGTTGTAAGCCTTAGGGCTATTCGATTTTTGATGATTAATGAAATTATAAAGAGTGTTCTCTTTTATGCCAAATTCTTTGGTATTCTACGGAATCAACAAAGTGTTTGATGCCTTTATTCCTGGGTATTCTTAGACTAAACGGGTTTAGAGAAGGATTTTGATCTCCGGGTATTCGTTACGAATCAACGGGGTATTCGTTACGAATCAACGGATTTCGGACTCGATTTAGTAGTTTCGTATTTTATTAGCTTCCGCTGCATCATTTGGTATAAGAGCCCGCGCTCAATTCCGGATCATGGCGCGACAAGGAGTTCGTGATGGTCGTTATGCTGTTGCCAAAGATGTGAACGAAGGTGATGAGGCTGCATGAGGTACACAACTAGAGGTATACCCCTAGCCATTTGGAGGGAAATCAATATACATTTTAGGGGGAAAACACATTACTCTACTGATTTTTCCCACCAAAACCAACCTGTGGGGCCATAGAGTTCCAATACCAACTATTTTTACTTTTTTAATAACTTTTAGTTTTGTTTTTCTTTTCTTTTTTTCGCGTTTGTTAGTTTTGCGCCAACCTTTTGTGACTTATTGGTTTGTCTCGACAAGACAACTTGAAAAAGTATTATTATTATTTTTTACTTTTACCCAAATATTTTAGGAAATAAGCACTTGTAAGTCAAAAAAATTGACTTTCCCAAAATATTTGGGTAAATATATAATATTTTTACTTTTTCAATTCGTCCCGACAAGACGAATAAGAAAACCAAAAAAGTGAGGCACAAAACTAAGATACACGAAAAAAATTCAAATAAACAAAACTAAAAGTAATTAAAGAAAGTTAAGAAAAAATTTAAGTGGAAAGGTAAGGAGGATTGTACATTAGGTTGTGTTTTGTTTGTCTATGAAAATAATATTTTTTACTCAAGAATTTTTTTTTAGAAGTGTTTTTTCAGTTTCTAATCGCATTTTTTACTTCTCTGGTAAAAAATGTAATGTTTAATGTGTAATGGGTTTTAGTGGGAGAGATCAGTAGAGTAATGTGTTTTGCCCCAAAATATATATTGGTTTCCCTCCAAATGGCAAGGTGTAGGCCATTTTAGCTTTTCCGTCTATTTTTGGATGGAAAGTTAACGGCGGATGGAAAATTGATGAATTTTTAAATAGGTTAGGTGTTTTTTTGATAATATTAAAAGGTCAGGTGCCTATGCATAATTTGTGTAAAAGGTCAAATGCTATTTTGAAATTTTCCCTTTCGCTTATTCATTGATAAATTCCTGATAATAATTTAATAAGTGAAGATCAGGAGACAATAAAATAAAATTTTGCACCATTCCTAAATCATCCACTGAACTAATCATCATACATACAGAAGATTTTCACATAAAATTGTCAGCCTCTCATGACATGGATTGGAGGGTTCTTTATTTACACACCAATTTCCAATCAGTTTGAGTGCAGAATGATAAAAGAGCATGTTGTATTATTAAAATTCAGGATCCCTAATCACTAGCCAAGGAATCTGACGATGACACAATTGAAGAAAAAATCAAACTGATTCCCCACAATTTAGGGTTCACGGGGCAAAAATACTAGGACTGTCCAAGAAAAACCGAGAACCAAGTAACCGGTCCGGACCGAACCGATCCGTGCCTTTTGGATTTTGTCCGTGGATTAATGGTCCGGACACGGATTTGAAAATTAAAAAACCGTGAGATACGGATTAGGATTGGATTTTTATTTCAAATCCGTGGATTAACCGAACCGAACCGTGAGATTTTTAAAAAATTAAAAAAATTAAAATATATATATGTGTGTGTGTAATATTTATAAATAATTATAATTCTACTACTTGTTATGAATTTTTTTTAACAATTTTAAGTTCATAACAATGACCGAAGGAAATCTGCTCCTTATATGAAATTCCTTACTTTTACTTCACCTGCCTTCTCCCTCTGATTTATAACTTGTAGTCAGCTACTACCACTGTGTAAATAGAACCTCCTGCTGCTCCGTGGATGTAACAATGGCTGATGAAACCTGGACTAAATTTTGAACTAGAAATTTGGAATGATATGTAATACAGTAGTTGAAGTAATTTTGCGTTTTTTAGAGTTTAATGTTTATGGAAGGAAATCCGTGGATAAAACCGGGACCGAACCGTGACTCACGGTTCGAAATCCAAACCGAACCGTAAGACTTTTGGATTAGGATTGGATTGTATTTTCTAAAAACCGTGAGATATGGATTAGGATTGGATTCATACGAATCCGATCCGATCCGGACCGTGGACACCCCTAAAAAATACCAACAAGGCAAAAACCTAACTGGGCTAGGTCAAACACTCTTTCATGTCTTTCATAGGTCACAAAACAACAACGAATAGTCCAAGATACAACTTTATGACAATAAAAGTTTCCTCTCTCTCTTTCTCTCTCTTCAATAATTTAGAGCGTCCCAGGGTGCTCTCATCTCGACCAATTTTGGGATAAATTCCACGATTCCCACCGTCCATTATCTTAAGCCAATTAAAATCGAAGGAAAGCCAAAGAAGTAAAGAGAATCTATTTTGTAATTAGCAATTCTAGAATTATTACCTTTGGTTAACTTTAGCTTCAGAATTTTAATTTTCAGAGATTGGCAGTGGTATGGAGTGTTTCGAACTTGATGATGTAATTGGTAATTGCGTTAAAAAAATAATTTGTAATCTTTTAATTTCTAGAAACATGTAGACTTTTGTACTAAGATATCTAATATAAAAAATATTTAGAATAGTGTGGAATGTAATAATGAAAGAAGATATTTGTAATTTAGGCACATGGATTAAGACTAGAAAAGTCTAGAAGTTGTGAAAGTTTTGTGTAATTAGAAAGGCTATTCTAAAAAATCAAAGTCAGTGGAACTAGCTCTATAAATAGAGCTTCATTGTGGCTCTCCTGGTGTACCATTTGAAAGCAACACAAAAAGTCTCCCTTGTTATAACATTCATCCCTCATCTTCTAAACACCTACCACCTCATACATATAACCTTTTCCTTTATTTAATCCAGCACTCCAACAAATTGGTAGTGGTTTCGAATTTTGTATGTTCTGTCAAAATTCAAGGAAACAAACAATATGCAGGGAGATATTGTGCCTCGAGTCACCACTAATCATATTTTCCGAGCAGCCGAAAAGGAACATCACTAAGGTTTATTCAATCAACCCTAATGTGTACGCATTGTGTATACACATTTAATTTCCACACGCCGATCTGTTAGATACCTATCGCACTTGCGATGGTCCTGAAGGCCAAGAGGAGGGAGCGATCAGGGTTGCAATTCCGCCAGTGGCCAGGTGAGGATGAAAGGAAGTCAGAAGTAATGCCGGAGGGCTTCGAAATAACGGTGGAGAGGGTTGTTAGGGCCACCAACACGGACATTGTCGCCGGACTTGTTGGCAAACGTCTGCCACTCCGACGTCTCGTCGAGCAAGTGCAACTCCAGGACTGGTCCGTACTCTAAGCACACGGTGTCGCCAACAGAGTGGACAAACACTACCTCCGTCTCCCGCTTACAGTCCAAGCAGTAGACGTCAGACATTGATTTTCTAGGGTTTTTTCTGTGTTTGATTTTGGAATTGTTTGATGTGAGCTTAAGATTGGGAACAGATGATCTTAGGGTTTTGTGTTATGTGCGTAAATTGTGGTCCTTTCTCTTCGGTTTGGATTTGTCGAGGTATTTATAGAGGAGGTCAGTCTGTATAGGAAAAACTTAAATAGGGATCGTTCCTTGTATAGATATTTATGTCCTAATTCTAAAAGGTTTGAAAACTTATGTTTTCATTCTGAAATTCAAATAATGCCCATCTTACCCCTGCTATTTCGTTTACTGCATTTTTTCTTTAAACATATTTTAATGGATAATATCCCATAACAACTTGAAAAAAAAAAAGTTTGGTGGAAGTCCTGTTCTCATTAGAATTGGATGTAGATAAATGTTATTCTTTGTACACGGTATTTTGGTTTTGTACGGGTCCCACCATCTCAATTACCTCCCACTCCCCCATAGTGGAATGTATAACGATGCTGTTGAAATTTGAATAGTGTAAATTTTTAACATGCCAAGTTTTGAACAGTGCAAATTTTGATCGTAGTATTTGTTGAAAACATGATCAATTGACGAACATGAAAATTTTTATTCATACGAGACATAAAAAAATAATTGGTAGATTGCTAACATGATATAAGTGAGTTCAAACATAGCAAATTTCACGAACATGACTAATTCCGTAAACATAACAACTTTCAAACATGAAACAAGTGAGTTCAAACATGATACACTAGACTTGAACCAACGGACTGCGACCCCATCGTTCCAATTGACCCAAGCGAGTTGATATTCGCTCCAGCCCTACCCCCTCCCATACTGAGCTCTTGTGTTGCATCTCGAACAAGAACTTCAATATCCTTGATCCCCGCAGCCTGTACAATCCCAAACAATGCCCCCAGATCCTCATCATTCGTCCAAAACTATGTTTTCATTGTCAATGAGTGAGTAACTCAACATGATAGATTCTGGATCGAGATCAATCCACCTGCCGCATATCTTTTGCACCACTTGTCCAAAATTTATTCCTCTGTTAATCATTATGGCGGCAACCTTCTCATTGTACCTACAAACCAATATCAATCCACCCTCCATTGCAAATGTGTACTGCCATTGTAAAACAAAAAGACAAAAATAAATATGTCAGCCGAATGTGATGGGTTTGATACGTAAAGATATGAATATGATCCTATTTAAAAAACAGTAGTTTATAAGTTGGGAACGCTGGGTACATTTTAGTAAACATGACAAATTTGAATGTGACAAACGACCAAAATGGCGAATGTATAACGATGGTGTCGAAATTTGAATAGTGTAAATTTTGAGCAGTGTAAATTTCGATCGTGAAATTTGTAGAAAACATGATCAATTGACTAACATGAAAAAATTTATTCATATGAGAAAAAATAACAAGTTGATTGCTAACATGATATAAGTGAGTTCAAACATAGAAAATTTCACGAACATGACTAATTCTGTAAACATGGTAACTTTCAAACATGAAACAAATGAGTTCCAACATGATACAAGTGATTTCATGAACATAACAAATTTCACAAACATGACAAAATTCGTAAAACATAATACCTACAATTAAACCCATTGCAACCCACCATCTCGCCCAAAAACTTACGATAGTTCTTCCAAAACAATGGTTTTGCCAAATCCATCTCTCTCTCTCTCTCTCTCTCTCTCTCTCTCTCCCTCCTACGTACATAATTGTAGAGGAACCCCCAAATCCCAATCACTCCTCCCCGACCACCATGTTGGAGCAACATAGAGAAGCAGCACCAACTACCACCATCCCGCCAGTGGCGGCAGCGCCCGATCTGGTGTTCGTGGCAGCTGCAAGTCCACCAATGGCATCGCCATCGCAGTGGTGGACGAGAAGCTCGTAAACTGCGCAATAAACGATGGAGGAAGAAAAAAACTAAACTTCAAAAGGTTAGAGGATTTCATACCTGGTAAACGCAGAAGTCTTTCTCCCAACTTCAAATGATTTCTCCCAATTTGAAATTGTTTCTCCCAGTACATCTCGTAAGTTGAATGTCGTCATTGAATATTTGTAGGACCCAAAAACCAACTTTGGAAGTTTGAAACTCAAATTTGGGATAGGGGCTATCACAAATGGGGGAGTGGACGAGATATTTTAGGAACCAATCCTAATTCTTCTTGAAATGGAACTATTATAGGAGGAGTTCTGTGGGATGGGAAACGTAAAAATAGGGAAGGGGACAGTTTAAAGTTGAGATATTTTGTAGGACTAGTTAGAAACGGAGGGGATGGAAAACCTAAAATATAGGGAAATCAAAATAGGGGAATAATATATATATATATATATCTATATATAATGGGTAATAATGGATTTTGAGGATGTCAACATATAAGTATTTAAAGTGTATAGGATGAATACCTAAATAAGTTGAGTAAAGAGGATGGCTAATTAATTTCTTCTTTTTTTATTTTACCTATCCAAATCTCTTTTACATTTTTACAGATATAGTGTTGAATGTAAGCTGGATTCATACCGAGACGATCCTACGATTTGGTGCTGTTGACAAAATCACTCATAAAAAAATTCATCCTAATCAGATATTAATAGGTATCAAACAAAATCACATTATGAATAAATGATGATATTATTTTATGAATAAGCTTCTCAACAAGGCCTACAAAATGACAGATTCATATTACACCGGGCTCGGTACATACTTAAAATTAATTTACCACCAAAAACCATTTGAGAGTTATATGACTTTGCCATACATCTGCACCCGACTTTGGACCCCAATCAGGAGGAGCTGGTGTTCCTCGCCAAAATTAGGAATCTTCTAAAATGGCGAGGGTGTTTACAGAGGCTCATGGAGGGTAGTTTTCTGCTTTTGCCTTACCTAATTTTGGTTTTTACCGAGGCTGCTGAACTTGCTCTAAAGTCATTGATCGGATTAGATTTCGGGCCCAAGCCACAACAAAACATACTGGATTTAAGTTTGAGAGGACACGGGCCCACCAAACACACCCAACACCAAATCTAACATTTTAAATAGTACTCCGTAGTACTCTACTCCTAGCTGATACATTTTCTCGTTTGTTTTTCGAAAATGATATTGGCACTTTAAAAATTGATGCAAACACTCCAAAATCAGTGTAACTCCAAAGTCATTTTCCTTTGTTTTTTGAAGTGCTTAAATCAATTTTTGGAGTGCCAATATCATTTCCCTTATTTTTGGCTAATGTCAACTAGTACTATACTCCTAGCTGATACATTTCCTAGTTTTTTTTTTTTGGCTAATGTCAATCTGTACAAGTTCTCAAAATCTATCAAGCTTCAGAACAAGTACCGCAATGAAAGAAACAACTTCAATTTCAAACCAACGCAGATTAATACACTGAGTCTAGATTTACAGATCATACAATCCCTAAGCTCATCTAAACATCAGTACATCCAAGAAAGTGAGCCAATTCCAATGCAGAGGGTCGTGTATCTTCAAGTATACTAGGGTGTTAGCAACGTGCTACGCACGCAGGACCGGCCAGGGGGTAAGCCCCGCAAGCCGGCCGGCTCGGGCAACCCCCCAACAACGGGCAACAAAAAAAAAAAAAAATTGTACGTATACAAAAAAAAAAATAGAAATCCAGCAAAAAATATATTTAGGGGCATCATCCAAAAAAATTTGTACAAATTTTTTTAAAAAAAGTAAAATATGTATGGTTTCCACCCACTTGAAAAAATTATGATACTTAAGAAAATTAGGAGGGCAAAGAGAGGTTTTCTATACCTGGGGTAAATAGATAAAAAAATTAGGAGGGCAAATTATGAAGAGAGAAAATTAGGAGGGCTATCAGATAAGAAGAAAAAAAGAAAAGGGATGCTATAGCCAAAACGAGAAGGGACAGGATTGTGCGAAACCCTTACTCTGATTTGCCCCTAAATTTACCTGGCGTAAACCCTTACTCTGATTCTGTGAAGAAGTTAAGAACAATGCCGAACGCCAACGCCGGATTGTGCGAAGCTGTTTTCTTTGTTTTGATCAAGACTCAAGAGCATATTCAAGCCCAAGGTTCTTTCTCTACTCTCTAGTCTTTTAAGACCAGACTTTTTGTTTCTCTTTCTTGGTAAGTGAACTTATTTTTTTTATTTGGTTAGTGGAGCATAATAAATTAGTATAGTTGGTCGTAATAGTGGAGCACAAAAAATTAGTATAGCTGGTGGTAGTGAACTAATTAAAGTGGAGCATAATAAATTGATAAGAAAAAATAAGTATGAAATCTGATTCATTTCATACATGCACACTTCTTTGTTCTAAACCGGTATTTGCAAAAAAAGAGTTGTTCAAAGAAAGAAGCAATTTGATGAGAATGTGGGAGATGATGCCAATAAAAGTCTATCACCAGAAGATTGTTTAAAATTTTCTTATTTCCTCCACATCATAGGTCAAGCTCTTGCATCACTTAAGGACCAGTTTGAGCAATTTGAACTTTATGAAGCAATCGTTGGATTTTTGTTTAACATGAAATTCAAGAGTGTTGCTGAAGAGCAATTGATGGAGCATTGCACTAAGCTATAAAGTTTCTTGGAATACAATCAACATGTTGATATTCACGGGAAGGAGTTATTCCAAGAACTTAGACATTTGAAAACAATATTGCCGAGAGAAGTAACAAAATCAATTGACATCCTTGATTTTATAATGTCTTATTGGTAAGATGGCGGTTTCCAAATGGTTTGGGTTGCTTATCGAATTTTGTTGACTTTTCCGATTATAGTTGCTTCGACTGAGAGGAGTTTTTCGAAGTTAAAGTTGATAAAAACTTATCTTCAGACTATCATATCACATGAGAGATTAAGTGGATTGGCTATGATATCAATTGAAAATAAGTACTTGGATAAGTTAAAGTATGATGATCTAATAATTGAAGAATTTGCTTCAAAAAATGCAAGAAGTTATTTTCTTTGAATATGATCGTGTTAATCAAAAAACACTATACCTAGGTGATGTAATTCAAGCTAAATGGACAATATAATCTTGTTTTTGTTCTTTTTTTTTTGTATGTCTTTTTTTTTTTTTTAATACTTAACACTAGTGGGCAACCAAGCGGAAGGTCGGGCTTGGGCAACCCAAATGTCAGGGCCGGCATTGTACGCACGCACAGTCATGTTCGTTGGTCTAATAATCAAATGTACTTAGCATTTATCGTTTAATTTTTTTGGCTTATTTGGGTTGTTTTTGGAGATTGTTGTAAAACAAGGGAAATTACGGATTATCTTTTTTGGGCGCCGGTAGTTGGCCAGCCGCTGCCGCATCTTGGGTCGGTTCCTCCACAATTCCCCACCGACAAAACTAATCTCTGATGAGCCTTCACTCAGATTGGATCAAGGAAGCATTGAACTAGAGCCCCCAACAAGAAAATCAAGAATTTACCACGACCCACCACCCAATAAATAGCTGAAATTGGATGAAACAGAACCAAATACAAGCATTGGAAACCACTTATTTGATTCTCCAGAACCACTGAATGGATTCTTCAAAATCGGAACACATATCCACAGGAAAGGAAGATCTCGATAACTACATTAGAGACTCCAATATGTGTATTATTGATGGTAGCAAGTAAAGTGATTTTATAACAGAGATTGGCACTTCAATGCTGACTAAAAGCTCCGGTGGCATATGAACACGAGTTTGGGGCTTTTTCACTACGGGTTTACTGTCTGCTTCAAATCTCTTTTCACATGCACCATCTGCTAATTCAGACTACAGATATAGAGTTACGCAAATTACGAGTGTGAATTCATATCAAATCAATACTTGTATGATAGTAGCTCCAAAAGGATATTAACGCTTGTCCAACTAAAATACCTGACACATATCCCATACCTAACCTACATGATGAGTGTTTGCACATGTGGGTTACACATTTCGAACAGACCATATAACATAGGCGAGCATAGATAAATTTTCAAGATCCTAACTCAGGTAGATATTATACTACTCAAATCAACAATCACGTAGACACACAAGACAATGGACACATCTCATTGAGGCCTCGTCTGATGACGTGTCTGATGCCCATGCTAATCCCCCCATTTTGGGGAATTCGGAGTCTGGGGCGGACTCTTAAACCAGTCTTCAGAAAAGGCAACCAAATGGCGGATTAGTGGACCCACAGGATACATAGCGTAATCCACACACAACCCCCCCTCCCGCATCAAACAGGGCCTGAACTTTGAACCTAATGTCTCATAAACACCTGAACTTCACTTTATTTCAATTAGGCACCTATGCTAGAACAGTTAAAAATAGGGCTGCTCGCGGTCCGGTTCGGTTCGGATTTCTAGGAATCCAAGGACCGAACCGCTAGTCACGGTTTTTATAAAATGAAATCCGTGTCCGGACCAAAAGTCCTACGGTTCGGTTTTTACAAAATAAAATCCGATCCGTGACTCGCGGATCGGTTACAATTTTGTCCACGGATTTTAACAAAAATAAAGCTTAAGCATATATCCCACACTAAAAGGGAAGAATGTTACATTCAAAATTAAGTTTAACACCACCAGAAAATACTTGTTACATAAACTACCAAAAACCTATTTTAAAAATCAAATTCAAAAGAATCTAAACACTAGTAGAATTGTATCATTATAGTACATAACATTAAAAAAATGAAAAAGAAACGAACTAGTGAAACTCAACTAAGGTTACCCGTTATTTATATGAAAACACTATAATTTACTCCTTATATTTTATGTACATCTACATTATATCCCATTATTAAGATAAAATACTAAAATTAGTAGAAAAAAGTGTTAACATTACTAACAATTTATTATATAAATACACATATTTATTTTATATAATATATATATTATTTATATAAAATAAATATCTCACGGTTCGGTTCGGTTAATCCACGGTTTTGTAATGAAAATCCGTGGACCGAACCGCGAGTCACGGTTTTCTAATTTTTCAATCCGTGTCCGGACCATTAATCCACGGACAAAATCCAAAAGGTACGGATCGGTTCGGTCCGGACCGGTTTCACGGTTCACCGGACTTTTTGAGCAGCCCTAGTTAAAAATGTGAATTTCTAATAAGTGAAAGCGTGACTGGGAATTTCTAGCTGTGCCGTTACTGATGTTAAAAGGAAATAGAAAGCATGTGTTATTATTAAAATCAAGAAACTCTAGACTTAACTGTTACCACATGGTAAAATCCATAATGTTTAAAGTGGAAATGTTCGATTGAATTGATAGGTGATGTTGCTGGAATTTTTTTTTAGAGATGCATGAGATTAGATATTTGATGTTGTATCGCATGATTTAATAAAGCTTTGAAAGAATATTGACGAACACGAGAAATGATGCATGTTTACGAAACACGATAAACGAGAAATGAAATACGAAAAAAAATGAGAAAATGAAATGTGAAAAAGGTTGATAATTGTATGAGCATGAGAACCCGGTAGGTCCATTGAATATAGTCAGCGGAATCATGGCTCGTGTGTGCGTGTGTGAGCATGAGAGTCCAGTAGGTCCTGAGAGAATGGTCGGCAGAACCATAGCTCAGGTATGCGTGTGTGGCCTACGAGCCTAGTAGGTCCTGAAAGAATGGTCAGCGGAACTAGTGTCATGTGTGTTGAGAAATGTGAAATGATTAAAGACTGAGAGCCCGATAGGTCCTGAAAGAGACGGTTAGCGGAATCAGTGCTTTTGGGTGGCAAAATCTGAGTTTGGCCTGGGAGCCCAGTAGGTCCTAAAAGATGGTCATCAGAACCAGTGCTCGAGGAAATAAGATGGAAAGTGGAATTGATACTTGAAAAATGAGGACACGGATTACGATACGCTGCGATGATGATAAACTCTGACAAGACACTGACACTTTATCTGTTGATTTGATTTGTATGAGATGAACTGTTGACTCCTGAAATTTACTTTTCAAAGTTATATGCTATTTTTGTTAGTGTAAGGGATATAGGGGTAGGAGTTAGCTACTGAGCTTAATTGCTCATCGGATCTACTTTTTATGGACTTGACATCTAGATAATAGAGACTGACAAGAAGGGTACTACAGTCTTGAGGAGTTTGGTGCAGGGTAGATGGTTGCAGAAGAAGACGGACACCCTAAGGAGTAGAAATTATCTTAGTACCCTTTTCAAAATTTGGAATAATGTAATTTGAATTTATAAGACTATTTGGATTTGTAATGACTTAATTATCCTATTTATTTAAATAAATGATAAACTATGTTTTAAAATTTATTTATTTAACGTTCCCAAAAATCGGGGCGTTACAGATACGATGTGCGGATTTGAATCCTGGCATTACGAAATAGGGATGGTGAAGTGAACCGAACTGATGGGTACCCGAACCGTAACTGAAATTTTTTTCTGAACCATAACCAAAAAATTCCTCGTGGGTATGGCTATGGTTGAGATATTGGATAACCGAATAAGTATTGGTGCGGGTATAGTTTACCAAATCCTCGAACCGAACCGAAACCATATATATATATATACACACACACACACACATATGTATAAATTATATAATAAAAGAGACCAGGGGTCGAAGTGCAAACTTTCAAAAATTTTAGGGACCATCTTGTTGCATGTGTTAAGGTCTAAGGACCTGGAGTGTGATAACCCTTTATATATATAAGAGCGGGTCAGGGGTGACTAGGGTTCAAATTCTTCAGAATCGACTGGAGAACGCCATTACCCTCTCTCGCCGCCTCCATGCCTGAGGTTCTCTCTCTGTGTGTGTTCATCCGATTCCCGATCTGAGCTTTCCTTCTCTCTCCATTTGGATCGAAGGTAGAATAAGCAAAACTCCATAGCTTGTACGATCGAAGGAATCACACTCTTTTTCACTCACTCTCTCTCTCGTCTCTCTCGTCTCTCATCTGCTCCGTAACTCTGTTTTTGCAAGCTATTAAGAAGTCGGCAGTTACACTTTTTCGGGGCCAGTCGACGTGTGTGTGTGTGTTCTCGTGTAGACCATGGCGTACTGTTGAGTCTGATTTGGGGAAAGATGAGCTGGTTTCTCGTTCTCGTGTAGACCATGGCTCTGGTCTACTAAACCAGCTACCCTTCGTTGAGTTTGAGACAATGTGGCTTTGTTGTGGGTTCTTCAGTGGGGTATGACTTGGAGGCACGCATGTGCTGTCACGTCTCCCTTAGCATGGCTCTGCTAGAGGTTCTCCGGTGGGTTCAAAGGAACCCTGGCCTTGGTAACATGGCTAAAAACGCGTCTGTGAGAGATTGAAAGGCTATGAACATCCTCTTCTGGGCATGTTGGATGGCCTATAAGGCCTCTAGGGTTGCTGGAGCTGGATCTGAGATGGTGGTGTTGGTTACCATTGCGAGCTGAAACTGCCTCTGTGAGCGCTAGGAAGGCTGTAAGTAGTCGTTTCTAAGTGTTTTGGATGTCTTGCAAAACCTCCATGTTTTCGAGTGAAGTTTGCAAAACAAATCTGAAAAAGTTTGCAAAGCAGATCTGAAAACCAAACTACCTCCCCAGCGGAGTCGCCTTTGTAGGATAGGTAGGTTCGGTTTGGTGGTCAAATATTCCGCGTAAGAGGGAATAGATGAGGAAAGGAGAGGTCAGAATGGTTAGCATTTGGCTTAGATGAACATGATCTGTTTTGCATAGCATAGGATAAGATATATGCAGAAGAAATGTATGGAGGAAATGGAGGAATGATGTAGGGGGTGAAGAAGAAGGGTAAGAGGTACAGAAGAAACCAAGGCAGAATCCTTTTGGTTGCTCTGTGAGTGGGTAGATTCACAAGACAGCTCTAGAAGAGATGACCTCTCTAGGGACCCCCCCCTCTCTCTCTCTCTCTAGGGAGAGTTACCATTGAGAGCCTTGTGGAGGTCTTAGACAACCCTAATCGTTTTAAAGAACTTGTGAAATGATGGATGGGAGTGCCTAATATTTATAGGCACCTTGGGCCAATAAGAAGGCACCAGGTGGCTTCCATAATATTGCGACACGCGTCCCTTCTGTACCCCTCGGCTGCGGGGGTAGTCACTGTCACCCTCGCGGTGACCCGTACTACCCCATCTCGCAGCGGAACCCCTTCTCTTAAGCCACCAAGCCACTAGATCTCCCTCATTCCCGTTAAAGGACTGAATCCTAAACCTGGCTCCGGAGAGCCCTTCAAGTCCTACCTCGCGACCTAAGCAGACATTAAGCTTCTAAGTTCAGTTGCTATGGCCCTAGCTTCGAGCCACGCTATCTAACGTTATACCCCTAGCTACGAGCCTTGCTATCGTTATGCTTTGGGATTCCTTCGTGGCTTTGTGCCCCATCGTTGGGTGCTACGCGGCCCAAATGCACTGAATTGAGACTTCTCGTGACTCTGTGCCCCTGTTCGGGTGCTACACTGCCCAAGTACGCTGAATTGGGACTTCTCGCAACTCTGTGCCCCTATTTGGGTGCTACGTTATCTTGCTCTGATAGCATATATCTCACCCTAACGGTGGCTGCCCGGATATAGTGAACAAGCCAAGGAGATCGCTCCCCCCATTTCGCTACTAATGAACAAGCCAAGGAGATCGTTCCTCCCATCTTGTTACTTGTGAAGTATGTGTCCATAAGGATCACCTCACCCCCGCGAAGCTATCATCGCGGCAATGCCACGTGTCGGCTGTTTACTGGTGTTGCGTGTCTTCTTCTGATTGGATGGTCAACTTTTCAACTGTGCCACGAGTTGCTTTCTAATAGGATGGTCAATGGTTAGCTGAGTTGATTAGAACTCTTGCATTTTACTAGGAGGTCACGAATTCGAGTCTTCCCACCTGTGTGTGTGGGTATTCTTCCATTGAGATTATTTCTTTCCTTAATGGGGGCTTGTAGTTGGGTTGGGTTTACAGTGGTTGAGTTATTGTGTTTAGTTATCTCGTGAACTCTCACACAATTGACCTGTAATTTGTACTTTATAATTTGTAAATAATAAAATGATCACTCTTATAGATGGACAAAAAAGCAATAGTAGGGGTGACTAAGAGCATCTCCAATCTTTACCCATTTTATTACTCATACCCAACATTTGGTTAAAAAACCTAAAAACACATATCTCTAATATTATATCTATTTTGAATTTTACCCATTTTCTCACCCAAATTTTGGGAGAATCAAACCCACAAACTCTCTTTTCACTCTCATTAATTATAAGTGCGTCACTTATTAATTACAAGTGTGTAATTAAATAATAGATTTTGATAAAAATAAAAGTTTAACATTGGAAATGACCTATCCAAATAGTTTTTTTTAAAAAATGAGTACAATGAGTCGAGGGTCGGAGATGCTCATCTTGTGGGAAAAAGATTTCAATGAAACGATTATTTATAATCTCCTCTCACATGACGTGAGGCCTGAGAGAACATCCCACGATTATTCGAGTGCAATGATTCACACTCTCCTGTCCCTCCTACCACCACGGATCATCTTCTTCAACTTTCGCTCTCTCTGTTTTGTCATAGCGTAGTTGTTTCCACAGCGCCCATTTCAAACTTGCACGCAAAGTTCTCCACAACCCCTCCTCTCTCTCCCAAACTACAGCTCCGTCATAATCCGCACATTCTTCCCATTTGAATTCCAATATCACAAAACTGAACTAACTATGGCTTCAGTACTACTCTCAACCCCACCTCCAGCCACACCAATTTCCACACCATTACGTAACCCTCTCTTCCTTTTCCCCACCAAAACCTCTATCCTCACTCCACTACCACGCAAGATTCTCTCTCCCCTTCGAGTAGCTGCTCCACAAACACAACATCCTCATTCACAATCTCAATCTGTATCCGATGGGGTTGAAGAAGAAGAAGAAGTCGAGATCCAAGACAACCAAGAGAATTCTCCCTCTAAGTTCACTTGGAGGGACCACTGGTACCCAGTCTCTCTCGTACAAGACCTAAACCCTGGCATCCCAACCCCTTTCCAGCTCCTCAACCGCGACCTAGTCCTCTGGTTCGACCCATCGCAGTCCCAATGGGTCTCTTTCGACGACAAATGCCCCCACCGTCTTGCTCCTCTCTCTGTAAGCCCCCCTCAATCCATTTGTTTTTTTTAAAAACTCATGTGTACCGACCAGTTTATGCGCACTTGAATTAATCTTGAGGACCAGTCCTTCGAATGAATTAATCTAGACCGTCCACCAATGTGGGACCCAATTAAAGCTAGTGCAAACCCCATCTGAACGCGGCCTAAATGAGTTGATAGCACCTACCCCATATAAACTCGGCCTAAAATTGTTGATAGCACCTGACTCGTTTCGAACATGAGACATTAGGTGAAGCAAACCCGACTTAGACCTTGATCACAGGCCAACCTTGGGTTGCAGCCCTCAATTCTGTTGTTTCAGTTTTTTTTTTCCCACGTAGGGTTTTGTGGACTGATTTTGGTGATTTCTTGTTGGTTGATATTAGGAAGGTAGGATAGATGAAAATGGGCACTTGCAGTGTTCGTACCACGGATGGTCCTTTGATGGGTGTGGATCTTGTACTCGGATCCCTCAGGCCTCTCCAGAGGGGCCGGAAGCTCGAGCCGTTCGATCTCCGAGAGCGTGTGCAACGAGGTTTCCAACTATGGTGTCTCAGGGTCTTCTCTTTGTTTGGCCAGATGAGAATGGCTGGGAGAGAGCTCAAGCCACCAAGCCCCCCATGTAATTTATTCTTTGTTAAACAAATGGTCTCTTATTTAATTGTTTATTTGTGTGCTTGTTTATTTAATATATGACATATAGTTAATTGGGTGCGTGGGCTTTCAAATATTTTATTAATGTGCTGTTCTTTGTGGGAATTGTTTAGGTTGCCTGATGACTTTGAGAATCCGGAGTATTCAACTGTGACGATCCAGCGAGATTTATTCTATGGATATGATACCCTCATGGAGAATGTCTCTGATCCTTCCCACATTGATTTTGCTCATCACAAGGTGAACACGCTTGTATCTAAGCAGTTGGGCTTTGAGTATGCTTCCTTTCTACCAACGGAGCCACTATAGTGGTACAGCATTCGTAATGTTGCCGAAGTAGGAAAGCGATTCTATTCCAGTGCCAGGCGGTTTAGTTAAAGTTGTGGCACGTGTATTGAGTAGTTACACTTTCGGTAGATGCCCTGTTATTAGAAACAAGCAACACTGACAATAGTAGAAAAAGGTTTTGGGGTTAGTAGTAGTGTTTCATTTCTAGGCCATTCAGATTTATTGGCAAAGTGCATATTTAAGATGAATTACACCCTTTACCTGCATTTAATGGGACTTTAGGATGAACTGACTGGAGAAGGCTGTCCTACACCTACTGCTACCGCACCTTCTGGAACTTGGCCACTTCCAATCACCATCTTCAATTATGGAACATACCTTAGCAGCTAAAGATCTGCCCAAATTGAAAACCACTCTTCTTCCATAATGCTTAAACAATGTCCCAAGAGGATGCCAGTTATCATGAAAGAGGAAAGTTCAATCGGCAGGAATCTGCATATGCCACAACTTCTATCCCGCTTTGAGCAACATCCCTTAACTGAAAAATTTTCCCGAGGGTCCAAGAGGAGTCAGCTGGACTCTACTTATGCCACAAGTTGTGATGCTTGATCACATAGGTGTGAATCCTCCGTTATTCTTTGAAGGGGTACACAGCAAGATGAATAAGTGATTAGGTCCGAAATAAACACTCGAAGTTGAGGTAGAATGTTGAGGAGTATGCAAGACCTCTAGAATACTGTTATTAATCTGATATGAATCTCCAACCCCAAATTCTGGTTGATTTCTGACTTTGTGGAATCACCTTGTGAATCAATTGCGTAGATGAGCTGGGTTTTGATGGTCTCCTCACCAATAATCGAAGGTGATTAGAACCATTTTGGTATGATTTGTTCTATAGTGTTTTTTTTTTGGAGATTCTCTGTTGAATGGGCCGATGTATAAGTTCTTCATACTTTCACAGAAGATAGTTGCATATTCTCATGCCTAAATTCATGTGTTTGTTTTAAAGGAAGAAAGCTATTGCCAAAATGTTGCTACTGTATAGATTGCAATCCATTGCTACCAATCCCATTTGCTATGATTTTTCATTGCCTTGGAGATTTATGGATTCAGGAAGATTCAGTTACTCGCGCATTGGTGTTGTTGGAAAACGTCATGTGTTGCCCAACAAAGAACGTCAATAGGAACTTGTTTAGAGGATGCTAACTGGTTCGGTATAGCTTATTTGTTTGTATTTATGATACATGTGCTTAAGTACTACTTAAGCAGATCCTAAGGCTACTGCCTTTGCCGAGCCATTTTACAGGTTACAGGGAGGAGGGATAGAGCCAAGCCTTTGCCCTTTAAGATGGAGTCCACGGGCCATTGGGGCTTTGCTGGAGCAAATGATGGGAACCCAAAAATCAGTGCCGAATTCATTGCACCTTGTTATTACATGAACAAGTAAGGTCATCGCTCTAAATTAAGCAGCATGTCTCCTACACAGATGTTCTTCTACTTGATTTCGTAAAATATGTTTTCCTTAAGAATCCACGTGTAAATCAGAGTTGAGCATGTATTCAATTGAGCTGAGGCTTCAGATCTTTTACTGGGCTCTCAATAGTTTTGCTACTTTATTGATAGCATAGAAGATGGAGCGAGGTGCATTATAAGGACAAAAGTTCAATGTGAAAAATTCATTTGCCGAAAATTTCCTTACATAATTTCATTATTACAAAGTTTCTATCATGACTTAAAGTCTTAAAGTGAGGGGTTACCCCATCCTGTCCCAAAACAGAACAAAAGTCCTACAAGACTTGCTTTTTTTCCCCCTAAGTAGGGCCACTGCCTGCTTTTAAAGTATTAAACACCACATCAAAGAGAGAAGAGCTGGATTCCAGTCTTCTCCCCTTCGCAGGAGTGAAATAAGTAGGTCACAGAACAAGAGAAAACCCAAAGCATCCTAATCTAATGTTTACTTGGAAAAGTTACTAACATAAGTATTTTATTCTTGATGTACTTTGAGTCTTGGAAGTTGGAATAAAAACTTGTTCCAAGGTTTTACTATTTGTTGGGGGATGTAACTTCTTTTGACTATCCATTAAATGAAGTATTTTCATCTGTGATATGGCATGTTGTACTGGAAGCCGTCCTTACGTTCATGCAGATGCTTGTGCAGAAGCATCTATTCACGGTAGTAGTATGGTTGCATGCAAAAATGTGTAGTCTCTAGCACTTCACTGTTTCAGTCAATGTGCTAAGTGACTGCTAACTTCTTCTTGTCTTTTCAGAATAGAGATTGATACAAAGCTTCCCATTGTGGGTGATCAAAAATGGGTAATTTGGATTTGTTCCTTCAATGTACCAATGGCGCCAGGAAAGACCCGTTCAATTGTTTGCAGTGCCCGAAATTTCTTCCAGTTCACAATGCCAGGCTCAGCGTGGTGGCAGGTGAAACTTTTTTCCTGTTGTTCCTTAAATCGCTCTGATATGATTGAGGTTGTTAATAGGTCATGGTTTAGAGATCTTTGCCATCATCATGCTCTAACCTTCAGTCTCTTATTTTTGGGTCATGTATGTAGTTGACTATTGTTTTAGAGATCAAATCTTAAGGACCATTATAGCTCATTAGTGCTTGACATTTGCGAGGACACCTCTCTCTCTCTCTCTCTCTCTCTCTCTCTCTCTCTCTCACACACACACACACACACACACACTGACACACACACAAGCTAGAGTGCTACATAATAAACATAAAGCTTCTCTTGTTGGAACTCTACTCTGTTCTGAACTCGAATGGTCATCAGAAGGAAATATGCGGATTTGACACTGGGAGAGAGAGTACCTGTGTTTATTTATCTCTGTGTATGTTTATGTGAGTAGACAACTTCTAAGTTTTGCAGGAAGTGAATTGAATTGAAGGCCTTTATGCAAAAAACAAGTAATCAAACAGTCAACAGGGATACCATAGAAATCCTCATAAGTTCAGCAACTTCGTGCAGCTCAAGGTTCTAAAGAATATCTCTTTGAAGTGAGGATGCGGAAACACTGGTTATCATTAGTTGGAGAGCAATGGGAATTGAAGTTCAGTTTATGTACCTTATCGTTGAGTGTGAATTTTATTATATTTATATCCTGGAATTAAATTGGTGTTACTGATTGACATCTATGGATTTGTTTGGGGCATGAAAGTAGTAGGATCGAACTTGTATGCTCACAGAAAGATGCATGAATGTTTCCTCTTTCTTTTGACTCCGAATTCCTGATTTGATTGGTTTCTTATTTTGAAACATCATGGTGAACTTGTGGTGAATATTGATGCCTTCCGTACTGCAACTGGAGCATCTTTGAAGTCAATGCTGGAACTTAGTTGTCATACTTTCCTTAAATTAATGGGTCAGTCTGAGTCATTAAATCTAACTAGTGGTATTAACAGGTGGTTCCTAGATGGCATGAGCATTGGACTTCAAACAAGGTATATGATGGGGACATGATTGTGCTCCAAGGGCAAGAGAAGGTATTCCTGTCAAAGTCAAAGGAGGGTGGTGCTGATGTCAACAAGGAGTATACCAAGATTACATTTACACCCACACAAGCTGATCGCTTCGTCTTGGCATTTAGGAATTGGCTGAGGCGACATGGCAATAGCCAACCTGAGTGGTTTGGCATCACTGACCAACAACCATTGCCTTCAACAGTCCTATCCAAACGTCAGGTACAGATCTGATTCAGTTGATGGCGATCCCTATTGCAACTAAACCTTGACGTTTTTAACTTCCAAAGCCCTTTGAACACACTAGCATTATGCACGGGGACGGGGATGTACACCAAAACAATAATGTATAAAAAAGGAGTTGAATACTAGTTTTATACTGGCATTCGAGCGTCGCATGTTTGTTTCTGACATGTGTCAGATAAACAGCATGTGTCAGACGCAATGATGCATTGGATGAGCATAGAAGTTTATACTATTATTCATGTAATCGTTTCTGTTTTAAGCAGGATAAATTCAGTTATTAGATGCATATGTGAGATGTGTGTCTTAGGTCTTGGTAAGAATTGAAGAAAATATCGAGTTGAACAGAAACAAGGGAAGACTAAATCAAATCAAGCAATTCAAGCTTCTCTCCTCTTAAATCCTATTCGACATTGAAAGTAGCAAGTGAGTGGAGCAACAAAGGAGGAAAAGAACAAGGGGTAGAAGAAAATGATAAATACGACAAGTACAAAGAAAAGCTCACGCAATTATTTTATTTGTTAATTCTGGGAAACATTTGCTACAAACATGAGGACTTTTCATTCGCGCTACATTTCCAACGTATATCGCTGGAAGCCGGGAAGTATAATTTTTAAGTATGTTCACAAAATATGTCATAATATTCTTTTGTTCTTGCCGTTTCCTTAACTCCTCTTCTGATTTTTAGACATTGATTTGCAACATCTTTATGTCCCCCGTTGTATGTGTATCTACATCTATGCTTCTCAGTGTTGAACTGAGTACTTAAAGGGGACCACAAGAAGCAAAATGGACAGGCTCAATTTGGAAATTAACTGCAGGTGTCACCAAATGCCCTGCTCAATTTGGGTCTACTGCTATTATTGTATTGCAAAACCACGTCTTAGTTGTGATTTTGCGAGATACTAGATTTTTGTTTCCTTTACAAGTTCATGACCGTGAGATAATACACAACAAACTTATTTCATGTTGGAAATTAACGACTTCATGAGGCACCCCTACGGCTGTTGTAAAAGCCTAGCTCTAACGCTCTATACTTGTTTTTTGAATTTGTGCTTAATGAGTTGCATTATGCCATCACAGATGTTGGATAGATATGAGCAGCACACCCTGAAGTGTTCATCTTGTAGAAATGCTTACACAACATTCCAGACATTGCAGAAGCTTTTGATTGGTTCTGCTACTGTCTTCACTGCAACAGCTGGAATCCCTGCGAATATCCAATTGCGGATTATTTTGGGTGGAGTGGCAATTTTAAGTGCTGCTTTGGCCTACACTTTCCACGAACTTGAGAAGAATTTTGTGTTTGTTGACTATGTACATGCGGAAATCGAATAACTTCATAGAGAAAACCAGCTTGAGGCTGCCATTCACAAGACATGTCATTATAGGAATTATAGACAGTCAATTAGAACATTGATACATATTTGAGGAGTTTTACTGTATAGTTTTGGAAGTTGTACATTGGATTGTTTGATACGCATAGGCAACTTTCCATACTCATATGGATGAGAATTAAGAAATAAAGTCGGTGTTGTTGTCTACTAGTTATTACGACGAATGAAGTTTTGTTTATCAAAGTTGGATTGAAGCTATGGCATAAATTTATACTATGCCAAAATTGCTTTCATTTTTCAGTTTAGAACAGAAAGATCATATGCTTGAAAATTGGCACTAGTCTGAGAGCAAGTTTTGAGAAGTGGAATTTAGGCCTGGTCATCAGTCTTAACATAAATGCAACAGAGAAACCCTCCAAATATATGCGACATTCTAAAAGTTTGGCATCTTTTACAGCAGAGAAACCCTAAGATATGTTGAGAATTTCATTGTAATTTAAGCACGCAAGCAATAAGCCATTGTAGTTTGGCATCTTTAACAGCAGATTGCATTGGAACCCCTTTGTAGAACGCTCAGATTTAGAGAATAGATTCATGCAGCAGCCAAACCAAACTGTTGAAGATAACGACTGGTAAAACTAACAGCCATGCTTCAACAATGGAACAGTAGTCGTGGTGAAAAGAATAACTTGAGAAATCAAATCCAAACGAAAATTTTGGATGGAACACGGGAAAAGAAAAATACTTGGCCAGTATCCACCCCCCCCTGTATAAAGGAGAACCTCAAAAGCACTATATTCAGTCATAATCCTAGCAGCAAAATGCAAGCCTTCATGCATAGAAATGTAAAAATAACAAAAAAGTCCATTCATGTGCCAATGACAGTCCAGAGAACAAGAAAATTTTGTGAAAGAGAAAGTAAAACTGCACAACAATTTACGCAAGGAGCTTAGAAGCTTGAAATTCACTCACCGAAAAAGGGTTCTCAGAAGCTTAAACCAAGAAAGAAATAGGAATGACAAAACAGAAAGTTTCCCTATTTGATCAGGAAGAGTTTGTTGTCTCATACAAATATACAATGCGTGGGGTAAGTTAGCTCATACTAATTGCCTGAATCAACCAGTAAGAAGATTTTTACATCATCCGATTTCCGAAATTCAAAATGAAAAATCCTACCTCAAAGACAAAAGGGCGACCTCAAGTATTCTTATGTATTAGTAGTAAGTAAATAAAAAAGTTCGTGCAAAATATGGGTATACCAATCCAAAAATTGAATAAGTCAGCTTCTGCCAACACATATCCACAATCTGGCTATAACATCAAATAAGTGTTCACCTATCTCGTTGAGTTCGTGTCTTTCGGGGCTGTATAACTTGAAGACATATCCCTCCACAATGTTAGTAAATAGTAATATACTGCCGGAGACCAGGCACCAAGTACAAAACCAAGCTTCATCTCAGTCAAAAATCCTCTCACCAGTTGAAAACAGCAAAAACACGAAAGAACTAAAGATGCAAAGCAACCCTGGAATGAAGAAAACAGCCCTCCAGCTTTCTGGACTTGAGAGATCCAAATGATCAGTTTTAGCAGCTTCGAGAAGTCTTCCAGTGAGATCAACCCCAATAATCCCAGCCAATGTGCCAGCTGTATTAGAAACTCCCATAACAATTCCAGCATATCTAGGAGCAACATCCATGTGATTTACTGCAAACCCAGCTCTCCCTAACGCTAAAAAACCAAGAGCCATAGAAGAACAGAATACAGCCCCACCGGATGTTCTAAAGAGGGGAAGTGCCATCAATGCAAAAGAAGCAACTACAAATCCTACGGTGTTTAACACCTTTCTGGTTTTAGTCACAGACAAGATTCTTCTTGTAATCAAATGGTCAGCAATAACTCCACCAATATTTGAAAACACAAACATGTTGAGATAAGGCATCATTTTCGACGAACCCATTTTTTGAAGGCTAACATGGAGTCCCAGCTCGAAATACGTGGGAAGCCAGTTCATGAGCACATACAAAGCGTAATGGAAAGTGAAATTATTTATCACAATTGCCCAAACTGGTAAGCTGAGCATTATCCTTTTCCATGGGATTTGGGCACTTTGTTTTACCTTCTGAATCCCTCCAATTGGTAAAGTAGATTCCCCAAATCCAGCAGCAGCTGCTTTGGGATGCTCAGCACGAGGTGGATCACTGGCGTATTTGGACCAAAGTAGAGCCCACATGGCACCTAAAGCTGCTTCAGCAAGAAATACAGATTGGGCTCCCTTAAACTTCACTAGACTTGGAAGCACAAGCATTCCCATAGCTGCACCTAGATACATTCCAGATGTAGTGAGAGAAACAGACCTTGACCGTTCATGTGGTGGCACCCATTGTGCTAGGACAGTGTGTATCGATGGGAAGATGAACCCTTGTGCCACCCCTACTAATAAACGGGCAATTACTAAAACCATGACTCCCTGAGGGTCTACCGGTACTAAAGCACAAGTGAGGGACCATAACATAAATGAGAGAAGGAGAACACGCCTTCCGCCTATTTTCTGAGCTGCCCATCCACCTGGGACTTGTGAACAGGCATAGCCATAGTAGAATGCTGAAAGTATGGTGCCTTTGGTTGATTGGTTCACCTTTGCTGCATCGGCAGCAAAGGTGTATGCAATTGAGAAGCCCACACGTTCTATGTAGCATACACAAGTGCAGATGAAGGTTAAGAAGACAATCACATATCGCTTGGGTAAGTTTGTCCACCACATTATTTAGTACTTGTTTTTCGAAATCATAGAAATTCGGTCCAACTTCGTGGTTGTCTTCCCATGAGCCTGATTTCTAACACTTCAGGTTTCATCAATTTTCAAACCCTGGACCAGTGATTGTGAGAATGTAGTAGCAAATTTGTGCCTTCAGAAGTCTGCAATTTTTGAGAGGACCTTAATCCTGGAGAAAATTTCGAGAAGCGTGCTGATTAATTCAATAAAAAAGAAGAATTAAACACAGCAAACCCGAAATCATATACTAACAAGGTAAATAAACAAAATCCTCTGTTCTGAATAACCACAAAGACCAACATCTACAGAAATATGACAATCATCATTCTTGCCCCTACTAATTACACAAACACAAATAGAAAAGCCATAGGACCACGAATTCGTTCAAAAACATAGATTCCTCTAAGTGATCATGCAGACTCCAAACTAAAGGAAAACAAGGAATTATTACAGATTAGCTACAGGCTACAGCTCCTGTTTCATGGAAAAACAACTGATGAATATATCGAAATGTGTTGGCCATGTATTGGTTATCAGTTTACAAGTAGGTGGTGGGTGTGGCCTTCCCTGGGCCGGATAGAGGAACCACCCAAACAAAATGGTGTATTTCATCTACCAAAAGCAAAAGATGAACCAAGTGAATGAGTGGTCTATAATCCAAACTAACTTTCATTCACAGCGAAGTGAACCAAACCAAACCAAACCAAGCCTTAAGTTTCCATCAAGCAGTCGGTTCCATGAATTTGTTGTCTCCATAATTGGATTCATGTCATAAGAATATAAGAATCTAACAGGTCCTTTACGTGCTAGCTAGCTGTCCGTTACCTAATGCACAACACGCCTCTTTCATCCGGTGGGACCGGCTAAATGACTGATAAGACTCTAACCATCACATGGTGGAGTTGTAAAGTGGAGTACATTAATTCCTCAAAACTAGCTCAACGATCTGGGTGCCATTTTATGATAAAACAGGTGAAGCTTATTCCTATGTACATACATTAATACGCAAAAAGACAGAAAAGAAAAAAAAAAAGAAGGACCCAAATTGATAAAAAAAGAACAAGCGCATTTTCCGAAAAGAGAATGCAATATGATTGGGGGTGGGAAATGGGTGTGGATCGCGAAACATACCTGGATACGGTGAGTGGAGAAGAGAAAAGCAGTGGCTACTCGGGCTCTGCTCTGTACCACTTTTTCGAGATCCCCAAATTACTGCAGAAGAATTTTAGAATTGTTTTTGTTTTTCTTCCCCAAACTTGATTTTGTTAGAGAGAGAGAGAGAGAGAGAGAGAGAGAGATGGCGCCACCACCAGTTGTGAATAGAATCGAAGAAGAATGCAGCCTAACCGAAGAAATAGGGATAGGTGAAGACCGAGACGGATTGATCTCTCCCACGAAGGTCAGATTTTAACCAAGTCAACGGTTTTGAATTGATAGAGAATCAAGATATAAACTCACAAAAGTACGTAGTTCTATTCCAAACAAAACACATTTCTTTTTTTTTCTTCCTCTTATCCATTTGAATTTACTATCTTATCATTTATTTAACTAGTGTTCGCCCGTGCCTACGGCATTACACACTCCGGTAGTGCTGTAGGCACGGACATTTTGTAATATATTTTTATTTTTTTATGCCAACGCCAGAAGTCGAGCAGTGGGTAAAAAGAATCGATGGCATTTTTGTAATATATTTGTAAAAATGTGGGTGTTTTCTTAAGAGAGTTGGAGAGCATACATTAGCCTCGGATCAAATGAATCTGAGCCATTCTTTCAACTTGTATTTGTGTGGTCCCCACACCCTTGTGTTTTATGAGATAGATAGAATACACTTTTGTACACATTTAAGGATAATATTATAAATTCATATGGATAAAAAAAGAAAAGAAAAGGAGTGTAGATGGTAAAAAAAAAGGTGTGAAAATCATTTTCCTTTCACAAAATGTATTTAATAAAAGTGTTACTAGTAAACTTGCATTAAAAATGCTTGCAAATCAAATGCAGTTGCTTAGAGCATCCGCAATGTAATAATCAAAACTTGTCACGTCAGTTTTTAATTATTTATTTAGAGGGTTGCTAAAGTTAGCAATGTAAAGTCTCACATTGTTACTTTTGATTATTCAAATGTCCAAATTTGATTATTGGTTAAGAGGTTGTTAACTTTGATTATTACAATGTGAGCATTTTTTTAAGGCCATCCACAGTGGTATAATCAAAAGCCAATTGTTTTTAAAGTTAACAATGTTGGTGCAAAAAATGGCTCACAATGGTATAATCAAACTTAGCAACATCCTTAGAAATAATCAAATTTTGAGCTTTGGATAATCAAAACTAGCAACATTTTTCAATAATCAAAATTTGTGGACTTCACACTACATAAGTTAACTAGTTCCAAAATTTGTAAACACACGTGTTTCAACTGGTATTTTCTTTTTCTCTTTTTCACCTACTCTATATCTTCTTCACTTCACCAACAAATTATTTCTCTTTCTTTCCCTCCAAAAGTTAAACTAATATCTCTCGATCATCTACAATCCAACCCATCGTCGTCGGATTAAGGTATTTCACTCTTCTTTCCCGTTTTTATTTCCACCCCCCCCAGAAAAAAAAAATCATAATACAAGGGAAGAAAGTCACCGATTTTTCCCCAAAATTAAAAGAGGAAATCGATATATTTTGTCCAAAAAAACGTAAATAGAGGGAAGTGAATGGCGCACGCGCACGCCAGAGAGAGAGATTATAGTGGACCCCTTATTTTGGTTATGGACTAGAAGTGACCATTGTGAAGCTTAACACTAAGCTTAGCAACCTCTTAAGTGAATAATCAAAAAGCTGATGTGTCAACTTTTGATTATCCTTTTTTGATTATACCACTGTGGATGGCCTAAGCACATGTTCCTAACTTTAGCAATCTTTAGATTTTGTTTATTACATTGTGGATGCTCTTAGAGCTAACAAATTAAGGTAATTTAGATGTCATAGGGTGTGTACTTATTTTTCAAATAAATACATATTTTTTGAATTAAATATGATGTATTGTGAGATAATGAACTGTCTCGTAAAGCAAAAAATAAATACTCAAAACATAAAGGGAAATGATAATGCCAAATTTATTTTTATTGGTACCAAAACTCTAGTGCACAAAAGGCTTATACCATGTACAAGACATTTATGCACTGGAATTTTACCACCAACAGAAACGGTTTTGGCATTATCATTATTCAACATGAAAACCTTAGCAAAACGGGGCTATTGTGATTAGCGAGGGATATTCAATTAATTTACTACGTCATTTTTTAATACCTGCAGGCTTACTCTTATTGGTTGTACAATGTACCGTGGGGGCTCTACAAAGCTGTGACTTACATTAAGGAACTTTATGGTAATCCTACGATGATTTTGGCCGAAAATGGTGTGCCTAAATTTTTGGGTTTTTATTTTATTTTTTTATTTTTATGTATTACATTTTCATTCCTACCATTTAATAATAGTGAAGTATTAAAAGAGGCCTAAATGTTGTGTTGCTTCTATGCACGATTTGCAGGCATGGATGATCCAGGAAATATTACGCTTGCAAAGGGATTGCGCGACACCACAAGGATAAACTACTACGAGGTAACGAGGCTTATATTACGCAACGGAAGAGAGCTATAGATGACGGGGCCAACGGGGTAGGCTATTTTGTTCAATAAGTCTAGGTACACTACATCTAACTACTATATGTTTTGTAGGGTCCATTTCGGGTCTAAAAAAAATACAGAAAAATTTTCATAAATTTTAAAATAATATATTATGGGGCTCTGTAAAAAATTAGCTCCAACAAATATCGGTAAGTATTATTTCTTGATTCGTAGGGGTGAAACAGTGCAGTTGAGCAGTTTCGCCCCTACAAATCAAGAAATATTACTTACCGATATCCGTTGGAGTTGATTTTTTATAGGGCCACATAAAATATTATTCTAAAATTTATGGATTTTTTTCTGTATTTTTTTGGGATCCGGGGTGAGCCCTACAAAAAATTTAATGGATGGATGGTAGTGTATGTAGCATCGGTCTTGTCGGTCATTACCTCGACAATTGTGAATGGAGTTGAGATTTGGGCCCAGGGGTTGTAAACGAACCGAGCAGTTTGCGAGCTCGGCTCGACTCATTCGATATAAGTTCGGGTTGTTAAAGGTAGCTCAGCTCGATTAAAGAGGCTAAACGAGCCGAGCTAGGTTTGGTTCGTTCGACAAAAGCTCGGGTCGTTAAGGGTGACTCAGCTCGATTAAAGAGGCTTGTTTAGTAAATGACTCAACTCGGCTCAATTAGAGCTCTGTTCGTTAAGGCTTGAGCTGAGCTTGAATTTTTGACTTATTTAGTAAACGAGCTGAACTCGAGCTCGACAAAACTCGGCTCATTTACGGCCCTGCCGCTCAATATACTATGTGTTAGTATTTCATTACTTTGTTCACCAGTCACCGGTTTGTGATTAGCGGTTGCGGTGATGAATCCCTAGACAGACAATCCTCAATTTTGGAGGGGGCATTGCTATTTGCAGCCACTTATTTTCTGAATGTAGCCTGTATATAATATGGTACAAAGACTACGTTCAGAAAATTTGTAACTGCAAATAGCAAGCCCCTTTGGAGGGGGACCGGGTTGTATGATTCGGAATAGAGGGAACCAAAACGACGGCGTTTTGGTTTATTAAAACCTTCGTAAGACTTCATAGCACTGGCAGTACATATACATATTACCGCCAATTGCCCTCCCTTCCGCTCTCTTCCATTTTAGGCCCGCCCCCGCCCAATATACATACAAACCCTAACTCTTCCTCAGAACTCAGAACCCCCAATCGACATGGTATCTGACGCAGATGAAGACGATGACTTCTCCGGGAGTGATGGCGACGAGGGCTTGGACGAGGACATGGAAGCCCTAAGGAGGGCCTGCATTCTCACGGGAACCGACCTCAATTCCCTCCAATCCCCTGCCAATGAAACCGCCGCCTCTGATTGCGAGGAGGACGACGACGACGACGACATGGAATTGGTTCGCGGGGTACAGCGGAGGTTGTCGGCGTGCAATCAGGAGGCGCCTCTCTTTCTCAAGCCCCTCAGCACGCGCCCACCGGCTCTCTCGGACCAAGATGATGATGAAGACGATTTCGAGATATTCCGTGCCATTCAAAAGCGTTTTTCCGGATATGTTCAAGGTGATTACCTTACCTACTCTAGTTTTCGAATTGGTGACTGGTGTTTGTTTATCTTTGTTTTTGGTAACAATCCAAGTTTTAAAATCACATGTTAGCAAGTTTCTACAGAATCAAACAGCGACGACATATTTAATGAATAGGAAATAAAATTGAAGTAGACCGAGGTGCCAACAAAAACAAAGATGATACATGCCCATTCTATCATGCCCTTTGCCCTTCATTGTGGAAACACTAAGCCTAATAGATAACGTTCATAGTAGTTTTCAGATAATAATGATGCACTCGCACAACGAAGACCACGTGGCTTAACATTAAACCACATAATTGAAGCGAAAATCGGGCAGTAATCTGTTGAAGTTATACTTTACTAAAGTGTTTTGGTCAAAAGAGAAGAAGCCGAAAGTTTTATGTTCTCCATTGAATGGGAAGGGAAATATAGGGGAAAAAAAATACACGAAACATCCTACTCAACCGAGTATTACTCATAAGTATCACGTTCCAACACAAGAATATATGACTGTACTGGAAATTGTATCAAAGAGGTGCATTTGCATAAGAGTTTAAAAAAAAAGATATATTCCTTTGATGGAGTAACTCTTTTTCCCCCGATGGATTATTCTGTCAAACTTATTTCATGTACCTATTATATATTGATCTCAATTCTCAATAGTCGTAATTAAATCTCTGTGAACTCATCACATTTGGTTTATACCAAATGAATACATAGTTTTCAAATGAGATATTTGTTTCTTTTGGGTGGCTGTTGTCAAATGCATCTGCATTTCTTCTGTGGTTTTGCTTGCATAAGCCTAGATATCAATCTCTAGACGTCAGATAATAGGCATTCTTTAAGTCAGTGTTAAATTGCTCATGTAATGTAATTCCTTTTAGTTGTTGTATAGACTTTTGTATAAGGTAATTTCTCCCCTCACATGTCATTTTTGCTACTTGGGAATATCAAGAAAAATACTTATTGGTTTGATGTATTATTTGACGTAGATAGGATGGCTTGAAAGGTTAAAACCATGCCGATGTGGGGTCCACAGTTAGGGTTTCTTTGTTGCATCTGAATCCATTCCTCATATTTCACCTTATCTTTTTGTATCCCTTTTCATGCATCTGTTTCTTATTCCTTGCAGACAGGGAGAAAAATGGCAAGGGAAATTTTTTGAGTAAAGTGGAGCATGTCCGTTCCAACAACATAGCCTTGGAGAAGGAAACTTCCAATAACTTAGTTGTAGACAGCACTAATGTTTCTGAGGGATTTCCAGATTCTTTAGATTTTTACAACACCTCCCAGAGTTCCGAATCAATTAATAACATTACTCATGGGGTTAGTCCATCAGGCTTAGTTGAGTGGCATCAACCAGACGATCATAGTTTGGCTATAATGCCATGCAGTGGTTCTAGCTTCCCAAAGTCTGCACAGATGTTTGTTGATGCCATCAAGAAGAACAGGGCCTGTCAGAAATTTCTTAGAAGCAAGTTGATGCAGATTGAAGCAAGGATTGAAGAGAACAAAACACTGAAGCAGCGTGTTAAACTTCTGAGAGATTTTCAGGTTAGCTGCAAAAGAAGGACTGGGCGAGCATTGTCCCAGAAGAAGGATGCTCGTGTCCAGCTGATTTCAGCCATAAAGCCAAGGGCTAATTCCAAGGTCAATCTCTTAGTCAACTTTTTTTTGCCTTTGATATAGTCATTGCTTCAGTTTTGTTGGATTTCTTACCAGCTTCAAAATGTTTTCATTTGTTGGGCATTGTTATTATATGTAAGACTAGTCTTTGCATGTAATTATGTAAGCCTTGTGGGGTTGGTTTTAGCCGGAGGGGTTAAATCTGAATAGAATTATTTGGTTGAGGAACTTCTGAGTTATTAAGCCATCAAGTAGTATCACAACCCTTTCAAGATGTCCTAAACCTTCATATTGAAAACCAACCCTAATGCAGAACTTGAAAACATCGATTGATCATATATCATAACCTCATCCATATTGAAGATCGAGTGTTACAAATATCAAATTTGAGCTGTCAAAGGTAAGCCTATGAACCTAGTTTACAGAATATATAAGATGCTTGAATTAAGCACAGTGACTCACCAAATAAGACTTTGATATGCTTTTTTATTTCAACAGGATGATTAGTGTATGATTGAGCAATTAAAGTATTAATGTGCAGCCCGCACCATGAACCTCTTTAAGCAAGGACCTCACAAGGAGGTGACGAGGTGTGCACTTTAGGATTTCATGTACTGCAGATTGAAGAGGCTTGGCTTCCTCAGATGAAGTTTGGTTGTGCCTTATTAAGGCCTTTTTTGGGCCGTGGAGTGTGCTTTAATCACAGCATTATTACTTGATATGTGAGTGTGAGAGGGAGGGAGGGAGATTATTTGCTGGAACAAGTTGTGAGGGTTGCCCCTTTTACGTCCGTATTACCAATCACAAATTGGTACTTGGAATTTTGCCAAGAATGTTTACAACTCTATCGGAAGAGCGGGGTTGAATAATACCAAGTTCACGTGCTTATTATCTTAGGCAGGAACAAGTTGATACTTGATAGGATACCCTGTTCTATGTCCATTTGTTGTATCGACAATATTATCAATCAACGAACTAGGTGGAATTTGGTCAAGCATGCTTGCAATTGATTGGTTTAGAGCAGGTAGGTTTAGATTTTAAGAGTTACTTAATGGTCTTATGCTACTTCTGCTTCAGAGGAAAATGTATAATTTTTTTTGGATGGAACATGGTTTCCTGTGTTAGGTTGCAATTTGCAACCCCTAGTAATGATGGTGTTGGTGGTTATGGTAGGGATAAGGCCCATGGTGGGTGGTGGTGGTGCAGAAAAACGTTTTTCACCTTTAAAGAGTGGAAAACCCACCAAAACCCACTCATTTCCTATTGAGAACAGAAACCGCTGACTTTTTTGTTTTTCGGCCACACCAAACACTAGAAACTATTCCCGCCGGAACAAAATGTTATGTCAACTTTGATTTGGAATTTTGGTTTACAGTTGCTGATCTCGTAGGCATGTCTCCCGTTCATGTTGAGTCCGTTTCTATTTTGGGAGCTTCTGTTGAATTTTTTATTGTCCAAATATTAAGTATTTGAATAAGCACTTTGTGGTTCTTGCAGGTGAATGGGAAAAATGGCTCTCCTTTATATTATGGCCCTAATGAGAATTCTCATGTCACTAGTTATAGAATGGTATTGAAGAAATTTCCAATCTCGTTGAATCGTGAAAAGTGGTCTCATGAAGAAAGGGAGAATCTCGCCAAGGGAATAAAACAGCAATTCCAAGAACTGTTGCTTCAAAAGTCAGTTGATTTAATCAGGTACGCTTTCTCTTGATAAACTCCTGATGTTTGTGCAGTTCATTACCTTAAACTTCATGTTTTTCCATATTTCTTTTAGAATGGGCTTGCCAATGTCTGGAAGGGATATTTGCTAATTGGCAGGAGTTGGAGTAATATTGGCTTTTTAGTTCACTTCCCATCACAATGGATACTATTAGGTTATGGCTTAATTTTCTCTGTACTTGTAATGCTTTGCTTGTTTTATTAGGAATGATTTCTATAACTTTACAATGTTAAACTCTGGGAAAATTATGCTGCTAATTACTATATTAACTCAGGTTAGCATGTTTGAGGAGAGCCCTTCTCTTTTCTCATAGGAGTACCATCTTCTATTGTATATTTGTCCATCATATATGTGGATTGTTCTCCAAAATTATTATTTACGTCTTTGATGGAGTATTTATTCTCAACTGTATATTGACTGACAAGTTTTGCTTAACAGTGATGTAGAGGGATCCTCTGGAGATTCAAATGACTTTGATAGTATGATTGCATCAATTAGGGATCTTGATATCGCCCCTGAGACTATTAGATCATTTTTGCCCAAGGTTAACTGGGAGCGGTTGGCCTCTATGTACGTCCCAGGTCGTTCTGGTGCCGAATGTGAAGCAAGGTAACTTAGATAGTTTTTCCTACATGAAAACAATTTATTCCTAAAGTTTGCTTGGGAATATTGCATGTAATTGTACTTAATAGGCTGCTAGCTCAATTTTGAAATTGTTTGACCTACTGGGGGTTTGATGAAGATATTGAAGCATAGATGGTTAATAATACGCTGGGTCAATATGAATCACGCATGTTAGCACAAGTTTCACAACAAATTCTTATTTAGTAGGCCAAATAATTTCTGGTTTTATGATCAAGAATTTTATTTATACTTTATAGACGTGCAGAACTCTTTCTTTTGATCCGTGCATCTTGCAATTGTATACTATTTATCATTTTATCACTCTCTACCAATTTGAGGTTGACGCTTCAGACCTATGCTAATGTAAAAGAATTGTAAGATGAGATCTTTGTTTCCCCAATTGGATTCATTGAAGCTTCACTTCTGTTCAAGGAAGATAACTTGGAAGTTTAAAATCACTTGTACCACCTGGTGCCAAAGCCTTTTCCTACACGTGGTGAAATTGTGTACTTCTGACAAGTTCATATCTTTTTATTAAACCGAGCAATGAACATCTAAAGGTGTTAGGTTTCCTTTGGAAGTAGTTAATCAGAATCAGCTGCTAGATAATGCGTGTCCTCCTTACCTAAAGTACTTCCAGAGGGGTCACATTTTTGAGAGCAGAAATCCTTGAGCCTAGTAAAGGGAGCTTTATTATGATCCTGTACAGACTTGTCACCATATTTAGCTTGAAACCTTCTTCCCTTCTACGAAATGTGATGATGGGCCAGCCCTCTTGCTCTGCAGCACCCTTTTCATTTGAAACAAAACATCACTGTGTTCTGCTTTCTCCCTTAGAAAGGTAATATATCTTCAGACCATTTGCATTATCTGTGGCATTCTAGTTTCAGTTTCCGCAGTATTTGACTGGTTTTGTGCTTTTTGAACTTTATGAAGCTTATATGTTCTTCCACCAAGTTGCATCTCAGACATCTTCTTAGGTGACCACCATGACCGAGACATAGCCATGTTGGGATTGAATTAAGAAAGTCAATGCATATCAGGTGGGAACCATGACTTAATGGAGTTCTTCTCAAAATCATGGTGCTTTATGCACTTGCAACTTCGATTTGTTTTGGACTTCTGCAATGCTGCATGTTTTTATGCCTTTCTAATAACAGTGATGTTGTCAACATAGATTGACTTGATTACAATCCTCTTTAGCTAATGAACTCAGAAATTATCGCAGGTGGTTGAACTGTGAAGACCCCTTAATCAATCACCACTCATGGTCTAGAAGGGAGGATAAGGAACTTCTGCGTATTATCCAAGAAAGGGGTATCAGTGACTGGATTGACATTGCCGTTTTGTTGGGAACAAACAGGACCCCATTTCAGTGCCTGGCTCGTTATCAAAGAAGTCTTAATGCTTCGATACTGAAGAGGGAGTGGACTGAGGATGATGATGATAAACTTCGCACTGCTGTGGAAACTTTTGGCAAGGGTAATTGGCAGCTCGTGGCTTCTACTTTGGAAGGACGGACAGGTACCCAATGCTCTAATAGGTCAGTTAGCCATCTCAATGACAAGTTCTATTGGAATTTAACTGTGGCCGTACATCAGTAACATGATACCTATGTACATCTGTTTAATAAATGCAGATGGATAAAATCTCTTCACCCAGCTAGGCAAAGGGTAGGGAGGTGGACTTTGGATGAGGACAAGCGACTGAAAGTAGCAGTGATGCTTTTTGGGCCAAAAAACTGGAATAAAATAGCTCAATTTGTTCCTGGTCGAACTCATGTGCAGTGTAGAGAGAGGTATATAAATAAATCCCAATCTTGGCTTCAACACAGTTTATGTGATTTTATTGTAACAGTTGACTTGGTGGCAGATGGGTCAATAGCTTAGATCCTTCTTTGAGATTTGGTGGATGGACTCAAGAAGAGGATTCAAAGTTGGATGCAGCAGTTGCAAAACATAGAGATTGCTGGTCTAAGGTTCACTGGTCTAAGGTTGCTGCGTGTGTGCCTCCCCGTACTGATAATCAGTGTAAGAGGTAAATTTTTTACCATTAGAGGGCCAAAATGTTCTTCGTGTCTCATTTCTATGGTGTTACTCCATTCTTTTCCATTATACCATTCTGTTCTGAACTTCACTCTCCTGCCTTGGTACTCCTGTATTTAATGGTGGTTTTCTTCTCTGGCTCTCTCTGCTATGATTAGGAGGTGGAAGGATATGCATCCAGTTGAATGGTCATGGCTCCAAGCAGCTAGAAAGATACAAAACGTAGCTCTCATATCAAACTTCGTAGATAGGGAGTCCGAACGACCTGCCCTTGGACCAAATGATTTCATTCCGCTAGCAATCACAAATGCAGGTGCAGAAACTGAAAATGTAAATCCTTCTGGAAAACAAAAGAGGAAATCAAGGTATGCTGGTCAGATACTGTGGAGTATGTGGCATTGATTGCATTTATTTGGATTCATATGTTTCATAAATAAGGAGGTCAATTACAGTACTATGTTCTTTGTTAAAGCATTCAACTCAAAACCAATAATTGGCTATGAGTGGAAGTCAGGCTCATAAACTAGTTTTGGAGGAGGCAATCAACGAATGTGGGACAAACTCCAACACTCCCCCACACGTGCGACCTCCGACTCGCACGTGGAGAGTTAAACAAACGATCTGTAACACATGGATCACAATAAACAACGGTGCACACAAACAAGGGGGAACAAATTCTCGAAAACCCTAGCTCTGATACCATGTTAAGGCATCCAACTCTAAACCAATTGGCTATTATTTATACCTTCTATGTCTGAATTGGTATTTATGTTGCCATGTCAGTTGTTATTGCATTTACTTACAGCAATGCTCTGAAATGCAGGTCCAAGAGACCTACGAAGGAAGCTCAAAGCTGTCCTGGGGAAGTTCCACTGTTAACCAATGGCAATGGGATTGAGAACTATGGTGGTGATGATTCTATTTCAAAGAAGAGAGTGATGAAGCCACGACGATCAAAGAAGAATAGAAACCTTGAACCGACTCAAGATTGTGCAAGGGACAGTCAAGTTGGACCATCTGATGGGACGACAAAGAGGAATAGGTCTTTTGGGAGGCGAAAAAGGAAATCTAGGTAGGATATTCAGCTTTTCAATTGACGTTTCTTCTGCTTTCCTGCACTTACTGTAGTTTTCTGGTCTATTTTGACAGTGCGAGGCGGGAAGCAGCTTCCATGGATGATGCCATTTCGAGGACGGAAAGAGAAAAGAAGCCGTATTCAAAGGGGAATAAACACCCTCGTCCAAGAAAAGCTCATTTAGCAGCTAGTGAAAAGTTTTCAAAAATATTAGAGGTTAAAGAACTTGGTGGTGATCATGCTGTGAAGAACTTTGCATCTGAACGATGTCGAAGAGAGAGTAAATGTGTTCAACTGTTAGATGAAAGCTCAGGGATGATCAATTCAGATAAGATTGCAAGCTTTGAGGAAAATAATGCTATTTCAGAGAAGCCTGTTGATTCAACTCAAGTTGATTCATCATTTTGTCAAGTTTCAACATTATCAAAGATAACGGACGTTAATGAGGTTGAAGCCTTCAGTGATGTTGGTGCAAGGAATAAGAATTCTCATGAACCCAGATCAAAGAGGAGTAAATATAACAGACTTATGCTGGAACTTTTAGAGATAAGCGATTCTGGTGAAGCAGATACATTAAGGGGCAATGATGCCAGTTTGGGGAAGAAAAAGGTTACCAAGCGAAGTTTGAAAAAGTGCAGTGGAGTAAGTCATTCGTCATCTTCAAAGTCTTGTATGATTATTGAGGGGCATAAAAGGTCAAGGACTACCAATAAGTCTATTTCTAATTATATTTCTGAGGTTGAAGACGGGGATGACATGACTCTTGCATCATTTATTCAGAACCAACGGAAGAAGAGAAAGCTTAACCTCACTGAAACAGGTAGTTTTGTTGTTGGACCCAGCGCTCCTCCCCCTGGATTTGAGAAAATCCGGAATACAGCAGATATGCGTCATAGTACGAACAAAGAGGATTAAACAGGTTTTGCCTTATTGTATCAGTCATCCTTTTTTCCAACCCTTGTTAGTCTAGACTTTAAATAATAGTTATTGTATTTTCCTACATAGGCATTTAACTTACCAACCCCTGGATTTAGCAATTTTGTTAGCATAAAAAGTGTGTTGCTAGGGGGGATTTTGAAGAGTTGCACCTGTATAGTCGTATTTTTTTACGAGCATGAGCATTCTTTTGTAAATGGCTTCGTGGCCTTGTAAACTAAGGTTTGAAGCTTGTTATTTCTGTGGATTCCTTTGATGAAAAAGATACCAAAAAGGCTTGGCATATGTGCTAGTTTTGGCTTCCTTGAGACGCACAGATTAAATAGAAATTATCGTTTGTTTTCCGAGCTATTGGTTTTTGGTTGAGTGTACTGGCTTTTATGATATCATCTCTCCGCAAAATCTGCTGATCTAGTTGACACGGTGACTGCTGCATTTGATAACTTTCTGCACACTACTCGCAATATAAATTCTGATTCTGTAAAAAACACTCCCAAGGGTAGGGCTCTGTTCGTTAATTCTGATTCTGTAAAAAACACTCTCCCAAGGTAGAGCTGCAAACGAACAGAACAGCTCGCGAGCAGCTCACAGCTCCGCTCGATAGTGGCTTGTTCAAGCTCAACTCGCGAGCGGCTCGTGAGCAGCTCACAGCTCAGCCTCGCAACTCCACTCGATAGTGGCTTGTTCAAGCTCGACTCATTTATGCGAGCCGCTCGACTCGTTTAGCCAGCCGCTCAACTCGTTTAGTTTATGTGCTCGTTCAAACTCAACTCGTAACATAAACAAACAAGCTTGAGCCTAATTTAGTGGCGCGTTTCCTTAACAAGCTCGTTTAGCCTGCCGCTCAACTCGTTTAGTTTATGTGCTCGTTCAAACTCAACTCGTAACATAAACAAACAAGCTTGAGCCTAATTTAGTGGCGCGTTTCCTTAACGAGCATAAACGAACGAACAAGCTCAAGCCCAATTTAGTGGCTTGCTTCCTTAACGAGCCGAGCAAGCTCAAGCCCAATTTAGTGGCTCGTTTCCTTAACATGCCGAGCATGAGCCAGTTAATGCTTATAGCTCAAACTGGCTCACAAGCCAAAATATTTTATTATGTTTATTATTATTATTAATTTCAAGCACATATAGCAATACTATATCATTTTCCAAGACTTTAGATCTTAGCCAATTGGGAAGCTCAGAGTCACTGTGATCCTTTTATACGGAGAGGAGACGCCTCTTGAACTACAAAATTTCCGATGTGGGACGGAAGAAAATTTCCAGAAGGAAACACAAGCAAAACCCTCACTCTTCTCCTTAGTCCCACATCACCTACTCAAACAAATGACCAAGCAAGTTCCATTATAAAAGCGGAGACCACCCCTTTCACCTACTTAGCGCTTTGAGCAATTACGGAGTAACTTTTTGAGCTCAAGCGAGCCGAGCTCGAGCTGAACAATACATTTTCGAGCCGAGCTCGAGCTGAAGGTTGGCAGCTCATGACGAGCTTGAGCCAATGTAGATACCTGCGAGCCAAGCTTGAACATAGTGAAGGTCGACTCGACTCGGTTCGTTTGCAGCCCTATCCAAAAGGTGATTCTGGCTTTTTAGAAAGTCTGATTATCCCATCGGTATAGCCACTGAATAAAGTGCTTCCATCAGCACTCAAGCTTGTGCAGTATATGACCTGAAAATAGGATTGTCAAGGTTTATCAGTAATTTGTTTTTGAAAAACAAGCACAGGTTCTATAATTCTCCCATCATCATTACCGATGGCAAACAATGAACAAAACTGAAGATCAAAATTTTAAGTGGTTAATTTATGCTACAAACACAGCAGAATTACAACGGCGCGCAAGTGTGAAACCTAAATTACTACAGCCTTAATCATCAGTTCAATGAAGGTAAAATAATGAGAAAACAAAACTCTAACTATGAGGACCAAGCTGCGGTAGCCAAGGCGTGTGGGAGAGCAGGAGCGGTAGTGTAAGCGTGAAAGTCTTTGAAACACATCTCCACCTACTAAACAAATCTCAACCTACTAAAATACGCGAGAGAAAGGATTGAGAGCAGGTTTCGTAGCCAAGTCACATAACTCGTGTGCGGGAGTAGGAGCGGCATGGTTCTTTTCTCAAATTGTTCAAGATTTCAACAACCTTGCAAGTATCCGATTCCCCCAAAGCGTTACCCACGCCAATATTGCTGTTGTTTCAATGGACACAAATTATAGGTTCGTCTTTGTCAGAAGCAACCCGGGCAAGTAGTAAGGAGAAGGCCTCCTTAACTCGGAAGCAACCGGTGAAACCGCCGACTTGAGTCTAACAAATTGAGTTGTCCCAGTAGGGTGAGGATGAGAGTTTTTGACCAATTTTGCACCCCAACAATAAACCAACCTTGTAGTAGTAGTAGCAGGCATGCAGTAGTACTATGTGGCCTTCCAAACATCAACGTTTAATTTGTTGGGTCCACCCTTAGTGTGGGAGTGACCACACCTGGTTTTTCTCTCTTGTTTTTTGACTGCCGAATTGAAGGCAGTGTGTGAGTGTGTGTGTGCCAGAGATGTGAGTGAGAGCTGAGCGAGATGAGTAAGGGCTCCTCCTTTGGGATGAGCGGTGCTCCTCGAGTCCTCGGGGATGCTTGGATACTCTGTCGGAGAGCCACCAAAGTGAGGGAGTGAGAGAGAGAGGAGTGGGGAAGCCGGCTCTCCCGGTGAGGTTTTTTCATATTTGTATATGTGATTTATACATAGTGGAGTTTTTCCTCGGATATCTCTCATTTGTGCTTGGATTATTTCATGCTTGGTTTAGAGGTGTGGATCGGGGTCGGGGTCTCAACCCAACAGTGCTCTAACCAATAAACTAAAAAAAAAAAAAAAGCCCACCCAAAGATTAACAAACAAAAACTATGAACGCTAGCTATGAGGGATGCTATTAGTACTTGGAGAGGTGTTAACCGTTGGGATTAGTTAGGGAAATAGGATGTACTTTTGCAAAAAGGCCCGGTAAGATAATTAGGAAACTCATAGTATCATGGAAAGTCAAAACTAATACCGAGAAAATTGTTTTCTAATATTCAAAATCTATCAAACCTAATTTGAAAAAGACAGAACTATTGTTTTATTTTTTTTGGAAAGTGAGAACTAATGTTATGGGTGCGTAGTGACTTACTAGGATTATTGGGTCATGCGTAAACCTTACTACTATATGTTTTAGTTCGGTTCGATTACTTTCGGTTTTCCTTTGACGAAAGCCGAAACCAAACCAGTTTTAATTTCTTTTCAAAATTGAAAACCAAACCGAACCAATAACTCAGAAAAACTAAGGGTCTTTTTGTTTAGGCGTAAAATATTTTACCTATTTTTCGGTGTTTGGATATTTTTCATTTATTGGATGAAAATGACTTACTTTTAAATCTTCCATAAGTTATTTTCCAAAATGAACCTGCTGTCTTCTACTTCAATTCTTATTACTCAATTTTCTCGATCGTCAGTTCTGACCCATGTTCAATTCCAATATTCTTAGGCTCCGTTTCGGAAACCTTCTTAAAAAATAAGTACTTATTTCTCATACTCAAAATTCGAAAATAATAAGGGCCTCCACAAAATTCAAATACAAACTTCTCTTCACATTTTCAAACTCAAAAATAATGTAAATGAAAAAAAAAAAAAAATTTCCGCACCGTATTAAAGATCTCAATGAGATCTATCAAATAAGATCCATAGTGATAGGAAAATTATTTGCGTAAACACATGATTTTTGAGCTTGAAGTTGCCGTATATAAAAAATAAGACTGTTGCTATTGTGTTGGGCGCCGGCGGAGGGAAATCGTACCGGCGGCCGCGCCGGGCCGTCTCCGGCCACCGGACGGCCGATCCGAGCCGTCCAAAAATTCTAAAAAAAAAAACCAAGGGGGCCCGCTCGGGAATCAACGGCATCCGAGGTGTATAGGGTGCTTGGCTGGAGACGGCCCGGCGTGGCCGCCGGTACGATTTCCCTCCGCCGCCCATTGGTACCTTAGGGTGCTTCTTCCAAAATAAGAAGCACCCTTCTTATTTACCGGAACACACCTTCTTATTCAACAAAAAATAAGTTCTTATTTCAGTTCTGGAACGGAGCCTTAGATCTCTCCACCTTTTAAGCCTTCCTCTCTCTCTCTACACTATTTTGTCGATTTCTGAAAATATTTTTCAAGTACCAACCAAACACCGAAAATTAAAATTTTGAAGTTTTGTTTTTTATAAAAATATTTTACATCAAAACAAACGGAGCCTAAACCAAACCAATTTTTTTAACTAGTTTTTTCGGCTGATTCGGTTTTGTTGGTATATTTGGTGATCACATTTCAAAAACTTGTTACCGATGCATTGGTAGAGTATATGATCGATAACTGAGATTTAGTTATGCATAGATTTAGTTATGCATTACTGATACATCAAATGATACTCAAAATTTGATCGCTAAATATAATCATCATAATACTCTCTCCGTCCCATATTCTTAGTCCTATTTATTATTTGGGATCTCTCAAAAAAATTGGCTATATCTTTTAATCTATAATATTTTTTATATCAAAAACCTTATAGATTAAAAGACAGACAAGTTTTTGAATGACACAAAAAGTGAAACAGGACAAAGACTATGTGACGGTGGGAGTAACAATATTGGTGCTTTTAAATAAGATCCATACATACCTCTGGCTCAGTCTCGAATGTGTGGAGGGATATTTGCTCTATTGGTGATAGTGATGCTTGCCTTGGAAGGGTTGTTCAGGAGGGATTTCGTGTGCAGGTGAACTCCGGGAGTGAAACCTCCTTTTGGAACGAAGTCTGGTTGGGGAATAAATGTTTCAAAGAGGAATATCCACGGTTGTTTTCAGCGTCGGATCAACAGGGGGAGATGGTCAGTTCAGTGGGGGAAATTTTGGTTAATGGGAGATGGGATTTGAAGTTCAGAAGACTGTTGTTCGACTGGGAGAATATACACAAGGAGGAGCTCGAGCTAAGATTACAGAATGTGACTTTGGATCCATCCAAACCTGATTGCTTGCGGTGGAATTGGTCTGCAGATGGATGCTATACGGTGAAATCGGCTTATAAACGTGGGAATGTTTTCAATCAGTTAAGCAACTCTGTGTTGGGTTCCTTGTGGAAAAATTTAAGTCCTCCAAAGGTGGAAATTTTTACGTGGATGGTTATTCAGGAGCGAGTGGCAACAAGGTCGGTTCTTCAAAGCCGAAACATTATTTCGGAACCCCAAGAACTGGTATGTCCCCTTTGCACACTACATCTTGAAACTCCTCAACACTTGTCTCTACACTGTCGTTTCTCTTGGGCTGTTTGGTCTTGCATAGTGGATTGGTGGCATGTTAACTGGGTGTGTCCTTCATCGGTAGAGGCTCTAATAGCATGGTGGTTTGGGAACAGATTTCGGAATTTGGAGAAAGAAATTTGGGAATCTTGTCTTTTTGCAACTCTGTGGTTGTTATGGCTGCTGCGAAACGATTGTGTGTTCAACAATGCTTCTATGTTAGTTTGGGATGTGGCGGACCTAATCAAAACAAGGGTGGCCATGTGGATGAGGTCGAAGCACGACATCAAGTTATATTCGGTGGATGACTTTAAGGGGCATTTGGACGGGATTCGTAGTCTGAAATTGTAATTTTCTTTGAGGTGTTGTCATCCAACTCTCCGTTGGATGATGTTCTGTTCTGTGATGTTCTGTCTCCTCGATGTACCCCTTCGAGATGAATAAAAACTTTCGTTTGCCGAGGAAAAAAAGAAGAAAAAGAACTGACCAAACCGGAAAAAAAAAAAAAACTCATTTTTAGGGAAGCATCTGTCTTCTCATTCACAATCTCCTAATTCACAAAAAATAGTAAACAAATCTTGTGTCTCACTCAATGCAATTATTCTATAGGTCAATTGCCAATATCTCCACGTTTGTCGTACAATTATGGGCCACATGGCCGGTTTCTATGAGGCCACTCATGAAAAACAATAGATGGACGAAATAATACTTGACCTAAGTTAGGAAATTAAAGGATTGAGTGAAAGCCTAAATTAGGAAAAGGATTGAGTGAAAGAATGGAAAGAAAACAATGATATCTGTTGATGTCTGAAATTGGACGGTCAATCCGAGCTCCGTCTTCAAGGAGTTCCTGCAAAACAGCGTCCGGGGACTGGGAGTGTTGCCAGTCGGGGACCCTCCGATGGCTAAGTTAGTAAGAGTATGTCCGGGTAGAATTCTATGTGCTCTGTGTATATCGAGTAGAGTACGTACTGTAAACCCATGGACGAGCTGCCCATTTATAGGCGAGGTGGTTCGTGTCCCTGCGAGGGGCACGAAGGTGGTAGATCGTGGGCCACGACGACGGTTGAAGTCCCCCGAGGTGGGGGGACTCCCGTCCGAATCGGAGTGAGTGGTGGACGTGGGAGTCATGGCTCCGTAGTCCAGGAATCCAGGGGACGTGGGGTTGCCCCCCTCACGTCCGAGGATACCGGCGGGTGTAACCGTACTGACCCAGTCAGTGCTTATCTTGTCGTCCCAGCCAGGTTGGAGGAATCTGACCGAGCGACTTGAATATGACCGAGCGACGGCTATCCGACCGAGCAGGTCACCTCTTGACACGTGTCGAAAGAACAACGCTCGACAGTAAGTGCCTAAAAAATATCCTCATCAATATCCATAATTTGATTGCCTTCGATTTGCTAAAAGAGCAAAAATTAATCCTTTCTTTTCACTATCCATAACTTCTGTACTTTTTTCTTTATCCGACTTCTTCTGTACCATATGCATAACTTCTTCTCTTTGTTTTGTTTTTATTCCATCTTTTCAGCTCAACGATAAGTCGTTTGATCTAAAAGAGTTTTGTCTCTCATTTTCTCGAGAGTTTTGAGATGAATATTTGTCTACAGATCAGGTTCTTTTAGAGACGAAATTGCTTCATAATGATATTCATGATGATAACAGTCTCTTACCCTACATAATGTTTTTGGCAAGACAACTCGTGGAGGCTTGTAAGATCTCACTACAACAACAAAAACTCCAATGGCGACACCCTTCGACGACCAAAAACTATGCTTAATTGTGACCAAATGTAACCAACAGCAACAAGAAATTCCAACCTTTTTTTTGTCATTAGTTAACCTAATCTATTCTATCCTAGGGGATAAAGATGGACAATTTTCAGCGGTAACAATTTTGCTTTGACGACAAATTTGGTGTCACCGAATATGCAATTTTAGGTAATTCTGGCACCATTACCAACAGGTCAAGATTGATTTGGGCGGGCAATCAAATTTTTGGGGTGTCGCCGAAAGGTTTTAGGGGTGTCACTAAAAGCTAGGTAAATCAAAACTAAAATTGGACTTTTGGTGACATTTTTTCATATCATCAAACATGTTTTATGTTGTAGTGGAGCTGTAGTTTTTTGGAAGTTCATTGGTGCGTTTATACTTAGTTGGAGTCCATCTGATCGTCTGAGTATTTATTGTCTTTTATTTTTTGTTAGCATTTATCTCTTTTGAGAGTATTGATTCTAGGTATGTATATTTAGTAGTTCCCGAGTGTTGCTATTTGCATCAGGTTCAATGTCTGAGTCGGAGTGAAAGATATCTACTACCTTTTGTTTTTCTCGTTTACAATAGTTAGATGATTAGTTTGGCTTTGTCCTAGATGTTTGTAATGAATTTCGTTATGTATGTACCGCTCGGCTATTATTAATATAATCTTCTTCATTTTGTAAAAAAAAAATATTATTTTACAAAATTACACTATAAGTGTCGAAAATAACGATCGATATACCTCTCATTTTATCACATCGACACAATTAAATAAACAGTTATCCATGTCCTCCAATTGTGTGAGTGCATTCCGGTTTCGTCTGGTTCAATTTCTGTGTCATTGGATTGTATTGTATTCATATTCGTTTCAAAAAAATAACCATCCAATGACACAGAAATTCCCACCCTAGATTTTAGGTATTTTTGTAGGAAGTATGGTGTTTTTTTAAATTTGATAGGCAAAGAAATATTATTAGAAATTCGATAATGGGTACATTGAGAAAGAAAGGGCAAGCATCATTGAAAGGAAAAAACCAATCCAATCAATAGTTGTTATTTATAACACCATAGGAAGTATGGTGTTATAAATAGTTGTTAATAATACGGCCAAAGTGCAATATTAGTGTGTGGCCCGTGATCCTTTGGTCTTTGATCCTTCGTAGGTGGTTCGATGATGGGTTGGCTTTCTTCTCCTAGCCTGCACAAGGAACGCACGACTAAGACCTGGCCGGGGGTTGTCCCGGCAAGGTCCTCCGGCGAGAGGATGAGTATATCGCTGAGAGGAAGCAGAAAGCCTAGAGAGAGTCAGTGTGAGTATGGAGTAGCGTGTACCTGTTAGGGTTACCATCTCTAGGTATTTATAGTGCCTTCTGACTTGCCCTCCAAGTACGATCGCGTGCCTTTCACGGGCCAAGCGACGTCATAGTGACGTCAAAGAATAGATCTGATAACCGTTTTCAAGGCTGAGCTGGCACACCCATGTGCGCCCGTGATCATCTTCTGTTACAACCGCTTCTGCACGTGGTAGGACGCGTGGCTTTGCAGCTAGCTATCGTCGGCCGTACGCCGTGCTCTGTCAGTAGCCGAACGCGGGCAACGCCGAGCATGGCCACGCGTTTAATGAGGGAAGCAATGCTGCCGGGGGCTCTGCCGACGGCACGATCCGAGCGTAGGTTTGTTCACTGCCGAGCCTGAAGCAAACCGAATATTCACGACGAGTCACCGTCGGCACGCCGTGCACGAAGCCTTCGATGGGTTCATGGCAGGCCAGGTCCGCGCCACGCGAACATCTGTGTTCGGCCCGCTACAATTAGCTTGTTGTGGTTGTTTAGGAAAATGCTCATTTTTCAGGTTTGTGATTAATAGAGTGCCCCCACTAGGTTGAATTTCTTGGTGGTCTGCACTGCTTAGGATTGAACATGGTTTGGAACTATTCATACTTTACACAACTGTTCTAGCAAGAGAGAAATTAAGACACTCACTACTACAATAATAGATATGCGTCACACTAAGGAGATTCACAAAGATCACGATTTTTAGTGAAAGCGTGATAAAAAGTGATGCTTAAAATTTTTTATCACAGTTTAAATCCAAAACTGAGATAAAAAGTGGATTTTAGCGCGGAATAAAAGATCTCGCTTTTGCGGTGAGATAAAAGAAAAACAACCTCACCCTTGCGGTGTGATAAAAGATTTTAGGGCAAAAAAAAAAGAGATAAAAGATCTCGCTCTTGTGGCGAGATAAAAGAGAAAAGATCTCACAATTGTGGTGTGATAAAAAAAGAGAAAAGACCTCACCCTTGTGGTGTGATAAAAGATTTTAGGGCGGAAAAGAATGAGATAAAAGATCTCGCTATTGTGCTGAGATAAAAGAGAAAAGACCTCACCCTTATAGCGTGATAAAAAACTTTAGCGTGGAAAAAAGGGAGATAAATGATCTCACTCTTGCGGCGAGATAAAAAGCCTACCCATTTTAGGCGCGAGGTCTGAATTTTCACGTGGGCAGGCTGGTACTCATTTAGGCGGGTTTTGAAAAGTTATGTGATGAAAACGATGTCGTTTAAGGACTTTGAAAAGTTCTTTTTTTTTTAAACAAAAGGTAAGAAGATAAGCTCTAATTACACTCACCCTTAAAGATCTTTACGTTTCATCTTCATCTTCACGCCCAAAAAGATTGAGAGAGAGAGAGAGAGAGAGAGAGAGAGAAGGCAAATTCCATGACTAGGTTCCATTAGTGCCCACTTGTTTCTTAAAACGACGGGCGGACTATTCCATTAGTGCCCGATTTTCACGTTGGCAAGTTGTGATCTTTATGATTTATTGTAGTAGTAAAATTTAGTTATTTCGGATGTCTTTCAAGTGTTTGACACATTAGGTAAAAAAATAATTATATTATTATGGCTTAGCCTTGTCTGAAAATGATTAAAATCTAATTGGGAAGCCACCATTGAAATTGAAATTCAAATTCAATACAAACACAAAATTCATGTGAAATGGTTAGTTTATAAAAAAAATGTAAAGTTTGTCCATAATGTTACAATCTACAGGTTGTGATAATTTTCATAAAGTTTGTCTATATCATGTTAATTGCATTTCCAAAAATTCAGCAAATTTTAAAGAAAAAAAAAAGTTTTCTCACTTTAAGAAGTAAGTATAAATATTTTTGTTTTTCTATTGTAACAGAAGTTCTTGGCTAGCTTAGTGGTAAGGGTTTGGGAAATCAACCAAGGGTGCATAGGTTCGAAACTTGGCAATGACAAGAAAAGAAGGTCTAATAGATACAAAGAAAAGATCACGCGTAATGATTTTCCATCTCAGTTTATGGTGTGATTATTTTGAACTTTCAATCACAGTTATAGACCGTGATCTAAAGTGACATACAATCACATCCAAAAAGAGAAACGATCACGCCCTAGAGAAACAATCACGGCTTATAACTGTGATAAAAGAGAAACGATCACGCTTTTTAGCCGTGATTGTTTCTCTCTTTCAATCACGGTTTATAACCGTGATAAAAGAAAGTGACTTACAATCACACCCAAATCCATCACGGTAGAAAAAGCGTGATGGAAAACTTATAATCACGGCCAATAACTGTGATCTTTATGGTTTATTGTAGTAGTGACTCAGAGGTTATTACTTATTACTTAGAGATAAAATTCTTTCTGTCTGTCCTTTGTGGGCTCAACCAAGTATTTTTTGTTATAATCTGAACTATCCATCTTGTAGGGCTTGCAAAAAATGAGCTTGATCGGACACTAAAAGATATATTAAAAATCGAATTTCTGTTTAAAAAATGGACAGTAATGGATAATTTAACTTCAAAATCTATAATCGTCCATTTTGTAAACCAAAATTCAAGTTTTGATATACTTATCGATATCCAATCAAACTGATTTTTTTCATGGATATACTACCTTACGTACCCTACAAGATGAATGGTTTAGATTGTAACAAAAAAAGTCTTGTAGGACCCACAGACAGTGGTGGAAATTCCATAGTTTTCACCTATGGTGGATAGAATTTACTCTCTATTACTTAATTCCTCCCTCTCAATTTACTTGTTCTATTTGGGGAAGCGAGTTTTTATGGGTACAATGATGGAACAATTGCTTGTAGACATTTTAATTCTGAATAAGATTCTAGATACTCTTTTTGTGCATGCATAGTGAAAATAAATGAAGGAGAAAAATCATATATCAATATTTACAGACCAACACTGTATGTATATTCCATCTAAATTGTCAATGAAGTAACCAATGTGCTAAGTTTCACCCAAACAGGAGTTGACAAGATGACCACAAGAACACTCTTGGGATAATACAAAACAAACACTGCAAATTAAGGAAAATAAAAAACTAAACAGGAGAATTGAAATTCATTCGATTCGTTGACTTTCTAAATCCTACGATCGAATGAAACCCAATAAGGCCAGCGAGAATTCTAAGAACCAAACATAGGGTTTGCTTGTTGATCATCATCATGTGATGATGATGAATGCAAGAGTGCTGCTAACTAATTTTTTTTTTTTTTAACGGCAAAGAAATTTTATTAATCTTTGAATAAGTAGTATTTCCTTCGTCCATTTTTATGTGTTCAGCTTCGTAACTCCAACTTATTAAAGAGACATTATGATTACACTTTTTACATTAACTTTTACCTTCACTTTTTATAACTACCCTCTATGGAGACATTATTATTACACTTTTTTTTTGAAAGGCATCATTATTACAATTTACCCACTAACTTTTCAAAGACGAATATATTTTTAGGGGTAAAATAGGAAAAAAATACTCCTACTTACTTTTTTCACTAACTTTACAAAATGAACATTTATTAAGAGATACACCGAAATGAAATACTAGACTCTAATAAAGGAACAAAGAGAGTACAAAGACGAGGGAGCATGGATAAAACGACATCAACCTATAGCAAATATCCCAACAAAATTGATACATAAACATTAGAACAATCATATGCCAACCCAGAAACGAGGAAAATAGCTAACCCAAAGCAAGAAACAAAGTAGGTAGGACTTGTAGCTCCATTGATGCTGGCATAGATAGTACTTGCACCACTACATTTACTAGAACAAACTGTCAGAAAAAATCATTACGAAAAATCAGATCTTCAAAAAATGTTTCTTAGGACCGAAAGAAAATCAATAAAAGTTGAACACATATGAATAGCAGTGGTATATCAATGGAATTTATTTACATCTGGCGAGTTGAAACTATTAATTAACCAATCAAAATCGAGGTCTATGGTTCACACAGAGCCCTTAAAATTTGTAAGATAGTTTTTTTTTTTTGATAAGCAACAAAGTTTTATTAAGAAACTTGACAAAGGGTACATCAAGTTGTGGAAGGGGAGAGAGAGTCCAACAAAAAGTTGAAAAAAACACATGTTGGGACGAAGCCCAAAACACCTTAAAGGCCAAAACAAGCCCAGATCAAACAAGGAAAACCCAAATACACCCAAAATGGGCCAGGCCACAAAAAATACAGACAGAGATCAAAGCAAAGGGCCCGACCCAAACAGCTAATCCCACCTAGCCAGCCGCAGCCCATCCAAAACCCTACCAACATCAGCTGCCACCCACCACCGCCTACCACCAAACGCCGCCTCCCACCGATTGATCGCCACCATCAGCCACCACCGTCGCCAAAACACCCACCTGCGAGGCGAGGCCCATAGGGAACATAGGCCCCGCCCCAACCTGCCAAGCCCATAGGGTACATAGGCAGAGCCGTAAAATCAAACCCCAACCCTCTTAGAACCAGATCGCCGCCCATCGCCCCAAGCACGAAAAGACCAGCCCCGGATCGGAACCACCAACCGACAGCAGAATGAAACCTCCGCCGAAAGCCCCCGTGAGCAGCCGAGGACCCAAATGTGACCACCGAGACACCGGCTATTCGGTTCCCATAAATGATCTGAGCCGCCCAACCACCATGGTACCAATCAACTTCGGAAACGCCGCCAGCAGCCGCCACCCACGACCCTGAGCCGGAAGATCCCGCCAGAAACGTACGACCACCACTTGCCGTTAGGCCTGGACCAGATCTACCCAGGAGTAGAAACGGTGGGTAGCCACGAAACAGCCCACTCCTCTCGTCCGAAATCCTCTTTGTAAGATAGTTTTACAAGTACAATTACTAGAGCAATCTGTTTTCAGAACAATAAGTCTACAGTCACACGACTCGCACCTATGTATAAGCCACATGATGGCAACACATTATACTCCTGGAAATTAAGGTGTTCTTGATTGGTTTATTAGATTATGTCCATTGATTTTTTTGGTAACGGAGGAACAACCAACAACCAGGCCACTAAATGGATTCGACTGTACAACCCAAACCTCTTGGGAACTAGCACGGTCACACCAGTCACGGCCCCTCCCACTTACTTCAGGGTACTCACCCTGAAGTAAAATTCACCAAGAAGCTTATAGTTCCCTCATGCAATCACACCTATAGCTGAAGAAACATTCAAATACATCATTAATCCCAACTTCCTTTCCTAAATAATTGGCATGAAGAAAGAGATTTATATCATAGAGAAGATTACCATGTACCCCTTTAATAACAAAGAAGAAAATCAGAAAACATTAATTCCTGACCCATTTTCACTAAAAATCGTAGCTAACTAATGCAAAGTCATCGACACAACCACAAAAAAATACAACAAAAAGAGGAGATTGATATTATTTCACACATGATAACTTTTTTTTTGGGTAGTTAAATGATGATCCTTTAAATTTCACCTATTATTCACTCTAATTTGCACCTGATCGCGTTGTTGTTGCTGTTGTTCGACTTTCCCCATCACCTTCGTCGTCGTCGTGGTGCCACAGGCCGGAGGAGTTGCCGGAGCGTGCCCGACGAACAAAGCACAGTGACCAATAAGCTTATCCTTCCTAGAAAAAGTGGTCCCGCACGAACACACCCACTTCAAATCCCCGCAGTGCTTCTCATGAGTCCTCAAATCCGAGAGCACCGAAAACTGCTTCCGGTTGCACCTCTTGCACACGTACATCTTCGGGCAGTGGCTCCTCTTGTAGTGATTCTTCACGCAGATCATCGACTTCAGAGGCTGGAACTTGGCGTGCTTCCGGTTCCACCTACAGCCTTCGTGCGGGCACGAGTACTTCCTCGGCAGCATCATCGTGCCGTCCTTGTCTCCGTCATCGCAACCTACGCCCGTGATATTGTTGTTAATATTCTTCATCGGGTTGCTCAACGCCGCGCTTGACTTGTACTCATCCCCATGAGCCCTCATGTGCATCCTCAGGTTGGCATCGCGCTTGAATCCTTTCCCACAAACTTGGCAATAGTGGGTGTACTTCGCCAGTAAATCTGCCGCATCGAGCTCTATAATATCGTAGTTCTTCGGCGATCCTTCGTTGTTTTCGTGACCGCTTTTAGTCGACTCCCTCTCCTTCTCCCTCCTGCCGGCTTCATTTCTGTTGGAGACGTTGATATTAGTTTGATCACTGGTATTGTTGTTCAGATCGCAAGCGTACCAGTGATCGAGCGTACTCTCGCCTGGATTATAGAACCCTTGTCCCGATCGTTCTTCGCGGCCCCCGATGTTTGGTTGACTTGAAGTGGCGCCAGCTCTGTGCAGTACTTCATTAGCAGCACTTGGGTTGTTGATAGCAGGACTTGAACCCGCGGACATCTGTTGGCAGGTGAACATGAGGGAGGAGGCGGTGACCATAACTTCTTGGACCAAGGCGCCCATGCTGGCTATGGCGATGGCGGTTGACTTTGCGGGCTGGGCTTGATTCGGGGAGATGAAGATGGTGACCAGTGATTCGACCTGGTGAACCTTTTCTTTGAGGAGGGAGAGGGTGTAGAGGAGAGAGTTTGAGTGGCTTTCCCAAGTGGAGGTTTGTTGTTCTAGAGAGGAAGGAATTACCCCTTCTTGGGGGATATTAGTATCATACATCTGTAGCCCTTGTGAAACATTAGGGAAACCAGAAGTGGCCCCAGAAATCATCTTGGAAAAGTTCTTGTACTTCTCTGCACCAAGGTGAGACTCTCCCTAGCTTGTTAAATTGTTTACATTTGCTTTTGAATCTCTTCTTGTGAAAAGCTTGCCCTAGAAATCAGTTGTCATATATAACCAACCACAGAGAGAGAGAGAGAGAGAGAGAGAGAGAGGGAGAGAGAGAGTTTCTAGGTCAACTCCGAAGTTGAACTCATCCCCACTTGGGACCTTCCTCATATCACACCAATCTAGACAAATATTTTAATGTATAAAGAATGAGGTTTTGAGGCAAATATTTTAAGCAAATATTTTAAGTATAAAGAATGAGGTTTTGTGAAGTTGGATATGAATTACTGGAGTAATTATTCAATAGTTCGAGAATACCGTCACGTGGTACTCCAGACCGCTTTATAATTATACGTTTTTGTGTGGTTCATATACTTAGTGATAGATCCCACAGAAATGTGTGATTGTAAAATGGTCCGGAGTACCACGTGACGGTACTCCCGAACTATTATATGATTTCACGAATTACAGTACACCACAATTTATTCTACGAATTGTCTACTAGTATGGAGTATCTTTTTTCCCTTACATGTCGACACTACTCTAGTTATTCAAATCTCCCTCTCCTCCTATTTTAAACGGAGAGGAGTAAACAGAGTAGTATAATACTAATGATTATACACGTCATTAACGAAACATGGTATCGATATTTGTACTTAATCATAACCGTAACGGTATGAGTTGGCTCAGTAGTTAAGGGTTTAGATTCAGGAATTTACTGTCTCTTTAAGGTCGGAAATTGCTTTCCCCCCCCCCCGGCCCCACGTCCTTTTTCCCCCTTTACCCCCGCCCCCCCTCTCTCTCTCTCTCTCATTTTATTTTTTTGTTATAAAATTTTAAATGGTAATAACTTTTTCTTGACGAATTGTTTTAAAATAAATTTTATATTTTTGAATCTACTCAACGAAACCTATCAAACGAGCCTAATATTGATGGTGAAATAATGAAAAATGGAAAAACTATATATTTTTGTGGTAGTTTAAACTGTATAAAGAGATTGGAAAATTAAGTGTTCCAAAATTCAATCTGTTTGAACGGGTGGAAAGATTTTAGTTTTCTGATCATTTTATTCTAAATGATCATAATTAAATTTTGACCGTAGGGCTCTCGTTGATTAACCCTAAGAGATATTCGTTCAAACGGATTGAATTTTGGAACACTTAATTTTCCAACCTCTTTATACAATGTAAACTAGCACAAAAATATATAGTTTTTTCAATTTTCCAATTTCTTTAGTTTCGAGAGAAAATGAAAGTATTTTTCAATTTGTCTTTTTTTTTTCCCCATTTTCTTTCTTCTTTTCGGCTTGCTTTTTTTTTTCCACCACTTTATTTCCTTTTATTTCTATCCAGTTTGAAATCTTTTTTTCTTTTTTTTTTCCCGCTTTATTTCCTTTTATTTCTATCCAGTTTGAAATCTTTTTTTCTTTTTTTTTTCTCTTTATTTCTTTTTCTTTCTTTTCAATTTGAAATTTTTTCCTCTTTGATCAGTCTTAAACGGAAAAAACGCGTGAACCCAAGAGAAAAACAAAACTCATTTCGAAACCCAGATTACAACGATTCATATGGCCAATTTCTCTCGCACTCTTGTTTATCTGTTTTCCACTAATAAAGACATTTGTCCGAATACAAACAAACGATATTAGTAATTTGCAAAGAAAATGGTGATTTTTTTTTATCAAAGATGATGGTGATTTGAGTTGATCGTTCTTCCAAATTTTGAAGTCTTATTTGATATGGACTTGGAAAAATCAGAAAGAGGAATTTGAAGTTATACGGAAACATACACTCACCTAGTAGTTGCCATTTTGTTTGTTTACGAGGAGTTCTTAGTCTGTCTCTATCGGAAAAAAATTTCAATGCAATAATTATTTGTAACGCTGTCACATATGATCCCCACATTTTGTGAGATATGTATTATAAATTGCCGTTGCATTGAATTTTTTTTGAGAGATTTTTTTTTTTGATCAGCAAGAAAATTTTGTTTTTGCGGAACCTAGGAGGAAAAATTATTCGGTTGCCTAGACCACTAACCACTTCTTTTTTTTTTTGTAAAAACCGGATTGAGTTAACCAAAAAAAAAACAGAAGGGAGGTAAATGGGAAAAGAAACAAATAAATAAAATAATTGAAAATTAAAAAAAGAAAAAAAATTCAAATTGAAAAGAAAGAAAAAGAAATAAAGAGAAAAAAAAGAAAAAAAAAGTAAACCGGAAAGAAAAGGTGAAAAGAAAAGAAAAGAAGAAGCAGTTAACTGAAGAAAGAAAGAAAAGAAAGAAAGAAAAGGGAGAGAGAGAGAGAGCGGGTGGGGGGGGAAAGCAGCTCTCTTTAAGGTCTCAGGTTCGAAATTTCTCTTGCACTATTGTTAAAAAGTTACGAGACACATTAAAATATTATCATCCTAGCGAATATGTTACGAATTCTAAACGTAGCGAATTCTACTGCTTTGCTGAAAGGTCACAAGTTTTAGAACAAAAGCTATTAAACACACCAAAATATTATAAATGAATCATACAATATATGCATATGGTACATACTTTTAAGAAGAGTGTATTGTAGACTTTCAAACATGGTTTAGAAACAATAAATCAGGTTTTTTTGTCGAATTTCTATTAAAATTACGTTGCCTATAAATAAATAAATAAATAAACAATAACTCAGGTTATCAACGACACTCTCTGGCCGGTTGGAACTTGGAACTATAACCTTTCACTCTCGATCCAAGAAATTTAACATGGTATCAGAGGTTAATAAAATCTAGAGGTTACTCCACCTATTACCAATTGGTTTTAGGTTGGAAATCTCCAAGAAATTTAACATATATAAAATGTTAAATAGCAATTATAATTTGCCTTTCTCCGTATTACAGTAACTTATATTGTAAATGTAAATTTCTCATGTTAATAAAGTTGTCCCCAAAGTATTATAAGCGAACTGCCAATTTGGATTATATTTTTGTCTTTGGATTATATTTCGTTCATTTGAACGAGAGGAATTAAAAAAATAAAATAAATAAAGTCCAAAATAAACACGGGCTGGATGGTTAAATATCAAGAACGGCGTTAGGGCCGGGACCATCTTGACTCGCATTTTAAATGTCAGGAGCTAAATTGGACAACTGTCTAGATTGGGGATCAAATTGTTAGTTGACTAATACTTTGAGGACCAAAAAGGTAAATAAGCCTATGAGAAATTAAGCATGTTAGGGGGTGTTCTACTTTCCCTTCTTTTTTAAAAAGTACTTTTTCTTCAATTTTCAAACTCAAATATAATGAAAATGAAAAATAATTTTTTAATTTTTTTTGCACCGTATAAAATATCTCAATGAGATCTATCAAACAAGATCTATATTGGTAGGAAAATTATTTGCGTAAACACATGATTTTTGGGCTTGAAATTACCTTCATTTTCTTAAAAGTTCTTTTTTGAGAAACCGGAACGGCCTCTAAATCTACAATTTATTCAATTCGTGACATTAGAACTCCCTAAGTAAAATATATTAGTCTGTTTTTGAGAAACATGTACCCTATTTTACCCTTTTACATTTTTTCACATCCAAGTACAATTTGATTATAGGTATTCAATTAAATACCATTTGACCTACAAAAATCAACAGTTTATTGATTTCATTTTACAACTTAATCCTTTTGAGGTAAATCGATCGGATTAAACTGTTTATTCCAGTAACCAAAATTTGTAGATTTTAATAAGTAATAATTCTTTTTAATCCCAAGTGTTATATATGAACTATATATTATGGGGCCAGTCGATATGGGGTTTGTTCTGACTTAATCGGGCTCTCAGCTGGGGGACGATGGGATTGAACCCCTAGTCTATTAGTTGAGTTGTGCATAAACTAGTCTGAACACCCGGAGCTTTTTACAGAAATAATTACTATAGTAAAGTTTAATGTTGAATACTCATACATAGATAGCAAGACATGAAACTTAATTAATGGACTGTTCCGATCTGGACCATTGATTATACTAATACTAATAGGTTCCGATCTGGACTGTCTCGTCCAGTCCAAATCATAGGACTGGAGGAGATCCGAACCCATTAGGGGCACACTCTGGCCGGTTGGAACTATATTAATAGGGTTCAGTATGCTTACATGGTGGTTTGTTATCCGAACCACGGTATTTAACTTCCGTGTGAGTTTTACCGCAGTATTTCAAAATAATTAACCTTTCACCCACCTCTGCATATATACAAATGTAATTATTGCCTTTCTCCGCATTATCTTCTTGTAAATTTCTCTCAAGTTAATAAAATTGTACTTTTCTTTTGAAAAAATTAAATAAGTTAAATCCACAAAATATTTATTCAATTCATGACATTAGAACTCCCTGAATAAAAATACCTTATTGAATCTGTCTTTGAGAAACGTGTACCCAATGTACCCTTTTTCTTTTACACATCTGAGGAGCTTTGTCCTTGCTTAATCGGGCTCTTAACAGGTAGACGATAGGATTGAGCCTCCAATAATTAGTCGAGGTGCGTGTACAAAAATTGGCAGGAGCGGCACCACATTCATTTGAGGGAGTTCAAGCGAACCCCCTGGACTCGAAAAATGTACGAAATTTTTGCATTTGTTTACATATTGTTTGATTTTTTTCTCATACTTTTTCATATTTTTGACACTAAATTGTTCATGAGTAGTCAAAGTAAAAAAAAACTTCACTTAAATTTGTGCGTATGTAGATAATACAAAAAAGTTCAATCATAATAAAAAATTTCATTTCATATTGTGCCTTTTATACATAAAAAAAAATCTTTATGTTTTTATCACCGCTGAACTAAAATCTTGGAGCCGCCATTGAAATTCCTTTGAACACCCGGAGTTTATCAAAAAATAGTTACAAGCAAAATTTTATGTAGAAAACTCATAGAGAGAAGGTTTGCAAGACATGAAAATTAATAATTTTTTTTTTTGATAACCTGAAACTTAGTTAATATTGGCGTTAGAGACGCGGTATAATATGTATTTTGGGTACTATTCCATCTACAATTAAATAATCTCCTGCATATTAAAAAATCTATTAGATTTATTTCGCCAATCTTCACGCATGAGTTCAAATAGTCAACCCTCTAATAGTATTTTTTTATCAGGAGAACAACCCGCCTTTTTTTTCATCAGGGGAACAACCCCTTCCATTAGGAGAAATTCTTCGGTGCCTAGCGGGCACCGGACAGCTGATGCCGAGCACCATCTCGGTCGTCCAAAAACCGTCCAAACGTATTTTGGACGGTCCAGTCTGGGTAATTTTTAAGTGTAAAATTACCAAAACACTCCCTCAAGCCTCAACAGATCTGGACCGTCCAAAACACGTTTGGACTGCCGAGATGCGTGCTCAGCACCAGCTGTCTGGTGCCCGCTCGGCACTGAAGAATTTCTCTTTCCATTAGGGAAAATTATTGAGAGTGCATTTTCGCTATACTAAACGGACTAATGAATGATTTAAAGTCCATGTGTTTTCGCGGATTTTTAGATATATCATTCTCCGATCCTCACATACATAAACTAAAATATTATTTAAGGAAAACAACTTGACTATTGTCATTAACCTGTAGTCTATTTAATTTATCAGAAATGAACCCTCAGTGTCTCTGTGCGCGCCACTGTAAGCCACCGTCACGTGGTGTCCCAAGACCTTTCTCTATCACGTATTGATATAGCTAGGATTCGACCCCAAATGCATGAATCCCATGCGAAAGAACACGCGGTGGTGCCCAAGACGCTAATAATCTCTCCTCTCTCTCTCTGTCATGAGTTGTTGCCGGTTGCCGCCATCTGACCCTCGAGATCGATCCTAGCTAGTTCGAACAAATCTTTTAACAGTAGCTGTGATCGAATATGTTGGCATGCAGCTAGCGCATGTCATCGCGTGGCCTTTTGCACCTGGGCTTGGTGGACCCACGAGACCACGTACGCAGCTTAAGTTTGCTTCATGCGTCGATCGAGTAGGAACGGCACTGGTCAGGTCAGGTCAGGTCAATCGGCATGCATGTGCGTTAATTCAGCTGCTCTGATCAGTTCCTGGAGTATTATTATTATTAGGGAAAAAAACCGAAATGGTTCGTGTAGTTAAGTATTTGTGTCAATTTGGTCCCTGTAATTGTAATTGGCTCGATTAACACTCTGTACTTACTTTCCATTTTGTTCCAATTTGGTCCAATTGCTAACTGCCGTTAGTTTGCCATTAAGTCCTTTTAACTAGGGGTGAGCAAAAAATCCGTCAAACAGCGAATCCAGTCCAAACCAATCCAAACCGAAAGGTTTTTGTTCGGGTTTTTAGTAGTGTGGTTTGGTCATGGTTTAAAAAAATTGGAAACCGCGTTATATGGTTTGGTTTGTGGTTTCATGTTCATTGTTATGGTTCCAAACCGATCCGAACCTCATAATACACACATACATATATATATATATATACACATAATTTAATTTCATTATGATTCACCAAATAAATATGAGAGCTTTAGTCAACTACTTTTCCAATTTATTGATCCTATTAAATTCACCGCGATATTTAATTTTTCTTCTCTGCTAAGATAATTTAAATTAAACTTCTATATATATCACAATTGCCGACTAGTGAAATGGAGATCACTCTGATTTTGCTAGAACGGATGTGATGTTGTGTAGGCAATTTTTTTTATTTTGCAAAATGGAGATCACTTTGATTTTGCAACAGAACTCTCATTTTGGTTCTTGGGCAAAGTTGATCACTTCCCATATATCTACTTTTATTGGGTCATTTGTATTTTTTTGTTTTGTTTTGTTTTTTGTTGGTGTGACTTATATACTCCTTATAAAGGTGGATTACAAAATAGCTCAACTCAAACAAGGGTGGTAGAAGTTTAATTTAAATTATCTTGGCAGAGAAGAAAAACTAAATATCGCGGTGAATTTAATAGGATCATTAAATTGGAAAAGTAGTTGATTACAGCTCTCATATTTATTTGGTGAATCATAATTAAATTAAATTATGTGTGTATATATATATATATGTATTATACGGTTCAGATCGGTTTGGAACCATAACCGTGAATATGAATCCACGAACCAAATCATATAACGCCACTACTATAATAATAGATATGCATCACACTAAGGAGATTCACAAACATCACGGTTTTCAGTGAAAGTGTGATAAAAAGTGGTGCTTAAATTTTTTTTATCGCAGTTTAAGTCCAAAACTGAGATAAAAAGTGGGTTTTAGCGCGGAATAAAAGACCTCGCTCTTGCGGCGAGATAAAAGAAAAACAACCTCACCCTTGCGGTGTGATAAAAGATTTTAGGGCGAAAAAAAAATGAGATAAAAGATAGCTCTTGTGGCGAGATAAAAGAGAAAAGACCTCACCCTTGTAGCGTGATAAAAAAGAGAAAAGATCTCACCCTTGTGGCGTGATAAAAGATTTTACGGCGGAAAATAATGAGATAAAAGATCTCGCTCTTGTGCCGAGATAAAAGAGAAAAGACCTCACCCTTGTGGTGTGATAAAAAACTTTAGCACGGAAAAAATGAGATAAATGATGTCACTCTTGCGGCAAGATAAAAAGCCTACCCATTTTAGGCGCGCGGTTTGAATTTTCATGTGGGCGGGCTAGTACTCATTCAGGCGGGCTTTGAAAATTTATGTGATGAAAACGATGTTGTTAAAAGACTTTGAAAAGTTCTATTTTTTTTTTTACAAAAGGTAAGAAGATAAGCCCTAATTACACTCACCCCTAAAGTTTTTTACGTTTCATCTTCATCTTCACACCCAAAAAAGATATAGAGAGAGAGAGAGAGAGAAGGCGAATTTCATGACTAGATTCCATCAGTGCCCACTTGTTTCTTAAAACGACGGGCGGGTTATTCCACTAGTGCCCGATTTTCACGTGGGCGAGTTGTGATCTTTATGGTTTATCGTAGTAGTAAAATTTAGTTATTTCGGATGTCTTTCAAGTGTTGGACACATTAGGTAAAAAATTAATTATATTATTATGGCTTAGCCTTGCCTGAAAAGGATTAAAATCTAATTGGGAAGTCACCATTGAAATTGAAATTCAATATAAACACAAAATTCATGTGAAATGGTTAGTTTATAAAAAAAAATGTAAAGTTTGTCCATAATGTTACAATATACAGGTTGTGATAATTTTCATAAAGTTTGTCTATATCATGTTAATTGCATTTCCAAAAATTCAACAAATTTTAAGGGAAAAAAAAAATTCTCACTTTAAGAAGTAAGTATAAATATTTTTGTTTTCCTATTGTAACAGAAGTTCTTGGCTAGCTTAGTGGTAAGTGCTTGGGAAATCAACTAAGGGTGCATGGGTTCGAAACTTGGCAATGACAAGGAAAGAAGGTCTAGTGGATACAAAGAAAAGATCATGCGCAATGATTTTCCATCTCAGTATATGGTTTGATTATTTTGAACTTTCAATCACGGTTATAGACCGTGATCTAAAGTGACATACAATCTCACCCAAAAAGAGAAACTAAAGTGACATACAATCACACCCAAAAAGAGAAACGATCACGCTTAAGAGAAACAATCACAGCTTATAACTGTGATAAAAAAGAAACGATCACACTTTTTGACCGTGATAAAAGAAAGTGACTTACAATCACACCCAAATCTATCACGGTAGCAAAAGCGTGATGAAAAACTTACAATCACGGCCAATAACTGTGATCTTTATGGTTTATTGTAGTAGTGCGCGGTTTCCAATTTTTTTAAACCACGACCAAACCATACTACTAAAAACCAGAACCAAACCTTTCGGTTTGGACTGAATTCGTGGTTTGACGGATTTTTTGCTCACCCCTAGTTAAAAGAACTTAACGGCAGACTAACGGCAGTTAGCAATTGGACCAAATTGGAACAAAATAGAAAGTACAGAGTGTAAATCGAGCCAATTACAACTATAGGGACTAAGTTGACACAAACACTTAACTATAGGGACCATTTCGGTTTTTTTCCCTTATTATTATTATTATTTATTTTATTTTATTTTTTCTTTTCTTTTCCTTTTTGGATCAACATTCAGTTCCAGTATGAACTCATGTAGATCAGAAGAATTCGCTACGTTCAGTTTTTAACGGTCCATACGGCCGGTGCTATCCAGTTTTGAAGAATTGTGGCCGGGCTGATCATCACCATAAGCCTTAAAAAAATAATTTAGCAATTCTTTTTCTGAAAAGTCTTCGTAAGAACGGAGTAATTGGATTTATTTTACTATTTGAACCAACACTACCCTAGAAGTAGCATCCGTCCTTCCACCTAACAAGAACGGAGCTGGGTTTTACAGGTAAGGTGAGTGCCGAAAACTCATAACCTAAAGACAAAAAAGAAATTGCGAATTGTGGAAAAAGGGAGTGTGAAAATCTACCCGGCCCAAAGTTATTTACCTTTAATTATGATTCTATTTTATTTTAAATATTCGAGATTTGAGTGTGCTTATATTTTACATAAAATATAGGGTGACTATATGGGAGTGGCCCTGGCACCCGAATCAAAAGGGTGCCTCCGTCAATAAATGGAGCTAGCGCTCAAGCCTACGCTCTTTATGAAGAAACCCTAGTGAACCTGTGAGAGAGTAACGATTCTGATTTTGATCGTCATTCTCCGCCGGATCGAGTCCATGAAGTAGCCGATCGAGGAAGTCGAGACTTTTAATTTCAAACTCCTATTCAAGGAAATATACCATCGAACAACTAACGGCCTAGAGATCGATTAAACTTGTATCGTTGTGGTGTCATGTTTTCTAACATATACCAAGTTATTTTAATGGTGAATTAATTCCTTAATAGGCGCATGGTAAATCAAGAAACTAGTTTTGGATTAGAAAAATGAAAGTAAACTAATGTCAATATATCTTAGTGACAACTATTCATTAAACAATCAACAATTAATAATGGCCTCAACTGTAGTTTTTATATACTAAAATTAACCTAAACGGTTTGTTGAGTTGTTTAAATTAACCTATGTCACCCACTTGGACTACATCATTCTACAACTTGGTGTTTTGTTATGGTTCTATACTGCTGGAAGAGGCCCGTCATACCAAGCAGTATTATTAATTATTAATTATAAATTGAGCAAGAAATTAAATTTTGGGAAAATTTCAAAACAACACCTGAACTTTGGACCCAATGTCCCATAAACACCTGAACTTTACTTTATTTCAATTAGGCACCTATGCTTTACAAAACCCCAAATTGAGGCACATGGCCTCATATTCCGTCCATTGTTTGACGAAAAATGCTGATGTGGTATTTTTCTGCCGTTAAGTGCTTCTTTGGCACACAAGGTAGCCCCAAAAGTTTGTAGAGAATCAAAACCCCCTCCCCTCCCACTCACCGCCTCCATCCCCCTCTCTCTCTCTTTCTCTCTCTCTCCACCACTCACTCTTTCACGCACCCCTCCTCCCCTCCATCGCCGCCCAACTCCCGTCAAGTGCTTACGACTCCCTTTCCGCTTTGTCAAACTTCAAATCGAGCCTTGCACCCAAAAACTCCTATCTAGACAACGCCACTGAATTTTTGGTGCTTGAGGCTCAAAATCAGAACCGACCCACAAGACTGGTAAACCCAATCAACCAACAAATCAAAAGCAGAATCCACCTGGCTCTTCAGCTTAATACAACTCTCCAGCATTGCCAAAGAACCCAAAATCCTCTTTCCCAACTGAAAACACAAAATGTTGCTGACTAAACCTCGTAGGGTAGCACCAGAAACTGGGTTCTGGGGAAATTCGTGAGTGTGAAGGTGGGAGCCAAATGGGTTCGGAAACGGAGCCGAAGATTGTGCAAGTACGTACCTCTCTTGAGATGCTCCGAAGCGGTTCGAAATCGGTTCGAAGCCGAAAACGCTGCCTTGCGTATGATGCAATTGCCTATGATGGCCTTGGTTTTCACGGTGACTAGGCCTTCGTACCACTTGTTGAGGGATTTAACAGTGACCTCTTCGGTTGAGAAGGTTTCCGATGGAGTGGAGGTTAACCATTGGAGAAGGGAGTTGAGAAGTGGGTGTGGTGAAGACATTGTTTTAGGAGTGTGGTTTTGGGCATTAAACTGTGGCCGGAGTTTCATGCCGGATGACGGCAATTTGGTCGGAATTTTCTGGGGTGGGGTGGGTGGTGGTGGAGAAGGGTGGGTGAAAGAGGGAGTGGTAGTGGAGACCGGAGAGGGGAGAGAGAGGTGGGGAAGGGGGAGGGAGGCGAGGAGAGAGAGGAGGGCTTTGATTCTCTACAAAACTTTGGGGCTACCCTTGTGCGCCAAAGGGTCATTAACGACAGAAAAATTGCACATCATCAATTTCTGTCAGACAACGGACGGAATGTGAGGCAGGTGCCTCAATTTGGGGATTTTGTTAAGTACAGGTGCCTAATTGAAATAAAATAAAGCTTAGGTATCTATGTGACATTGAGTTCAAAGTTTAGGTGTCATTTTAAAATTTTCCCTTAAATTTTAGTCAAACCTATGTTGGGGCCCTACCTTCCACAAGTTTTAGGATAAAGAAGGTTACATTATTTTCTTATATAATGCTGGCAATTACGGAAGCCACGTTTTGTTTCTTGATAATCGCGTGTTAGGGTCATCTTAAGCGCACCTTAAATAATTCTGAAGTCTTGAAATTAAATACTGTGGTTACAAACCTCTAGTAACTGTAAGGATTTTTTTATGATGAGAGTCGAATTCGCAATCGAACCCCAAATTAGTATAAGCTTCAAAGTTAATTTAATGATTTGAGTGATTATTATTCTCTCTCACGCTCCTAATAACAAGATAAAAAAATTGTGCTTCCTTTCATTGCTTCTATCCTTCCCCTGAACTTAGTTCCACTCCACCGGTTCGGGGCACTGCTCGGAACCGTTCGTGGTGGCCGGCCCTGATCAGGGGCTGTGTTTCCGGGTTGAAAGACGGTGTTGGGTCTGACCCCACTTGATTGTGAATCATGTAGCTTCTAATCGTATATAAGTCTGCTAGGTTGAAAGACGGTGTTTGGGTGTTGACTCCATCGGCAAACAGTTTGGGTTTGGGCTGTTTTGGGCTTTATTGTAGTTGAATTTCAATTGTATTTAGGTATTTCGGACTTGCCCTATGTGTTTTTGGGCTTTGTCTCCGACCCGTGGTTGGATCTCCCCTCTTCACCCAACTTGATGTGTCATATGTCAAGTTTTTCTCAATAAACTTTTTGCCTATAAAAAAAAATTACACATCAAATCCACTCAGGATCGATGATGCTCTCACCATACATCATAGAACCTAATCTTATTTTTCTCATATATATATTTGGTTGCATCGTTTAACTAGCTACCTGTTCTATACCTAAGTTACCCGGGGTTAGAAAGCCTTTGGTCTGGAATTTGACTACTGCTATCGATTTTTCTTCTAGGCCAATATATACCCCCAATTCCATCATACCAAATGGACGATGTGATTGGTCTCTAGATCAATCGGTATTTTAAGCTGGATACGGAATAATGAAAAGGTTACGCTCCATTTTGGGGCAAAAATGAAGGCCCTTATTGTATTGTCAATCTATGATGAAAGACTTTCGTTAACTGTCTGTAAGGGCCAAATTTCCCTCAGTTCATAAGGTCTAAAAGGGCCGAAATGATTTCAACAAATATTAATCCTACAAGTATTGCCGAACATTTGTCTTGATTACGCTCGGCAATTCTTATAAATTGCTCGGCCTATTGCTCGGTATTTCTTATTATTACTCGGCTCGGCAGTTCTTATCGTTACCCGGTAGTTCTTATCGTTACTCGATAGTTCTTATCATTGCTCGGCAGTTCTTATTATCATTGCTCGGCAGTTCTTAGTATTGTTCGGCAGCTCTTTATATCGCTCGAAAGGTTCTTTATATTGCTCGGAACACTTCACTAGTTGTTCGGTAAAATGTACGGTCGCTCGCTATTGCTCGGAACGTTCTGCTATTGCTCAGTACGTAGTCACGGCAAGTCACGACCTTCTAGAAGTTTCTAGAAGCTTCCTATTAATAGTAACCTTCCTATTAATGGCAACTTTCCATTTATAGAAACTTTCTACTAATAGCCTTACTTAGTCATTAAGTTTCACCACTTTTTTCTATATAAGCAAGCTCACCCCCTCACCTAAGGTACACAATACTCCTCTCCTTAAACATGTCTTATATTCTCTTCTTTATGTTTTTCGATTTACCTTCCCCAGGTACTAACTAGCTCGTCGGAGGCTCTACCCGGAGGAACTCCCCTCCGGTTTGCAGGTATCAAGCTTGGTGGCGACCTCCTCTTCCTCGGCAAACACCTCCCACTACTCGGAAGAAATCTCTCCAAACTTGGTGAGCCCCCACACCGTTCGACAAGAATTTAAGTGGAATTCACCCCCACACTGTCTCCTTTGTACAAGTATTATGATCTTTATTTCTTCTTGATCAAAAGTTGTGTAAGAGCCACGGTAAGGAATTTCTATGTCAATTTCTTTTCTTTTCTTTTTTTGTCGGCAATCTATTTTATTGAAGTTGCTCTTCATTTTAGACCCAAAAAAAAAATGAGGATATTTATTTTTGTGATCCGTAGCTATGGAAATGACACAACAATAAATATGATATTCAAACTCAGGAATTCAAGGGAGAATTAATTAATTAATTTTTAACAATGGCACTATATGACACTGTGCACGCAGTTACTTGATTTAATTTTATAACCCAAATTTCTACTAGAAATAAAGAGGATCCAAATCCATGATTGAAGTTTTATTTTGCGGTCCAAATCCATGTTATAAAACAGAAGGGTGTGGGGACAAGTTGTTGGAACGACTTAGATTCATTTGATCCAAAGATTATAGTGCATCCTCCCACCTCCCATGATTTTCATCTAAATCACAAAACTGTCATCCCTTTCCAACCGGGATGCGTAGTGCCGTAAGCACGGGCTAACATTAGTACTATATATTATCCATGACTAGTGCTAACCCGTGCCTACGGCACTACGCACCCTAGTTGGAAGGGGATGACAGTTGTGTGATTTATGTGAAAACCATGGGCACTTAACCGTAAAGTGGAAGGATGCATTACATCATTTGGATCAAATGAATCTAAACCGTTCCAACAATTTATCCCCACACCCTTTTATTTTATAATAGAAATTGTCTATTTTTGTATCAATAAAGTCGGGCACTATCGTGCACGGTTAGTTCTTCTTATTTTTTATTCCCTAAAATATCGCTTTACAAAGATCGTAAAAAAAGATCGTAATTTGTGTTGACTTATGTGAAGGTAATTAATTTCTTTACCACATAGTACAATCGCCGGAAGTCTAGGGCAAGGGTCCAGCCAAGTTTGATTCCAACCAGTTGTCAAGTTTTGGATCGGAATCGTTCACTTTTTAGAGCTCGTTGAGAACATTAACCACTCTAAAAATCACGTTGATCAGATACCGTTTAATATGATTTCTAAATGCATTAAGTTTGTTAGAAAAAAAAGTGTGTAATACTGGATTGCAATTCATTTGATACAATTATCTAAAGATAAATGTATTTCGATATCAAATCAAATGATATCCCATGATCAATGTGATTTTGGCATGATCAATGTTCTCAACGAGCTCTAAAAAGTGAACGGTTTCGATCATTGTTGTGGGCCCGGAAAGAGCCCACAAATGGTCCAAAATTGGACCGAACTGGTTGGAATCAAACTTGTCTGGACATTGCCCGGAAGTCTAGGCTGATAGACGAGTTGAACGAGTCAAACAGTTGATTCAAGCTTGCTTTGAAAACATAACAAGTTTCAAAAATATGGTTAAGCTCAACTTGTTTATGAGACAAGTATCGAGTCAATCATGAGTAGTTTGATTTTTTTAAATACAAAACACAAGCTAAACGAGTTTTTTTTTTTGAAATGTAGCTAAACGAGTTGAGTAGCAACTTATTTGAGCTTGATTTGAAAAATTAACGAACTTCAAAACAATGTTCACAATTGGTATATTTTTAAAACGAAACCAATCTTGTAGGAGCGTCAAAACAATGGTAGCACATGGTTGGTATATTTGTAACTTTGAAACCCCAAGAGGTTGGCCTGATGGTCAAGGCCTGAAACTTAAGGGTTTGCTCCCTCCCGAGATCTCAAGTTCGAAAGCTCTATTATCAATTCCTTTAGGGCCAGTTCATACAGAGCAATTACGTACTCCGACTTTAATTGGATTCCCCGCACCAATGCTTGTTGGGGATGCAGAAAACTTTCAGCAATAGAGATCTGCGACCTGCGTAGAGGGTTCTGCGGCCAGCGCAGAGAGTTCCGCGACAGGTAGGCACGCAATCATGCTTGCTGCAGGTAGCGCGCGACAGGCAGGCTCGGGACCAGGATGAGCCGTGGGCCGCGGCTCAAGTTGGTTGGAGGGGTCCAGCTGTCACTTAGGGGTTGCCTATAAATATGAGTTGTTGTATTCATTTGTTTGTGTAGCCAGAGAGAATTCTAGAGAGAGTGTGTGCAAAAGAAAAAAAATTTCAGAGAGGAAAGAGAAGACTTGTAATATTTAGTTTTCTTTGTTCATAATAGATTGGTGTGACTCCCGATGATGTAGGCAAGTTGCCGAATCTCGTATATCTGTGTGTTCTATTTTTCTGTTCCTCTTTCTCTTACTTTTTCTCTGCTTTGTTTTTTGTGACGATAATATTCCAAGATCCTGAGTGATTTGTTCGTTGTGAGTCTGAGTGCGCGGCTTCAATTTCCCAATAACTTGTATTAGAGCCACAGGTTGTGGTATGGGTGCTCAACAGTTTTCCATTTGAAGCTTTTGGGCAGTCCGAATTTCCGCAAGAGCTATGGGTTTAGAAGATGGAAAATCGAAGATCGAATAGTTAGATGGCACGAACTTTGCTTTCTAGAAGATGCAGATAGAGGACTATCTGTATCAGAAAGATCTTTACCGTCCGCTGTTGGGTAAAGAAGAAGGAAAGAAAAAAGAAGGGGAGACTGACATGGAATGGGAGGTTCTTTATCAGAAGGCAATTGGTCTGATCCGGTTATCACTCTCAAAGTCAGTCGCGCACAATATATTGAAAGAAAAAATTGCATTCGACCTGATGGACGCACTCGAGGAGCTGTACGAGCAGCCATCCGCGGCAAATAAGGTGCACTTGATGAAGAAGTTATTCAACTTCGAGATGCCTGAAGGTTGTTCGTTTATGAAGCATCTCAGCGAGTTCAATACAATAGTGGACCAGTTGGTCTTTGTTGGTATTGAGTTCGACGACAAGATTGAAGCCTTGTTGATCCTATCTCAGTTGCTAGAGAGTTAGCAGGGTACGGTTACCGCGATCAGTAATTCAGTTGGGAAGGAGAAACTCAAACTGAATGATATAGTCAGTTTGATTCTGACTGAGGAAGTTAGAAGAAAATCGCTCGAGGGAGTGTCAGGCTCTAGTGGTTCAGGCTCAGCTCTAAGTTTTGAGCAGAGGGGTAGAGGCCAGACCAGGGGTGGTCAAAACCAGAACAAGAGCTAGTCAAAGTCGCGCAGCAAGAAGTCCCACGGCAAGACACAGGTCTGCAGAATCAAAGGTGAATGTTGGAACTGTGGCCAGGCGGGTCACATGTCTTCAGTTTGTAAAGCTCCAAAGAAGAATAACAGGGGTGGTCAAAACCAGAACAAGAGCTAGTCAAAGTCACGCAGCAAGAAGTCCCACGGCAAGACACAGGTCCGCAGAATCAAAGGTGAATGTTGGAACTGTGGCCAGGCGGGTCACATGTCTTCAGTTTGTAAAGCTCCAAAGAAGAATAATGGTGAGCAGGAGGCCCACATCGTGCAGGATGCACTTATTCTTTCGATGGACAGTATCACGGAGTCATGGGTGGTTGACTCGAGCACCTCATTCCACGCGACTGCTAGCAAGGGGGTTCTAAAGAACTATGCAGCAGACGACTTCGGGCAAGTATACTTAGGCGATGATGAACCATGTAGTATAGTGGGAATGGGTGATGTGCAGATTGAAACGCAGGAGTTTAAATGGTGTTTGAAGGATGTCAGACACGTCCCACAGCTGAAGAGGAATCTTGTTTCAGTTGGGCAACTGGAGCAGCGGGATATACTTCAATATTCACAGGAGACGCATGGAAGGTCTCCAACGGTACCATAGTGGTAGCATGCGAAAAGAAGGTCGGTACTCTCTATTTGACTTCAAATGGAAGTCATACACTTGGTATCGCGGAGGGACTCGGGGTGGTCCCACGAGGGGACAACGATGGTCCCGCAAAGGTAGTCCCGCGGAGGGACAACGATGGTTCCGCAAGGGTAGTCCCGCGGAAGGACGGCGATGCACATGGCCGAAAAGCCAGGTGAGTTCAAGTATGTGGCACGAGAGGTTGGGACACATGAGCAAGAAGGGAATGAAGGTTCTGCAGACACGCGGAAAGCTGCCAGTTGAGTCAGTGGATTTCGACATGTGCAAAGATTGTATCTTCAGCAAGCAGATGCGAGTTAATTTCCAGATAAGTGACAGACCTCCCAAGCTAAGTAAGCTGGAGCTTGTTCATACTAATGTATAGGGTCCCGCACCAGTGCATTCTCTTGGCGAGTCGAGATACTTTGTTACTTTCATCGATGATCACTCGAGGAAGGTATGGGTCTACTTCATGAAACACAAGTCAGAGGTATCTGAAATTTTCATGAAGTGGAAAGCCAGAGTAGAGAACGAGACAAACTTGAAGGTGAAGTGTCTGAGATCAGATAATGGGGGAGAGTATGAACTGGGAGAGTACAAGAGAGCCAGTACTCTATTCGGGATCCGTTTAGAGAAGAATCTTCCAGGAACTCCGCAACAAAATGACATCGCAGAGCGAATGAATAGGACACTGACAGAGCGTGTGCGGAGCATGCGGATACACGCGGGGTTGCCCAAGCAGTTTTGGGCAGACGCGATCAGTTCAACAGCATACTTGATCAATTATGGGTCATCAGTTCCATTGAACTTTGGGATCCCGGAGGAGATTTGGAGCGATAAATAGGTAAATCTCTCATACTTGAAGGTTTTCGGCTGTGTTGCTTATGTCCATCTCAATGACAAAGTCAGAGACAAGCTAGATGCTAAGTCACTGAAGTGAGCGTTCATTGGGTACGACAACGATGAGTTTGGTTATCGTATCTGGGATGAGAAAAATCGGAAGATAATCAGAAGTCAAGATATCATATTCAATGAGTCGGTGCTGTACAACGACAAGGATAACAAACAATGCAGTAAGAGTTCTGTTGAGAGCCGAGAAGGTCCCGAGGGAGAGGGTCCTGCGGGAGTGGTCCCGCGAGATGATGGACCTGAGTACTTTGGCTTGGAGGATCTTCCAAAAAGCAGTGGGGATGAGTCGGGATCTAACCGGACAGATGAGGCAGTCCCACGGACAAAGGCAGTCTTGCAGATAGAGTCTAGGGCAGTTCCCGAGACAGGATCTAGCTCACCAGCTACCGTGGTAAGGAGATCAACCAGAGTACCCAAACCTAATAAAAAATACCTTTCGTCGCTGGATTACTTGCTTTTGACAGATAGTGAGGAACCATCTTGCTATGACGAGGCTTTACAGGTCGGTGACGCTGTGAAGTGGGGACGCGCTATGCAAGAGGAAATGGATTCTCTTCACTCGAATGTGACTTTGGAGATGGCCAAGCTTCCCGCGGGGAAGAAGGCGCTACAAAACAAGTGGGTATACCGCGTCAAGCAGGAGAGCGACGACATCAAGAGGTTTAAGGCCAGATTGGTTGTGAAGGACTTCCAATAGAAAGAAGGAGTTGATTTCACAGAGATTTTTTCTCCAACTGTGAAGCTGACCACTATCATAGTGGTACTGAGTTTGGTAGCTGCAAAAAATCTCTACCTTAAGCAGCTGGATGTTAAAACTGCGTTTCTTCATGGTGACTTAGATGAAGAAATCTACATAAAGCAGCTTGTTGGCTTCATTGAGAAGAGTAAGGAAGAGATGGTGTGCAGACTTAAGAAGAGTCTGTATGGGTTAAAACAGGCTCCTAGATAGTGGTACAAGAAGTTTGACAATTTCATGCAGTGCAGTGGCTATGCAAGGTGCCATGCGGATCACTGTTGCTATCTTAAACGTTGTAAAGCGAGCTACATAAACAGGTTGAAGCAAGAGTTGGCAGCAGAGTTTGTTATGAAAGATCTGGGTGCAGCGAAGCAGATACTTGGGATGAGAATCAGCAGGGACAGAACTCAAGGGGTCTTGAAGTTGAGCCAAGCTAAGTATATTGAACGGGTTCAGGAAAGGTTCAATATGCAGAACGCCAAGGCAGTTGGCGTGCCTCTGGGAAGTTAGTTTAGATTTTCTGACATGCAGTCTCTGAAGACAAATGCTGAAAAGGAGCACATGGCCAAGGTACCGTATGCCTCGGCCATCGGTAGTCTGATGTACGTAATGGTCTGCACGTGGCCAGACATCGCGCATGCAGTGGGAGTTGTGACTAGGTTTACAAGCAATCCGAGGAAGTAGCATTGGGAAGCTGTCAAATGGTTACTGAGGTACCTCCGCGGATCCGCAGATGTATCGTTGTGTTTTGGAAGAACAGACTTGGTGGTGAGAGGATATGTGGATGCAGATTTTGCGAGTGATCATGATACAAGGCCTTCACCACAGGATATGTCTATACTTTGGGATCAACAACGGTGAGTTGGGTCTCGCGTCTTCAAAGAAGGGGAGCTTGATAGAATGGAAAATTGAGTTTGCTTTGCACTGTGCAAAAACGATGTGAGAGAGAGAGAGAGAGAGAAGGAGAGAGAGTGAGTTGAATTGTCGTGGTTTTTTGAATGAACAAGGCTTATAGTAGTCAGTAAACTTAATTTGTTGTGTCCCTAGCAAAAAGGGCAATGGCATTATCGCCACCCTTGGCCATTATATCAGTTAAGACCATGAACACCTCCTCGCCAAGTAAATGGAAAAGCATCTCCAATAATAACTTACTATAAAATAGCTAGCGAATTGTTAATTATGGGAACCACTTCTAGTGAAGTTGGTTGCTTATCTCTCCTCCCCCAGTGGTAACCAGGGTTCAAGTCCCACAGGGGGCGAGGCTTTGGGGGCCATAGCCTTTGGATTCTCATGTGCTAACTCTAACACCCCCCACTAACACCTTCATGTATTGACAAAAAAAATAAAATAAAGAACCATTAATTATGGCAATGAACAAAGGTCAAGATGCCATATTTAACTTAAGGTTGCTGGATGTATCCGGTAGCGAATACGTTGTGAGAAATTTTTTGAAGCAATCAAGTTTTTAGGTGTTTCCGATAATGAATAAGTTGTTGAGAAATGTCAAGTTATTTGTGATAGTGAATAAGTTGTAGATGGATTTGTGAGTAGAGTTATTGTAACAAAATTTTTTTTTGTTAACAAGTTGTTAGTTACCGTGAACAAGATGGTAAAATGCCAAAACTTATTTATTTATGTGAACGACATGCTAAAAACGCCTACGTTTTCTCGCAAATTACTACTAGAAACATGAATATTATCCTTTCTTTTCCTCTGAAAATTCAAACGATGATAGGTGATCAACCCTATTTTTTTTAGTGGAAGAGTTAGAAATTCATTAATGATGACTGAATAATACTCTCTCTGTCCCATTTTCATTGTCCTTTTTTGATATTCGTGTCAGTTTTCAATCGCTTATTTCTTCCGATGTGAATCTCCAAAAATATGCAATATGGATCTTATTTGATAGATTTCAATTTGTTCTATAATACAAAGATGTCAAAATCATGAAAAATATTATAGATTGAAAGATATATGCAATAGACACAAAAGTGACAAAATGAATAATGAACAATGAAAATGGGACGGAGGGAGTACAACCTACCGCGTGCAACTAATACAAATGAAAAAGAACAAATTGCACACATAAAGACAAATAAACGACCAAATAAAATGGATGCTATATCAAACGATAAATTGATCTAGTGGTCATATGTCAAAGGACTAGTCCCACTATTCATCAACCCTATTGAGGTACTCCATCCATCACATCATCTGTTTATTTTTGAAATTTTGGTCACTTTTTTAATTAAAAAGTAAAAGTTTTTTTTATTAATTATTGAATTTTTTTTCGCACTGATGTAAGAAAATATTAATAGTTTTTTTTTTGATAAGTAAAAAATATTAATAGTTTAACAGTGTTAAATGTTGAAAAAAAAATACAGAGTAGACAAGCTTTTTTGTTAAAATTATCTGGACCCACTAACAAGGAGGAAAAGGAATTTGAAATTGGGCCAGGAAATGTTGGGCCTGATGTGGGTCTTTGAATCATGCACTAGCCCATTAACGCAGCCTCAATTGAATATAGGACATCGATTTCTACACTCCATTGATGCAAACACTTTTTTTTTTCTTTTTGTATTTTAGCAGGTGACTTTATAAAATAGTCCGCACATGCACACTTTTTACAAATTTCAAAAACTGTTTCGTAAATTCACCTGCTACAAGACAAAAAAAGAGTGTTTGCATGGAAGAGGGGATCCTATAACAAAGTCACTATAGCTTGTAGTGAGTTATTTCAGCCATCCAAAAGAGTTTTTTTTTTTAAATTCGGACCATTGATTGCTGAGATAGACGGCTAAGAGGACTTACTACAGTACTCCTGTAGTGACTTCGTTACTACAAGATCCCCGAAGAATTTTGCTTCAATTAGGAGAGTGCAGAAATCGATTTCCTGTATATAGTACCTGTAAAAGTAGTGGCGAAGGTGGAGTTAGAATTTTGGGCCGACTTAAGAGACTATTTTCATGCAAAATATGCTGAATATATGGTGTAGCTTATGTAGTACATAACATATCGTATATGACATTCTTTTGTTTTATTGTCGACAATTGAAATTTACATGTGGGATTATTTTCGTATATGAAAGAAATTGAATTTTTTTACATCACAATGTAAAATAATTCAAATTTTTGACTAGATCAAATCAAAATTATTTAGATTTTCAGAGATTGCTGTTCAAATTATATCTACTCCGTAATATTTTAAATTTCGGGAGGGGCTGGCCCCCCTCCGGGTCCTATATACCTCCACCAATGACGCATGCCTCGCCGGCCTAAGCTGGCCCCAGAGAGGATGACAATCGTGATCACAACACTTTCACCTATATAGTGTAGTACAAGTGTTCTCCCATATTATCTTCTTCTTCATATTGTGAGTTTGTGTGTGTGCTCTTGCCTCCAACAGGGTCGTCCCACCTTTTGTCATCCACCCTATTTTGTAAATACAAGAACCTGCTGACTACTAAAAACGACACGAAAAATGGTGTTCAAAAATCTTGTTGAGTACTTCAAGTAATTGACCCACATCCTTTTTTGGAAACTTGGATACTACCGCAATCCAAAAAACCAACCAAGGGATAGATGGATCAAAATATGGACATCTCAGGCTCCAAAGAATTCTCAGCTGAAATAGAAGTGAACTACAACAGGGAAGAAGAGCTGAAGGCTTTTGATGATTCAAAAGCCGGAGTAAAAGGGCTAATAGATGCTGGGGTGGCAAAAGTGCCAAAGATATTCATTCGACCACCCGATGAACTTGCTGAGGAGTTCGACAGGCACAAGAGCTAGCGATTTACAGATTCCAATTATTGATGTCAGTGCCATTGAAGGAAGTGATGAGCGCGCAAAAATTGTGAATGAAGTCCGAATAGCATCAGAGGAGTGGGGTTTTTTCAAGTGGTGAACCATGGAATCCCCTTGAATGTGCTGGACGAAATGATTGATGGGGTACGCATATTTCACGAACAAGATTCTGAGATAAAGAAATCATTGTATGATCGGATAAAAAGAGTGAGATTTGAGACTAATTACGATTTGTATAAATCGAAATTTGCTAATTGGAGGGACACCTTGATCATTTATATGCTTCATTCAGATCAAATTGACCCTGATGAAATCCCCAGTGTGTGCAGGTATGTGGTCCTTTAGCTATTAACTATATATGTCGAACTGGTCGACGATTATAGCCATATCATGTGGATTGCATAACAGCACAAATATTATCTGTAGATGAGAGGTTCGCCTTTAATCATAGCATATCAATTAACGGAGAACACCTCAGAACACAGCATGTGCAAACCCCTCTAGTCGCGACCAAGGGGGTTACTAATACTAAGTTGGTCACCCATTCCAACATTTTTCACTTTGGAAAGAGAAAAGATTTTCAAATATAGCACGTTGCAAATCGCAATCGACACTGACAAGAATTTATCCAATAACATACTGCGGCTATTAAATCTGCAGAGCTACAACAATTGAGTTTATGCAGCATGTTACGAACCTGGGAAATACTCTATTTGAGTTATTATCAGAGGCTCTAGGCCTCAAACATGACCACTTAAATGCTCTCGAATGTGGTAGAGACCGCACCTTTCTTGGCCACTACTATCCAGCATGCCCAGAACCAGAGCTAACTTTGGGAGCTCGCAAGCACTTGGATCCTACATTCCTCACTATCCTGCTGCAAGACCAACTTGGAGGCCTCCAAGTCATGCATAAAACTCAGTGGGTTGATGTTCATCCAATTTCTGGAGGTTTGGTAGTTAACATTGGGGTTCTCCTAGAGGTTTGTTCCTAGTAAATATATCTCTTGTGAACTTTATTGCAATGCAAAAACTTTAAAATCCTTTTTGACCTTATTTTGTTTTCAGATGATATCCAATGGCAAGTTCAAGAGTGTTGATCATAGAGTCGTGGCCAACCTTGCTGGACCAAGAATTTCGGTGGTGTGCCTTTTCATTGGTGTCGTAGTACCTTTGAAGCCGTATGGGCCAATAGAAGAATTGATATCAGAAGAAAATCCTCCTCTATACAAGGATTTTCTACCAAGTGATGTTATTCCAAAGTTCCTTTCAAGTGCACATGACAAATCTATGGCTGATGACTAGTACAAGCTACGAAGCTAATAGGTGTTGGAGATAAGCTTGATATATTGGAGGTTGCTGGGTCAATTAATTAGGTTAGTTTGTGTGGCTATAGTTTGTTAGTTTTATGTATTAATCTGTGTGATTGGGTCCTGTTTTTGTGTGATTGGATCCTGTATTCTCACAGATATCGTTTTTTGGCTCATGCATTGAACAATGAATACTATCATATTCCATATGAGTAACATATGGGGTATTTAATTTCTCTGTGATATTTGGCTTTTATATTGATACTTTGATAGTTTTTTTCTGTTCTGCATAGGAAGGTCTACAAAGGAATTGTTTCCCTACACGAGAACCGAGATCTGGGAAACAAGTGAATATATTGCGGACCCGGGGGCTCTGCTGCCCCAAAGGCACAGCAGCCCCTACCCACACACCAAAACGGGAACGTTTTTGTTAAATAAAAAATACTTACCGCCAGTTTGCAATCCTATGAAGCAGAAGCGTGATTATGAGAGCCTTAGAGACAAAATTTGATTATGTCTCTTTAGAATAATATGATCAGAATAATAAGATCTTCACACCCGTTCAAACGGATTAAAAATTGGAGCACTTAATTTTTTAACCATATTTTTTAATATATAAACGGTCTCAAAATTAAGTGCTCAAATTTTCACTCCGTTCGTATCGGTGCAAAGATCTTTTTATTCTTATCATATTATTCTAAAGGGTCGTAATTCATTTTTATCTCTAAGGCTCTCATATTAAGTATGTGTTTTTTATTTAGGACCCTATGGAGCAGAAATGTGATTATGAGCACTTAATTTTTTATGATCACTTAAATATCTTTGTACTGATTCAAAAAACGGAGTGAAAATTTGAGCACTTAATTTTTTATAGACCGTTTATATATTAAAAATTATGATTAAAAAATTAAATGCTCCAATTTTTAATCCGTTTAAACGGGTGTGAAGATCTTATTATTCTAAAGAGACATAATCAAATTTTGTCTCTAAGACTCTCATAATCACGTTTCTGCTTCATAGGATTGCAAACTAGTGGTAAGTATTTTTTTATTTAACCAAAACATTGCCGTTTTGGTGTGTAGGTAGGGGCTGCTGTGCCTTTGGGGCAGCAGAGCCCCCGGGTCCTTTCCATATATTGCAGAGTTGAGAATCTTCACCCAGAAGCCAGAAGTCACTGTGTGAGTATGATTTGAACATCTTTGCCACCTTCTGAAGTGCACTATGATGGGGAGATTCAGTTGAATGGTTCCCACTTGCCAACGACATCTTCATCACTTGGTGAGGCGATTCAATCTTGAAAGTGGAAAACAAGATAATGTAGAAATGATGAGAACTCAACTAATGGTGTAAGCCCCCTAATCCCAAGTTGCCTGATAGTCATGCATGTTGTTTTGACTATCAACATTTTCACCCAGTTTTTTTTTTTTTTTCGTCTTTTTTTTTTTTCTGGTGCTTCAAAACCACTGATAAATTGTGCGCACTTCAGGAGAGGCAAAACAGGTTCTGATTTTGCTCATTTGGACTTGCTGACTGGTGTTTATCTGCATCAGTATCTGTATATATAGTATTGACGAATATTATCTTTCAGTTGAAAATCGTGACAATGTACAATTGTATAGTTGTTCCCTTGGACTAGCTTCTTATTTCACTGTAACATGTCACATTATGTAGTATGTGCAGTTTCTCTGGATTGAATGCAATTAGGCTTGTTTTACTACTTGCACCGCACTACAAGAGAATATGCTATTTGCGTCGACCTATTTGCGTCGGCAGGGACACTTTTTGCGACGGGACTTGTTTTTTGCGTCGGCAACGCGTCGGCATTTGGGGGGACGAAAATGGTGGGGTCTCAAAAAGTTTTTTGCGTCGGCATGTGCCGTCGCATAGTATATGCGTCGGCAAGCACTGTCGCTAATAGTTTTTTTGCGTCGGCATTCTTCCCGACTCAAGAAAATTGAAAAAATATAATCATTCGCATCGGGTGGCCTGGCCATCGCAAATACCATTTTTTTCGTCGGCTTATGCCGTCGCAAATACTATCTTTTGCATCGGGATACATGCCGTCGCAAAAAATTAAAAAAGCTAAAAAATAAAAAAAAATTAATTTCCTTTTTTGCTTCAGGTACAGTCGGTTGCAAAACCTGTTGCTATTTACCTCCAATATCATGAAAAACAATATTCATTCAACCTCATTCTCATATAGAACCAATTAACCATTCGCTCATTCATATCAAAATTAACTCAGTCATTCATTCAATCCCAAAAAAAATCATAATTGATTGTCCAAGATAATATGTTTATTAGATATGAAAGAACAACATAGACTACAAATCCTAAATTCAACCTAGCAATTTTAGTTCAGTCACTACAATGCAACATAAGTGGACTCCATTCCATCTTCTCAATGGTTGCACGTCTAAATCTTCTTCGAGCACCTAAAAAGGAATAGAAGAATGAGAAATGCGCTACACATAAAACACAAGTTAACGCATAAGTAAACTTCAATTTTAGACTTCTCTTACAAAATTCAGCAATTCAAACCTTAACCAAACAATTGTAACATGTTAAGTAAAAAAATCAAATTTTGTATATTCTAACTTCTAAGTGCAAGATCACATAATAAATCTATAACCCCATACACATCACTTACATCAAACAGCATTGGGTCCAGTTTACAAGAAGATGAATACAATTCACGCAAAATCAAAAGAGCCATAGAATGAATAACTTTTCACTTTCTCCCGACCACGTCTTCATCAATGCCCAATAGGCCAAATGAACATGGTTAAATAATTCCGATTTGTGGATGCTAGTTTAAGCAAATACTTTAACCTCTACGTTAGAAAAAGGGCTGAAAACTTGTAGGCATGGCTTATCAAAGGGATTTCTCACAATATGCTATAGCTTCATTCCATTCAAGTAATCAAAGGGATTTCCCACAATATGCTATATCTACATTCCATTCAAGCTACCCCAAGTCAATCTCGTAACAGTTTTTCTTACCTTTTTTATCCCCCTCTCTGAATTGAATCTCAAGTTAAAGACTTCAAAAAATTGAATCAATGAACATTGGTTAAAATCTTCAAATCAAGAGAGAAAGTAATACCGATTTTGGTGATGGTGGTCTTGACTCTTGAGACGGACAAAAAAACAACGTAGTAGTTATGAGATAATTGCAAGTCTCCTTGATTGTTTCTCCACATTCTGAAACATCCAAGAATATAATTTATCAAAGCATACATAAACTCTTCAATGAGATAAGTATGGTACACCAGATATAACCAAACTTCTTCCATGATCTTTTGAGAAGAAGTTTCAAACTAAAAACTCTACTTATAAAAACTAGTTGTCCCTTGCAAAACAATATCCCATAGGTACAAAATCTCCACAAATAAACAATAATAATAGCAAATGTGCAGAATTCAATACAATCACCTAATCACACTTCAATCTTACAAAAGGATCATTGGGATCTCCACGACACCCATCGGCAGTGGCAGACCCAGGAATTCCATATACTGGGGGCACATATTATTTACAATCTTAAAAAATATTTCTCTGTATGTATACCACTAAATTATCGCTCAATAATTGAATATTGATCACTCATTCTATTCCGCAACAGATTTTTGACAATCTTTATGGCTGAAAATACTCTTTCCACTGTCACGGTAGCAACCGTAAGATTAATGCCAAAGTCAAGAGAAAGTAAACTAAAGAATATAGTAAATTTGATTTTCATAATATTTTGGATTGTGAGGAAAATACAAAGAGATAGGACAAAAATGGAGAAATAAAGGAAAGAGGTAGAACAAAAATAAATAATAAAGGAAAGAGGTATAACAAAAATGGAGAAATAAATAAAGGAAAGAGGATGGGAAGCAAAAAAAAAACCAGGGGATAGGAAGAAAGAATAAAATAGAATAAAAAGAAAAAGAAAAAGAAACAAAAAAAAAAATCGGGGAATGAGAAGCCTGAGAATCGATCCAAGGTCCCTTGAACTTTCCCCAACGCGCATTGCCACACAACCATTCTAATGTAATGTACTATCGAAGGGAACTTTTATGTATTTATATCATTTTTTAATTTTTTAATTTTTTTTTTAAAAAAAGGCGTGGGGGCACGTGACCCCACGTGCCCCAACGTGGGTCCGCCCCTGCCCATCGGCACCTTTCTGTGATAGAGCTGAATGTTAATTGTTGAAGAAATAAGCCTAAAAGTTAATAACTAATCAATTGTTAATCTTTCCGTGATAGACCTAAAAGTTACCCTCTAAATTGTTTGACCATCTAGCAAATCAAGCACGTATTACCCCAAGTGCAGGGATCATTAAATTTACAACGAACTCGAAAACAGGTTTGATAGATAGCAATCCCTGCACCAAACCTCCAATTCGTATCAGATTAGCTATTAACAAGTCTACACTCGAAAATTTTAATAATCTATAGCCGATATAACATACAAGACTACATGCGCACAAGACATATATGAAGGTATGCCAACACCAAGACAAGTCTGCCATGGCAAAGGCAGAGCATCGGACAAGGCAGGACAGGCCACAACAGCTGAAGCAACCAAACGTGTAGCATCATCTAATTAAGAATAAGAACTTATAGGCCCCAGACATGAATAGTTTTATCATGGTGTAGCATCATCTAACCCACAATAGTTTTATCAGGGCCAATGGGAGTCCTAACCTAAGCAACTGGGTTTCATCCCTCAATCAATCGACTTTGAGAACTAATCTCAACTTTTTGTTTACGGCGGAACTCCGTATTTATGTGAGAGCGATTGAACTCCTTTTTTGACCTCCGTCACCTCTGAAACTCGGCAAAGCTGCCTGCCTTTCTTTCAATGCTTTAAGATGGAAGTAGGTCGAGTATAGGGCTTTCTCGATCGGAGTTTCCAAAAGGTAAGCTTGAACTCTATAAAAGAATAAAGCTCGTTGTCTCGATATTTTGCTTTTCCAAACATAGAAGTTAGATAATTACCTGAGGAAATATGTGACGACGACGACAGAGCAAGAAGAGCTGGATCTGAGAGACGAAACCTTGAATGAACAATATGGATGACCGAAACAAAAAAAAAACATAAACAGAAATTATAAGTCCATTAGACATAAATACCACAAATAAACGAAAACTAAACAAAAATTGCACAAAGAAAAAGAGATAGGGGATTAATTGTAAAAAGCCCTAATCTTTAAACCAAGAAGAAGACTTTGAGCTAGCAAGCTACCTTTAGCGGTCCAGAAGAAGCAGAGGCGAGCTCGTGAACGGCCACACGCACAGCCACAGATCTGATCTTCGAAGACTCCCAAGACGAGACGAATGTCGATCTGTTGAGACTTGAATCTGGATGAGAGAGTAGCAACCGTGTGGTGTTTGGCGGTCTTCCTTGCCGTGGTAGGTTTCTTCGATGAGCAGCCCAGCCTGTAGAAAGTACTTTCTTACAGAAAACTAGAAAATCACCGCTTCAAGCGCCCCTTGAGGATCAACTCATGAGACCCAAATGTAAGAGAGAGAGAGAGAGATGGAGGTACTTGCATGTTAGCATCGTCGCCAGCCTTGAGGATCGTCGTCGTCATCGTCGCCGGAGGAACTGAACCGTGTTTGATTTTGGAACAAGATTTGGGTGTAGTTCTGATGATTTGGGATTTCGGGAAAGGTGTGGAGGAAAGGCGTGTGGAACAGGAGTAGTGCTTTTAGGAATGAAGTATTTATGATTTAACCCCCTGAAAAAGTTTGAGATCTTTTCGTTCCCCGCCAATCCTTGGCGAATACTGTATTTTTAGCGGTAAAATGAATTTTTTTACGTCGGGCGTTTCTTTGCCGTCGAAAATTTAGATTATTTGCCACAACCTTTTTGCGATGGCGTAATCACGGACGCAAATGGATATTTTTTAAGACGGGAGTGCGACGAAAAAGGCCTTTTCTCTTGTAGTGCCGGTACTCAGTTTCGTTTTTAAGTCATATCTAGCAGAGATAGGGTGCGAAATTTGAGCCTGGTTAAGCCTCGGAAATTAACTCCATGTCGTAGAATCGATACCTTAGGTTGTTGCTGTTGCTTCTCTTGTATGTGTTCTGGTTTGACCTTGAAAGAGTAAACCAAAACCACCAGGAAAATATCCAAGGCGTTGCCAAGTTATCTGTTTTGTGGACTTGAAGGAACAGGTTACTTGGAGGAAAATCATGATTAATTACATTTTTCAAGCTGTCCAAAAACGAAAGGGTATCCTCTCTAGTAATAGTCCCAACGGTCGCTGGAACCAAACCGAGCCTTATGTCACAATCATTTGGGGTCGGTTATATGAATCATTTTTCTCCATTGAGCTCTGTAAAGGGCCACTTATTCACACAAACCTACTATACTCATATCTTTGCGTACCACAGCATCTAATATCAATTTAGGTCTATCTCTCCCCGTAGCATTGCTACCCAAAACTATCTTATCCGCTCTCTTAACTACTGCATCTCTTGATTTACGGTAGACATGCCCAAACCACCTTAGCCTATTTCCCCTCTACTTCTCTTCTATAGATGCTACATATACCATCTCACGAATCGTTTCATTTCTAATCCTGTCTTGTCTAGTCTTACCACAAATCCACTTCAACATTCTCATTTCCGCTACACTCATCTTGTTCATCTGTTGTTTCTTAATAGGCCAACATTCTGTCCTGTAAAACATCGTTGGTCTGATGGCAGTTCCATAGAATTTTCGCTTCAATTTTGTGGGTACCATCTTGTCACATAGTACACCAGTAGCGCTCCTCTACTTGAGCTACTCCACTTGGATCCTATGGGTCACATCATCGGCAATCTCTACTAATAATTGAGTTATTTCAAAAATGTAGATCCCACGAAAATATCTTCATGGAATATAAATATTATACTGTCCAAGATACTTGCCGGAGAGGAGTCCTACTCTTCAAAACAAAAGAGACTTTGTTCCAAAGCTTGTGATTTCTTTTTTATTAGTGATTTAACAAGTTGTCAAGTGTCAAGATAAATTTTTTTTTTTTTTTGAAAAGCAAAAGCAATTTTATTAATATCAAAGTGAACAGTACAAGCCGAGAGAAGGGGATTAAGGGCATCACAACGGGCGAATGACTTCCCAACTATATTGGCACCCCAAACGGCAAAAGCTCGACAATCATTTGCCACCCTAAATTCCCGTAAGATCAACACCCATGAATAGTTGGCAAGGTTCCAACCAAACAGTGTTTACACCCACAAAAGCTAGAAAAAATTCAGATAATAATGGACGGAGACATCAAATGTGACGCAAGGGATAAGGCGGTTGCAGAGCACATGGCCAGGTCACACCCCAATGATTATCCTCCTGGCGTAACCGTCTTTCTTCAAGCGGCCTCGGGATGTCGGGGTCGGGCATGCTCCGCGCCCTTAGATAGTGACAGACCCCGGGCGGACTTCTTCTTCCGAGCAACGTTCCGAGGGGACACCGCGGGGTCCATGGACCCTATGATGAATGTGGAGCGGGGGCCTTCCTGTTCTTGCTCGGTGCACTGTGGTTTGGTGAGCGGTTCGATCCCCATTTCCGGGGCCACTACAATCTCCATGTATATCAGTCACAACAGTACAAAATACCAGCATACTCCAAGTATAGCAGCAGCAGTTGATCAAAGCCTCCAATTATAGCAGTAGCAACATATCAATCCAGCAAAATGCAATGACAGCATCCATTAATTGGCAGCAATATATGCTAAATGTCAAGTGTCAAGATAATTAAAGCTTTGCCTTATTCCATCTATCTTTTAGAACTCTTAATTCCTGGCTAACCGATGGAACAAATTCAGTTCTTATTAGGCAATTTAAATCATTAGGTAACTGATAGGCCCTTAAACTTCATTTTCTAGTCAAGTAGGGGGAGAGAGAGATAGAATTCCACCCAAAAGCAACTCCAAAGGTTGATCGTCCAAACGCCGAAACCCCTACGTAAAACAAACCTCATGTTAGTTCCATTGCTTCTCGGTGAATTCGACCTCGGACTTCCGAGTTTACTATGCCTCCGACGACCTAGCATTAGTTTTGGGGCAACCACTTTAGCACGAACTTCAGGTTGGTGCTGTGCAGTGAGGTGCGCAGCACCTTGCTACACACCTCCGAGCCGTCGGATCATGCATCCGACGGCTCGGATCTCATCTCGGCAACTAACGATCGAGAGCCGTTGGTTGCCGAGATAAGATCCAAACTGTCGGATGCACGATCCGACGTATCAGAAGTGCGCAGCACGGTGCTACGCACACCACTGCACAGCACCATCCCTCAATTATTCCGGGACGCAACTCTAGGTCACAAGCCGTGACATTCCCCTAGTGGCTGGTTATGGTGACTTTTTGGTCTTGTGACATATTCCTGTACTCATTGACCAAAGGAAAAATGCTTAAATTCACGAAAGGAGTAGGGTTGTTTTATTAACTTTTCAATTAGCAACTGCTTTGGAAGAGGGTAAGAAGGTAATTTTATATACCAACTTACCTAGGTAATTGCTGACTAGAGAGAGGCATAATGGATCCTTTAAACACACACACAATACCCAAACTCCCGATATGGGAGCCAGCCCAGCTAACGCAGGCCCAAGAGCCTCGCCACTAATGAAGTACATTTCCTTGTTCGTTTACACATTGGCCTTGTTCCACTAAGCTTTGTGGGATTTTTTTTTGTTTTGTTCTTATTCAAAAAAATTTCGCGTTTGTTAGTTTTATGCCTAACTTTTGTGGCATTATTATGACTTTTACCCAAATGGTTTGGAAAATATCCAAGATATTCGGCTTTTGGGCTTTATTTTGGATATTTTCCAAAACATTTGGGTAAAAATATATATATTTTTTACTTTTCCGATTTTTCTCTTCGAGATTATGACTTTTACCCAAATGGTTTGGAAAATATCCAAGATATTCGGCTTTTGGGCTTTATCTTGGATATTTCCCAAAACATTTGGGTAAAGATAATTTTTTTTTTTTTACTTTTCCGATTCCTCTCTTCGAGACGAATCAATAGTCCACAAATGTTAGGCGTAAAACTAACAAACGCAAATAAAAATTGAATAAGAAAAAAACAAAACAAAACAAAAAGTCCCAAAAAGCTTAGTGGAACAAGTACCACCGCATTACACATGTAATGAAATTTACTGGTGTTACGACGCCCTTAGTTTCCACTTCATGGTATTCTCTCAGTACTATCGATAGTCAAAAACCAAACGCATAAATGCATGGCCAAATGGTAGGCAAAACTTCCTAGTTATGACTCATATTGCCAATCATATGGCCGGCAAAATGACATAGACGATGCTAATATTAGTAGAATTTAGGTTAATCGGGGAACATGATCACAAGTCACACATGAAAGCTTCAAAAACAACTCGAGTCCTTTGTCTCCATCATCACTAAACAAAGATCAGCATAGACCATGCCATATTGCCCACAGGATATATATCTTCCCATATGACCCTGTAGTGCTACTTAAGAACCACCACAGTCTCACTAGTTGACAATCCATTATCTTGTCTAGATGTGTTTATCATCTCTTCACAGGGCCGTCTCCGTCATTTTTTAGCCCGAGACAAACCTTAAAGTTGGGGCCCTTTGCGCATTTTTACGAGCAAACGAAGTAAAAAACTAAATCAATCTAAAAATGTAAATAAAAATACATAATTAGCTTAGGTAGATTAAATTTTTGAAAGTATTGATTGATCATTACAAGATACAAAAGTATCACTAAAATATAACGTTTCTTACCATTTTTAGCGACAGAAGTAGTAATTTCGCTGCCATAATGGGATTATTTGTTATACCTAATATAAAACTCTTTAAAATTTGGGGGCCCGAGACACAAGCCTTCCTCTCCTTCCCTCAAAGACAAAGGTCTTCCCTCTTCAAACAATCAATTTAATCAGACATCGATACATATGGGGTTTGATCGAATCTCATTGTCATAAGAAAACACCGACTCTTAAGTTTCTCTTGTGATAATTGTGCTCGTTTAAATGGATACCGATACATATAACCAATCAATTAGGAGCCTTTTATGCATTTTCCCCCCATATCTGTTGTCACAAATGGAGAGCATGCAATCTTCATAGCCAGCCAACTGTTAAGTTGGAAAGCATTAATTTTCATTTACTGATTTGCCCCTTTAAACCATGGCCATTGTTGTTTGCGGTCACTTTTCTCATGTTCGGTTTTGAAAGGTACTCGAAGTAATGTAGCCATTTGCAGGCTGTCATGTTTATGAGATATTCATGGTTGCACCCGACGCGCATATCCGGGCCGTCCAAAAATGCAACCGACGGTTTGGATTGAAAGTACCGAACGAATTTAAAAAGAAGAGAAAAAGGAAAGGTTTGTTTCAATCCGGACTGTCAGTTGCATTTCTGGACAGCCTTAATGCGGGCGTCGGATACCACGTCAACCGTACCCGATATGCACCCAAAAATGTCTCCATATTTATTGCACGGTATGAGCTGCAAATTCTTACTACTAAATTGTAGGAGTAATTATTCAGTGCTTTTGGGTGTTGTTTGTGGCCACATTATACAATAGTTAGTTCAATGTGTAGTAGACTTTACCCAAATGTGTAACGTATTAGCAAGTGTTGTTCAGACGTTATTTAAATAAGATCAATAATTATCTAGCTACCTCGTTGACCTTCACAACATATTTATTTTCTACTAAAATATACTGTATATCCCTTGGCCAATGAGGGTAACCTTGTTTTTACGTAGTACTGTAGTATTTAATAGGGCTTAGTATTTAAGAATTAGATGCAGTAATAGGAAGAGAATATGTAGAGGTTATAGCATAATGTAGTAGCCCCCCACTTACATGTGCGGATGTCGACAAAAAAAAAATATATTTATTCAGCGTTCTTAGAGTATCAAGTGGCGTTGCCCGCGTGGTACTTTCAACAATTTACGTAGAAACAAATTATGCGATAGCGACATTATTATTCACTTTTATCGGTTGATTGAAAGAAAAGAAATGACTCACATTGTGTGATTTCGATCGTAGCCGATCCCAATTGATTGAGACACTGGCTCGGTTTGGTTTGTGTGATTTCGATCTTTAATTTGCAACAGTATATATCACCTAACAATACCATGCGTATTCTTGGAGTACCCAATAAATTGGCCCCCACGCATTGCATTTGGACATCTCACACGCAATGTACCCACATGCTTGGCTTACCAAAAAAAAAGTCGCCGAACCCTGCACATAACAACCACTTGATCAAGAGTTTAATTTAGTCACCCACCTCTCTCTCTCTCTCTCTCTCTCTCTCTCTCTCTCTTCCCTTAATCTGCATGCTAAGTACTCACGCAACATTTAATGGGAACTTATTCTAGTTGACACCATAGCAAGCAAGCTACCAAAATATACATAATCCCACCACTGAATAAATAAAAAAGTTTCTGGTCTATCTAATACACCTAAATATCACTTCATAACTGTGTGACATAGACACAACCTATTTTTTGGTACATTAGTGGACATGGATATGGATGAAAAATTGACAAAACAAAAATGCTGTGCAACGAGATGAGGATGGACCCATTATCTGTACGCATACAAGAGTAGGACCTTCAGTTTGGTTAAGTAACTTGATAAGCGATGAGCTCAATTGATCGACTAGTTGTAATAATTAAATAATGGTATCGTGATACAGATCTTTATGGTTGATTACTAAATTAATATCAACCAGTATGGTTGATAGTATCGATATATTACTAAATATCGATCAGCATTACGAATCGAGTAGTACAACAGGTATCGGTCAATATTTTAACACATTTAGGTGAAATGGGTGGGTTGAGAGTTGGGAGCTACAAGGGAGTGAAGTGAGGTGAACCATCCATAAAAACAAGCAACAAAGGGGAAAATTTAGTTTTAAGGGAGATACAGATAGATATACACATGGGAAAGGCAGTTACCAACTCAGCTTCCATATCCATTGCTTCTTTGTCATTTAATGCAACAAACCATAGGAGGGACTCGGGGTGCTGTAGTGCACCCTTGTGCGGTCAATTTGGCCTTTCATCTTGGCAATGGACGGTGTACTACAGCCCCTCCCATTCCCCATAGGAGAGTTCTTCTTGTTTTTAGCTTTATTGTAGTGAAGTACAAGAAGGAACCTAATCCACGACTTTCCGTTGTGGTGCTGGTGCTGCCAAACCCTTGCCAATTCCTCTCTCTCTCTCTCTCTCTCTCTCTCTCTCTCTCTCTCACATTCGACGGTTAGGGGTGTTCAGATCAGTTTACGCGCACCTCAAGTTCTCGGTTCAGTTAAAGGCAGACCATTCACGCTAGGATTGAGAAATTCACAAACAATTATGTTTTTGCGACCTGATCATAAAAATCAAACCCTGATCAATTGTGTGGAGAGCAAAACCCACCAATCAACTGAACTAACCCTTGTGCTCCCCCTCTCTCTCTTGAGTGTTACACATCGCTCTCCCACTGAGAAAGAGCAAAGAAGAATTGAAAAGAGGAAGACAGAAATAGGAAAGATGCCCTCCCATCACTCACTTTTCGTGAATGAAAGGCAACCATGAACACTAACCACTTACTTACTCAAAGTATTCAACTTCCAACAAGAAGTAGATCACAACCATGAAAAACAAAATACAAAGAATTGTGGTAATTATCAATATCAATAGATTCAAACGAGTACTGTCAAATAAATAATGTAATTCACATTTGATCCAAGTCTCCAACCCTTTTTTCCACTCTGTTCTAATAATCATCAGTGTCTGGGCGGGCTTATCCGTACCTCGACTGATCCTAATCGATCCATCCTACCGTCCACTAACAACCCAATTGAAACCAGAAAGCAAAGCCCCGTCTCGTCTGGCCTCGAAGAAAGTTGATAGCAGCGAGAGGTATCAAACCTCAAATTTTAGCAAAAAATCAAAACGCCTTAGTTTCAGGCCTTAACCACCTAGTAGTGGCAGTCCACCAAAGCAGGGCCGGAGAACACAAGGCACTGTTTGGACAGATCAAATTGAAAGTTAATCTCTCCGTGATGATCATCCTCCAACTCTAGCGGCGCTGGTAGGTTGAGATCCAATGGTAGAACATTCCTCTTCTTATCATCATGTCCGTCCTCATCCGATTCTGCAGTGTTCGTGTCGATGCTCGTGGCGGTCGGCGCCGCCCTGTGCCGCCTCATGTGGCCGCCCAAGGCCTGGCCGGAGGAAAACTCCGACCCGCATATCGAGCACTCGTGCATTTTGGGCTTGTCGCTGGTACGTGAAACCAACTTGGTAAATTTGATCCCCTGTTCTATTCTTTCTCCCTGTTCTGGTTTTGCTCTGTTTTCTTCGGGTTTGGTTTTGGGCTTCTTGTGGCTGGCTCGGTGGCCGCCGAGGGCTTGGAACGAAGGGAAAGTCCGGTTACACGTCTTACACTCGTAGACGCAGAATCCGGATTTTTCAGCGAGGCGATTGAATTTTACTCCAACCTTACCCTCTTCTTCTTCTTCTTCCAGTTGGCTTTGGAAAACGCCTCGAGCCAAGAGAATTAGGCACTTAGCCATGTCTTGGTCTTCCTCTGTGTTGGTGATAGACATCTCGCCGGACGACGTAGGGGATGGAATCGCAAAATAAACGCCGTCTCCGTCGCTGTTAGCGGCCGCGGTTGACGAAGTAGAGGCGGAGGAAGGCCGTTGACGCTTGGTACGCTTCCGTTTCATGATCAGGGAGTGATCGTTGGACCCCGTGAATTCTTCTGGCGATTCCATATGTATTTTCCTACACAAAAATGAGAGAGAGAGAGAGAGAGGAACTGGGGATTGAGGAGTGAAAAAAGTGGAGTGAGAAAGAGCAATGAGAGTGGGTATGGGTATATATAGTAGGGAGTGGTTAAGAAGTATAGTGAGAACTGAGAAGAATGGGGTGAGGAGGAATTTTTGGGTACCACGCGGTGCCTACTCGACGCATTCGGGTCGTTCATTTCGGTTTTGAACGGCTCAAATTTGGAGAGAGATAGAGGAGAGAGAGTGGTGGGATGAGAGGAGAAAGGATTTCAATCTGAGCAGTCCAACACACTTTTGAACAGCCCAAATAAACTGCTCGGGCACCACGTGGACGTGGTACCAACCCGGTACCCAAAAATTTCTCGTCAAGAGAAGCCGCCCTAGTGAACAGTTACAATGAATGAATCAAACTCACAGGTAGGAGTAGCAAGTTACTAGTGGTATAGTTGAATCTTCCAAGTGCTTTAAATGTGCATCCCATCTTAATTGGACTCATTAATAACTATGCCTAACAAGTTTTAATGTTATTGTCAAACTAGTGGAGTAATTCTTTTAATGAGATACTAGTGTATTAGGCTCCGTTCCAGAAACCTTTTTAAAAAATAAGCAGCTTATTTCACATTTTCAAACTCAAAAATAATGTCAGTAAAAAATATTTTTTTAATTTTTTTTGCACCGTATTAAAGATCTCAATGAGATTTATCATACAAGCTCCACAGTGATAGGAAAATTATTTGCGTAAGCACATGATTTTTGAGCTTGTAATTGCCTTCTTAAAAAATAAGTACTTATTTTGAGTTGTGGAAAGGAGATTAGTCCAGTGGCGTAGCTATAAGTTTGTGCCCGTCGGAAGTGGGAACACAATCCAACAGATGTTGAATATCATGGGGCGTAGCTATAAGTTTGTGCCCGTCGAAAATGGGAACACAATCCAACAGATGTTGAATATCATGTGGCGGTGCCGAAAAACACTCAATAGTTTTTTACCGGAAAAGATATGAGGACCGACGGTCCCCGGACCGAAATCGTACCGACGGCCTCGGTCGGCCGTCTCCGGCCACCGGACGGCCGATCCGAGCCGTCCAAAAATTCTAAAAAAAAAAACGAGGGGGCCTACGCGAGAATCAACGGCATCCGATGTGTGTAAGGTGCTTGATCAAGCACCCTATTTTTCGTGTATATATGTATATTCGTGTGTATATACATATATACACGAAAACTCTTAGTACATGTGAAAATGACTAAGAGTTTTTTTTTTTTTTTTTGCCAAAAGTTGAGAGGTAGTATTTATCAAAAGATTCCCATGGGGGCAGGTTGGGAGTCCACAGATCGAACACTCCAACAGAAAGAGCGTCGATTATGTCAAACGGGTTATTTTCGCCTTTTGAAATTTATACCTTTATGTTAGGCATAGAATTGAAACAAGAAGTCCAGTAACACATACTCCACAAATTGAACACTAATACACATGCCTATACGAGTGTACGTGTAAGTATTGTTTAAGTGTTTGTATCATAAACAATAATCGCAATGAGTAAAAATTAGGCAGTTTAACTTAGAGGGTAGATCGGTGTAAAATTACCCGTTTACCTGACCTTAAGCATGGGCTTCCAGTCTTTTTTCCCCCACCCATTGATTTGAAGAATACCTAATTCTTGGGAATTTGGGTACAAATAGACGAAATGAAGGTATGGGAAGTGTAAACGATGTTACAAACACAAATTTATTTGCACGGATATAAATAGAGATGTGCTTGAAATCATTCGATAAAAATGTACTCCCTCCGTCCCGATTTGTTTGTCCAATTTTGGGTTTCCAATTTTTTAAGGAAGCCAAATCTAATCCATTAATTTGAAAATTTACATAATCTCATCCATTGATTTTGAAATTAGACAGTCAATTTGGGACATGTATAAGTCAAAAATGGGACAAACAAATTGGGACGAATGGAGTGCTCCTCATTATTTGTGGGGCCCATGTACATTGGACGATTCCGATCATATTCGTGTTTGCATATGTGCACACATATATATAGGACCAGTGGTTCCAACAATTTCACTGTTATCCCTAACTTATGATTCATGACCTTTGTATCTAAAAAGTTATACACATTTTTCTTTTGTATCACTTACATCCCTTGATATCTTTGTCAAGTTTTCAAAGAAGTTCTTTTAACTTATTTGTTGTACATATGCATTATCAAAATATGCATGGTAGCAAATTTTATGTTGTAACTTCATTTTTTTTTTTTTATATTATCGTTGTTTATTGTAGGTAAAAGATAGAAAATTGTAAACCTTGAGTCCACAAGCTAGAATTTTTTATATTATCGTTGTTTAGTGCAGGCCACTAGCTAGAGGAACCTGTTTGGCCATTAATTTCATGGCCTCGGAATTAATCGATTTACGCACAAGCTGATCTGAACATCGGGTTATCGAAAGAAAACAAAAAAAAAGATAAGAAATTCCTAAGACATATTTAATGATGCCCCCACCGAGTAAAATTCTCGGCTACGCCATGCACTATGCGCAAAAAGAGTTTTGTTAGGAAGTAACGGTAACGTTTTCCATGTCATAGTACGTAGTTTACCCGACGAAAGTCACGAATAAAGAACCACCATTAAAGCAAGGGATTGAACGTCGAAAGCATGCTCCACATTATTCAATTCAGCTCCACTTCAAGAAAAGTGCCAGCACTATATTTAGAGGAGAGAGATGCAGAGATGCATGCATGTATGGGGAGATCTAGTTAATAAGAGATGAACCATACGGAGCTCTGTCCCGACTTTAATTAGACCTTTCGTTAGTGGACGATAGATTGGTTTCAGTTAGGCCTATCAATGGACCGGATCCAATTCGAATCCGAAAACGTCGATCTGATAATCCGAATCCAGTAATCCAAATATGGATCGGATCGGATTAAATCCGTTATCAATCCGAACTTTTTTTAAAAAAAAAACAGTAAATTTTTTATTTTGGAAAAAAAATGTTTAAGAAGTTGTATTTTTATTTTTAAATTTTTTTTGGAAATTTTTTATTTTGAAAAAAAAATATGTTTTTTTGCTAAAATTTTTGCAGTACAAAGTTTTTAGATCGGATTCGAGTCTTGTCGAATTCGGGTCTTATCGGATTCGGATCTGTCGGATCCGAATCGGATCAGATCCGACCCATTGACAGGCCTAGTTTCAGTGATTAGTTGAGGTGAGCGTAAACTAACCCAAACGCCTGAGTGATTAAGAAACAAATATAGATGTTTATATTGGGCTAGTGATTTTGCCACACCTTTTTTGTTATTGCCACACCCTACAAGTATATTTTTGTACCAAAAAATACACTTGCAGGGTGTGGCAATAACAAAAAAGGGTGTGACAATATCGTTTCCCTTATATTGTGGCAGAAAATAATACTAAGTGATGCCAGAATCCATCCATGCATCTCAAATCTTTAAATTCGAAAAGCAACATAAGTACTGATGTTGTCCTTCAAAATGGTTAAGGTTACTCTGATTTAACTAATCAGATGCACTGAATAGATACACCGCACTTATCTGATCAATCAATCCACTGCACTTAAAGGTTCTTCAACTAATGGACGATTTAAATTTAAAGTATATCAATTTATGATCTACCATTATACAACAAGAATGACAACGTGTTCGCTTATCTTTCAATGTCTGATCAAATTAATCTTTTCATAATTATATTACTGTACTTGGTAAAGAGTTTTATGAGATGAACGATTTGGATCATAGTTGTGGGATCAATTTAAACCCTCAATAAGAGCCGGCCCAGAGCTAAAGCTTGTGTTACGACCGCTTTAGGCCTCCAAAATTTTTGAGTTCCAAGGGCCCCTTCTACTTTTTTGTCCCTTATAATAGTCCAACAAAAGAGCCTTGTTTTTTATTTTTGCTTTAAGCCTTTGAAAAGTCAGGGCCAGCTCTATCCTCAATATAACAATTTGAGAGGTATGAAGAGGAGCTGATCACCATATTCCCAACTACTAGTTAGTACACTAGCCCTTTAGTGAGTAGCTGGATCTTGATGCTTGTTTTTTTTATTTTTTAAAAAAAAAGGCCGTCCCATTGGCCAATGTATTTTAACTGAGAAATTTGGAGTCAAACCTTTCATCCCACAAAACAAGCTAAGGAATTGAGGGAGAAGATATTACTGGTGAACACCTAAACGTAAAAATTGATTAATTAGACCAAGTTTTACCATCTATCTCTAACCAAAATAGTATCATATATGATGATGATTCATTTGTCTTTCATAGAATTCAACAATGCCGACTGGTTAATTTCTAGTGTGACGATACCTTCTTTCACACTTACGTTCGCATGATTGACATGAACACTCGCTCTTGTAACATTTGTTAACGCCAGGTCTTTTAATATCAGTTAATGTTAGCGTAGTACGGAATGGTTCGCTAAAACGTGTGTCTGCGCCTGTACGCAAGAGTTTAAAATTGAAAACCTTCCATCACGTTAGAACTAGAAGCACCAAACTCAAAACCCATTCACAATGGGTGGTGAGACTGAGACTCGTGTAACTAATTTTTGTAGTATTATTCAAGTGATATGGTATAAGATATTAGCACGGCACACCATTTTCATTTTCATTGTTGTCCGGCTTACGCTAAAGATGTCATAAATGATTCTTAAAAATCTCTCTCTCTCTCTCTCTCTCTCTCTCTCTCTCTCTCTCTCTCTCTCTCTCAGAGACTGCACACACACATTTTGGATCCAACTTAATCCATCAAACTAGCTAGGAATAGAAGGCATATATACCAAGTGAAAAGTGGAGTTGTTAAAGCTTGCACAGCCTAAAGTCAAGAAGACGAGGGATTGATTAGCTAAGGCAGATTCGTTGGCGCAACAAAGCAATCGTCGTGAGTTTTGTGACTCACGGAAATTGGGTGGAGCCGCCAGCCGTCGTATGCCGTTGGCCCGTCTATGTCGTTCTGTTGTTAAATTGTGATAGCTAGGCTAGCTAGTACAATTGTTTAAAGGAAAAAAGAGACTTAGTAAAAGCTTAGAAGGCTAAAGTTCTACTCCACATGTTTCTTTTTTTGAGAGAAACTTATTTCCGGAGCAGTTGCAAACAGCCTATTTACGGAGCCGTGCAATTTCAGCAGTACGTTTCGACAATTAATGGTCCGGATTTTAAAAAAACTATTCGCGCGAATAGTTTTTTTGAAAACCCGGACCGTGACGGCCGAGATTGAGCTCCGTAAACATTTGTTTACAGCTACTCTGTAAACAAGATTTTCTCTTCTTTTTTTCTTTTCTGACATATTTAGCAGTTTTGGGAATTACTACATGATTAATCATCTTCACGAGGGGACTAATTTTCCTTCGTAATTTTTGTAACACTCCGTCCCACATCGAAAGACTTACATAGATGATCTTGGGTAAATAACAAATCATGTGGGCTACTGCTAATACCTAAGGCTTAAACATTCTGGAACATGTGACGTGACTTGTAGATCAAAATCAAGGCTAACCACTGATCATGTTCGTGTGTTTAAAACGAACATGGTCAATAACTTCCATATCTTCTAAAGAATCTTTTTTCCTTGTTTTGGGTGTTTAACAACTTATTTTAACTAGAGGAAGGACTGGGAGTAAAGCACGCTCATGATCACTTCAACAAAGATCCAAGTTCAATTGAGTGAGGATATTAATTAGTGACGTAATTGATTGTTGAATAATGATGCGAAGCTTTGTAGGGAGTAATTGGGTTAGTCAACGGTTTAAATTACCCGGAGATTGCGTGATAAAGAACAATTAAATGAGGATCCAGGTTTTGATAATTAAAAATTTAAAAAAAAAGAAAGAAAAAGGATCGAGGTTGAGCAAGGACTAATATGCAATTTTAGAATGTTTCGTTTCGGTTTATTGATGTTTTTCTCATTTACTCACATTTGCATCTCCTTCATGCCTAGTTTTGTATTTTGTGTTTTTTTTCCCCTCAAACCTAGGCTATGTTTGAAATAGCCAGAATCCTGAGAGAAAAATGAGAATATAATTTGAATCAAATTGCTAGTAAGGGAGGGATGAGATTCGTGGTTGCATATGCCATATTTCTTTTTTTGGAAAAAATTAGAACTTCATAGATAGTAGATAAAAGAGTTCTTACAAATAGTTCAAATAAGAGAGACAAATATAGCCGCAACACTACTAACAACCAAAGAAACTACATAAAGCATAAACTCACATAACTGTTCTAATCTATTCCAGGTGTAAGAATTACGAAAATATGACATCACATTCTCATTCTTGCTCAAAATTCCCGTCATCCAAGTTAAGCCCAAGTATATGAACCATACTCGAAACGGATCTGGTAAACCAACTACTTCTTGTAGCTACTAATAAGTGCCTTGGAGTGAAACCAAATCATTATATTATAAGTCATGGAGTATGACTCGAAGTAGTTAAACTAAACTACAAGCAAAAGACAAACAACAAGAAAAACAAGGAAAAAAGCTCAACTCTCTCTCTCTCTCTCTCTCTCTCTCTCTCTCTCTCTCTCTCTCTCTCTCTCTCTCTCTCTCTCTCTCTCTCTCTCTCTCTCTCACACACACACACACACACACAGAAGTGTTGTATGTATGTGTAGTATATAGTACTAGTAGAAGTGGTAGTTAGTGTCTTAGTGATGTACCTATTTAGAAGTGGGAGTGATGTGTAGGAGAACCACTTGGAAGTTGTAACTGATCGATATTGCATTTACAAAGGAGAGTGAAAGCTAAGTTGCCCATCATCACACACTTCCCCTTTAATCACAACCACTTTATGCGGACTTCGGGTTGGTGTTGCGAATCTCATCTCGGCAACTACTGATCGAGAGCCGTTCATTGCCGAGATGAAATCCGAGCCGTCGGATGCACGATCTAACGGCTCGGAGGATGCGCACACCGCTGCACTGCACCATCCCCCAATTCCTTTATGCCAAACTCCAACCCTACATTTAGGTGGTAAGTAAGTAAGGACCACCTATCAACTCATCATTTGATTTCTGATTCTTCACACTTGAATTAACTCAGATGTTTAGTAGGAGTATACAGTTTACAATCCCAAATACTTAGTATCTAACAACTTTGTTACTGTATTAATCAAATACGCAGACACAAGTATTGTCGCCCTATCACAATCTGGAATAAGGACTCTACTTTAAGCTTAAGGTTGTGTTTGGAAGTTGAACTTATGGAAGAAGTCGATAGAAAAAGTTGTAAAGGGATTATGTTTCAGTTAGGGCTGCAAACGAGCCGAACTTTAGAATGTTCAGGTTCGTTTGTTAACTTTCCTATTATAGGGTTTTAGTGGTTTAGACACTTTTATAGGGGCAATTTTGAAAAAAGATTCCAAAAATCCTTAACAGTACATTTTCGTTTTTTTTCCTTAAGTGCGCGGGAAGAAGGGGTCCAAATCAGGAGCTACACGTAAAAACCCCTTAAGCAAACTTGAGCTGAGCTCGAGCAGCTACACGTAAAAACCCCTTAAGCAAACTTGAGCTGAGCTCGAGCACAATGAAAATTGGACGAGCTGAGCTTGCCTAAATTTGAATCGAACTCGAACTTGTTCACAAGCCTTAACAAGTCAAAAAATATTAGATATATGAGCTATCATACAAGGAACTGCAAATAAAATTTGTATTTTGTACATGAACTCAAACTTGTTCACGAGCCTAATCGAGCCGAATACTGTCAGGTTCAGGTTCGGCTCATTTATTATATGAGCCTAAAATTGAGGCTCGGGTTCGGTTCATTTAGTACCCGAATAAAAAACGAGCTTTTACCGAATCGAGTCTTGAACAGTTCACGAATGGCTCGATTCATTTGCCGCCCTAGTTTCAGTGTTTCTTTTCCTCTAAAAGGTCTGATATTCAAACACAACCTTGGAGCATCCACAATGTAATAATCAAAATCAAAATATTGTTAAAGTTAACAATGTGTACTTAAAAAAGTGTTCACATTGCAATAATCAAAATTAGCAACCTCCTAACCAATAATTAAATTTGGACATTTGAATAATCAAAAGTAACAATGTGGAATTTCACATTGCTAACTTTAGCAACCCTTTAAATGAAGGAAAATTCTAAAATCAGCCCAATGGGCTGACAATAATTGGTGTGTAAATGTATATTAAATGGTGTAAAAAATAAATAGAAATATATATTTTCTTTGCCTTCTAATGTGTTTATTGTCAGCCCAGTGGGCTGACAATAGCAAGACCGTTAAATGAATAATCAAAAGCTGACGTTGTAAGTTTTGATTATTACATTGCGGATGCTCTTAGGCGACGCGGATAATTGATTGTGTCTGTCTGCCTCAAAAAACCCCCATCCTAACTGAGTTTAATTCTGCTGAACATGCGGTCCCCCGATGAAGGATTTGGATGATAGGAGATCAACAAGCAAGGCGTGTGATTTCACTTTTTTCAGGAAAGCAAAATTACAAGTTTTTTGGTTCATTTGAAACAAGAGAATTCACCAGATCTCTATTACGGTGAACGGTTCTATTGGTCGAACTTCGTGTGTCGGCTCTGCTCTGCAGTATGTGCTTATTTCTCGGTGGTAGAGTTTAGGTTCCTACCTGATGTTCATGTTTAGCCTATATCTCTGTATTTTCGGTGGATTCCTGTATTTGCCCGACGGGCACTTTGTAATGAAATGAAGTTGACTGACTTATCCAAAAAAAAAGTTCCGTGAATCGCTAATATACCAGCATAATTACTACCTAGTTCAACAAATCGACCAACAAGACTTCTCTCAAGTGCACGAGTAATTGAGACCTAAAAAACAAGTTCAATGAAAGTACTAATATCAGCTTCGAAAATGAGTAAATTTAACAAATTGAGGCATAGAAAGGGCGTCATATCTAAGCTGTGATGTAAACACCACGTTATAACACATTAACAAATATCCATGCCGCACATTATTTTTTGAATAGCGAATGCACAAAAAAACGTTTAACTCCACAAGCACTGCTACCCACGATCGCCGTTCATAAAATCCTAAAGTACACAACGTGGATTTGAATAAGGCTGACCTCTATACGAGACATACGAGTGTAGTGACAATGCATAGCAGATCGATACCAAACAAGGATTGGTCCTTACACTGGCGTCAAACCAACCACACCTGCAAACATAGGTATCACAATAAGAAATCAAAATCCTATCAAAGGTAAACTTAAGGTATTATAATTAAACCAATCTTTGCATATAAGCCAGAGAAACTTGCAGCAAGATGACATTTCCAGCAAGCATGTTGACGCAGTGATCAGGAGGAAAAAAAATGAAGCTCAAACGTTGAAACAGGTTATACTTAAGTATGTAGAAGTTGCACCAGCAACTGAATTGATACTTAGTAACTTAGTATACGGCCCAAATGAACCAGTTCTACTTCAAATTATGTATGGCACTACTTCGCGAGTTGAACTAGTGAGAGAATCAATAATGGATCTTCAGACAAGAAAAGGCTAGCTTTTATGCGGTTCGAAGGTCTCAAGAAGCAGCAGGAAGTGGATGCACTCGGTCATAAAGGTCTCATGCATGATGGGAGTAATAATTAAAAAGCATACTACAAATGATTTTTTTTCTCTTGCCAAAGTATGAATAATCTCTATTTCGTACAAGATTTTCAATCATTCTTTTTTTTTTGGTATGTCGGAAATTCAATTAACTAAAAAAGCAAGGTCCACAGCAAAGTTATAACAAAGATAAAGGATAGAATACCCCGAGATAAGTCCAAAGAGCACTAATCTAAAACCTGCCTAAGAAGAAGGCTATCTTTAATCAAGAACTCCCGTAGGGAGATGGAGGTAGTCACTGCAACAATCAGCTCGTCGTTTTGTTCGGCTCCCAAGTGAGCAAGATGGTCGGCACATTGATTGGCATTGCGGTAAGTGTGGGATAACTTGGTGCCCGTGCGGTTTAGCAGCCCATGAGCTTCAGTTATGATGATACCATGAGCTTCAGTTGAATGATTTTCAACCATTCAACTGTACTCTACTTAGCTTTCCTTCATCAAACACTCGATACCTCGAAAATGCAAGTTCAAAGAGTTTCGAATCAAAACAGATAGACCCTGTTTGTTTTGGGTTTTGAAGGAAGTTTTTGAGAGTAATGAGTGGAGAGAGAAAGAGAAAATTTATTGGAGACCGTGCCCAGGGATTTTGAGACCCCCAAACGAACAAACTCATAATGTTGTGCTAAAACTAGAGCAGAAATTGCCTCAGCATAGATACAGTTTCACCGAAGTGATTTTGGGAACATATTGGAAATTTTTCCAGAAGTTCCCCTTTCAGTTTGTTAAAGTTTCATCTGAGAGTTTGTATTTGTAGTCCAGTAAGATAAGTTTGAGATTAAAGTGGGGAAACTATAGCCAGTTCCTTTTCTTTCTTTGGTCTTTTTGCAGGCAATATGTGGAGATTAGCCATTCCCAATCAGCCTTCTCATTCAAGCTAACAATATGCATCTGAGACTTGTTGGAATTATCATTGGCTAAGCACTCACTGGAAACATTAACACGCTGAACGAAAATACTTCATTAACTCCTCAAGGTTCAAACAACATATGAACGTCAAGATTGCAACCTGGATATGCTTCCCAGAATCCCAAAGGTGAATTAAGTAGTGCTTTACAAATCATAGACCACTAGTGAAGAAGTATTAGGTTGGCTTTACAAAATTTTGAGAAACAATAAGTGAATTAGGGTTTTGGAAGTCAGCATTCCAGAAAAAGATGACATAGGTGAGAGGACCAACAATTTTCAGGCATTGTGTGAGCTGGAAATTATACTCCGTAGAACTTTAAACCTATGCCTAATGCACCCATAATCTTTTGATATCAGCCAAGTAAATGCAAGTGACAGAGGGAGAAATTGGGACATCCCAGAATAGCTAATTTCTCAGCTTACATGGAACTTCTAACCGAACAGGGTCAGTGTTCTTAGGAACTAAAATTGGCAAGACTCACCAAACTGTCATAATAAGTTATACAAGAATCTAAACGGGATGATAGAAGACCTATCTTACATACACTTATCTAGATGTATCACAGTACCCGCATCCAAAAATAGGTGCTTGAGTAAGGGCGGGGGATGTGTCAGATCGCCCTTACTTTAAACACTTGGAACTCGCTTGCTATGATGTTAAAATAAAAAGAAGCTCATATTATCTAGAAAGGTGAAGTTAGTATATTTCCATACCACACGCCAGTCGTCCACCTGCATTGCCAGTGGTAAGGCTTAGCTCGTGACCACCTGGAAATCAAAAACCAAAAGAGATTAAAGATTGCACACTATAGAAATCATAATCGGAAGAAAAATCAAACATTTATGTGCATTGTAGTGAGTATAAACTTCTTTGCTAACAAAAGGAAGTTCAAGTAAAACTACATACTGAAATCGGTTTAACAAATCATGATTTACCTTTTCCAAGGTCATCCACAAGCTCATGAACCACCAAGGCTCTGCCGATGACTGCATTAGGTCCACCAAGTGGTATCTGCACATATCAGCCCAATAGATATAAGTAAACAATGGACCAATAGCCAAGGAAGAAGTTGAGCCTTAAAAAATATGTTGAGTGCAGGCACACAAAATCATATACAATCCATACCTGGCTATCCACGATTGTTGCCTCTGCCACCCCTGAATTAAACCATGTAACCAAAAACAGTCAAACAAATATTGCTGGGTCTCACAAATCATACAAAACTTGTAGGAAAACCTGTGAATTGTAATTACCATCGGCATTGGCAACTATGTTTCCCAGGTCACCCGCATGACGGATTTCATCCTCAGGAGCACCATGTGTCAATTTATTAGGATTGAAGTGTGCTCCTATCACATAACCAATGGAGGGGAAAAAATGAAATTACAAACCAAACAACTACAAAATTAAAAATACAATTAATCCAATACAGTAATCACCAATACTTCTACTGGTTTAGGCCTCAAATAAAATCAAATCCAACCTGTCGAAATACACCCATTTGTGGTATCTCCGTACTCATGCTACAAAACATTAAAAGAAGAAACACAAGTAAGCACAATATAACTTCACACTAATTATCTGAAAATGCAAATAGATTCCATAAACCTGAAGTAGTACTACTCTATTGGGTAAGCAGTACTAAGGACAATAAACCTTCACTAGTTATCTACAAATGCAGCTAGATGATTTGGCGAGTAGCAGCGATAGGAGAGTGTTGTGCACTCTTTGAGGCTCCCTCAATGCTTATCTTTTCCTATTGTACTAATTTCATTCTTTTTATCCTCGTGATGAATAAAAAATTTCTTCGCCGTTCACAAAAAAAAAAAATTCACAAATGAAACTATATGCAATAAAACAAAAGTAGTTCTCTATCAAGAAATACTCACAAGATGGAACCCATGAGGCCCCGGAGTGAGTCCGGTAATGCGAACATTCACAGTCGTTGGACCTATCAACCAAAAAATGAAAACCCATTCCACAATTCTCAATTTCTAATCAATCAAACACAAACCAAGTAAATTCTGTATACAATTCTATGTGAAGGGCGAAAAAGAGAGCAGACCATCGTCTTCTTGGGTGAGGGTGACGACCCCTTCGACGGAGGAGGTGCCCTTGAGGACGGCGACGGCCTTCTTGGCGGCGGCGACGACGGTGAGGGACTTGGGGGATTTGCGAGTGAGTTTGAGGGAGAGGCCGGAGAAGGAATTAGAGCGGAGAGATGGGTTGGTGTTGTTGTTAGGGTTTGAGAGGAGAAGGTGAGATGAGGTGGAAGAGAGGAGGAGTGTGGGAGTGGGAGTGGCCATGGCTGGAAATGGAATTGCGGCTTGGGTTTGACCTGCTTGGATGGGATAATGTTTGAGTGAGTAGCTTCTTGGCTATTCCACAGTTTATGTTAGTTACTGGTATAGTATAGTTCTTGGCTGCTTCGATCTGGCCCAGTTTGTTTGAACTCGGGGAGACCAGAAAAGAACCGGAGGGTTTGTTTGGTAGGAAAAAGAAGAGAAAGAAGTGGAAAATTAGAAACTTTTCTCTTTCATTATTTATGCTTATTCGGAGATCGGAAAATTGTGTGGCTCAGAGCATCTCCAATCCATCTTCTAAAATAGTATAAAAATAGAGAATGAATGTGACATATTGAGAGAAGATTTTATAATTTATTCTTTTTTTTTCACTTTATGAGAGAATATTAGAGGGATCCATAGTACTTTTCAAAGATTTGGTTTCCAAATTTACTTTTGGATCTCGAAAAATAGAGACCATACTCCCATTTTGGAGACCAAATCTCTAAAAAGTACCATGGGTCTCTCCAAGATTCTCTTATAAAGTGCAAAAAGAGGGAATAAATTATAAAATATCCCCTTAATATATCACATCTATTATCTATTTTTGTGTTTTAGAGCTTGGTTGGAGATGCTCTCACACGTCAGCTGCTTCTGGATTGAGAGGTTCTGGTATTCGTATTTGAGAGGAGCTAAACCTTCCGAATGGCTATTGGACCTTTGACGGTTAGATAAATGTCATTAATTTCTTTGTGATGGAGTATTATTCCTCAATAAAATTTGTACCATTTTGGCACCCAAAAAAAAAAAAAAACTTAATCTAAACTTCGATCAAGCGGTAGTGTAGCTCCCCTTTGGGAGTGAGAGGTTGTGGCTTTGAGTCCCCAGGAGAGGAGGTCAGCCTTTGATAATCACTAACAACTAACTCTACTAAAGTGTTCCAAAAAAAATAATTAATTAATTCAAAAATGGTGTAGTTTTTATTTTATTTTTTTTGGAAGGGTGTAAGAGTTTGTTTGAAACTTGTGATAAAAAGCGAAGAGAAGATCCATTGTTTGGTTAAGAGAAAATAGGAAAACTGAAGTATTTTTTTAACAGCAAAGAAAGTAATATTTTAATAATAATAACAAATCTTTTTCTTGTATTTTACTTCGTTGTAATTATTTTCTATTCTCTCTTCCAAACTTTTTTTCATAGGTTCCAAACAAAGTGTAAGACAGAACATGAATAATTCCGTATTGAACTTGGAATATTTTTCATAGTTATTTCTAGTTTTAATGACTTTCTTCAGTGTTAGGAGGAAAAAAGAACCTTATGATTGGATGAGATGGGGCAGAAAAAGATAAAAAATGTTTGAACTCTTCAATAGGTTTAACAAAAGCATAAATAAGTTTCAAAAAAATAAAGTTTTGACTTATTTTCATCTTTAGTGATTTGTTAGTTTTTTAATTAATTTTTACTTTTGTGAATTTCTCTTGTTCAAAAGAATCAGCCTATGAAATTTTTATCCGAAGCTAAAAGAAGTTTAAAAAATACGTATAAGAAGGGGAAAAAAAAAGAGTGGATGATAAAAAAAAACAAAATATTTCTTTGCCCGTTGGCCGTTTTCCATTCCAATTTAGAATGTACAGTCTCATCATTTTCTCTCCTTACGTCCGATTCGCGATTTTTACCTCTGTTTTTTTATAACTGAAGTGGAAAAACATAAGCAAATACAACATCTCCCACTAATCGAGACATCACATTATTTGGATGGAACATCTAAGGCTCCGTTCAGTTGCCAGGAAAGAACAGGAAAGTATGGAAAAATCAATTTTCCCATAACTTTCCTATTGTTCAGTTGGCAGGAAAATTCTAGGACTTACCAATTTAAGTTTTCCAGCAGGAATTACTTTCCTGCAAAAGTGATCCTGCAAAAAACACAGGATTTTGCGTCGCGGGGAAAGGAAAATGAGTGAACACTCACAAAATTTTCCCAAAAGTTTCTTTTTCCTGACAAATGAACAACTAAACCTTAATTTTTCTTGCAAAATTCTTTTGTCAAATGAACACTCACAGAAAAATAATTTTCTTTTTCTTTTACTTCACCTCACTTCATTTTTTCTGGGAACCAATTTCCCACATAACTTTCTCGACAACTGAACGGAGCCTAAAAGAATAACAAAATCCTCGGTGCGTTTGCGATTATAGCATCCGCAAAAACTTGTTGCCTAAATTATCTGAAGAAATGATTAATTTGTTCTGATCTGCAATCACATATTAAATCTTGGAGTTATTTTATTTCTAGTGAAATATTCTGTGTCAGTTACTAGTCCATCCCTAACTATTAACAGAGTACGAGGTGTTATGCACTCTTGTACTTCAGTTCACACGAGACAAACTCAGGCTTTTAGTTTAGCCGCTTAGTGGACGGTGAGATCGGTCCTTCAGTAGTCGAGTTGCATTTGAATCGGCCCGAACACACTGTGAGAGACTTTACTTGTATGCATCTTCTTACATATACATCCAATTTGTGGCTACATGACACTGTGAGAGACTTGAGAGTTTCTATTGATTTTACAAAACAAAACAAAAAAAAAACTATTTACATATATGACTGTTACATACAGTAGATCATTTTTCCATTTCGGAGCGAGAAAAGGAGATACTGTGAAACACATATATATGGTTGATGAGAAGATTTTAGGCAGACGCCTGTGTCTGAAATACAAATCCTTGTTTCAACAAGGCCTCAGTTAACCCCAGCTTCAGCTTTTGCAAGTTCGTGTCAGGCTCACATTCTTTAACCTGTTTAATTTCAGGCATGAAATAAATCAGTACTGATAATACATTACCATAAGTTTCAAATCATAAGTAACCGAAAGCGAAGGGAAAAAAAAATTGAGAGCTCACCTTCAAGCTAAAGGTCAATATGAATCTCTCAGCTCGAGTGCCCAAGTTGGAGCTCGGAACATTCAATCTGGTGAGGGACTCAATAGCCCTGTAGAGTGACGGTGCCACTCCTCGGCCTCTGTTGCATTCCACTCTCGCGTAAAATCCTCTTTCCTCTACTTGAAACATGTCCAGCTAAATTGCAAAGCATTACGGTTAGCATTTCGAATTTCTAACTTTTGAAAGCATTGCACAAGTTATTCACACATATCGGCAGGAAACGATTACAGTAGCTAGCTATCGGTTATTAACCTGGAATATGTTCTTGCAAATTGGATGGCTGGCATTCGTATATTGGGTGTTCTTTTGGTTTCCGACTATGCCTCGTTGGTTTTTCTCCCTTCCTCCCAACGATGATTCGAGTCCTGCTATCTCAGATCTTAGCTTCTTAGCCTGCGTCTGCAAATCTTGCAAGTACAACAAGGCATCTCCAACAATCGATGCTTTATCCATCTGGAGACACAGTATAACGAATCAACTATCTATGAAAACAGTGTCGACTAACAAAAGAAATTCCAACATGTTCAATGGTTGGCACTTCATGTTGAATGGAGCCCAAACTCCACCTGAATGAACGTTGCGCTGCCACGCACTATCCAGATGAAGTACGTTTTTGTCAAATTTTCGAGTCTATAGCACAATCAGTAATGTAACAAGACGACTGTCGATAGATTTGAACAGATAGAGATTACGGCACAGATAGCACATGATACCTTGTCATGTCAATGTCATAAAAGAATGTTCGTGCTGGAAGAGACACCTATATTGTAAACGGAAAAATAAAGCATACCTTGGTTATGTTAGGAACCAATGCACGCAACGCGTAGAGTTTTTCCTTCATCCGGCCTCTCCTCCGCCTCTCTGAGACCAGAGTTCTCGACCTATCACCTCCTTTTCTCTTTGTTGGTGGTGTTGTGGTCGTGGTTGTCGAAGATTCCTCGAGGTTGTCGTTCTCTTCTTCATCAGCATCGGTGGCTAGCTGCAGTACTGTGTTGATGATCAGATCAGAATCAGGGTTGGACACGGATTGATCAGTATGGAAATGATCAAATGGATTTAGTTGGGTTGACGACTCGAATTGGTTGTCCACCAAACAGCCACCGATGTGCTCGCAGTCAAAGTTGGGACAAAACTTGGCAATGGGATCGCTACTTTCTCCTCTAATGATATCAATGAACTGCAGGAAATTTGTTTCATCCATCAGTCCCAGTAGAGGGTTGAAGTCACCCATGATATGCCCAAGTTGGTTTCCACTTGTATCCCTCTCCATTGTACATATGCGTATATTGTACCGTATTCTAATACATATAACACGTATATATACTAGTAGCTACTAAAAACGTACATCATTCTCCATGTAAAAGGAATCACATTAAAAGGTTCGCATTGAACTAGGAAGAAGTTGACTTTGATGGGTCGTGAATTGAATATTAAGCTCGTGATAACTGGCCGCGAATAGAGACCAATCATATACGGATACGTTGGCAGGGGATGATTAATAAATTTGGCTTTTCCTTAAGATAGAGACTTCCGTGATTATATTTCAAACTTTTTATCTTCATGGTCACAACGGGGAATTTTTTTGGAGAAATTACAGCAGTGCACAAGATCACTTGGACGTGTAACTCTAAATGAAACATGTTAGATGAGAGTTTTTATATGAGTTCGTGATTAAACAGATTGGTTAAGTAAAAGCCATATAAATACTCGATATGGGTGATTTTCGCATTCCATTTCTTTATAACCCGCACTCCCCCTTAAATGTGTCAAAAAGTGAGATCATTAAAGGACAATATTGTAACTTTGCATGAATAAAGACAAAATTGGGGTTTCTGTTAAAGAAGGAGAATGCGAAAATCTCACTCCCCTAGAAATTTCCTATGTAGTTATAAGGCTTATTTTGCATTCAGAATCATAACGTTCATTTTAACATTATCACCTCTCATCTAACTATGTGAGAATAGAATATATTACTAGTGATTTTCGAATGTTATGATTGGCCTTGGGGCTCTCTCTCTCTCTCTCTCTCTCTCTCTCTCTCTCTCTCTCTCTCTCTCTCTCTCCTGACTTTAAGAGTAGGCCATCTATCGATTTTAAGTTTTGACTTACAAAAAAAAAATGAAAAAAAAAGGTCAAATTTTTTTATGTTGATTGTAATTGAGCATCTCAATCTATGGTTATCCATGTTCACAATAATGCACCTGTAAACATTCTATGGTTGAGTTTTTAAATTGGAGGTAGTAGTGTACAAGTAAACCAAAGGTGATCATTGGTTGTTTTTTTTGAAGATGATCATTGGTTGTTAAGTATTACTAGTATTTGCTCAAACATGCAACGCGTGATGGAGGTGCATGTGCATCACAAACGCTTAAACAACGATGACACGTGCCTCAACCCGTGCACTAGATTTTAAAATCAGTTCAAACTCTTGAAATAAGACATGGCAACGTCCTTCCACGGGCTAAACGTGTGCTTTGTGCACTACTGGGACATGACAAGTTGACTAAGGCCTTGAGAGTTACTAAAGAAAGAGGAAGACTAATAAATTGTTCCTTTCAATGTTGTTGGCAAGAAAATACGTAATAGTATTTGACAATACACGAGCGAGGAGTTATTTTATTGGATACATATATATGAGTTTGATTTTTCATGTATCTACCATTATCAGGAACAGATGAGCACAAAATATCCGCAGACGTAGGTGTTTGATATGACCTCCAAAAGTCCACTTCGTTTGGCTTGTTGGCAGCTATCAACCACGAGTAAAAACTATAGATTCGTTTCTTAAAGGAACAAAATGCAGAACTTCGTCAGATTTGTGGATTGGAAGCTTGTCATGTTATGGAGGATGTTGTCAGAGTGTATGAATGAATTGGTGGGAAGTTGCATATCTGTGTCCAAGGTCGAAGTTTATTGACCTCCTGGGCTGGCTTGGTGGCGGGCGGAGGGACATAGAAAGAAGTGTGGGCACACGACCCCACTGAGTTGAAAGTATTCAAGAAATAGGCTTAATCCGTGCTGATATTTTTCATATTTGACCCAGCTAAGATTAAAATTTTACCCAAAGAAAATAAAAAAAAGGTGTTCAGGTAGGTACCTAAGAATGACTACTCACGCGGCCGAAACCGAAAGGCACTTTTATCTGCATTGTAAGTTGGATAAGATACACAACACAACAATTGATAAAGTTTTACAGTGAGTAGATTACCCCAAAAAAAATAAATTAGCAAAAAACACAGAGATAAAAATGGTAGATTCATGGGACAGAGTCATCTCCTTCATCTGGTCTGCATGTGCCCTATTCAACTTGAAATGTTACCATTTCTTTAACAGAGATGACGGAGGATTCCGGTGTTCCGCGAACGATGACGTAGTTCATCTCCTTCAACCAAATTGGTCGCCATCTCCAACCAAATCGATGAGAGAGTCATATCCTTCAACCGAATCGAGCCGATGACGATAGCAGTGGTTTATTTTGGTGAACGGTGGTAGCATCGGACTCCATGAGAGAGAGAGACTTCCAATTAACGAAGAAGAAAATAAATTTCACAATATAATTTTAAAAAAATAATTAAAATATTATTTATACACATTATATACCATCATAAATAACCAGGGGCAGCGTGGTAAAAAATCAAACCATAATTCATTTTCATCATATATCTCCCAAACACTATTCTTGTTGCAAAATAGTACATTTTGCACATATTATCCAAACGCTCCACTAGATTCAAAATACATTTTGACCATAATCTAAAAAGTCGTAAAACCAAAAAATTGAAAATGAAAAGTAAAAAAGTAAGCTCTCAAACACCCCCTTTTGTATCTCGGTTTCGGACGCGTGTGGAGCGACAATGTGTATCTCGGTTTCCGCGGCGTGAGTCATTCTTAGGAACCTATGGGCCTGTGGCTGTGGTGTGGCCCAACAAAGTTGACCCATATTCAACCCATACGAGGGAAGAAGGGAAACAAAAAAGGGAAAATAACAGCAAATGACATGTTTTGATAATTAATACCCGTTAAGGACATACTGAGAACATTTGCAACAAACAAATGATCAAACAAGTTCTGAGCTGTCATTTTCCCAAAAGAGAGAGAGGGAGAGATTAAGAAAATGGGTCGAGTCGGGTTTTTTATGAGTATGACTTGGTCCATATTTGACTCGCCCAAATTCGACCCGCCTTTTATTGACCCACATTCAAACCCGTCCATATTTAATCCATGACCTATTTTAATCCGTCTAAATCCGTCAGTTCGCCACTAACAAAAATAAAGAGAGAGAGAGAGAGAGACGAGGGGAGGGGATGTGAATATGGAGGAAAAATTATTCTAAACCTCTGGAGTACCGCCACGGTGCCCCCAACTCATTCTTCATTACACAAATACTCCATTTTTCAGTACATAGAAACGAGAACAATGTTAGCGTGCATCGAATGAAAAAAAAAAAAAAAAAACTACATAGAATTCGATAGACTGAGGGCAAAAAAACCCATCAATTTGAATTTTTTTCCCCGTGCCTCAAACAAACAGGCACTGGAGTTTGTTCTGCGATTCACAAAATTACGAAGCCCTCCCCCCCCACCCCACTCCCCTTAGTAGCCGGTACAGACCTCACTGGAAATCTCTCTCCCGCCATTTCAATTTTCTCCGCTGCAAATCACCAAAAATTCAACACATGCACGGAATCGCTTTCAATTGATGTTCTCCTGTGTAACCCACACCTTTCTCTCTCCTCGTCTCACCTTCACCCTCACTCTCTCTCCTCGACGAGTACTCCCTCCTCTCATTTCTTCTCTCTTCCCGCCCAAACCCTTCTCCTTCCTCAAACCCGCCTTCTCTCCAAACCCTAACCCTAGAACAACCATGTCCTCTCGCCCCTCCGCCTTCGACGCTCTCATGTCCGGCGCACGAGCCGCCGCCTCCAAGAAGAAACCCCAAGCCCAATCTTCTTCCCCCAAGAAGCGTAAAACCCCTGACTCAAACCCTAAAAACACCCAGAACACTAGTCCCGAGAAAAGCTCCGATGTTTCTAAACCGTTGGAAGAGGCCCAGGTCTCGAATGGTCCCACATCAGGCCAACCAAACCCTAATTCGAGTGAGGAGAAATCGGAAGTGAAGAAACCGCGTGTATCAGACTGTGATTCGAAGCCGGGTTTGGTTACTGCTGATGAGAGTGTTGCTCTTCTGAAGAAGAAGCCCAAAGATTTCGACCCGAAATCGGCTGCGTTTTGGAAGGACGGCGAGCGGGTGCCGTTCCTGTTTCTCGCCAAGGCGCTTGACGCGATAGACAAGGAGTCGGGACGGATTGCGATAACGGAGATCGTGTGTAATTTGTTGAGGACTGTGATTGAGACTACTCCGGATGATTTGGTTGCGGTTGTTTATCTTTTGGGGAATAAGGTTGCGCCGGCACATGAAGGGGTGGAGCTTGGAATCGGAGACGCTTCAATTATCAAGGCGCTTGCTGAAGCTTGTGGGGCAAAAGAATCGCAAATTAAGAGCAAATATAAGGTTTTTGTAGTTGATTGTACTATGGCTTTACTTTGGGTTTTCTCATTTATGTCATTGCATGAGCTGTGCCGAATTTGTTTGTAGATCAAAGCAAGGCTTATTGTTATTTATTGTTACAATTTTGATGAACCCTTCGGAACTATATATGGCTCTTTTTGGATATGCATAGATTTGATACGAAAGGATGCGAGGTTCAAATTCAACAAAAAACATAAGAAGTTTAGCCATAATAAAGGTACTTGTGAAACTAGAGTGGAAGATTGAGTCGTGGTAGAATAGAGTTATTTCATTCGAATCTGTCAATAAATACAATTCTTAACAATTAACATGAAGGATTTGAACTCATTCCTAGTAAATAGTTATTTCAAATCCAAAAGGATATAGCTCGACTCAATGTCCAACGCCCTAGAGATTATTTAGTGCCCCTAAGGCACTGCCACGTGGTGCCCCAGGCCCCTCCGACACCACACAGTTATGTGGGGTTCGCACTATTAGTCATGGACAAATATGTTGTGGTGGAGGGCTTGGGGCACCATGTGGCGGTGCCCCAAGGACATGGAATAATTTTCCCAATGCCCGATGTGAGGTGAACTTTCAAATCTGGATTTGAGCCGCTTTCATTGATTGGTAACAGAAAATCCCTTCTTTTGAAACCGACATCTATCCAGCCGGAGACTAAGCTTAAGGTAAAGATTTGATGTTCATTACATCTGTTCTTCACATCTAGATGTTTTTTAGTATGAAATTATAGGCTGTTTTTTTTGATGTTTCGAATTTCTGCGAAAATGCTACATGTGACTTTGGGTTAGTCTAGATTTGGTTTGTTGTTTGAGGTTTATACCCCGATTGGGTCTTTAACTGACTTCATATTCTCCTTTGGCTTTGCGACAAAATGTATGAGTTTTTTCCATATGATAGTGACAAAACACTTGGTTACATAATTGTTCAAACTGCAAATTTCTTTCTTTAGTGTCAAATCCCTAAATACCACAACTCCACAAGGAGCTTGAAGGATCATAAAACATAGAAAAAATCCCATCCACCCAATGGAATGAATGTGGAGTTTATGCTTAATTTTGAACTCAAGTGTAGGATTTTTTAACCATTTCGGATTATAGTACTTTTTGGTCGGTTGGGGGTCTTCATGATGAACAATGGGTTTGTGTCAAGTTAATCCAGTGTCCTGCTAGAAAATGTCTTTGAGGATTCTAGTACAGGTTTGTCTTGGAATTCCACTACTTATCAGCTACGAGCCTATGGCAGGAATGGAATTTCTGCTGCTTTCTTACTGTGGCAGTCATTACATGGTGGCCCATTTGGTTTTTACTGTCAAACTTGATTGTTGCCTATATTTTACACCCAATGTACCAAAGTGCTTACATGTTTCAATCCTAACTAAGGAAGAAGTACGGCCTGCATTGGTGGACATTGATCCATTTATGATTTGAAGTTTAAAAGGATGAGGAAGAACATGTGTTTGTGCCCAACATTGTGTTATTTAAATAAGAATGTGACATGCTTTTTGCTCTCTTATGGGTCTTAATTTAATGGTTATGCTGACAACCGCGGCAACTGCCTAATGGATGGGGTTATTATTTTAAGATGTTAATAATTACAAAAAGTTACAACTTTAATACCCTTTCAACATTTACCAATACAATTTCATGTTTCCCTATTCTCTTTTTGCATATTTCATTACATTTTTTGAACCCTAACCACCTCCCATTGGGCAATGGTTAGCATTTTCCTTGTGCAAGTATTCTAATGGCACATTATACTTATACGGTTATATGTACATCTAAACCTCTGTGACTATTAGGCCTTAGGAGACTTGGGCCTCGTTGCAAAAGCTAGTCGTTCGTCTCAAGGGTTGATGCGAAGACCGGAAGCATTAACAGTTGCCAAGGTTTTTGATACATTTCGGCTTATTGCTCAGGTACTTTATCCTCATCCTTACTCTGAAATGCAAAATGGGTGATCTAATTTTCTTCCAGTATGCTCTTTGCATAATGTTAACATCACGTTAGTCCAGACAGTGTCTGAAACTTGATTATAAGTTGGAATTAAAACCGTTGACTAGATTTACTGATTGCTATCTGATTTACATCTATTGCTCAAATGGCTTTTCTAAGTGCCACTGCATTCAAATCTGCATTTTGAAATTATTGTTTCTTGAGCTTATGTTGCATTTGATATTGATATAATTCATGTTAAGAAAGCTACTAACTGATCAAATTTCGACTATTCTTACTTCTAATTGCATTGTTTTGGTCGGGCCTATGTTTGAGAGGATAAAACAAGGCCATTGAGAATATCACAAAATTTAGCAACTATGTGCGTATGCTGTGACTTATTTGATTCCTTTTTGTCGAATCCTTTTAGGAATCGGGAAAGGATAGTCAAGAGAAGAAGAAAAACCATATAAAGGGTCTTGTCGTTGCAGCTACTGATTGTGAACCTCAATATCTTATTCGCCTACTGCAGGTTAGTAGTAGTATCGCTATCATCTTTGTGTGTTTGATCCTTTCTCCCTTTATTAACTTGCTTTAGATACTTTGTGCAGTCAAAATTGCGGATCGGTTTGGCAGAGCAAACCCTCTTAGCTGCAGTGGGGCAAGCTGCTGTGTATGCTGAAAAACATTCTTCACCACCTGCTCATATTGATTCCCCTCTTGAAGAAGTGAGTTAGCGGGGTTTTTTTTTTCCTGTGGTTGAAACTTGAAAATCTATTTATTTCCTTTAACACCGTGCTATGAATTATTGGTAATATATCCTGATGGAATTGAAGCCCCCCCCCTCCCCCCTTTTTTGATTCACTCTACTTTTTTTTTTTTTTTCACTTTACTGGCCGGCCATCCTGTAAAACACTTGTCTAATGTTGCTCATCAGCGCGATGTCAGATAGTCTATGGCAGGTGTCAAGTTCTTTGTCATGCTGTCCTTTGAATAGTCTACAGCAATTCCCACGGTTTGTTCACTCTTTAGTTTCAATATTGGGCTTTGTCACTATATGCTTATAGCCTATAGGTCACTGGAAAATATACATGTATCCCATTATGAATGCACGACTTTGTAGCAATGGTTCAATCAATTTCTTATCATTGGACTTCAGATTCAAGGACATTGGGTTGTGGAGTGGATGCTTGCTGGGGTGTCTTGGTGTGATGTTTGCAATTAGGTTGCACAATTTCATTCAATCCAAATTTGGATTTCTGATCTCAAAATCTGATTTCATCTGCTAAGATCAATCCCTAAATTGGAGAACAATAGGACACAAAACACCACAGCCCATCTCGGTTTAGTTCATTCCACTCGGCAAATGGTTTTAGAATGGAAGTCATTACACCCGCCTCCGCCAGTGGTGCCACACGCAAGTTGTGTCACCTGGTTAATGGTTCCAGGCTCAAGTCCTTTTACCTGCCAATATGGTTCTCGCACCAGCTGTCACCTTCCCTGTCACAACCGTTCTAACCATTATCTGCCTTGACACTTTCATTTTTGGATGCTGAATAGATGCTTTTGGTTGATTTCATTTGGATATCCTGATGTAGTAAATCCTTCGATTGCATCTGTTAGGCTGCGAAGATCGTTAAGCAAGTATATTCTGTAATACCCGTGTATGATAAAATAGTCCCTGCTCTTCTGACTGGCGGCGTATGGACTCTTCAAAAGACGTGTAGTTTCACACCAGGCATCCCCATCGGACCTATGTTGGCAAAACCGACTAAAGGGGTGTCTGAGATCTTGGATAAATTTCAGGATATGGAGTTCACATGTGAATACAAGTATGACGGAGAACGCGCTCAGGTAATTGTATCTGGTTAAAGGTGCTTTTGCTTATTTGCAGAATGTGGTATGTTTGTTTGTCCCTAACTCTAATCCATGCACAGATACATTACCTAGAGAATGGTTCAGTTGAGATATACAGTCGAAATGCTGAACGGAATACTGGAAAGTTTCCTGATGTTGTAGTTGCAGTTTCAAGGTTGTCCTGCTTTTTTATGGATGATTTATCTTCTTTCGATTGTAGGGTGGTCTACAAGAGTCCATTGACATTTTTTTGATATGCACAATGTAGTCTAGATGTGTTTGAACTTAATGATTAAATATATCTGATAGATTTTTACCTGGCTATTTCCACCTGAATCTGCAATAGTTTCTGGAGTTCTTTGTGTTATAAGTCATTGATTTGTTTCATTATCAATCTACAACTTATCACAGGTCTTGAAGCGTTTTATGTGTATTGGCTGCTAACAGTATGCTATGAATTATATTTGCTTATGTGAGCAAAAAGGGAGAATGTGGGAGGAGTTATTTGTTGTTTGATGGGACTAAGAGTTGTTTATTATGTTGAGGTGGCAGTTGCTGGCTCAAAGTGGTGTAGTACCACAAGAATTTATTTATTTACTTGGGGGAGAGGGGTTGCAATGGCTGCCTGTTTTGGACAGCCAATGAAACAGTTGAAACCACATTAGAGGTAATTCTCAGATTGCGGCCCCGGGTAGCGTCTTATGGAATTTGATATTCATTCCAAGATAGAACATTTTCCTTGAAAACCCGTACAGACGTAGTAGTACATGCCCATTCAAACATCCCTCCTTTAATTTAGATTTTTATGATGGTGCTTTGTGTTGGTGAATGAAAAAGGCCGTATTTGCAATTTTTGTCAAGTTACAATCATTCCCAAAACGTTAGCAGTGGGGCAGCGACAGAGGGACACTCTTCATGTCATGGCAGTTGTCATATCATTGGCACTTGCTTCAATTTGTTTCATATCTTGTCTTTCATTGGTCCCCTTTGAGTGGTGTGTATTGATAACCTGACTTGTTAATTAGAGTTGTTTATATTTTGGTTCCAGTTGCTAAATGCAGTTTGATTTCTATACTAGAATTGTCTAATTTGGAACTCGGATGAAAGAATAAAAGAGGATGACTTCAGGAGAGAGTCAAAAAAGGATCTTTCGTTATAATCCTGCATAATCTCGAATTATCAGTTCCGGAACGTAGACCAAATAATACAATGCAAGCAAAAGTTCCTAAATTCGTGGAGATATAGAACAACCTATAAATTATCATGTTTGCATATCCACCATTTAAGTCTCCAATGATTGTGCCAATAATTACATAACCGATTTGACCTATGGACGAATATGCAAGCATACGTTTCATGCTCGGAAAATCCTTACCCCTTGAGAGGATCTAATGGCTGGCTGCAGCTATGTTAGTCTCTTAGTTGAATATGCGATAAAATTGTTGGCTGCATTGAAGAAAACCTTTTAGTGCTTTATTTACGCAGGTGAGAACATAATATGCACTAATACTAGAGTTTGACTCTATATTGAGAATAACAGAATTTTAGTGTCAAGATAGTCAGCTAATGTCTATAATTGTGTTGCAGATTAAAGAAGTCATCTGTAACATCATTTGTTCTGGATTGTGAAATTGTGGCGTATGACCGTGAGAAGAAGAGAATCATGCCCTTCCAGGTGATTTGTTTGCCAATACAGTTATTTTCTAGTGTTTGTGTAGAATTGATGTAGTGCTGGTGAGTTATTTTGTATTGCTTGTGAAGAATTGGTGTAGTGCTGGTGCAAGCAACCTGTAATTCTTTTATCGAACTTAAATTGAATCCTGGTCCCTGGTCACATGTATTCCTTGGGAGCAAGTTTCCCCATGCCAAAAAAAAAAAGATATCCGAAGGGTTTCCTGTTTTGTGGACTCCTTTTCAATGGCTTTGGCCTCTTAGCTCTTCCTTTTGCAGTCCTTTTCTCTCAAGCTTAGTTGGAGATTATGACTAAGGAAAGTATCGTATTGAAGCCTGATAGAAGAAGAAATTTATTCCTTCTGATGTATTTAAACTGGTAATACTTGCACGGATTCATATTTCTGGCAGATTGTTAGTGCATCCTCAAAAAGTTGATCAAGAGGCACACTAAGACTATGTTTGGATGTAACATCTTGATGGTGCATGTAGGATCAAATCAATTGTATAGGACCTCGCTGTGGTTAAGATCATGATGGTGTTTGTTAGTTTTGCACAACTCACACAATGTAGGAATATATTTCGATAACCGTCCGGAATGGATAGTTATTCCTTTCAGATGGTCAAGTGTACTGGCTGTGCAACATGTTAGGGGTTATAAATTTTTTCCTTTCACAACAAATATTATCACTGATCATTCTGTCACTAAAAGTTGTTTAGCTTTTGTGGTTTGTTGAGTTTCTAAGTTTAGTTGTTGCATGCTTGTTTTATCTCCTTGTTATAGGGCAATGTCCACAATCCATTGCTTTCCATTTTTTATGGACAACATAGTCCCTGAACGTGCTGTGAATATCTTCTATGAGTGCATGGATAGATCCCTTTTATAGAAGACGTCTTCATAAGATGTTTTTGTTTATTTTTGTTTTTTGGCATGGCAGATACTCAGTACACGGGCTCGGAAAAATGTGGTGTTGAGTGACATAAAGGTTGATGTGTGCATTTTTGCTTTTGATATCTTGTATCTTAATGGCCAACCACTTATGCAGGAGCAACTTAATGTTCGTAGAGAGGTAAATCTGTACTTCATCTCCTTCTTCTTCTACTTTTACGCGTTACTCACTGTTAGCGAGTCGAACTTCCTTTTTGGTACATTGTAGGCTGTAGCATGGGGCAGTGGCTTAGAACCCTCAACCTCCTAGTGAGGAACTAAGAAGCATGGATGTGGACACGAGACAAGCATACGACACAGACTCACACACACAGATACGTTATTTTTCTAAAATGTAGGACACGAACATGTTGAGGATATGTTCAAGTATGTAAATATCAAAATATATTGTTGTGTATATAACACCTAAAGTCAGTGTTCTAAATGGCGGCCGCCTAGGCGCTTGGAGGTACCCCGCCGCCACGCCAATACCCCTTGGCGTTTGATTTGGCACCCAGGGAGGTTTGGCGGTGTTTGGCGGCCGCCTAGGCGGCCCTTGCGGACCTTGGCGGGCTCGGCGGCGTCTTTGGAGGCCTAAAATGTATACTATTAACCTAAAAGGACTAGGATCAAAAGTACAAAAACTAAAAGGGCTTATTATGTAATTTTACAAAATCATATCTATATATATTACAATTACATTTACATCCCCCATTCAACACTCCACATTCCAGTCGATCAGAGCTTTAGAGGCGGGAGACGAAACGAAAGTGAAGAACTCCAGTCGATGCCATCGTCTCTCTCTCTCCCGCCGATATGTGTGTCTCTCTCTCTCACGCTCTCTCTCTCGGCTCTCTCTTTAGTCTCGCTCTCTCTCGGCTCTCTGAGTCTCTCTTCAGTCTCTCTCTCTCTCTCGGTGATCTGCTCACACACACAGTGATCGTTCTGGTGTTGGGTATTTCGCAGTCCCCACAAATTGTGCCTGAATTTCGTAAATCGCCAAAATGTCAGTTCAAAATCATATCTATATATATTACTACTTAATTTCATTTGGGTTTGTACTTTGAAGTTTGAACTTGTATTATGGATACATGGAATATAGTTTGATTGGATAATGGTTTGTTTAAAAAAAAAAAAAAAAAACGCCGAATTGCTTGGCGCCGCCTAGGCAGCTTGGCGCTTGGAGGTGGGTCTCCGCCCTACTAGCGCCAAGCGCCATTTAGAACCTTGCCTAAAGTGCATGTTGCAAATTATATAATAGATAGTATACAAGTTGTGAAGAATCTAGTTGGCATGAGACTCAAAATATCGAAATCCTTAACAATTTTGAATCTAATTGAATATGATAAATTTGAAGAATAATATTTTTTTAACTTTTTATTTAATAGTGATATGTCAAATTTCGATTATTTGAGTAACATGTTAGCACGTGTCCAAGGAGTGTTGATCATGTATTTATTTTGTAGTCATAGACGCCAAACAAGTGTCGGGCAAGTCGCAGTGTCTGAGTTAAGATTTTCATTTTCTAATAATGGACACGAAAAAAAGAGTATCAGAGGTCCGAGAGTGTCCGAGGTGTGTTGGATACAGACAAGCCACCGTGCTTCTTATGTGAGGAACAAGGACTTTGGCCTCCTGAGCTAGCCCCAATAGGTGAGAGCTAATCAAACTTGGATGCAGCCTTTAACGAACATTCTAAACATGTCATTTCCATCTTGTGACACCTCTCACTGTCTTTGACTTGTCATTCCAAAGGCAATAGTATCGCTTGCAACACATCCAACCCTTGAGGGTCTTACCCTGACACCTGCCATAGCTTTGAAGTCATGTTTCACTGAAACCTTGAAAACAATTTGCAACTTCTTTACAATTTTGTCGAAGTGTTCCGTTTTAAGTACTGATTTTAGACTATGAGATCAGAATTTACTGTGACAGCCAATCTTAAGTGCTCGTCTGGTATTGCTGTGACAAGTGGTTGATAAGCTCTAGAAATAAATCTATCATCCTTCTTTTCCGCAATAACTTGTTTAGTCTAATGATGGGTAGAACTTTTCCTCTGGCTACACCTTGGAAAATTTCCAAAAACTGGAACAAAGGATGCTAACTAGGTTGTCTTATGTAATTGGGTCGTATGAATTCAAAAGAAGTCTTATTTTAACGTAACTTAAATGTCTCACATCTGAAGTTCTCTTGAATAGGGTCTCTAACTTGTTTTGGATATTATGGAAACATCTTCTCTCAGATCTATGATTCTGGCAAGGTCAGAATTTTTTTGTTGACAGTAATGTTCATACATCTGGGCTCTTGGTTTGTGCAGCATCTTTACAAGTCATTCGGGGAAGACCCTGGATATTTTCAGTTTGCAACTGCAATAACATCAAATGATCTCGAAGAAATACAGAAGTTCCTTGAAGCTGCTGTTGATACTTGGTAATTATCTCACACCACCTGCAGGGCAAGATTCACGTTACTGAATACCGATTAGTCATGAATCGCACATATATCGTAGATCCTTGTTGGCATATTCATCACAGTTGGGAATAGCAGATTGTATAGGAATGCAAACTATCACATGGAAAGCTAATGTTTGAGTGCATCAGCGGAGTTTATGATAGCTTGGTATCCTGTTGTTCTGTTAAATTTGATAACTCGTAAATGACTTATTTTGTTTAAGTTGATTAAAATCGTAGATTCCTCTCTGCTTGGTTATAGAAATGGTCTCATGGGATCATGTTTTCAGTGGCTTTTTAATGTTTGCCTTATCATTCTGTAGTCATCTTTTCCATTGATTCATCTTATTTTTCAGTTCTGAGGGTTTGATTATCAAAACATTGAGTAAAGATGCTACGTATGAGCCGTCAAAAAGGTCGCATAACTGGCTAAAATTGAAGAAAGACTATATGGAAAGGTAAGTGGTACCATATGCTCCCTTCTCTTTTTCTTTCTGACTATTTTAAAGAGTACTAATATCAGTTGTGCTCTGCAGCATTGGTGACTCCCTAGATTTAGTTCCTATTGCTGCTTTCCATGGCCGGGGGAAACGCACTGGTAATCATCTCATAGGTGCTACGTATATGGTTCTCACCAATTGATTGCATAGATTGGCTTCACTTTATAGCTTCTTCAATTATCCCTTGTGGACCTGATTATCACTAGTCACAACTCTTGCCTCAATTGGGACTGAACTATTTTGATGTGCTATATGGCTTTCCACAGGTGTTTATGGAGCCTTTCTGCTTGCTTGCTATGACAGCAGCAATGAAGAATTTCAAAGCATATGCAAAATTGGTAAGACTGCTCAGTTTGTCAGATGGTAATGTCTTAACACCACTTCCATCTTGCCCCTCCCCTCAGACGAAAGAAAAGGGAGCACACAACCTGAGAAGATAATGAGAATAAAAATCTACAACAAAGGGAATGAAAAATGCTGGGGGAATTTTTTTAATGCTGTCACTTTCTCTACATGCCATCATTCGAAGTGCTTAGACAGCCTGGAAATTTTATTTTATTTTTGGCAGGCACTGGATTTTCTGAATCAGTGCTTGAGGAGCGTTCTGCCAGCCTTCGTTCTAAAGTTATTCCCAAACCGAAGGTTGTGTTGCTTTTCTCTTTTATCCTGGTGGAAACTGTGGGATGTTGAATATTTTGAGACTTTACTTTTGATTTAGCATGAAAATTCTCTCATTCGTGCCATTTTCAGGCATACTATCGCTATGGAGATTCAATAAATCCAGATGTTTGGTTTGAACCCACTGAGGTAAAATTATGAATCTTATCTAAATATGGTTCCTTTTTGTTATCTTGTGACTCTTATTTATTTTTCATTTTTTGATTTGGAGTGCCGAAGGAGGGTTGGATTTTTATTACCTCGTTAAGTCCATGATTGTCTCACTTCTTTCTTCTTCAATGTTATTTTGGTGTATCAATCTGCTTGTGTATTGTTATATCGTTTCAATCCAGAGCCACGATTTCTTTATCATGGAACATGTTACTAGGAAAATCATTGACGGAGTCGTAAAATTTTCTGTATACCTTAAGCATTAACAAAAATCCGGGGGCATTTGTCTTCTTTCTTGCTAAATTGACCTTTTGAGGAATTTTTTTCCTCACTGAAGCTCTTTGCCGATTGGTTGTAGCTACTTTCTTTCTTGGCTAGAAAACCTTTATTTTCTACTTAATTGGCACACAATTTAAAATCCTGTTCTCTAGAAAAGTTATGGCTATGTTTGGTAACGCTGCCATTTTTCTGTTTTCTGTTTTCTATTTGTTGAAATTAGTTTTTACTTTTCCTAAAATAAAAGTGAAAGCAGAAAACATGTTTGTGTCAACCTATTTTTAAAACAAAAAATCAATTTCTGAAACCAGTTTTTACTTTTTCTAAAATTGTCTCTCTTGCAATTTCTCTACTAATTCCCAAACGATACAAGAGAGAGAGAGAGAGAGAGAGAGAGAGAGAGAGAGAGAGAGAGAGATTGTTTGGGTTTAGTGAAAGGTTGAGATTTGTTTCTAAACACGTGGGAGCCTAATATTATGGGTACCAGTGACGTAGCCAGAAATATGCGTTAGCGGGGCACTATGAAATAAAAATTCCGGTGACACCGAATCTCACACATCCCACCGACCCACGACTTGATGCTTTTTGGCAAACGACGGTGGCTTGCGTGTTATATCACGAGAAACAAATGAGAGTTTTCAGATTTTGGAGCAGTGTTTTATTTACCCATCTATTACGAATTCTAAATAAAGTAGATAATGCTATTATGTTCACCCAATTTTTGAGTTATTGAACAAAATATTCTTTATGTGTTTTTATTTGGACATTTGGGCGAGTTGATTGAACTAGTTGATTTGATTCAAGTAACAAAAAAAATTCAGTGGGGCCTGTGCCCGATGGACTTACATTGGCTCCGCCACTGAATTGGGTACATGACCATGACTTACATTCCAAGTACTATTTGTGGTATCGAGTACATAGGATTATATTGCTATAGAGTGGTGTCAAAGCTTCCATATGGCACGCGCTATCAGCAACGTAAAGGGCCACATAGGAGGTTTGAGATGAGATAAGGAGACGGTTTTGGTGCAAGCGGAAGGTTTTGGGAATTTTGGCAGCCGGTTTTTCGATTTTAAAAAAAGTGAAAGTAAGGTTTTGAAACTTTCTCAAATTTTCAAAATAGTGAAAGGTGTTCACATTATTTGGAAATGGAAGTAGTGCACCAAACATATTTTCATTTTTATTTTTTGAAAATTCTGAAAATAAAAACAGAAAACAGAAAATATAAGTGCTACCAAACATGGCCTATATAATTCTCTTATTTTGACCATGTTACTGCCAAATTGTGCCTTTCTTCTGCACTAGAGACCATATCAGTTTTATTGTGCTGGAAGATTGTTTATTCCTTTACAGTGACAGATATTAGGTTTTATTCTCTTCCAGGTATGGGAGGTGAAAGCTGCAGATTTGACTATCAGTCCCGTTCATCGTGCTGCCATTGGCATTGTGGATTCTGATAAGGTTTAACGGATTTTATTTTATATTTGAAGGTGTTTGTAATTCCTAGCACAGAGATGGCCTAATTGTTTTCTTACATGGCTGAACTCACTAATGCCTCAAGTCTTAGTGGCTATAGTCGTTGTCTTCTTTTAGTTCCATCAAGCATCTCTACAGTCTAGACTGTGTGTTACTACACCCCATTTTGTGCACAAAACACAATGTAGGCTGATTTCCGTATAGACATAATATCTTTTTTTTCACGAGCTCATTTAGTTTCTTTTTTTTGGGTAAAGGGTATTTCTCTCCGATTTCCACGTTTGCTTCGTGTCCGGGAAGATAAGCCTCCAGAGCAGGCCTCGTCATCTGATATGGTTAGAAGCAGTTCATTCTTTCTGGAATCCGATTGATTTTACACCATTCTAGTAGTTAACTCCGTGTTGGCCCTAGTTCCTTTTTCCTTACTGTTTATGATTTTTCAGGTTGCTGAGATGTATAATGCCCAGAAAAACAACCAAAGGAATAATCAAGAGGAAAATGAGGATGATTGAGGTCTCATAGCTTGTTTGTCTCACTCTTATGAAGTGGTGATTTCTTGTACAGATCAGCAGTTCTACTAGTGCATGCAAGCAGGTACGGGTCTGAAATTTATCGCATAGGTGTCTGCAAAATTCTTTGCATCAGAACCGTATCTTCAGCCATTTTCAAATTTTGAAAAAGAAGGCTCTAAACCTAAGCTAGATGGACTTCTGGCTGCTAGCTGGATTATTCTGAAGAACCTGGTTGAAAATATTGCTGATCCTTGAGATTATTACTATCCGATGTTGAGTACTTACTTTGGGATGGGGTTGGTTTAGTATTTTAACTGGTGACCATTTTTCCTGCGGCTTCTACCTTCATTGAGGAGAGATTTTAGTGCTTTGGTAAGATTGCCTCGGTTGTTTGGCAACCAGGGATTGAATCCCACCTATACAGCTTGTTTATATTGTATTTCTCTAATTACCCCTCTTCAGGTATCATCATTTTCTCATGGTCCAGACAGTGTGAGAATTACCAAGAGGACTTGCAGAAGACCGTTGGGTCGCCCTTCAACTACAGAGAGGACTGCCTGGTGTTGGACCACTACATCGGGCAAATGGCCTACGGGCTTGAACATTTGATTCCCAGAGTGAACTTGATGACACAATGATGAGGTGTTCGTATGTACACTTATTTGACATCATATCCTGTATGCGAAATTATATATTGACTATTGGTGGCTTTAGTTCAAAAGAACCTGTTTCAGGCATTGGAATTCCTGTGAATAGACTAATATCCAGCTGTGTGGGATGGTTTGTAGATAGGATGGGCTTACCGCTTTGTCCCTGGCATTTACCCCTTGAGTTTCTCTAGTTTTCAAGTCGCTGAATCATTGCCAGTGAAAAAGGGTTTACCCAGATTTTGAAATTTTATTTCATGTCACTTGTTATTTTTTGAATTGGAAATTGTCAATCAGTGGTCTTGAAAAGGTTGAAAGCCCTATTTTATCCATCTAGTATTTTAGCTTCAATCTTCGCTCCGCTTAGTGGAAGAGAAACTTTCGTACCAGAGACTGATTTCGACGTCAAGCTGTGACAAGAAAGTAACGACGTTGGGTGTTTTTGTAGATGATGAAATTTAGCTTGAATTTGATGCGCATGTGGGTTCGGTGAATGAAAGATGGAGGGAAATTTCTCCGATTGAATTAGACATGATTTGATTTCATAGCCATGATTAAGCGGTCAAATCGTTTCAATGCATGAGAGATGATGCCAACTAGGTGATTTGAATCTTAATTATCATGAAAGCAAAGTTTTTGATATCTCTTTAATGGTTATCAGATCGAGCCTGGGTTTGAATAGTAGTAGTAGTACAATTCATGCTTAGTCAATGTGTAAAATGTTATTTTATAACTAGGTGCCCGGGTCTTTTTACGCTTGGTAAAGTATGAAGTAAAATTCATACTTCAAATTTTACCCTTGACTAATGTGTAAATTTTTTTGGAAATGTCCACCTTTTTTCTTCCCTTTTTCTGTCATCGTCAATAGAAAGAGCATCCCAAAATTTTAGTATCCCATTGATTGCTTCCTTTCTTTCTTATTTTTGCCAAGGCCAATTCCTTCCGTGCCAACGACACTAATTGAAATTATATAATTTCATAGAATATGCAATCTCATGAAGATAAAACTGCTATTTGAGTAATCTTGCATGTAAACTTTCAAACTTAAACTTATACATATAGATAGAAAAGAAGGGTTAGGAGGGCGTCCAAACTTCTTATCGAATGGCAATTGATGATCAGCAACAATTAAGATCGCAAAGCTCAAAAAAAGTACTCCATAATACTAACTTTGAAGAGTCTGTTGGAGTGCATTATAGAATCTCATTTTTCAAAATTATGAAACGAGGTAGAGAAGTACAGGACAATAAAATTTGAAGTATTTTGCTGGGATGGTCCTAATCGGTAGTTGGATCTTAAGTTCGGAACCCCGTGCCGATCGGAAGGTACGTAATGCCAAATTTGATCTTGATTGATGGTGGGTAGGCTTCACTCCAAAAGAACGTGATTCAGGCATTGGAAGGATCCTATGAATGGCTAAACATCCAGGCATCCAGCCGTGTGGGCTGGTTTGCTGAAAGGATGGGTCAGTCATCAGTGTCTCTAGTTTCCAAGTCACAAAACCATTGCACGTGAAAAAGGGTATACCCCTATTTTGAACCAGAGAGGCTGAGTTTGACGTTCACCTGTGACCAAGCAAGCAGGTAGAAACATGGTTGGACGTTTTCATGAAGGAACTTTAGCCAGCTTGAATACGAATTCTCGTGTGGTTTCGGTTAAGAAATTTTTTTCCAATTGAATTCAACATGATTTGATTTCATAGGTATGATTAAACAAAAACCCAAATCATTTCAATTAATGCGAGACGCATAAGAAGCTAACTCGTATACGGGGATTCTGCAGGGCACTCCATGTAGTGTGTACCCTGCAGGACAGATCCGGATTGTTCATCTCGACAATCAATGGTTCAAATGTGTTTGTTATCTTTTATCGGTAATAATTGACTTTGTCCGGTAAAAGATAACAAACATATTTGAACCATTGACTGTCGAGATGGACGGTCCGGATTTGCCCTGCAGGGTGCATTACTGAGGAGTGCCCTGCATAATTTTCAATTCCAACTAGGTAACCATAATCTCAATTATTAGGAAAGAAATTTTTACAAAAATCCTTGCATAAACAATGTGTAATGAACTTTGTTACGAATAAATTAGATGATTAGATTGACTTTGTCCCAGATATTTGTAATGAACTCTGTTATGTAAGTGTCCTTGTGCTTTTATCGATATAATCTTACTTGTTGGCATAGTTAATGTATATAATGTCTAAAACGAACCCCTTTTTTTTTTCCTTCCCTTTTTCTGTCATCATCATTAGAGTTAAGCATATGATCAAAAAATATCATTAGGAAGCATCTCAAAAATTGAGTATCCCATAGATTGTTTGCTGAGTTTCTATATTTTTTTCTTTTTATAACCAAAAAGGGTGAAGAGGGCAACCAGCGTAGCAATCCCTTTGGGCGTGACCATAAGGGTTCCCTCCCCGCCAATAGAATGTCCGGTTTGAGCCATAGCTACCGTCCCAAAAAAATCTTGTACTCAAAGTCTCGCCCAAAACCAAAAGACAGAGTGGATGACCCATCCAAGTAAAAGAAAAGTGGCAAGCAAGGCCAAAATCCTTCCGCGCCAATAACACGGATTGCAATCATGATTCTTTAACCAATTAGATTTCTTGTAACTTCTTCATACTTTAAGCGTTAATTTGTTTGGTTCCACTTCCAAAGTCAGTCGTCTTTGCCCAAGTGCATGTGAACTGGAGACTACTCTCCAGTAGTTCCATTCCTTCTTACAATACTTCTAGGTCAACCCAACCCGAATGGTAAGAAGAGGGTTAGCCAAACAGCAGGCAGCTCCACTTTGTACGTTTGCTGAGCAGACCCATCAGGCATTTTCGAAAAGGGAATAGAACTTCTCATGGGAGATATACGACAAACAAATAGTAACTGAATGTAATCCTACTCAAATCCATTCCTTTCCCTCTAAAATGGCACCAAACTTATCGTGCTGCTAATAGTGAAAAATTATAGTATAATTTTAGAGGATATGTAATCTCATGGAGGTAATAGTGATAGGATCGTTACCAAAAAATTTAAAAAAAAAGCGATAGAATGAATCTATAATGCGGAGTGACAATTGACTAATATATAGACTTCTCAAACACCCCGGCCTTAGCTATACTTGAAGTAAGTCACCTTTTATTTATTTTTGGATGAAAATGAGAAACTCCTCAAGACATCACGTATTTGGGTCTGTCGCTGCAGATTAAATTTTCAATTACTGAATACTGACGAAATTTGAAAAGACAACGGTATTTTGACATGGACAAATCGTTATTTTTTTGAGGTCTATGCGATACATCCATATCTGCATCAACACGTATAAATCAGTTTGTAAAGGTTTTCCCAATAGAGATTCCCCTGTACTAGTACTGTTAATGGCCTCAAAAGCAAGCATATATCTACTGTGGTTTCACATATATAGTTGATTTGTATGAACACGGGTCGGGTCCACTTGTGTTTGCTTAAAATCTTCATATGTAGTAATCCGATTTACGGACAACCAATCTTTGTTAGTTTTTGTGGGTCGGAAAGAAAAGTTGCAAATAAAGAAATGTTGAGTGGGGGCAGATGCGTAATTCTGAAAAAAAAAATGCGGGAAATCCTTTGAGAGTGAGAGATAGTACTCCTAGCAATTTTAGGGTTGTAAACGAGCCAAACTTTATTGATCTCGAGCTCAGCTCGTCCACTAAACGAGTCAAAAACTTGAGCTCGAGCTCACCTCGAGCATTAATGAGTCGAGTCAAACCGAGCACGCGAGCTGCTGGGTTCGACCTATCATAGATCAAAGTAATCAATAATTAGACGTCGCAATTGGAGCCGATCCTGATACGGATTCGTGGGATCCACTCAAACCGACAAGCAGGATCCAATACCTTCTGGTTGTTGGCCATACCCTACTTTCCAATCTTCTTTAACCACTCCACAGTCCACACCTATCACCCATCATCTTAGAAAACTACTCTAGTAATTTGCTCGCGCTCTATCTCTCTCTCTCTCTCACAGCCCTTTTGAGAGATTACTGGTCTTGGGGCTCCATCACGTCTATGTATGTTAAGGGGTGTTGGGCACCAGATCCGGAGATTCTGTAGTATAATATCTAAGCCGTCCTTTTAAATAATCAATGGTTCAGATTTGAAAAAGATACTACCTCCGTTCCAAAATAAATTTTCAGTTCGCAAAACGAGAACTTAAAAATAATACATTTTCTACAAGAAAAAATTTATAACTTTTTTCATAAATTCAATATCCAGTAAATTGTTAGAAAAAAGTTTGAATCCGTCACGTCTATGTATGTTATGGGGTGCTGGGCACCAAACCCGGAGATTCTGTAGTGTAATATCTCAGCCGTCTTTTTAAATAATCAATGGTTCAGATTTGAAAAAAATACTACCTCCGTCCCAAAATAAAATTTCAGTTTGCAAAACGAGAACTTAAAAATAATACATTTTCTACAAGAAAAAATTTATAACTTTTTTCATAAATTCAATATCTAGTAAATTGTTGAAAAAAGTTTGAATTTTGCTTGAAAAATTCGCATCATTTTTAAGTTCTTGTTTTGCAGACCGAACATTTATTTTGGAACAGAGGGAGTAGTTTTTTTCCCGCAAAGGTGTTTTTTTTTTTCCAAATCCGAACCATTTATAACACTTTTTGACAGACGGGATACTGCACTACATCCCTTAAGTGCACCCTAGCATTTGAGAGGGTCCCCAAATCCATCGGGCACCACGTGGCGGTGTGTAAGAACCACCAAATAAAATTTCGTCTTTCCCACATTCACACACACTTATACACTCTACGGGCCCGCTTGGATGCGGGTAAAAAATCGGGGGTAAAAAATATGAAGGGAGGATAAAATAGTATGGGGTATTAATTTTGATGGGTTGACCCACATTGATTTGATGTTTATGGAGGGGGGATAAAATATTACTCCCTCCGTCCCTTTTTAAGTGTCCTGCTTCGTAACTCCAACTTATTAAAAAGACATCATCATTATACCTTTCACACCAACTTTTTTCTCCACTTTCCTTACTTACCCATCATCATTACACTTTTACTCACTAACTTTTCAAAATTGAATCTACTTTTAGGGACAAAATAGACAATGTACTAACTTTTACCCACTAACTTTACAAAATGGACACTTATTAAGAGACAGTCCAAAATGAAATACTAGACTAACAAAAAGGAACGGAGGGAGTACGTAATTTGGATGAGGTATTAAAAAGAGGGATAAATTTTGGGGTATTAATTTTGCCCAAATTTCACCCCTCTACTCCCGGATATTTTTTGGAGAATCCTAGACCAGCCCAAAAGTTTCATGGGTGAATCCCTCAAATGAGTAAAAACGAAGAAGGGAGGAAAACAAATTAGGGGAATGAATGGAGAATCCAAGCAGTGGCAAAACCATCGGACCCACCCCTTTTACCCCCCTCCTTTATATTCACTCCTCATTTGACTCCATCCAAGCAGCCCCTACATGACTATAGCGTTCCCACAGTTGTATTAGAAATTAAGCCCCCCTTCACATCACACACAGGCAAAACTCGAATGTGAAAGCAAAAAAAAGGAGACGAAAAATCTGAAATAAACCTCTGTACAACTACTCACCACACACGAAAATTCGATCAAACTAATCATTAAAAACCAAAATGGATCTGAAAATTGCTCACTAGACTTTAACTACTGCAAAATGCTAAGAAATTACCCTCCAACGATGTAAATTTACTAGATCACCCTTCAATAGTGGTAGTCGTCATTGCAGAACAAGTCTATGGTACTTGGCCTCTGTCGGAGAATCGGACCCTTGTTCACAAAAGGCTCTCTTCCTATTATTAACGCTAACAGAATTGTCCATGTTGTTGCAAGAAGTACCAATGCTGAGTAAGGAGTCTTGGTGGAGGAGTTGCGGCGGTGGCGGAATGGCCACCGGCGGCGGGGGGATCTGGTAGGAGTCAATTGGCGGCGGCGGGTGTCGCCACTGAGGCAGTGGACCAGCCAGGAGCAGGGTCTGAAGCAGTGGCCCTGCTTTCATCACCGCTTGCAAAAGCTTCCCTTTTTCCGGCAAGGGTTTGTCGCTCACCAGTGGAAGGATAGGAGGCTCTTCAACTGACGGTGGCTGCGGCAGTGGCGGCGACAATTGGGGTGGCGATGAAACGATGCTTTCTTCGCAATCGGAAGAGGAGAATCCGTTGTTGGAGTCGAGGCCTCGTCTGGGTTCGTCCAAGTCTTCTATGCTCGATACGCCGGAGAGCGGAGCTGGTTGCTGCTGCTGCTGCTGCTGTTGTTGTTGGAGGAAGAGTTTTTCGAAGAGGAGCCTGTGGCACTTGTCTTGCGCTTCGTCTCTCTCTCTGATGGCTTCGGAGAGGAGGTTTTTGAGATGGGTGAATTGGGCGTCTCGGATTTTGAGTTCCTCCTCCGCTTTCAGCCTTGTTGTTTCCAGCTCCAGAGTGGTGAACAGAAGAGATTGCCTCAGCTCATCCATGCTCTGAAAACATCACGAGAATTAGCTCCCAAAGAAATGAAACAAATTTGTATTTCCAAGGAAAACAATGTAAGAAATGACCATAGGAACAGAGATTGCCTTGGCTCGTTTTGAGCAAAACCCACGAAAGATTAGGTCTCGATTTTGGAAAGAAATGAAACCCATTTGGTAATTCTAAGTCAAAAAAAGGAAGTAAATCCCATTTGGGGTCGAATGCAGAGTTGAGGACTCAATAACAGCTACTACTATATGTGAGAGTTATATCCTTAAAAAGAAGGGTCTTTACTCTTTAATTACCTTCCCCTGGCAGTAGTAAGCCCAAGTGAGAAGAGGACTGCGTTGATTATCCATTGCTTCAGCAACGAATGGGGGGGGGGGGAGAGAGAGAGAGAGAGAGAGAGAGAGAGAGAGAGATGTGGGTGCTACTTATTAAGTTAATTGTGGTGGTTCAGCACCCTTTATAATGACTAGTACTAGTTATAATTAATCACTGTTTTTTTTTATTAGTAGTAGCAGCAGTAGGAGGGTAGCACTTTAGCCTTTTCTGTTTTTTTCTTGCTTTTCTCCCTTTTTTTCTAATAGCAGGGTTGGAAAAAGGCACAAACGGTCAAGAGCCTATACTGGGCAGGGACCCCATGAAATCCTATGCCTCTTTCCTTTAGTAGACGGTCGATGGCTCTATGCACATACTTGGCGGTACCAGTTTGCAAAAATCAGCGCCAAACGCGGGAGTAAAGACAACTCTGCTAAGACTTCTATACACTATACGAGTATACATACACTGATATATATATATATGTACACACCTCGACTTATACTGTGATTTATTGGACATATCTATTGTGGCCGAAGAGTTTTTCATTGGTGATGGAAACCAAACGTGGTAGCTTCAAAATAAAATTCCTTTATTCACTAACATAATCTCAATTAACGAACCTTTTGGTGTTTTATAGTTGGTTGATGGAATTAGTTTCAGAACGAGTGTCTTCTATTTAAACCCAGGAAATGCTATGCAGGTTTGGATTGGACGAGACCGTCCATGTATCGACCGTCTATTTCTGCAATGAATTATGGAGATTTGTTGAAACTTTTTTTCATAGAAAAATTAACTCTTTCATTGAATAGTTTTCGAACAAATCTAAATCATTGATTATACAAATTAGACAGTGAATACATGAACTGCCTCATCCAGTCCAAATCATTGGACCCTTAAACCCTTTACTCAGATTAAAGTGGACAAGACAACATCTAGTGCCCATATTCCCTGCAATATAATTTTGGGAAATACTGGTAACAATTTTCTACACAACGTTACATTTTGGTGGGGGAAAAAACGTATGTACTTATTTTAAATCTATCACGTGGGCTGCTCATTTAGTCGTAATACTGAACTGGCATTTTTTTTTTCTTCCTTCCCATTATAGCATTTGTTGTCACTTCTTTCCACATTTTGGCCGAAAAGGAATGCTGGCACCATTTTAGACCATTTTAAAGTGGAATTATTGTTTTTAGTCTAAGTTAGATACAGTATGCAGGCATGTAAAATAACTTTAAAGGGGAATTAGGTACTCCCTCCTACGGCTCGTTAGTAGCTCGTTTAAGCTCGACTCGTTAGTAGCTCGTTCAAGCTCGGCTCGGAAGTTAAACGAGCGAGCTCGAGCTAGGATAAGCTCGGCTCGAGTCGGCTCGCGAGCCGGGGTATATATACTTAAGTTTAGGGTTTTTATTGTTATTTCATAATTTGTTCTTTCCGTTTTTACTTTCCAGTCAACCAAGGGAGGCGAGAACACACGCACACTAGTACACTCCCGCTCCATAGGAAAATGAAAGATATATACCTTCACAATCAAAATATTTTTGGTTGTATTAGGTCTATGCGAGGATATATATACATTTTTCGTTGGTTCGTTGAGGCTCGTGAACAAGCTTGAGCTCAAGTCAAGCCAAGGCCTGCTCGGCTCGAGTTCGACTCACTAAGTTTTCACTGAGCTCGAGCTTGGGTTCGTTAAAAACTTAACAAACAAGCTTGAACACGGTAAAGCTTGGCTTGGCTCGGCTGCTTCGCCACAACCTAACCGCTGAAATAGGTTGAAATACCCCGAGCGTAGAGCTAGGTCGTTGTCAGCATAAATACCGGAAAGTCCGGGATCGTACCCATAGAGATAATCTCTATAGCTAATTCGGATTGTAGATGGAAGAGTTTGTGGCGTTTAGACGGCCAACTTTTGGTTTTCCTTTGAAATGTGAGAAATACCCTTATAAAAAAGACTAGAAAATGAGTTTGAGCTAAGAATTAAATGCGGCAAGGCGTTGGAGTTACTAACGCCCGTAACTTAAGTCATCTAACCATTCTCAACGAAAACACGGTTGAATCGCACGACATAGGCTATCAACTGGAAGATTTACCTATGAAACCATTAAAAGACTAGAAATGTAGTATGGAGAACAAGTGAGCTCTTTCGTTCTTTTGGCAAACACGAACCGAGACATCGCTCCAGAACCATGTGAGCAAGCACATGATCACCGGAGATTACATCGGCAAGTTTTGTTACATAAAAGGCTAACCCTTCTCATTTTCCATACCGAACCTCAAGTCTTGAATTGAGAAAGGTAAGATTAACCAAAATCATGAGGCGTTATTCACCCCGATGCCAAGCTTAAACGACTACTCACACATAGCTAAAAGACTAGAAATTATGCTATGAAAGGTAAACATGATTAACCGATAGAAACGGAAATAAACTTGATTTATGCAAAGATCCAAAGCGTAGCTACAACATTTATAAACGGGAAAACAACAAACGAGAAAGACTTACTAGTGTTCTTCAAGAAATTAGCTAAAAAAGCTTAAGAGCTTTAATGGAGGTCTTAGAAAGCAAGAAAGACTTAGGCCTAAAAAAGACTAGAAATGGCCATCCTATACATAAAAGGCATACAAACCTATTTATATGGCTCTAAAGTTAAGTTACAAAGGACCAAAAAGTCTCCAAAATATCTAAAAAATATTCCATAAGTGGAAACTTTTTATAAATGGAAGGTTGAAAAAGTTCAAAAATCTGCAGATTTTTCCATGCAGTACTGGTACTGGAAATGTCTCAGTACCGGTACAAGGCTTCAACGGGCTGCAAAAATTGATCTCTGGACACCCAGTACCGGTACTGGGAGTTGTCCAGTACCGGTACCCGCTTGACAGATTTTTGGGCAAACTTTGCGGGCTCGCTCCGGACACTCCCGAACTCGAATTTGGATGTTCTTTGGACCGTTGGAAAGCTTGTCGAGTCTACTTTCTAACCCAAGTGGTTTGGATCAAAAGTACTTTGTACATCAAAAGATATGACGATTCTACCCTCAGCTAGTCGGAAGATGAGTAGCTTTGGTAAAATCCTCACTTCTCCTTCAATTCCCTTGACCCTTGGGCGACCCGAGCAACCTCCAAACCATCTCTTCATGACTCTTTGGGCACCACAACGTGGTGGCACATGGCCTTGAGCACTTGGATGCACCTGGAGCATTCCTTGGCGTTCAAACACGCCTTATTTATACGAATTACCTGAAACACACAAAAACCTATCTTACATGCAATATCGCTATTAAATCTAAATAAACGTAAGTTAAAACAATATAAAACGGGACTAGTCGCACCAAATATCTATAATATTGGGTGCTCATCATCGGCTCGGCTCGTTTGTAGCCCTAGTCCCTCCTTCTATAATGTTTGTCCGGTCCGCAAAATGTGGACTAAAAAATAAGGATAAAATGCATTTCTTGCAAAAACTGTATGATCTTTACGTTCTCATTTTGCAGAGCGACCAAATATTATGGGACAGAGGGACTAGAGGGAGTAGGTTCTTTGTGCATTCCGCTTCCGAATTCGGGAGCAATTTTGTTTCGAATTGCATCTGCAATGACTAAACACCCCCTAAAACATTACTTCCAAGAATTCTGTGTTCTGCTTAGAAGTTTTGTTCGACGAATTAAGTATTCGATTCCTTCATCAAGTTGAGGCAAGTGGTCTTACCGTGGTTTATTGGTGTTTAGGGAATTAGTTTTAGTTTTTGTCAAAGCTTATGAAATTAATCATTCGTGAACGCGATGAATCAGAACAGTTAATGAAAATGACTGAAGTTTAAAAAATTCAGACGATATGAACATAAACATTTTTTTTCCAAACTTCTTTCATATATATTAGATTTTTTTTTTAAATTTTGGTCATAATTTTTTTTATCTTTAATAATCTGCTCGTGTTGAGTGGTTATTGGTTTTTTTTTTTTTTGGAAAGCGTCACTTTTCATTACCAACACAACGAGAATCTTTACATAAGATAGCGTTTAACTCGGGCAGAATACAACCCGTATTAGATAATGGCAAAAATTGATGCGAACCTAACAAAAATGGAGATGATAAAATAAAAAAAATCAGTGGCATAAATTTTGGCCAAATTATTTAATCAACTTTCCTTTCATCTCCTCCTAAATGATTGTTTGGCTTCTGTTTTTCTTCTTCACTTTAAACATATACTATAATTAACCCCTCAATTTGCATTATCAGAATCATTATTCACATGATGTGAAATTGCGAATCCCTAAAATCGGGTCTTAAAGCGTGTGAGCTGTGCATATTTCAGTACTTTTTCCTTATTAGTGTTCTACCAATGCAGAAAATTCAACTGAAAAAGAAACATAATAATCATCACTACAATCTCATGTCATGGCACTAATGTTGACTAAAGAACACGCTTGCATGTGCACTTCATTCTCATCAAAGTCTAAGCTGTGGAAACCATATATATATATGCAAACACATGCAGCGATGCTCGGGACACATTCAAGTTTACATCCATTTTCATATCTTCTCTCACGAATGAATGTGGGACTCACCACCATGTGAGAGAAACGTAAGAATTGATGTAAACCCGAGTGTCCCTAGCATGCATTTTGTTACAAAGACACACACACACACACACACACACACATATAATATATATATATATATATATATATATATATATGTATGTATATATGTAGACTCCGCCATCCTTTCAATTCTCTCTCTCCCTTGTCATTACAATTAGTCAGGAAAGGGAGCTGGTGAAACCGAACAAACTTTCCAACCAACAGTTTGCAAAGGGAAAATCGATTGGACCATTTTGAGCAACAAAGTCCTCCTAGAAAGACAGAATAAGGATGCCATTGGACTTTTCAAGACTCCTTTTCTGGGGATGAGAAGTCGGCTTTTTTTTTTTCTTCTTCTTTTTTCTTGTTTGTTTGTTATTGCTTGAATATTATCTGCCTAATATTCCAAGGGTCATTTCAAGCATCTACGATATATGGACTCGGTAAACCTATGGAGTGTTCCATTTTTAATTAATTGATTGAGGCATTATTCTATGAACAACGGTGCGTATCGCGATTCCATTTCTCTTGGTCGCTGACCTTGGCCGTTCTTACGAATCTCCCCTTTGAAATGATAGCAATTAGGACAAATATGCCCTTCAACAACACATGCAGTGATGCAAGTTAGAACTCTTTCCTTAGATGTTTCACCCCCACGCGGCACATACACACACTCACAAAAAGAGAAGATAAAAGAAGGTTATCATAATAGAGTAGAGCTATAATATATAGGGTAAATTTCACTGACACTCCATAAGGTACGTCTTAATGACAGATATATACCATCTTCACGTATGAGAAATGACTATAAATTCTCCTGTGGTTTCAATGTTGGTATCACCAACACCCAACCAACAACTATTCGACTAAACATGATGTAGAATTAGCAAAAAGTGACTTATATTAATAACGGAATAAATAATAAAAAATTCTTAATTTTTTGATCAATAAATTTGTCATTTCTGAAAACAAAAAAAGACGATTATTTCGAGTAGAGCAACATATTATAACACGGCCAAGGCCCAATATTTGGAACTAAACTGGGCCGATCAAGCAACATAAAATGTTCTGGAAATTATTGGCCGCCCCCACTTTTGTCTCACCATTTCTGTATAGACCCTTCACGTGTGGATAATATATTAACTATCTTGTTGACGTTGACACATGCTGATGTGGACATATTTTCAAACCCATTTTGGGAGATTTGTAAAATGGGAAGATGTATGCCTGCCTAAGTATGAGGGTGGGCTGGGATTAGAAAGCTTACAGAATGGAACAATGTGCTATGGTCAAATACAATTGGGCTATTTCCAAGATATTTTGTGGGTTCGTTGGGTTCACAAGTATGTCATCAAAGAACATAGCTTTTGGGCAATGAAGTGTCCTCCCAGTGTTTCTTGGTCTATCCCGAAAATTATGAAGCTAAGGCCTTTGGTGCAATCTTGGATTAGATATATAGTTGGCAATGGGACGAAGAACTTTCTATTGGTGGATAATTGGCACCCCTCAGGCCCATTCAACCTTAGATATGGGGATGGAGTTCTGTTTAACATGGGATGGAGGTGGGCCGCGCCAGGGGCAGGAACCCAATTGGTAAGGGAAATCATTGACCATACTCCTGCTACCTAGCCTTTCTCCTTAATGTACAGAGCAAAGATACTGTGGTCTGGACCTTGATTGCTAGCCAGCTTTGTGTCCAAGATTGAAAGAGATAGTCGAGCTTTGAGCTTTGATTGGTACTTGGAGGTCTATTAAGAAGACGGATGCTAATAGGCTAATTTGCTGCAATTGGTCTATTAGTAACAAAGTCCTTGATCCTAGGACTTAGCTGAGCTTGGTTCCTTTTGTTTCTTCTCTTAGAGTTTCTTAGAAATAAGTTCCAATTATTATCCTATTTTCTCTACCTTGTAATAGGGTTGCTTCGTGCTTTTGATTTTTTTGGAGTATATGCCCCTTAGCACCTGTATTCCGGGTTGGTTTAATAAAATTTTAACTTACCAAAAAAAAAAAAAAATTTAATAGCACATGTTCCCTTCTGATTATTTGACCAAGCAATGTGAGACGATGCCCATTATGGCAATTAAAAATTGGAGTAAATAAGATGAATTGGAAAAACTTGTCTGTGCTCTGTGGGCAATGGGATAAGTCTGTTTTACCAAATAAGATTGTATATTATGAACACGGGTTCGTTTTATTATGGGGATAGTAATGATATGGCAACGTCTTCTTAACGACTCGTGGATGGCATTGATTCACAGGCAAGCTGTTGTTGCCATTATTTGTGCGTTATTTGCTCACAGTAGTCAATGATTATTTTCAAGAGATTCCAGTGCTTGTTTTGGGGAGTTTATTTCCCCTGTTCTTGATTCCCTTATCTCTGTAATTAACTAATTATGTAATTCTTTGGATCTACTTTTGACGACAATGGCAATGATTTTGAATCTATAAAAAAAAACCCGGGTTGAGCTGATCGGGGACGATTCAAGTTTAATTTGTTTATTTAAACTGATTTCAAACAAATTTTAATCGAGTTTATGACAAGTCAGCGCTCAACTAAATTACTTTTTCTTCTACCATATCAAGCTTATCAAGATGCATTTGAGCTAAGCCCATAAGATAAAACTAGCGAGAGCGTGCTCTTTGGTATGCTGGTACATCGTTGTTTAATTTGTTTTGTTGTTCACCCAAGATGTCAAATCTGACATGACATGTCAAGTGGAAGAATTGACATGTGAAGTAAGTCCGACCAAAGTGTCAAATGGTTAGGTTTCATTTGACACCTCTTCTCTCATGTCAAATTTGACATATCATGTCAAATTTTTTCTTTAGTTTTTTTACTCCCCAAAACTTACTGTAATAATTATCCTTAAATAAATAATTAGGCATATTGGTTGGAGTGGACATTGTAAATATGTCAAATTGCCACATAAGCCTCCAAAAAAATTTGACATCCCCATTTTTTAAAGCCAAGATTGGAGATGCTTTCTCATTTTATTTTTATTTTTATTTATTTATCAGTTTCTCACGTTTGTTGAATTTCACATCATAAATACTACTGTAGTAATGCACCACCACAACCCATATGGCCTACCAAATGTTGAAAAATGGTGCTCTCTTTTTTCTTTTTTTGTTTTAATGGCACAATGAGTCAATTATTATAGTGTTGCTAGTCCTCTTCTAGGTGTAGTCACATATCTGTAAGAGAGATGCTACATACACTACCATCCATCCATTATATTTTTTGTGGGGCCCACCCAGGGTCTCAAAAAAATACAAAAAAATGTCGCATAAATTTTAGAATAATATTTTATGTGGCCCTGTAAAAAATCAGCTCTAACGGATATCGGTAAGTATTATTTCTTAATTTGTAGGGGCGAAACTGCTCAACTGCACAATTTCGCCCCTACGAATCAAAAAATAATACTTACCGATATTTGTTTGAGCTGATTTTTTACAGAGCCCCATAATATATTACTTTAAAATTTATGAACATTTTTCTGTATTTTTTTGGGACCCGGAGTGGGCCCTACAAAACATGTAGTGGATGGTGTAGTAGTTGAATGTAGTGTACCTAGACTTATTGTATCTGTAATCTGTGCGATCCACTACCAAATTTATGCCTTCCACATCTATGGCTGAAAGAACATATATGTGTTGAAAAATGCAGATGTATAGCAATAAATAATCTCTCAAGTGAGATATGCCTTCAAGTGTTGTGCTCTGGCATTAATTGGAATCCTCACAAGTAAATGGCGAGATTGAGCTCCAGAATTAATCGAGATGCGCATAAGCTAACCCTAGACACCTGAATTATAAAAGAAAAGTATGCTTTCATGCTCTTGCCCTAGTTTTCTATGTAGCCACAAGAATGGGAACCCACCACTACAAGAATTAATGGACGATGGTTTTTATTCTTGAACCGAAATCTATGCTCTTCTGAAATGGCCACTCACGTTGTTCTCACTTAATTATTTGGACCACATTATTATCTTTTTGGTGCCATATTTGTACAAAGGAACAAGAAGATCAGGAGCGGTGAGAGTCCAAACCTCATGGGTATAGTATCATTGAGCCCTCCTTTAAGTGAACAACAAAATTAGTCCTCAAGGATTGATAGAGATGTGCATTAGGTGGTCCAAACACCTTAATTAATTAAATATAGTATATATTATTTAAAAAAAAAGGGAAAAAAAAAAGGAGAAACATCGATATATCTATCTTCAAAATCGACACGATAAACAGGGGGAAAAAAAGGCGGTTTATGAGTGAGAGAATTATAGTAACACGAAACCAAAATTACACGACAATAACGCAAGGTGATAAAGAAAATTAGGTGCTCACCCCTGGCATAAACTGAGCGAAGGATCTCTGCTAGCAATTACTACTATTGCTTCCTGGACTGGACCAAAAAAAAGAAGACGACCAAACATGATTGGCATAGATCAAGATGCTGACGCTCGTGACTCTTCAATGGCAATATTGGAAGTAATTATTCAATGCTTTTGCCGCTAGAGTACTGGTTTGGGCCTGGTGCAACAGTACCAGGAGTATTGAAGAGAGCTTGTGACAATGTATAATTTGCAAAATTGAGAACAAGGGTAAGGATTTTCAAGACTGGACACATCAAGTTTCATGATATCCCCAATTTTAATAGGTACGGGATAACAATGAGGCTCCGTTTGGAGGGTAGAAATCAAAGATCAAGAATAAGTATCCTATTCATGAGAATTTAAGGGAATTCCTAATAATGTGATACATGGATAATCCTATTGAAGTGTTTGCTTCGGATGAGAATGTTATATATAAAGGGAAAAAAAGGATAAGTTCCTATTCAATCGTTTGGTCCAAATGAAAGTTAAGGAATGTAACGCATTTTTATTTGTTACATATATACGATGATCGTATGTACAAATGTCCTAATGTCAAAAATAAACCCTCATATATATCCTGAGTTTGCAACCAAACAAATCCGATGTTCTGGTAGACCAAACCAATGTTATGCATGGTAGCTAGCAACTGTACATTGAGTGGATGAGCAGCCCTACCCAAGCACTACATCGGTCGTACTCCATTTGGATAAGGATTGATTTTTATTCTACAAGAGATAATCATAACTCTCACTTGAACGCTTGTAGAGCTTTTCAGAGTTGGCCTGATTTGCGGATAAAAGAAAGAAAGAAAGAATTAATTGGCGCGATTTTATAGTGGTTTTGAATTCCTTTTAAAGGTATGGCTGTCGTCAACCAGATGATTGTATCTTGGGCTTCCAAAGAGAGGGCTAGACGGATCAAAAAAAAAAAAGAGAGAGAGGGCTAGCGGTTGGATTCTATGGAATCATACACATCAAATTCCCTTTGATGGTGTTGATTTACTAAATTTCTCTATAACAAGAAATATTGAAAAACAAAGAAATCCTTCCAAATTTGTATGGATAGACGTCGAACCTATCCAATATTTTACCTCTAATTAGCAAATATTGAAAAAAAAAGAAATCATTCCAAATTTTCTGTAAAATCATTTTGTGAGTGTAGCATTTCATTCTTCAATAAAAATTTCACATGATAAAAATAAATAAATTTGACATACGTCTATCATAGTATACTGCCGAGTATTAGTACACACCTCACACATTGTGATGGGAATCACAACAAATGCTTGGTGTGCAAAAACACATGATGGAACCTCCGGATTTGGAGAAGCTTGTCTGTCGTTGGAGTGTGGATTGCACCCCGTGCAGTCAAACCAACTCCGACCTTGTTTTGCATTTATTTTGACGATTAGATTCATTCACATTATAAAATTTGTTTATTACTACAGTCACATTAAAAATCAATTCGAATGATATATGATCAGAACACATTTATATAGAAACAAAGCCAGTTGGGCGACTGGATTATAACTTGAAGGGTGCATTTTTTTATACAAATGCACTCCGATTATATATATATATATTCTGGTATTCGATTGACTTGATTTTTGACGTAGTTATAGTACTCAACAAGCTATGCAACGTGAACGAATTGGATCATCGAAAGGAATTCAAAACATGATCGGAATTGGCCGGACTGGACGGGTGCAGTACACACCCAAACGGCAGACAAGCCGTTTCCATAATTTAAAGTACCCCATCCTCTCACGGTCTTACCAAACCCTCCACCATGTCACTCTCTTCCCATTATCCAATAATTGTAGCACTACACCCATTTACACACCTAAACACACACCTACGCTCACATGAGTGGTGAATCCCGCACACTCTAAGTGGGTGTGGTGGCCAGTGTGTTCGGAATCTACTACTCATGTGAGTGTGAGTGTGTGTTTCAGTGTGTAAGTGGGTGTGGTTATGAGTATTAATTGGATTTGCCAGTGTGTGCGGGGGTGTGTGATGCATGGCAGAATTATGAATCGAAGAACAAACGTGCAACAAGGACAATCACAAACGGGATAGATATAAAGAACCACTCTCTAAACACTTTGTCAATCAATAATAATAAAAAACTGTTCAGCCTTAAGGTTTACAACTCCTTAAATAAACTAGTGTTGGGACTCGTGCTCCGCACGAATCACGTGCTCAGTAAAAAATTTCGAAGCGATGTCGTTGTTTTGAGGATCGGAATATGACGACGGTTGGTGTGAAATGAAGGATGATTAGTTTGCATTCTGTAGAAGTTCAATACCATGAGTACATTTGTTCGAATCAAATACCATGGTTGGTTATTTGATGATAATAACCAACCAAATACTGGTAAGCGCACCATATTTTAAAAATGGGGCCAATCACAAAAATCTTGATTAGAAGAATACAAAAGTTGCGATCGGAAGAATACACCTCTAAAACAAATTAATCTACCACAAAAATTTGATGATAATAACCAACCAAATACTGGTACGCGCACCACATACTCTAAAAAAGGGGCTAATCACAAAAATCTTGATCAGAAGAATACAAAAGTTGCGATCGGAAGAATACACCTCTAAAACAAAATCAATCTACCAAATACATGTTATCGACCACAGAATCACATCCCCAGGACATGACTAAACAATCGTAATCGAAGGAATCCTAGATTCCAATCAATTTAATCAAATAGAAAGATTAACATCCTTACATGTAGCTCCTATAGATACAAAAATCGCGATCGCAAGAATACATCTCCAAAAGAAAATGAATCTGCCAAAATACTAAAGTAAATAACAAATTTCTATGGCAGCTTGTTCGAAGTTCCTGAGACATCTCTTTGGAGCCCAGCCATCTTGTCTTCAGACACAGGTTAAATGGTAAACATGAATATGTCTGGAAACAACGCGCCAATAATTGACCATCGGTTGGGAATTCTCTTTGACACCAATAGGCAATACACCATAAGCTTTGCAATTCATTAGGAGAAACTTGTACTCCTACAAAACAAAAGAAACATTTGCACAATTTCAGCAAGCCGTAGAGAACAACTCTAATCAACAAATGGAGGAAAATAATCCCACAACTCTATCAAGACACAAATTACCGTCCGAAAACTGCACATACATCTCCGCCAAATGATTGCTCATTTTTTATTGGGCAAGAGCTATCTCCATGTGATTGTATCGAAACCATTTCTTAGCATTTGCCTTATAAGTGGTCCAATGAGATTACATCATCTGCGGAACTTCGAACAACCATTTTGTTTTGGTCTTTGATGCTATGAAGATCCCACACAAATGAGGAAAGGTGCCATATCCATGAAAACTCTAATAGCAGACATGATCTTAAAATGATATGTCGTTGGCCATGCAAGTAGCTATAGCTCAATTAAACTAATTCTGCTCTAAAAAACACAGACAAGAGTACGAAATACGATGATGACATGATACGCGTATGCCGACAGCCGTTTTTCTCCAAAAGAATGTCTCCGTATTCTCCATCTCTAAGCACTTTAAACACGATAGGCTAAGTAATCGCTGCCAGAGTTTGATTACTTTTTCCATTCAAGTCATTTCGGATATATTGAGTCACCGATTCCTATACATCATCCTTCCCGTGTAAGCAAGCCAAAGGGGCTGCCCAACTCATCATATTTAAACTGTCCAAAGACAAAGAATAGAAAGTTACTCAATATCCTGAATTTTTTTCACCCAATAGGTTTTATACATCATCCAACATCGTCTTTGATGTTATGAAGATCCCACACAAATGAGGAAAGGTGGCATATCCATTAAAACTACAATAGCACACATGATCTGTAAATAATATGCCATTGGTTGTGCAAGCAGCTATAGCTCACCTAACTTAATTCTACTCTAAGAACCACAAACAAAAGCACGAGGTAGGATCATGACATGATACACGCACGATGACAGCTATTTTTTTTCCAAAAGAATGCCTTTCTATTTTTTATCTCTAAGCACTTTAAACACGATAGGCTAAGCAGCCGCTCGATAACAATTCGGGATGGAACCATAACAGGAATAAAATTTCGTTTCACAACTGACGACGAAATTGTAAACCCATATACTTTTTAGCATCATCTGTTCAGAAAGGATTAGCGGAGTTAGTTAGTTAAGCCATGCTACACAAGATTGTTCACTACCAAAGTTTCATTACTCTTTCCTTTCGCGTCATTTCAGGTATATTGACCCACCGATTGCTATACATCATCCCAACTCATCGTGTTTAAACTGCCCAAAGACAAAAATAGGAAGGCACTCGATATTTTAAATTTTTTTCACCCTACAAGCTCTACACATCATTCAACGACTTCCCTATAAGTCATGCTAGTCAAGTTACAAATCCACTCCCTAGCTTGGCCCGTTATAGCTACATCCCACGTTACGAAATTAACGAAAAGCAAAAGAAAAGTCAAAAAATGTGAGCGCATTACGTTTTCACGTCTCTTGTTACTTGCTATTGGTAATCATGAAAAAAAAGCCGAAAGGAAATGACCAAATATTCTGAGTTCCTTTCAATCCAGAAGTTTTGTTTTTTAACTTACCTTTTGAATCCTTGAATACAAAACAATGGGTGGCGCTTTCCCTATTTTGTGTTGGAGATGATGCCATCGTAACTGTGAAGCAGCCTAAATTATGATTAGTTTTATTTCCCCCGAGCTGATGTAATTTTGTTTCGCTTATACGTGAGAGGTCCCACTCGTTTGGAGCAAACTGCCGTTGATTAGGAGCCGGTGGCGGAGTCGAGTTCTAGCCCGCGCTCTATTTCTCAACATTCCTTGCCATTCTTGCACTAATATTGTGGAATCTGTAAACGGGTTTCTTTTCCTATGCTAGTACTTTAGATCTAGGGAGGGGAAATGGAAAGGGGAAATATACCAGCATCACTGCTTCGAATTCTATTTCTCAACATTCCTTGCCATTCTTGCACTAATATTGTGGATTTTGTAAACGGGTTTCTTTTCCTATGCTAGTACTCTACATCTGGGGAGGGGAAATTGGAAAGGGGAATTATACCAGTATCACTGCTTCGATTTTTCCAACTTTCGACAGTCTTTCATGTCATAATCGTACCTCGACCTTTTGTCTGTGCCTTTTAGAGTAGGATTAATTTAGGTGAGCCACAGCTACTCACATGACAAACGGCATACTATTTTCAGATCATGAGTACCTTGCTATTGTTTGTCTTTAGCCAGTTTAAACACGATGGGTTAGGCAGCCGCTTTGGCTCGCTCACATGGGAAGGAGCAAACTGCCGTTGATTAGGAGCCGGTGGCGGAGTCGAGTTCCAGCCCGCCATTCTTGCACTAATATTGTGGATTTTGTAAACGGGTTTCTTTTCCTATGCTAGTACTCTACATCTGGGGAGGGGAAATGGGAAAGGGGAAATATACCAGTATCACTGCTTCGATTTTTCCAACTTTCAACATTCTTTCATGTCATAATTGTACCTCGACCTTTTGTCTGTGCCTTTTAGAGTAGGATTAATTTAGGTGAGCCACAGCTACTCACATGACAAACGGCATACTATTTTTATATCATGAGTACCTTGCTATTGTTTGTCTTTAGCCAGTTTAAACACGATGGGTTAGGCAACCGCTTTAGCTCGCTCACATGGGAAGGATTATATATAGCAATTGGCGACTCAATATACCCGGAATAACCTAAAAGGAAAGAGTATGAAACTTTGCCAATAGACAATCCCATGTACCATGGCTTAACTAAATAACTCCGCTAATCCTTCCTGAATAAACACATTTTTCTATTGGTTGCCAAACCAAATTTTATTCCTGTTATGGTCCTATCCCAAGTTGTTGATGAGGGGCTTTTACCGGTAGCTATGCCTGCTTTCAAATTTTATTCCTGTTATGGTCCTATCCCAAGTTGTTGATGAGGGGCTTTTACCGGTAACTATGCCTGCTTTCAACCCGCCATTATGCGGAGCATTGCCAAACTTTCATTACCCTTTCCTTCCTGATCATGTCGGGTATAGTCACCAATTCCTATATATGTCATCCTTCCCATGACATATATAGGAAATGCCCAAACTACCTTCCATCCTACAGATTTTTCCACATCATCCAACAATGACTTCCCCTAAAGCCATGTCAGTTAGGTTACAAATCCATTCTTTGGCCTAACCCATACATTTTCAGCCCAGGCACAAGAAAAGGTAACAAAATGTGAATGTACTAAGTTTTGACATTCATTGTTGTTCGCCACAGGCAATCACGTAAAAAAATCTTAACGAAATGTATCCACATGATCTCAACCCATGTTTTCGTGGAACACTACAAAAGTTTTATTATTGTTTCCTTTCACGTCATTTCAAGCATATCAAGTTACCGATTCCTATATACTATCCTTACTAAGTAAATGAACTGAAGCAACTACTTGGCCTATTGTGCTTCGAGGGCCTAAAGATGAAGAATAAAAAGGCCCCTTTTAATTCTTGAATAGTTTTCCCTATTTTGTGCTACAGACGACGCCACCACAACACCATTTTCTTGCACTCATCTTTTAAATTCTTGGCCAAACACGAAAGGGCAAAGCTTTCCCTATTCTGCGCCAGAGACACTGCTTGAATCCATAGAAATCATTACACACTATTCATATCATGGAAAACAGGAATCACGAAATTCACCCTCATACATCTCTCACGTTTTTCAGGAACCAGATTTCAGCGCTAAAAATACACCCTTTTTGGGGATTTCCCTAAAACATGAAGATCATTCCATAGGGAGCCAAAAGTCTACAATCAATTAATCGGACGCATGGTTTCCTCAATCGACCAAACCTCAACTCAAAAAGAAATAAGGGGAAAACGACTGACAGGATTTAGAAGAGACCTGAATGCACCGATTTGATCTTCTGTGGTTGAAGACGCTAAAACCGGCGGCGTCTTCGTATCTGCAATTGGCGCCGGAGAGGACCCAGCCGCTAAGCTTCTTCTTAGGTTTCCTCCCGAAATCTTCTCCTCTCGCAATCCAATCCGCCATTGTTTGGATTGGGACACTTGTCCGTTAGTCTGCTACACAGATGGGGATTGCTCGGTGGATGAGCTTCTTCTTAGGTTTCCTCTCGAAATCCAATCCGCCAAACAGGTTTCCTCTCGAAATCCAATCCGCCATTGTTTGGATTGGGACGCATGCCCGTCCGTTTGCTCGAGAGATGGGAATTGCTCGGTGGATGAATACGAGAAAATTGGAATAAAACTCGCTAATTGAATTGGAGACAGCCAAGCCGGATTCCAGCCGAGATTCCCGGATGCACAGTGCAAAGGCTAGGTGATTTTACCAGGAAGCCCTCAAGCCCAACACCACTACGTGACAAAATAGTGTAGAAAATTCGGGACGCAGACGGAAAACATCGAAAGTCCGAAAACCCGTTAAAGTAATTCGAAAATAACCCAAATAGTGTCTATGGCCCACCACTTTTGAGCGTGAAATGACGAAAACGCCCAAAACTCTAAAGAAGGAAATGTAAGTGGCTAGTTTCCGAATCGAGGGGCATTATCGTCCGAAAATGGCCAAAAAAGGAGCCACATTTTGGAACTTCATTCCTTTTATAGCGGCAGCTGGAAAACAAACTCAAACCCTACTAGGAAAATGAAAAAATACCAATTTTGGAAAGTTTCGAAATTATTACATATTCTGAAAATATAAGAAAAAATAAGACTCCTCCAACAAGAATAGACTTTCATACCAAAAGTTATAAGCAAAAAGATTATTTTCTAAAACGACAAATTTGACCTTTCGGAGCCCTAAACAGCCGAAAACGGCTAAAAAACACACACCAAATTATTAAAGTTAATGTGTCCTGACCGTTGGGCCATTTCGGTTCGAACCTAGGTAGGCCCGACTCCTAATTCCACTGTTGTGTTGCCACTTATTTACGATTATGCCACTCGATTCTTTAAATGGTATTCCTCTTCTATGCGCACCGCATCAGTGTGTGTTTTGGTGTGTAAGTGGACGTGGTTATGAGTATTAATTGTTGGATCTGACAGTGTATGTTGGACCCACTACTCCTGTGTGTGTGAATTGTGTTTTGGGTACGTGGGATCTATAACTCATGTGAGAATGAATGTGTGTTTTTGTGTGTAAGTGAGAGTGGTCACGAGTATTATTGGATCTTGTCTTTAACACATCATTGGAGTCCATCAATAGACACCCCCTCTCTCTCTCTCTCTCTCTATCCCTTTCTTCTCTCAACTTTCACCTCGCAAACTAGGAGCGCCAAATATGGTTACTGAATTACCAATGACCCCCGCCGCCGCCAGCGGCCACCAGTCGCTCCATTTCGCCGTCCAAGTCGTCCGCGGCCGGTGGTTCTCTCTCTTCGCATCCTTCCTAATCATGGCGGGAGCAGGGGCAACCTACCTCTTCGGAGTCTACTCCAAAGAGATAAAATCCTCCCTCGGATACGACCAAACCACCCTCAACCTCCTCGGTTTCTTCAAAGACCTCGGCGCCAACGTTGGCGTCCTATCCGGCCTCATCGCTGAGGTAACACCAACCTGGGTCGTGCTCTTAATCGGCTCGGCCATGAACTTCTTCGGCTACTTCATGATATTCCTCTCCGTCACCGGGAGAATTCCCAAGCCAAAGGTATTTGTTAGAATTGTGGCTCATATGTTTAATTTGAAGAGATACGAAGAAGTTTTAGAAAGAAGGCCAGATGCCGGAGCGGAGCGGAACGAGTGGAGTGTAACTAATTTTGATTTCTTTACTGTATTGGGAAACCACATATATTGCTGTGTTGATTTCTTTACTGTTCTTATACTCGTAAATCGTGTGCGTGTGTGTCGATTTGGAGAGTTATTGTTTGGTTATGCCTTTCATAATTGTTAGTGTGAGTTGTTTTGTGATAGTGGCGGGTACTCCCGGAATAGTATGTGGCATTGACATATGGTACTCCCTGAAAATAAAATTTCATCACCACACATTGTGGGTTACTTATTATTTGTCGACCGTAGATGATTGGAGTACCATATAGGCAACGGAGCACTGTATAATCACTCAGAGTTAAGTTAGTTAAAAAATCTCTAACAAAAATTTGGGTGGAGATCATGGGTGTAATGCATGAATTATAATCAGGATTACCGACGAGTTACATTTTAATTGTTATTCCTAAGTAATTAGTGTTTCGAAGTATGAGGGATGTGAAATTATAGTTTAATTTACAAGTTCGTCGAATAATCCTTGCCTCCAACAGGTTTGGCAGATGTGTATGTACATCTGCATCGGAGCGAATTCGCAGAACTTCGCCAACACCGGAGCTTTGGTAACTTCGGTCAGAAACTTCCCTGAAAGCAGGGGAATCATGCTGGGCCTGTTAAAGGGTTTCACGGGATTAAGCGGAGCCATAATGACCCAAGTGTATCTGGCTATCTACGGAAACGATTCCAAGTCCTTGATTCTTCTGATTGGGTGGCTTCCCGCGGTGATATCGGTGGTTTTTGTGTACACAATCCGGCCTATGAAGGTGGTTCGGCAACCGAACGAGCTGAGGATATTTTACCAGTTCTTGTATGTGTCGATTGTGCTGGCTTTGTTTCTCATGGTTATGACGATATGCCAGAAATTGGTGACTTTTCCACAAGCAGGCTATGCTCTTAGTGTCACTGTGGTCTGTGCCTTGCTTTTTGTTCCCCTTTTTATAGCCATTAGAGAAGAATTAGTCCTCTGGAACCAATACCCAAAAGGTGCAAAACCCATTAGTCCCCGTTCACATATATTGGAGCCAACACCAAAACCAAAACCACTGCTAGAAGGGAAGCCCAAAACAACTTGTTTTCAAGACATTTTCATCAATAAGCCTGAGAGGGGGGAGGACTACACCATATTACAAGCACTTCTGAGCACTGACATGCTAATTCTGCTTTTTGCAACCTTTTGTGGGCTTGGCTCGAGCTTGACTGCTGTAGACAACTTAGGCCAGATTGGAGAATCACTTGGATACCCAACAAAAACTATCAAGACCTTTGTATCCCTACTGAGCATATGGAATTATTTCGGGAGAATTTTCTCCGGATTCGTTTCCGAAACCCTCCTTTCTAAATACAAGTTTCCTCGGACGCTTATGATGACTCTGGTCCTTTTCTTGTCCTGCATCGGCCTCCTCCTCATCGCCTTCCCAATCCCCGGTTCGGTCTACATCGCATCCGTGATCATTGGATTCTCATTCGGCGCGCAATTGCCTCTGATTTTCGCCATCATCTCTGAGCTCTTTGGACTAAAGTACTACTCCACGTTGTTCAACTGTGGCCAACTGGTTAGTCCCCTCGGCTCCTACATACTAAACGTGAAAGTTACAGGGCCCCTTTACGATATGGAGGCGTTGAAGGATCTTGAAAAGAGAGGAATGAATCGATCTTCGGTTAAGGAATTGACTTGCATCGGCGTTCACTGTTACAGGCTTGCTTTTGTGATTCTGGCAGGGGTTACTTTTCTGGGGGCTCTTGCTTCAATGATCTTGGTTGCGAGAACCAGGGAATTTTACAAGGGGGATATATACAAGAAGTTTAGAGAGGGAGGGGAAGAGGGTACTGGCGGGGAGATGGATGACACACAAAAGAAGGGAAAAGCAGTTGAAGAGGAAGAGGAAGGGCACCATGGGAAATGAAGAAGAAAGGGAAAAGCAGTTGAAGATGCAGAGCTATTAACCGAAACTTTTTTCTCCTTTCTCTATTTGTGATCTTATCAAATTGTTTAGTGCAACGAAAGCACTGCCTTTCTAATACTATATAGTAATATCGAAAAAAATTGGTTAGTGCTACGAAAGCACTGCAACAAGTTCATCATCATCATCAGTCTCACACATTGATGTGGAATTTTTAAGGAATTAATGTATGAGTTCGAAATTAGCGGGTGCAAGAACTTACGACACATGTGACACTGTTGTTCTGCAAGCGCTGCTGATGAAATCTTAGTACAAGGTACCATTAGGAAAAAATATTCTTGAAAGGTTGGAAATAGACGTGAGTGGGGAACCTATGATCCCGTGAAGGAAAAGGAAAACGATATTGGAAAAAGAACGAGTCCCATTCTTTTTTTCTTGCCAGTCAACAGAAAAACAAAAATCGGGAAATGATAAGTTGGTCCCATTTTTTGATTGGGGTTCCATGCCAATCCTTTTTTGTCATGCTATCTGAAAAAACAGGGTTCCCTATAATTCTTAAAAAACATTAACAGTTTGTATGCGAATCACTAAGTAAAATGATTAGCAAAAATAACGCAAGCAATCAATCGCACAAACACAGAGATATACGTGGAAAACTCTTGAATGGGTAAAAGCCACGGGAAGCAATCAAGTCACTATAATTATTGTGCAGTTACAGATATGTCTATCCAAACGAAGTAAATCCTCACAACGTTCTAAGTACTACATATCGAGTCACATGTACACCGCACCCACTGATCTTGATTGCCAACGGCCTTGAGTCTACGAACCTTTCAAAAAACCTAACCAAAGTCTCCCTTAGAAAAATAGCTCTCAAAAACCAGTTGCCTCCCATTCTTTTTTTCTATTGCCACCACATATGTACATAGTATATGGCTTGGAGAGACCTACTTTGGCTGCCCCTTTTCGTTTTATTATATAGCAGTAGTCAAACCCTATGAGAAAAATTACAAGTCTATAATTAGACCTCTTGATTGGGCCCACCTGTTTTTTTACGGAAAACAGATGTGGATGATAGCGAGATTGATGGAGGGATCCATTTGTCTTCACCAAAATTCAACTTGCTTTAGCCAACCTCCTTTTATCCAATACGCTCACTCTTGATTATAAGTAATAATAATTTCTTCCACTATAATTTTATACAGACTCACTAGCTTATTAAAAAAATAATAAAATTACAACTGAATATAAAATATGTGTTTCGTCGTACGGAATTGCTAATACAATTAAGACCCCGGAATTTGGTCCTTACAACCTCCCCCTTTGGCACTTCCATAACAAAACACAGTACATTAAAAAACTAACAAACTAAGATCGAGTTGTAGAGGAACTGCAAGCAAAACTAAACATCCAAACATATTAGAACAATAGGCAACCTACTCCCCCTTTTTGACATGAAGTGACAAAGGATGAATAGGATAAACAATAGAGCAATAAATTTGAATAAAAGACAATTAAGTAAACAGAGATCAATAGAAGCAAACAAATAAGAAATTTAAGCGAAGCGCAAAAAATAGCATTAATAACATGACAACTAAATTCAGGCACGCAAAACTCAATAAAACAAAATTAAATTAAATGCTAAAAAAGAACGAGAAATCTGAAGATATGAGCATGAGATAAGATGAAAAAGACATCCAAATTTTAAAGCACAACTAATGATATAACACCATGCAAGGCAGAAGGAATGCAATACACCATGATCATCGACATGAGAGGAAAGAGGAAAGTGTGTGTGCACATCCATGACCAAAAAATTCAGCAACTCAAAACAGGGTCAAGATACTCAAGTGCTTAGTGCTTAACCCGAAAAAAACCTTTGCCTTAGATACAAGGTTTGAAACCCCAAGCGTAGGGCTAGATCGTCGATAGCATAATTTTTGAAAGTCCGGGATCGTATCCACAGAGAATCGAATATAGCTTAATCAGATTGTAGGTTTTATATGGCGGATTTTGACGTTTAAGATGGCCAACTTGATTTTGCTTTAAACGGTGTAAGAACTGAGTAAAAAGACTAGAAACGAGTTTAATGAACTAAAAGAGGCAAGTCTAGGGATCTTCTAACCCTTGACAAAGGTCGTTACCGGTTCTCGATTATAACTCAAACGAGAGTCATGACCGCGTGCTCACGCTCGGAAGATTTAGCTTTAAAGACTACGTTTATCAAAAGATGTGATTAAATGGAACTAAGCCAACCTATTTTTGCTAATGTATCTAACACGTAGGAGGCCACGAGCCCTCGGTACGCCACTTGCCAAGACCGCTTGACTAAACGACATACTAAGGAGTTAACACCCCTCGTTTAGACCAAAATGGCTAGGTTACCTGATAAGCACCCGAGAATGTAATAAAGGGTGCGCTAGTAGTTAGTTTTAGTTTATTTCATCGCCTAATTAGTTGCTTTTAATTGCTTTTGCTCGTAGAGTATGCTAGTCTTGTTTTGTAGGTAAATCACCAAATAAAGGGGTTTTAAGAGCCAAAGACAACCCGATGGCATGGCAAGGAATGATCCGTTGGCCAAAGAAGCAAGGCAATGGCCAAGCTGATGGCTCGAGCAAGGCAAGACTAGTCAACGGCCAAGAACTGAAGATAGCTCCTCGGTTTCGGTACTACTCAATCCAGCCTATCGGTACCGAGGCCTTTGAAGCATCATTCGTACCAGCCTTAAGCTACTCGGTATCGGTACCATAAAATTGTTCCTATCAATACCGAGCCACTATGAAGCAGCGTAGCACGATTGCCATCGGTACCGAGAGCTTATGGGCGGATCTTTAGAGCATCTTTGAGGAATATCCCATGCGCGTACCTTGGAGTATAAATAGGAGTGATGTCATTTTGTACAAACAAGTAGTGAATTAGATTTGAATACGTTTTTTAGATCTAGACTTAGATTTGAATTGTTCTTGAGGTGTTCTTTATTTTCAGCCTTTATTTCTGCATTTTCTACCTTAGTAAGTTAATTTTTACTCTTGTCTCCTTAATTAAAGTTGTTTATTATCTCTCGATCTATCTTTCTTGCTAATTTTCTCTTAGGCTTGTGTTTACATTTATGCTAAGTAGATTTTTGCTTGCTCTTATCTCCATAGATATGTGTGAGTAGTTTTCAAGGTTGGGTCATGGGGTGATTAGCACCCCATGGCTTGAGTAAAAATTGCATTTTTTACCAAAAAGTTTGCAACTTTGATTCGAAAATTGATGTGGGGCTTGGATTTGTTTGTCAAATTACCGAGGTGTTAACCTCCTTGATCATGTGTAGGTAAGAGTTTCGCCTACTTACCACATATGATGCTTGGAGCTCTGACGCTCGAGGTGTTTGCTAAATAAATTCTATAGCTAGCTTGATTTTCGAACCATCTTATCTTCCGGGTAAAACCGTGTAGTGGGGTGAAAAATGTGGTTTTGCTTGAGTCGTGGGTGCTAGTGATTCCTAGACCTAACCTTCTTTTAATCTGGTTTATTCTCGTTTAATTTAGCCTTTTTACTTTCCACCGCATACGAAAAATCAAGTTGGCTTACTAAAAGCCGAAAGCCCATACTTGCATCTACAATCCATCAAGCCGTATTAATTATCCCTGTGGTACGATCCCGGACTTCCGGATTTATTATGCTTCAATTGGACGCTTATACCCTACGCTTGGGGTGATCTCTTTTGATATATATCGAGGAACGAAGCATTACCTTAATCCCGTAAACCATACTTTTAAGCCCGAAGGTTTGAGAACCAAATAACACCCTAAGTCATTGGGAAAGATTACCCCGAGACTTAGTCGAACGACTACTCACTCATAGCTAAAGCACAAAACAAAGCATAAAAACTAAACATGATTTTTAACCTATAGAATCGAAAATAAACTTGATATTATAAAGAATTTAGTCCGTACAAGTGACTTTAATAAACGGGAAAATAACAAACGACAAAGACTTACATGAGTTCTTCAAGAAAATGGCTAGAAAAGCTTAAAAGTTTTAATGGAGGTAGCTAGGAAAAAAGTAAAAGACTTAAATGGAAGAGAAGATACAAACATGAAAGAGGAGAGGGGTATTTATAGTAAACCACCTTTCTCTCTCTAAGAATATCTCAAAACATGTCAAAAGTGGCAAGTATGCTATAAAAGGAAGGTTGAAAAAGTAAGTAAAACGTAGATATTTTCTGCAGGCAGTATCAGTACTGGGTCTTCAATTGGCTGGAAAAATCACATTTCTGGAGAGCGGGTACTGGTACTGGCCAAATTCCAGTACCAGTACTGGGTTGGCAGATATCAGTTTTGAGCTTTGCCTTGGTCCGAATGGCCCGACGACGATATCAGTTTAGTGCAACAAGTTCATCATCATCAGTCTCACACATTGATGTGGAATTTTTAAGGAATTAATGTATGAGTTCGAAATTAGTGGTGCAAGAACTTACGACACATGTGACAGTGTTCTGCAAGCGCCGCTGGTTAAATCTGAGTACAAGGTACCGTTAGAAGAAAAATTCTTGAAAGGTTGGAAATAGACGTGAGTGGGGAACCTATGACCCCGTGAAGGAAAAGGAAAAACGATATTGGAAAAAGAATGAGTCCCATTCTTTTTTTCTTGCCAGTCATCAGAAAAACAAAAAATTTGAACAGAAGCATGCCAGATAGCTAGTGTTGGGCCGTTGATGGCCCTTTCTCTTTCAACAATGCGGCCCAGTTTTTTTTTTTTTATAGCTCGGAATTTGTGGGCAAAATATTGGGCTGAAATGTAGAAGCCCAGATGGATGACGTACTTCTCAAAGGTGGCGCCGATTGGAAGAGTCGCATGAATGTCATGCTCTATCATAGAGTGGGCCTTATGTAAGCCCATGCAGGCTGGTCTTGCTATCAGTTATCGCTGGTGGGCAATCGAACCGATGATTTTTAGATTAGATTTCTGAATGAATGACTTTTTGCAGCGAATTAGTAACATTTTCTGTCTCCTATTTCTCTACTAAATGTGGGGGTTGTATAAGTATTTTAGATAGAAAAAGAAGAAAACTCAAAATGACAAAAGGTGGTAGTAGTAATAGATCTGAGATGATCGATCAGTAATGGGCGAGACAAGAAGGAATGGGACAATTCTTTGTTCTTCTGATCACTAGCTAGTAGTAGCTCGCAAGCATTGAAATGCATGTGGGTTTTAATTTCACAATAAATTCGGAAGAGAAGGGTTTGTTTGATTGAGTTTGACCTTCTGCTTATTCACGATTCACAGTATGTAACAACAAATAAGTCCGTAATAATGTGGCACAATCATGTGATGCACCAACGCCCTCAATAACTACACAATCGCGTAAAGTACATAAAGTTAGTTGTGGTCTGTACGTAAACGTGTGATTGTAAAGGGCGTTGACATCATGTGACAGTGCCATAGATCACCGAATATATTTTAGGAAAATGCTAAAAGATTCCAGTGGGCTTTTGTTAAGGGGTTGAAAATATACATTAATGTTGTGTTTGGAACACTTTTTGAAATTTATTTTGAAAGAGTAGTAGGGGTAATAAGTGGAGAGAGATAAAGAGAGAAATGATTGGAAGCAGGGGGAATCTAGAGAGAATTTCATTGAAAAATGCTTTTCAAAAAGAGAAGCAAACACAGCATAAAATATGTCAAAACTGAAAAGTGTATCAGAGTTTGTATTTTTATGTCGTTTTGCTTATAACTTAATGAAAGCCCAGTGAACTTCTGATAGCATAAGAATCAATGATCCTGGTAATGAGCAAAAGCAAATAGAAGTGCAATAACTTTCACAAGACTGACAAGAGTATAATATATATAGTAGTATGCTTTAGGGTGGCTAATTTCCCTTTTATTCTTTAATAAACAATATTGACAGCCAAGAAAAGGAGATACACTTACAACTCTCATCTATCAGTGTTCTGACCAAACACTCAAGACCCCATTCTCTTTCCCATCTTTCCATTTTCCTTTTCTCTCCCATATTTATAGTGCATGGCACCATACATATTTTCTAACTATTTTTCAGAAAAATAAAAAACATAATTATATCAATCTTCCACATCTTGGAGGCTTGGACTCTAAACCCATACATTTTAGTACTAACTATTACACTAAGAAACAATAAACACACATCTTGGAGGCTTGGACTCTAAACCACTCTTGCATCTATTTTTCGACAAGAGGGTCCCCGTCTCAATCCCCCCTACAACATTAACCAATCGGTAGCTCGTAACAATTCACCCAGAATCGCGTCGAATGCCAATCCAAATAGTATTATTTTTTCACACATGAATTTCTCGAGTCTCTCGAGACCAAGCCCTAACACTCAGGAATGAGGGTATGGTCTCTGCTTGGATCGCTGCAATAATCGTACACCTTGTAGTTCCTCTGTACCCAATCCATGGCCGCGTACTGCTGCGAGCTAAGACCGCGGGGGCCTGACGGTTGACTCCACGGCGGGCTGCAAGAGACCGACCCGGACGACGCTTTGCACCCGTCGAGCTTGAAGTCCCTGTACCGACCGATAAACGGTTGGTACTCGTAGTCGGCCTTGTACTTTCCACCCTCTGTAGCCCAGGACGAGGCATCCCATATCGAACCATAGACCCACATGGGCCTTAGTGGAAATGTGGCATCGCTTTTCCTTGGATACCTCCTAATTGGGACATCGTCCACATAGAATCTGGAAATAAAACAACACATCAAAAGGGCACATCAATTAATTTCCACAAGAGGAAAATAAACAACCAACTTGGCTTATACTCTGGTCATGTCACGTACCTGAAACCAACTTTATTGAATAAAATTACACTCTCTCCGTCCCGATTGGTTTAATGACTAGTAAAAAGTTTTTGGGTTCAAATACTCTTTTGCTTGGTTTTGCGTTGAACTTAGTATTTCCTTCACCTCAAAACTAAATGGGTGGAATTGGAACTTTAGTCTTTTGGTGGTTTCTAAATTTGAAAATTTGCAAAGAATTTAGGACGGCTCAAAAAAAAAGTGAACAAACAAAATGGGACGGAGGGAGTACATTTTTATTGCATGGGATGCCATAAATATATACCATAACATTTCAATGACAATTAATGTGGCCAATATCTTTTTTGTATTTATTTATCTGAATGTGACCAATATCTAATCCACCGACTTTGACATGTTCCCACCCGTGATTTGTAATGCTCAATCATTAACTAACATGCATAATTAATACTATACAAAAAAATCTTATTTTCTGGAAAGTGTTCCCAATGTTGTCGTAGAAGCAATATATTCAGGGATGTTTTGGCAAAAATGCTTTCTTTTTCTTTTTTTTTGTCTTTTATTCCAAAAAAATACGAATTTGTTAGTTTTGCATCAAATTTTTATGAATTATTGATTTGTCTCGACGTTCGAAAAAGTGAAAAATTATGATTCTAACTCAAAAAAAATTTGAATAAAGAAAAAAAAAAGCAAAAAAATCTGCCTTTTTGGCTTATAATTTTTTATTTATTAAAATTTATGAGTTTCATAATTTATCACTTTTTCCATTCCCCTCGAGAAGACAAATTGATAACCAACCAGAATTTTTGATGCAAAACTAAAAATTAAATAAAGACAAAAGACCAAAACAACCCTTCTTCTCTCTATATGTGTACAACGTTGTTCGGTATAACTTCTTTTTCTTAGAATTGAATATTCAGGCCAGATTCAGTATGGCTTGCTGCAGAATTTTTGTTAGCCTCTGGCTAGGGATGGGACAATACGGGGTCCGTGACCCACTAACCTTTGAGTAATATAACACCTACAAGATACTTTTAAATCAAATAGAATTGATTGATGGACTAATTAATGTGCTTGACCCCATGCATTGACACAATGGAAAATAATTCAATACACAAATTGATTGTATCTGTCGGTCAAATTAGATACTTTATTTACCCTCGAGTGTCATGTAGTACGCCAACCAAAAATTGCGACTGAAAAGAAAATCTTCAGTCGAAATAGTTGACATCACGCTCTTGTTTTACGGGTGGGGATCAGTATTTTTCTCAAAAAGGATCCAAGGGGAAGTTGCTTTGGTCAATTCAGGTTGCTTTCACACCGAGCAATGCTATGAATGTAACTTTGTGTACATATATAGATCCGTATACACATGCATGAGTTTGTAATTGTCCAATTAATGCACATGGAGCCCTTAATCCATATTTCGGGGAGCTTGCGTGCGTGCATTGGATATGATACCAGACAAATCTAATGTGTGTTGTTTGAAATATATCTGTGCACCAAAGTCCGCGTGCATGGATTTTCCATCGCTAGCATTACGTTATATATATATATATATATAATGTATGAAAACCCTTTTGATAGCGCGCGGTAGATTTGTTTGAAGAATTAATGATATGGAGTAATAATGTATGAAAATGGTATAGACTAACATGATCTCATTGGGATTCCAAAGAATGGCATAGTTGTGGAAGCCTTGCGTCGGATCAAACCAGAGATGGAACTTCATCTCTCTCCCTATGAGATGTCCGTCTCCGCTTCCTTGAATATACACGTTTGTCTGCAAAACGTATGGCTTGTCCGGCGTCGTTCCCAGAAACTCGATATCAACTTCGTCGTGGTGTCCCGGGTAGGCTTCATTGTTTGAGAGCTGCCATTGTTATGATCAGCATTTTAAACCAACTATTAATAACCTAAAATAAGTGGAGAGAGAGAGAGAGAGAGAGAGAGAGAGACTCACATATAAGCATGTGATCACTCCAGCAGTGTAGCCAGGATGAAGCTTGACAGCAGCACCAAAGTATCCAGATTGATAGGGATCATATGATTTGAACCCACTTCCTACATTTGATAATAGAGGTACGGGAAAAATAATGTTATATATTTATATTAATTTGTACATCCGAATGAAAATAAAATAAAATAGGAGTACTAACTTGTGTACAAAAATAAAAATAAAAATCTAGCAGTACTGTAGAATGACATGGCAACTAGGTAGCAAGCTCTGATTGTCTGATTTTGTCATTTTAAAGCAAAAAAATGCCCATTAAAGTAGTTTATAGTTTTTGAAATGTCTCTGTCACATCATTTTTTATCAAAGAATTTTTGTGTGGAAAACCAAAAAGTTAATGTTTGCCCTACCATTTCTTGATAAACTATTTTTTGTTCCTTGGTTGTTATTATCTAAAGTTACAAAACTAACTTGTCGTTTATGCAAATTCTAATATGCTTTAGTACCAAATGAAATGAATACTTTCACATACAAATCTACCTTAGTTAAAATTGTTACTCTTTTTTTTTGCCAATATTGTATAAATCAGCGGACTGTTAATTAGTAGGTTAGTCTACAGACTATCCATACCCCTGAATCCTAAACATCTACAACGAAGCTCAAACTCTGGCCTCCCACATGGGGAGAACAAGAGTTACCAACTGGGACAAGAGCTCATTGGTTAAAATTGTTAGTTTAGTGTGTCAGTACAAAGTTGAAAATTAGTACCCCAATTCTACGAGAATATCATTTTTCCAAAAAAGAGTGGTGAAAGAAAATGAGAGCTGCTAGAGGTACATACAAAATGTACATACAATGTACATACAAATTTTGTGGGGCCCAAATCGGGTCACACAAAGATGATCCGAATCGCCCATTATTTTTAAAACATCTTTTTATGGAGCCCTGTAAAAAATCAGCTCAATCCGAAATCGGTAAGGATTTTTTCTGAATTTGTAGGGGCGAAACTAAGCTACATAAAAAAATGTTTGAAAAATAATGGGTGGTTCGAATCATCTTTGTGGGACCCGAGGTGGGCCCCACAAAACTGATATGTACATAATATGTACATTACATATGTACCCCTAGCATTTTTGAAAGAAAATGCTAACTATGAACACATCGATGAATATATAAGACCTGAGTTTTTATCAAGCCAAATTGTGACTGAGCCCTGGTCAACATTTTGGTGCTCCGGACCCCAAAGATTTTTGAAGCCTTGGTCAAACCCTATCGAACCAACTCTCGAACTAGGCCAGTAGCCTGGTGAAGGTGGCCCCTGAGCTTTGCTTGAAGGGAATATGAAAATGAGAAGAAGACAGAGAAAGAGAGCCATGAATAAATGTCTGAGGAGAAGAGAGAGAAAGAGAGGAGAGAGAGAGATACAGAGAGAGGGAAAAGAAACTGTTGGTGTATTGAACTAATTGAAGAATGTGGTTTAAGTTAAGGAAAGTAATGAAGAGAGAGAGAGAGAGAGAGAGAGAGAGAGAGAGAGGGGAAATGAAAGGTTATAGGCTTGTGTATGGAGGAGTGCATGTGGCAAATCTTGCAGTTGGTATAAATAAGCAGAGGAGGGGCCCCACAGTACAAGTAAGGTGATAAGGGAAGTTGAGGGGAGGGAAGGATTTATACATAGAGACAAAATAGGAAAGAATATGTTATATTACTCACGTAATTCAAAGAAAATGATTCTGTGGGTTTTCCACAAAAAAAAAAAATTATCTATAACTTAAGAACTTTCAACAAGTTATTTTCTTTAATTGATGTATGTGAGAAGAATAATTTATCCCGTAATTTACATTTTTGTGGACTTTAACACGTTTAGTCCGTTTAGACAAAGAAATCCCATCTCAGCCTTGCAGGCTTATTGTTTCAATTAATTTTTGTTTGTTGTTTCATTTATTATTATTATTTTTTGCGTTGTTGTGAGAAAAAGTTGCTTTCATGAGGGAAACTTGTTAGTTAGGGTTTCATGCTAGAGAAAGCAAAGGAGAAGTTGAAAAGCGATGATAAAGGGCGTTAGCGGTTGTTAATTGCTTGGGAACTTGCATGGGCAGTTAGTTTTTTTTGTGTGTGGTAATACAGGGCCCCGCTTTTTCGGAAGCAAAATAAAATAATTTCTTAAGAAAATTTTGTTAAATAAATATAATTTTCCAAAATGAAGGTCTATTACAATCTCAAAATAAATTTACCGATTCAAAATACATTAACTTTACGAATCCCAAGCATACTCGATCTCTATTCCTAATATTCATTGTTGAATCCTCTCCATTGAATCATGCGCCTTCTGGCAAATTGAATTGATCGCCGAAGCAATCGATTTACCAGATACGACGTATCCGTGAGTGATAAATCACCCAGAGAATAATCCAACCCAACCACCGCTCTTACTTTACAACTAGCAAGCAACAAGATAATAATGATACGAAAAAGCAAATCAGAGATTTTTCACATCAACCAATTTATTACTATCCATTAATCTATCGTGAAATCTAAGATCTCAATCCACGAGATCTTTCCTCCCCAACCGCTAGCCATGCTCGTCCCATGGGGTCACTTTCTTTTGCTCTGTCGCGGATTGCACCTAAATTATGTACTAGTGTGTATCCCTCTCATTACAACAAAAGAAAGCTTACCATGCCTCGAATCATAACTAGGGTTCGCCTATCTTATGTACCCACTTCACAATCATCACCGGGCTTACTTTGCCAAGATCAAATCATCACTCAACACCGGGCTTACTTTGCCGCCAAATCACATCACTCAACACCGGGCTTACTCGCCGCTTTCAAAATCATCACACAACACCGGGCTTACTACGCCTGCAGGCAATCTAAAACAAAAACTTTTCCAATTCATCCATTACTTATCATCGTTTAGGTGATTTCTATTTCGCATACCACCCCATGTCTCTAGGATCCAATCTAACATATCAATCAGCAGTTGGAAATAATAATTAGGCAAACAGGATAATAATTGAAATAAACAATATGCATTAAATCACATAACCTTTTATGAATGGGCCGTTGCCCTTAGTTCTGTATGATCAACAAGTCATTAATAAGGTAAGGAACTTTTATTAAATAAAAGTTTTAAAAAAATATATAATCTAAGCTTGTATAAATTTTTATTTAGGAAAATAAATTGGCTAACGATCATAATAAATACAATAAGTAATTAATAACACTAGAATAGGTAGCATGGCTCTAAAGGAGTCCTAGTGTTCTACGTAACATGTTCGAGTATCATCAAGTGGGTCCGGAGGGTTACGGAATTGTTTTTAAAATAAAAATGATTTTTAAAGTTGTCAAAAGTAGAATAAATAGATAATAAATTATTTAATAAATAAAATATGTCGAGATTAACAACATATCATCTTTATGATGTAAAGAATCTAAAAAAAATATTTTGGGAATTAATAAAATGGTTTATAAGGTTGCAAAGATTTTTCGTTTGTAAACTTTTACAAGAGATCAAATAAATAACTAATAAATAGATAATAAAAAAAAATATGACATTAATAAGTTATGATCTTTGAGGTGTTGGAAGTCTAGGAAAAATAGATCGGGGGTCGAAAACGATGTTCGGAGGGTCGAAAAACGAATTCGGAACAAAACTGTCCAAACCGCAAGGTCTGACCGAGTCAACCTTGCGGTGGAGCTCGCTGCCGTAAACTCGCGGCTGGTTCTTGCGGCCCGCACTTTGTTTTCTTCGAGGTTTTTGATGCATGGGATCATGGGGGACTATGGGTTAGGCCTAAAAACGTTAAATATACTTAGAGGAGGGATTGGAGCGGATTATAGTACCTCGATTGGATCGAATTGATTCTTAAACCGAAACTTGAATTTTTGGGAAGATGACTTCGGGTTCTTTGATCGGGGGACCTTAGGACCGAATTGGATGATGCTTGATGATGCTAGGGGTTGAGAGAAGTTATTGGAATGATCAATTCGGGTTTCGGTTGGGTCTTGGTAAGAAACCCACTTTTCTCTCTCTTTCTTTCTCTCTCTAAAACTCCATGGATTGGAGCTTCGATTGCTCACGTTTTTCTCTTCTTTCTGGACTGGTGAGGCATGGGGAATTTCGTGGTGTGCCCTAGGGTCGGAGTTATGGGTTATTTATAAGAGAATTTTCGAAGAGGGTGATGAGTTTGAGTTCGAAAAGGATTTCTATTCCTTGGGTTTTGACACGAGCGTGATATGGACGAAAATTCTGATTATGGAAGAGGTAGAGATCGAGTAGGAGTAGGGGAGGGAGAGATGAAAGAGTTTTAAGCATGCATGCAACTAAAAAAAATAAAAGGATTAATTAGGATAGAATAACTAATTTTTTTGTAATTATCTATTTAAGGAAAATAATTTTATTACTACGATTAATACTTTTTTAAAAGATATTATTAAAAAAAATTGGGTCAAAAATCCGGGTCGTTACACTCCCACACTCATTTCACATGCTTACGCGTGAGAGTGAAGCGACTCCAAAAATTATTGATAAGGATAATTGAACCTAGACCTTAGAATAGAGCAAATACCTAAGCCTTAGGCCAAGACCACTCGGTTGCATGGCCAGAAATTTGGGCAGTTAGTTTCTGCCCATTTCTTATATGGGACTAGTCTTTGATGAGAACCTTATTCCCCAGTATCGCTTTTTGTTATCCCCAATAAGAAAATTTATGTTTATTACGGTATGTGAATTATATATAGAGAGAGAACCCCCTTCAGGTAAGGGCGTTCTCATTTTAAATAAAATGTAGACGTCTTCTTTTCTCATCTTTTCTGATCAAATTTTGATGATCCGAGCCGCTCAATGTGTTCAGAACGTGATTTTAAGGGTATTTGCCTGAAATCAGCAAAAAAAACCTGATCGGGAAGGGCTTGATTTGAGCAGTTTTTATTTGAACCGTTCAATAAAAAACAAACAAAAACTGCTCGGATGAAGCCCTTCCCGGTCTTTTTTTTTGCTGATTACTCGCGAGTACCCAAAAAAATCACGTTTTGAACATATTGAGCGGCTCGGATCATCGAAATTCGATGGGAAAGGGGAGGTCCGCATTTTGCTTGGATGCGGAGGTCCGCATTAGAAGTGCACTGATATATATATATATATATATATATATTATAAATAGGCAGTCATTTATACAATAAAAAATTCAATGCCTCCGCATCAATAAATGAGAGCCCATAAATAGGAAAATTTGCAATCAAAAAAAAGTTAGCGCACTAATAATCTCTCAATTGAAATTAATTAGTAATAAGTGTGGAAAAAAGAGAAACTGATCAGCTAAACCAAACAGTTAATGCGAAGTCAGGACTCGGGAGTATATATCTATCTAATAAAACACATAAGGGTGTGGGGATCATACAAACACAAATTGAAAGAAGGGTTGAGATTCATTTGATTCAAGGGTTGATGTGTGCTTTCCAACTCTTTTAAGAAAACACCCACAAAAATGTCATCGGTTCTTTTTACCCACTTCTCGGCTTCTGGCGTAGTACCGTAGGCACGGGTAAACACTAGTCTATCTAATAAAACACAAGGGAGTGGGTAGGGCCGGCCCAAAGGTTTTGAGTGTCCAAGGCCAAATTAAAAAAAGTGTGCCCCTAATACTTAACAATTTTTACAGCAACGATCAAAATACGATAAAACCAAACCAATATAAAGTTATACTACTAATTATCACATACAAACACAAAATACAAAATCTTCAAATAGGCAAATACATATTATCTTAACAACGCATGAGTATCACTTGAATACTACTCATCTTGCATTTCTAGAAGCAAAAGTTCCTTATGACAAATTCATTCACTTGAAATCCACATCTACGGAAACACACCTAACAGTCCGTGTGACCATCAAGAAAACTTGTTGAGAAAATAAATGAAAATAGTACTATGTTGAGTCTCAGCAAACTTAGATTTTTAAAAATATGCATTTTTTTGTAAAAAGAATCAAATTTTTTTTCACAAATCAATAGATATCAATGAGTTCTTTTAAGTTGTGAAAAAATTTAAATCTTTTAACAAAAAAAATACATAGTATTTTTAAAGGACTAGGTTTGGGCTGCGGACATTTATTTAGAGACGAAGGGAGTAGTAATTAGTGAAGGAGAATATAGAGAGTTGAACAAACAGATAAGATAAAGAAGAGGATAAAGGGTGAGAGAGAGAGAGGGGAGAAAATTGGAAAATATATTCTAGCTAGGAGTTTATGAGGGAAATAAAAATCATTGAGCACTAGCTATATATTGAAAATTTAAAGTCAAAATTAAGAATCGAAAGAACAATAGGTTGCGGATAAAAAAAAAAAAGGAACAATAGGTCGTTGGTTATTTTTCAGGAGAGAGAAAGAGAGAGAGAGAGAGTGTAATGGAAAAAAGTGAGAGAGAGAGAGAGAGGGACTGGCTCACTGTAATGGAAAAAAGTCAAAAAACGTGCCAAAGCTTTGATTTTCTTTTTTTCGAAAATGGACCAATTAGTTCTCTGATTTACAAAAATGCCATCGAGTTTTTGGGTCATTTGAGTTTTTGGGCCTTTAATTGCATGTTGGATGGGCATTTTTTTTATGGTATTGGGCTAAAAAAGAGTCCTAGTCAAACCCAAATACAAAAAAAAAAATGGAGTGCCCCAAAAATTGGACATTTTTAGAGTGCCCAAGGCCCAGGCCTCTTGGGGTTGGGCCGGCCCTGGGTATGGGGACCACACAAACACAAGTTGAAAGAAGAGCTGAGATTCATTTGATCCAATGGTTGACAATGAACTTTGCAAATGGAATGTAAGTGTCCACATTTTTTGTAGTAATTGCGCAAAGGAACTTTGCAAATGTAATGTAAATGCCCACATTCTTTGTAGTAATTGCACAAATGCCACTGATCTTCCAATTCCAAAACCCTATACGCAAATTGATAGTTCTTTGTAGCTAGTTTAAAAGTTTAGTTAGGGAGTGCCATAAGCACGAGTAAATCTCTTTCGTGCCACTAAGAAGAGAATCACAAGTAAATCTCTTTCGTGCCACTAAGAAGAGGATCACATATTACACACTAATGAATCGATTTAGTGTTTGAGCCACTAGTTAGCAAGTGCCTTAGGCATGAGCAATTCCAACCGGGGTACGTAGTGCCGTAGGCACGGGCAAGTACTAGTATGCTTATACTGGGTTACGTTTAACGGAGAAAGGATTCCGGTGGTGCATTATTGCACAACAGGAAGGGTGGTAGTGCGCTTCGATGGGCTTCATCGAGATTCCATCATTGTGATCTGAACTATTCAGTTTGTAGCACTAAGTGAATTGTACGTTCATATGAAAGATGAAGTTAATCTGACATTAATTGACAACTACATGATCGTGAAAGATTTGTCATACAATTCATTTTGGATTTATATTGGCCATCCATGTTCTATAACATGTACATGTTGTCTAGCCTATCAAAAAAATTAAACACATGTTTTCTAACTTAGAGGCTAATCATATATGTCTCATCGATTTAAGTTTTTTTTTTGGATGACGTAATCTACATGCTGAACATAATGTACAGATCATGATGACGAGATCTTAGTAAAAGCTCGTCGAGGCACTACAATTATAAAAAATAGTGAATTCCTTGTCGACGAAAACAAAGTTGTATTTGTAAATGTATCAGTATGTTAATATGAATAACCTGATGAGTTACTACTAGCCATTATCCAAAAGGTACCCGTTAGAGAAAGTTTGCTTTTATTTACTCTCAATCTCTCATAATATATAGGAACAGGTGGCGTGGAATTGACATGGTTCGATTTCCGTAAGCGTCCATCCCCCTCTCCAAGTCCTCTAGGAAAGAGTAGATTAAGTTTAACGAATGGCAAAAAAAAAAAAAAAGGGAAATGATTTTGCCACTCCTTTTTTTGTTAACGTCACTCCCCTGCAAGTGTATTTTTGCACCAATAGGAATGATTCTCTCAGCTGGCTGTTCAAATTAAAAATAATAATAATAAATCTCTAAGCTCCCCTCCGTCAATATTTTTCCATCGATCACCAAGGAGATCCAAGGTGTCACATTAAAATGCCGTACGTGTGGAATATCGTACAAATTAATTGATGCGTTCGTATATTAATTTGTTTTTTTATGATAAAAGACAATGCTTCATAACTATTTAGGTTGGATATTTTACTATTGAATCTACTCATTCGATCTCCGTTTCAAACTCTCTAGCCACAATTAACTTCAGCTAATAGTATATGAGGCGCTCGACTCCCGTTGCAGTCACCTCCAACTCACTTTAGGTAATAGTGGTAATGGTATATGAGGCGCTCGACTCCCGTTGCAGTCACCTCCAACTCACTTCAGGTAATAGTATATGAGGCGCTCGACTCCCGTTGCAGTCACCTCCAACTCATAACTATCATATAACTATTGAAAAAACAAAAATCTCACAACCATTGTACCATAGCAACCAAAAAAGTCAAGTAGTTAATATTAGGTCTACCTATCCATCCTACTGGCCGGCCGGTTGATGTAGGTCCATGTACAAAATCCCACATCCGTTGGTGAATCTATTAATTTTGTCTATTGCCAAATATACATTTAGGTTGAGACATGGGCCAGAACTCAAAACGACCTGCACCATATGTTGTTTTCTAGCAGTCAAATTCACCAATTTTATTTTCAGTTGCTTTTGCAGATATGCGTAATTGTCGGTAGTAAACCAGATGTTGTCTTCAATCTATTATGGTTCCAGATTCAGGCCGCTTGGAGCGGTTCTTCAGGTTGGGTCAGGATCACATCCTCGTTTGTCTATCCGAAAATGAATGAAATGACACAAGAGTTTTTATGCGTACACCTCGACTCGACTGATCACTGGTGATCGACCGTTCTCACTGTCCACTAGTGGGGGGGAGGAAGGGGCTATTAAAGTCAAGACAAAGCCCCGTTTGGACCAGCGTGTACTCTTGCAATAGAATTTCTGATATTATTGCAAGAGTAAGTTGTGCTTGACATACATCCCGGACAACTCATAATTACTGTTTACATCCGTTAAATAGATGAATGTATATATTTTAGTGATCAGGTAGACGAGAAATGTTAGATCGAACACATAAAATCTATTGTTTGCTCGATCCATCAACATAATAGATCATTAATCACAACTCAGGTATAAAATTAAGCTGTTAGAGAGAGATGGTTTTATTCCGAAAATCTCCTCAAGATAATTAAGGTTTTCAAAGACTTTTTAGGTGGGGAAAGTATTGAGTTAGAAAAATTTGGAGGCCAACTCCATATTGATGGTTAGAAAGGACAATAATTAAGGTTTTCAAAGACTTTTTAGGTGATATCAATTTTTATGTGACCAGTTTATATATGCAAGACTATGCTCGGCTTTAAACAATCTCTCCGTTAGTGGACGATAGGATTGTTCTCTCAAAAATTTGTCAAAATGCACTGAGTCGTCAAAAACACAGAAATTTCCATCTACTTGAACAGTGAAGGAGTTCCAAATGCATAATGACCATTTTTTTTTAAACCCCAAGGATTGGTCTAGTGGTCTTGGCTTGGGACTTAAGTGTTTACTTCATCCTAAGGTCTCAAGTTCGATCCTCCTTACCAACAACTCTTAAGGTCATCTCACTCCCACGTGTAAGCATGTGAAACAGCTGTGAGTAGGGCTGTAAGTGAGCCGAGCTACTCGCGAGCTCGGCTCGACTCGGCTCGTTAAGGCTCGGCTCGGTTCGATTCGTTTAGTAAACGAGTCGAGCTCGAACTCGAACATCCGGCTCGTTTACTAAACGAGCCGAGTCGAGCTCGGCTCGTTTGACAAAAACTCGGCTCATTAAAGGAGGCTCGACTCGATTAAGAGAGGCTCGTTTAGTAAATTACTAAGCTCGGCTCGTTAAGGGCTCGGCTCGTTAAGGCTCGAGCCGAGCTCGAGCTCGAGTATTTGGCTCGTTAAGTAAACGAGCCGAGCTCGAGCTCGCTGAAGCTCGGCTCGACTCGGCTCGTTTACACCCCTAGCTGTGAGTGGAGCTGTAGGGATTAGTCCGAGGTGCGCGCAAGCTAGTCCGGGACACCCTGCATTACCAACAAAAAAAAAGGATAGTAAAAACTAGGAAAATACTAACTTCGATCCGCCCTCAAGGTGGAGGATAATAGGTAAAAAGTGCATTTGATCCGCAAAAAGTGTATTTATGTTTGTGAAAGTGTACCAATATTTCTGAGATACATATTGATATCCAATTTTTTTTTTTAAATTATTTGTGTATTATTCTCCGCCTTGGCGGGGAGAAAGACCCATTTTAGTAAAGGAGATGTAAAAGAAGTCCAAATTAAAGACGGAAATGCGCGAATTTGGGGGCAACCCAGAAAATCGGGGTCATTGCCTTAAATTTGAATGGAGGAAAATAGCAAGATCTCTGCTTTAATTTTGAGAGTACAAATTTCCCGTTATCTCAGTGAAATTAAGGTTAAGGTCGTTAAAACAGTTTAATTAACATCAATTAAGTTAAATTAAGGTCCATGCCGACAAGATTCTTGTTTCATTGCTTGTTACTCTGGGTTTTCCAACGTCTTAATTCTATCATATTTTACAAAAGATATCAATGATTCTGAGAAGCAATACGATTGCTTCCAAAAGGGGCAAAATCTTAGAGTGACGCTGCTACATTGATAATTAGCATAAATATTGTACGACATACCATCTTTGCCGATGGGATCGATTTATTTGATTTGGAGATTAATTAAATCATTGATAATTGGGTGGGCAATAACTATCTCCATAACTATCAAAGGTACCTAACGATAAAATATCTATTGGTTTTTAAAAGAATCGTTTATTTTAATAACGGGGGATGTCTGGGCTATCTTACACTTACTTCAGCTAATTTTGGAGCCCTGTAGTTGACGACCGGGAGAACCCTCTAGTGGTCCTAAGGTTTAGAATGTTAGGGTTCTGTGAAATTCGAGCATGCAATCTCATATTTGGGTTTTGTACGTCCAACTTTTTGTTGGATGGTCTTGTTATTGTTTTGCTTTCTTCCTTTATGTCCCCTCGATTAGGCCTGTCAATGGGCCGGATTCGATCCGGATCCGACAGATTCGGATCCGATAAGACTTGGATCCAATCCGAATCCGATAAGACTCGGATCCGATAGTGGTAATCCGGATTTGATCCGAAAAAATTGGATCTGATCCGAAAACTTTTTTACTTCGAAAATTTTAGCAAAAACAAAATATTTTTAAAATATATATATACATTTTTTTTTCAAAAAAAAATTATTTTCCAAAAAAAAATTAAAAATAAAAAAACAACTTCTTAAACTTTTTTTTTCAAAATAAAAAATTTACTATTTTTTTAAATTTTTTTATAAAAAGTAAAAAAAAAATTAAAGTTCGGATTCGGATTGATGACGGATTTTATCCGATCCGAATCCGGTTATCGAATTCGGATTAACGGACCGACGTTATCGGATTCGGATCGGATCCGGATCCGATCCATTGACAGGCCTACCCTCGATGTATCCTTTTAGAGTTCATAAAAGTTTCGTTTGCCAAGCAAAAAGACCTCACGAAAGACAAATACTTATTTTCTATCTCATGTCCATCTGGCCAAACCCGTTGCGGTTGGTTTTTAAAAGAATCTTCTTGCATACCTTGAAGATCTAGGCTCATCATTAGTCAAGATTATGGAATTGAGACATAAATAGTACTGTTAGTTCAAATGTTGACATATATAATGCGGTTGAATGCAATGGATATGGCGTATGGGGCCTCATCGACCGACAATATTCTGAAGCTCTAAGGATGTTTACGTAGTACTCCACATTTGGAAAACAAAACAAATTTTTGTTTTTCCAAATTGTTGGAAAGTTTAATTGCGTACTCTAACGAAACGTGTGGAAGCTTAAGCCAATCATGTCCAGAAATTAACCTACAGTGTGCCCAGAAAATAACCCTAAATTACTGCATATTATACTGTGAAAAATGGCGATAGGCTTTGTTCGGTACTCGCGTGCGACGGAAAACAAAACTCAATCAGAACATTTGAAGTGGTTAGCGAAAAATTAGGTTTAATGAAAAATTAATTTATAATTTGGGTTTTTGTGAACCAGTAATGATTCTCACACATATGTTTTTGCACATATTTTTCCTCCGCGTCCCCTTTTACATCTCTGTCGATCTCCTTTGCCGTCCTCTTTCATCGCCTCCTCTCCGTCTCGCTTCCCTCTAGCCACCTCCATCGCCGCCATTGAATAGATTCTTGTGCGCGACTTCTTCCCCAGCATCCCGAAGCTCTGAGATCGCCTCGACTGGCTCGAAGCCGTCCGTAGCTGGGACCCATCCAGATCCAGTCGCGACGCCGCACTATAAATGTTATGGCGACCAGGGGGTTGGGTGGCAGAGTCCGGAGTCAAGAGGTTAGAGAACAGGGTCCGATCTGGAGTTGATTTGGAGAAGGGAAGGTTGGGTTGTCTGATCCAGCACCACCGATGGTTTTCTTTTTTCTTTCTAGTTTTCTGCTATGATGTCCTACTTGTGGATGTTTCTCCCCTTCGGGGGTTTTCTTAACCCTTTTGGGTGTAGTGTGTTCTTCTTTCTTTGATGTTGGTGGTGTGAGTTTAGTGTGAGGTATTGTACCTCGATTGATGTACTCTCTTGGTTATCAATGAAATTTATGAACTTTTGGCAAAAAAAAACTACTTCATATGCCGTAAATTAAGCCCCAAATACGAAGAATAATGATGGAGACATAACATAACTAAGGAGAATGCTGCCAAGCAAGCGCTTGGCAGTGGTGCCGAGCGGTCGATCTGGCCGTTCATCTCAAGAATCGATAGTTCGAATCTTGACCGAGAAATAGACAGTTCAGATTTGTATGCGCTCAGGTTTAATCCGAGCTGTTCGTGCAGAAATGAATGGTTGGATTCCGCTTGGCACCGGGGTGCTTGGTAGCATCCCTAGGTCTCACAAATGTACTCAAAGCTTCTTCTTTTTTTGGCAAAAGGTGAGAAAATTTTTATTCATCTGATAGGCAGAGCCTAAACATCAAAGAGATAAGAATCCCATGGGGTAAAATGGACGTCCACAGGCCGGACATGCCATTGGAAAGGGCTTTTTTAGCACAACAGTGCGTAGCCCTATTACATTCATGTTTAACAAAACCAAAACCACAAGAACTGAAAGATTTCTTCAAGACTAAAAAATCATGAATAACTACTGCTATGTAGGAGGGAGGGTCTTGATCATCACTGCATCTCCTCACAATCGCCTCCGCGTCTGATTCAATATGCACCTTAGGACACTTTGGAGTAATCCACAGTTTTAACCCATTTTGTATGGCAAAAGCTTAAAAAGAGGAATTAGAAAATTTACTTGTGAGAAAAATTTTAACAAACAACAATGCTATGTACTAGCCTACCACTACATACAGACACACAAACACTTACGATGTGTGTGGGAACTTATCCTATGCGGCTTCTCAGATAAGTCTGTATTGGAACCAAGACGATGTGTGCACTTAATAATTAGCTTATGAAATGGAGTAGTATCATTTTTAGTTTGTTGCTTTCGATCGCATTTTCTTTTTAACTGAAGATATATTAATTTGTCGGCAGAATCGATTTTTTTAGACATGATGGATTCGTTTCTTCTATCTACGTTGACGTTTGTGGATTTATCTCAATTTTATGAACTTATTTTAGTACACTACAGTAATTATTACTCCCTCCGTCCCTTTTTAAATGTCCCGCTTCGTAACTCCAACTTATTAAAAAGACATCATCATTATACCTTTCACATCAATTTTTTCCTCCACTTTCCCTACTTACCCATCATCATTACACTTTTACTCACTAACTTTTTAAAATGGAATCTACTTTTAGGGACAAAATAGACAATTCACCAACTTTTGCCCACTAACTTTACAAAATGAACACTTATTAAGGGACAGTCCAAAATGGAATACTGGACTGTAATAAAGGGACGGAGGGAGTACTATTTTATATCTTGCAAGAGCATAAGAAGGGCAACGTCAAGGAAAATAGATCGTTGGACAAAGATCTCCACATCCTAACATTCAACAATCATAAAAAAGAATCCGACAGATTTTCAATTGGGTAAGCCATATTTTCTTCACTCATAGCACCTTATAAATGCAACAGACCATCAATAAATTGAAAGAGAGGGAGGTTTAGAGTATCCTCATCGGTCTTTCTAAATTTTGGACCAAATTACACCTTAAAAATCTATTTTGTTATTTTAGCTACTCATTTTTAAAATGTCAACTGCATCAGACTCTCATTATTAAAGTTCTTCCATTAAAAATATTATTTCTTTATTTAAAAAAAAACGAAAACAAACAACAGGCAGAAACAAAACCCACCCCAATTAATTTGCCCCCAATTGGATGAGGAAGGCCACCCATAACCCATCAACGGTGTCCCATCCTCTGATTGTAAATCTATATCTGTATTAAAACTATTATGCGGAAAACAGATATAACAGGATCTTGAATTCAACACATCTCAAGAACAATAAATAGCGTACCTTGGTTGGCCATCGTGATTAAAGAGAACAAACCCCTTAGATAGAAACACCTTAATTCTTGGCTCACCTTCTTCTCTCTGTCTCTACTTTTCTAGAATACCCCAGTACTTTAATTGATGGAAAAACCGTAAGAATAAGGGGTGGGTATTCTACCTTTTATAGAGGAGAGAAGAGGGCCTTAGAGATAATTATTAAAAGACACCTAGTCCATCAAGGTCTCTTTTATTATCAAGAGTTTTCCTTCATCTATAATTCTAATTAGTTATCGTAATGAACCATATCACTTCATTGGCTTATCTGATAGTGGAGTCCCACATGCACAAAACGTGGAGGCTAGTGGGCCACACTAATAGGGAAAAAACTAACACTGATATCAGTGACATATCACCGTCTACCCCTCTCATAATCTCTGGTACTGTTTCTACATTATTACTGCCCCTCTCCGCTTCCGCCTGTTGACAGTGACACCAAGCTCCCCATCATCGTTTTCTTCCACGGCGGCGGATTTGCTTTCTTCTCTGTCAACACAAAACCCTACAATGACTTCCACGATGAACAGTGGCTCGTTTGTCTTGACGTTTTTTTTTTTGTTAAAACGATTACTAGTGATATTATTACTTCAAAACCAATACATCAAGAGGAAACTTCATCCCTAGACAAGGGGTCAAGAAACCTAACGGGAGAGAACTCAGTCCAACGACTATACACCACCTGTAGGGAGGTATTCCCGAACAGGTACAAACGAGGCATGAACACGTGGTACGTGGGATTATGGAATAAATATGATAGTAGCAGTCGCCGTGCAATACAGTGAACGGAGATATGGGCCAATGACATGAGAAGACATTGGTCCAGGGAGTCTGAACGGGGCAAGGGTCAGTGAACATGAGATGTTATTGGTCCAGGTGAATTGAACCAGTGACATGTGAAATCACTGGTCCAAGTAATTTGTTCGGCAACGAGAGGGCCGAACAGAAGCAGAATTCTGAGGAAAGCAGCCTCAGTAGCAAGGAATGCTCTGGAAGGTTCCAGAACGGTGATATCCCACAAGGGAATAGGATCTGGAAAAGATATCCAACGGGAATGGAATGTTCGGCCAGCTGTGGAAAAGAGTCCTAAAAGGGCTAAAGTAATGAGTTGATAAGGGAACGAGAATCCGCGATATCCTGGGTTTCCTATACGGGGTAGGACACCTAGGGCAACAAGGATACTTGGGCAGCAAGTATCCGTAAATTTATAAATATGAGGTAAACCTAAAGGCTAAAGGTACGCAATACATGGCATTATTCGATACGTCCTACTGATAATTAGGGTTTTTCTACTAGTACGTGATACTAACTTAGGTATCGGAGGGCCTTTGCCACGAGAGGCAAAGGTGCGCTCACCCTTTGTCTGTTTTGCAGATTAGGGTTCCGACAACGAGCTAGGGTTCAGGCGAGGAGTCACGAGTAACCGTTACCTTCTCGTGTTGTTGAGGACCTCTTTCATTTTTCTCCTTCCACAATTGGCGCCGTATGTGGGAAACGAAAGAAATCCCTTTACCAGGGTGGAAGAAGATCCAAAAACACCGCTTGATCCAAAGAATCAATTAGGTGGGGGCGGTGATAAGTCCCCACCAGATCCTCCAAGGAAGCCCGACGGCGGGCATACAAAGAGGACCACAAGCAATGGTCACCCCCTGACTGTCCATGATGACTCCAAGAATAGGGAGGGCAGAACAGCCACGGAATCCACAAGAAGAAGTAAGTCCCGTCGCAGGAGAGAGTCAGTTGCACATTCGAGAAGTGTACACAACAACGAGGATATCCTGGATAAGAAGAGACCAGAAATTGAGGAGTATGCTCGTCTAATTAAGAGACGGGAGTACGAGATTCAAGAGTTGCAACGGATACGAGAACATCCGGAGGATTCTAGACTTTCACGACGAAATTCCAGGGGAGACAGGCTGGCTCTGGTTGTACACAACAAGAAGGCTCATTCACAGAGAATGAGGAGCAGGAGCCCCACCCCAAGAAAGAAAAGGGCTTCTTCTCGAAAAAAAAGAAGTAGGAGCCGGAGTCATACCCCCGAGGAAGGAGAGATTAGAAGACATCACAGGGATAGGTACGAGAGACCAGATTCCGATTGGGAGAAGAACGCTCCCAAAAGAACGAGGGAACAGGAAGCGGGGACCATGTTTGCACGAGAGTCAGCACGGAAAGCCCTTAGCAACATAGCTTCCTCCCCCTTTGTAAAGAGATTGCAGGAGGCAAGGTTCCCGAGTAGGATGAAGCACGGGGCGTTCATCCTGTATGAAACAAATACAGATCCCGTGGCACACATACAACATTACCAACATGCAATGTTTATGCACGACGGTGATGATGCAATCATGTGCAAGATGTTCCCATCAAGTCTGGGGAAGGTAGTTCTATCCTGGTTCCATAAGCTCGGCCTGCGTTCCATACGGGGATGGGGCCAATTGGCCAAGGAGTTCACTGCTTGATTCTTGACAAGTAGAAAAGCACCAAAGACGTTTGAGAGCCTTTCCGTTATGAAACAAAGAGAGAATGAGCCGATCAGGGACTATGCTAAGAAGTACTAGGAGACTTTCAATGAGATTGAAAGTTGCAGTGAGGAGTATGCAATAGCCACATTCAAGACCGGGCTGCCTGTTCGGGGGGAACTACGTAAGTCCCTAAACATGAGTCCAGTAGGTACGCTGGCAAAGCTAATGGAACAGATAGAGCAGCATGCCAGGAACAAAGATGACATACTACGTGAAGATGGCAAGATGGTTGCCGAGCAGGCTAAAGGTCCTGCAAAGAGAGCAGAAAAGCCAGAACCCAAAACTTACAAGGAGAGAAAGGATTATGGGCAGGCTAAGAAAGAGCCATACAAGGAGAAACATGCTCTGGACCCTAAGTCTTTCTTCTCAGTAACAACGGTTTGGAAGGAACCAATCTATCAGATTCTTTATCGTATAAAGAACCACCCATATTTCAAGTAGCCCCCCAAGGCTGGAAGGGGATAAAGATGCAAAGAGAGTTACGAGTCAGCATTGCAGTTATCACAAAGATTGGGGTCACATGACGAAAGATTGTGAGATGTTCAAATAGCACCTTGATGACCTAGCTAGTCTCACGTGGTTATTTGGAAGAATTCATTCAGGAAGAGCACAAGGGTGCGGAGAAAGTAATAGAGTTGGATTACGAGCAAAATCCAAGGGGCGTAATCCATATGAAACATGAATTGGCCGCACCTTATACGAGAAATGAGATGAGGTTGCTCCAGAGGCAAGTGAAGCACGACCAACATGTGATGCACTTAGGAAAGAAACGAGGACGTGAAGGAGCCTAATGCAGCTCAAAAATGGAGGCTTTCCTCTCTTGTTTAACCTAAGGGAAGGAGTAGAGAGGGAGATTTGGATGCTCTTACCCCCCTTTTTTCTCCATTAGTACTACTTCTTATTTTTTTCATAAATATAATCATGGTGTCTGGATCAGTTTAAACACTCATCAACTAATTCTTGAAGGACGATTCTGAGCGGCGATGACTTATTATTGAAGTCCGGGCAAAGTCCCATATGGACTCATTTTACACGAGTTCTTCTTTTTGTCCAACGAGAGGAGTTAAATTGTTTTAGTGGGTAGTATAATAAAGGGCAAAGTCGACTTTAATCCCATGTAATTTGAGTCATGTACGGATACATCTCTTATGATTTAAAATTGTGGGCATAACACCCCTGTGATTTGTGAAGTGTGCACATAACACCCAATTCCGTCCATAATAACGTCAAGTGTGATGGAAGCCCATTAAAAATCTGATATGTCCTCATCTTCTCCCTTCATTTATCTTCTTTCTTGAATCTAACCAATCCTTTCCCTCTACTAAAAATTAGATCTGATCCGTTGATATTGTAGAGTTTGAAGAGTACTGCATCTATACCAAAGTTCAAGTCGATCAACAAATAAAAACCTCATGGTCGAATCAAATTTATTATGAAGTAAATTTTCAAATTTAAATTTACTCATTAATTTTAACAAGAATTAGATCATTGAGTTATTAATGTCTGATCGAGTTAAATTTTTTTTTACAGGGATGCTCAATTCTATGATTAATACATTACGAACGGCGCGAATTAGATTTTGGCTAGATTCAAGAGGCGTGGGAGATACACCTCCGTTAAAATAGGCAGAATTAGATATTATGTGCACACTTCACAAATCACACAGGTATCATGTGCTACTTTTGAACCATAAATGAGGTATCCACGCACATGGATCATTAAAGTTGTTATGTATAAAGTTCGAAGAGTCATTTCGAGTGCTTTTTGAAGTGACTCATCAACTCATCACCAAGCACATCAGATATATCCATCGATCCGATTCCCCAAATCCACCCGTTTTCCTAGTCAAGAATTCAGCCGGCAATATTCTTGGAGACTTGGATAAGAAAACAATGGAAAATTCATCCATGACAACTTGTACTCCTATATATTCATACATATTTGAACCAATTAAAACTATTTCCTGTATTTTTCAATCACTCTCTGTAAGTTGCGTGATAAAATTAAGGACTTGCATGTGCGTGTATGTAAGTTACGTGATACTAGCTCCAACCAATAACTATCATCTTCATCATTGTCATAATCTAAAGAAACACTAAGATAACAACAACAACGTCGTCTATGACGATCAAAAACAGTGCTAAAGAGGTTAGCATTTCCGTATGTATCTTGGGTGGCATTAGATTAAGATTAGAATGAAGTCTGATCGAGGAGCTTATCGACATAGGATAACTCTCCGCCGCCGGGTATCAGTTTGTTAATTCCTTCTTCTTTTTTCCCCTTTCGATAACTGGATGTCAGGACCAGTTTGCGCGAACGTCGATTGATTTCGGGACCCCGAAATTAATGACCGGGCGAATTATCATCCATTGGCCTCAATGTTTGAAATGCTTGACCTCCGTGGTATTCGAAGATGTGACCTCGTGGAGAATAATCACTTACTAGTTTTAGCAGCCAATCGACTTGACCAAACTCCTCTTAAATATTACTATAGTTGAATATTAGTTTGAAGAGATGCAAACGATATTGAGTGATTGCGCATGACATACGTATAGGAAAAAACCAATGAATTCTTTAAAGCGAATGCATACCGTTATGAATACATGCACTGGGTAGGATGTGCCTATCCCGGACTCGGAGTACCTGTAGTGCAGCAACGAAAACAGTTCATGGTCCGGTGTAAAGCCAGTTTAAAATGTTTCAACTTTTTTTACACATCACGTGTAGTTCCACAAGTTAATTTTAGTCTCTGTCGCCCGAAGCAAATCTCCTGGTCAGCTCAATTCGCACATTCACGTGCATCCGGACTGCACGTGAGGGAGAGTGTTAGATTTTGTCCCACATCGCTCATTTAAGCCACCTAAATTTGGTTAATATATTCTAGAAGCTACTCCACCTATTAATTGCCAATTGATTTTAGATTGGAACCCTCCAAAAAATCTAACAAAAACCATAATTAATTATCGTTTCCCTACTATATAGGATTTGTAAAAATCCGTTAGGAAATTGTCATTGTCCACTTACGTGCATGGCTTCTTATAACATCAAAAACCAACATGATAATCCATTCAGAATTATGGCGTCATTGTGTTTCTTGTGGTTTTGGCTAATCCCTGGCTTGATCTACACACCCCTTGTGTTTCGCTTGGCCATGCTTACGTCCATTTTTTTTGCAAAGATTTACTCCCTCCGTCCATTTTTTAGAGTCTAATATTCTATTTTTAATTTTCTATCCGAGATAACCTATTTGTTAATGTAATAATAACCTATTTGAGGGGGAGAAAAGTGAAGCTGCGGCGGAAATTTGCGGAAAACACAGATTTTACTCCGTGGTTGGCAACAAGTTTCACACCACGGGAGGGATTGGGTGTAGTCTAGTCTATTGGCTTTCTATAGTGATGGGCACGTGTTGGCTTTTGGATATGGGGACAGGGATGTGGACAGGGCAATTGGGACAGACGATCCGAGTTTAAGCCCCTTTGCGTAGCTTAGAAAAAGAAACAGGAAAATAAAAAAATTAACCTCAAGTATAAAAATTAATGGGCCGATGGAGTCTCTGAGAAGCCTACAAGTCTGAAAAAGCCCGTTTGGCGTTTGGTCATTCAGCTTTCGGGCCGGAAAAAAGTGTTGACCCTTTTGGGCTGTAGTAGTGTAATAGCTTTCGGGCCCATTTCGCCTCTCGTTTGCTTTATTTTTTGGGAAAATGCCGGCCAATGACGTGTTTTTGATAATTAATACCTGCTAAGAACATTTTCAGCATTAACAAATTTTCTAAGCATGTCTTTGGCGGGTATTAATTATCAAAACACGTCCTGAACCGTCATTTATTTTTTGGAATTTTTTAAATTTTTCCTGCTCTCTTGTTTGGATTAGAAAATAACAAAATGTATTCGTCTTAATTTTTTTCCTATTTTTTCTCCAACTTTCTCTCTACTTCCTCTCTTAATTATTTTCTCTTCCTTTCCACAAGTTCCAAACAGAGCAATTTAACAGTTTCCTTTCCGTAAGTCCCACACCTCGTACTCTCATCTCTTCAGTTTTCTTCACTTCTGTTCCAAAACCCAACCTTGCAGACCTCAATCTTAACGGGTATTCGTTCCTCTGAGGTTCAAGGTGCATTTGTCTCTACAATTTGAAGGTGTTTGAACTCATCAGTGAGATTTATTTTTTTTGGGGTCAAGAGTGAGATTTATTTTGATCCTTGAATGAAAGAGTTTGTCTTCATGATAGGTAACTTAACTTCTTTGTCTAGTTTAATATAGGGCAAAGTCCACTTTCACCCTATGTGGTTATCGCCATATGTGGATACTCCCCTCATGGTTCAAAACTAACCACATAACTTACTTGTGGTTTTGAAAATGTGCTGATAGACCCCATGTCGTCATGTTTTCCATCCATATTAACAGAGGTGTATCTCACAAGCCTCTAGAATGTAATCTAAGTCATTCATAATGTATTAAATAAAGAATAGAATATCTCTGTAAAAAAAATCATCTCGACCAGGCATCAATAACCTAGTGATCTAATTTTTAGTAAATTCAAATTTGAAATTTTAATTTCATAACAAAATCGATTCGACCATGAGTTTTTCATTTTTTTATTGACTTGAATTTTGGCATAGATGTAGTACTTGTCAAAATTTACAATATCAACGGTTTGGATACAATTTTTGGTATAGGGGATGGTTTAGTTAGATTTAAAAAAGAAAAAGAATCAAGGGACATGATGAGAGTATATCGGTCTTTTAATGTTGTGTCCGTTAATATGAGTGAAAAACATGATGGTAGGGGGTCTATCCGCACATTTTCAAAACCACAGGTAGGTTATGTGGTCAGTTTTGAACCATGAGAGGGGTATCCGCACATGGCGATAACCACATGGGGTCAAAGTGGACTTTGCCCTTTAATATATGTAGTTTGGTGTCACAAGTGTTTATGCTTCCCATTATAGTTAGCCGGCCTGCAGAAATCGAGTGGAGTGTAGTTGATCTCCCTTACATACTCTTAGTCGATCCTCGTAAGCTCCCTCCTTCTCCTCCAAGTCCTCTAAGTTAGTATAGATTAGGATTAACGAATGACAAAACAAAAATCGACGGGCATTTGAATTATTAATCCGAGTATGTGGAACTACATGAGATTTTAATTAACTTCTTTGTCCAGTTCAAATCCTAACCAGGGACTTGCATCTCCTAGTTCTCTGTTCCTAGTGATTATAGTTTGGTATCGCCTTCATTTCTCTCTACTGCTAAAATTTATGCCATTTTGTAAAGGGAGAGCAACGTTTCAGTTTGGACAGCAGTTGCCAGTCACGAAACTGGCTCACATTTTCAATTTTTAAAATTACCCACAGCTTTTCATTTGCACAAGCATCGCGTGAGCCCCGGGTACTAGTGTATACTAACACAAAACGAGAATAACACGACAAAATGCAATAAGAAACCATAAACCCAAGAGAAAAACTTTTTTACGGCGGAGCCGTGAAAATAATTTACGATGCTCAATCGCGCGCGTTCAAACGTGTTTTGGACGGTCCGAATTTTGAAAAAATTATTCTCTTGAAGAGTTTAACTCTTCACGCGAATAGTTTTTAAATCCGGACCATTGATTGCTATAACAGAGGACACTAAAATTGTGCGAAGTCGTGAATAATAAGTTTCTCTCTAAACCCAAACTCGAATCGGAGGAAACTTCCAAAAGCCCACGTCGGGAGAGACGCGGGAGTTGGTGGACCTAAAGCCCAACCCACTTACGCCCTCTCTCTCTCAGAATATTTCCCGTATACCAAAAAAAAAAAAAGGAACAAAAAAAGGAGAACTCCGAAATTTCCTTACAATCGGTTTATCCACGATCATCATCAACTACCGAGGAAGAAAAACAACGCAATAGAAAGATTCGGTTACTCCGATTTATATTCCTCTCGTTGATTTTGTATTTCGTCTGTTTGGAGGTCTAGAGAGAGAGAGAGAGGAGATGGAGAAAATGATGAATATGTTGATGCCGAAAGCAAACCCGCAACAACAGTTGAGGGACTGGCAGCGACGTCTCCGCCAAGAGTCTCGCAACATCGAACGCCAAATTCGAGGCACCACCCTATTCCCACTTTTCTATTTTCTTTCTTTCTCGCTTTTTTGTTTCATATTTCTTGGAAATTCTTGAAAAAAAAGATTTTCATTAGCGGTTCTTGATTGTTTGTGAATAGATATACAGAGAGAAGAGAAAAGTGTACAGAAAGCAATTAGGGAAGCTGCCAAGCGAAACGACATGGGCTCCGCCAAGGTAAACCCTCACTCTCATCTTCCTGTTTCTATTGCAATTCTACATGAAGCCCATTTCATTTTGGTGGTAAATATCGGTTCTTGTTGAATCTGCAGTAGATCCTTTTAGTAACTTTCGACTCTGGGCAATTCTTGCTGCATGAACTGTGGCAGTGATTAAGAGACATTGGCTTCTAATAAGTTATGTTAGAAGTTGTATTAAGAGGGATGAGGATATCATTTTGGAAGTAACTTGATTTTTGGCTCTTGTCAGGATTTCTTAAGAAAATATTTGGTTCAATACCATGCTTAAGTGGGACAGCAGGGACTATGACTACCGAACTTGTCCCACATTGGTTAATTACAACTTCCAAAACTAGTATATGAGCTTGGGCAGCCTTTCCACTCGTTGCTAATTGGTTTTGAGTTGGATGCTTTAACTACTACCATGTAAGAATCATAGTCCAAAGCTCAAGGGGTTAGTCAGTGTGATGCGTACTTACGTCCAAGTTAGTAAAAAGAATGCAGGGTCTAGTTGACCATTGCGCTTCAGATAAGAATAAACCCCAAAAACGTCGGGAAGAAAAAGTTCGGGTACAGCCTGGGGTACTCCGGAGAGATGTTCAAAGGAATAATTATTATTTGAAAGAGAAAAGAGGGGTATCTGGACCGTAGCATTATGGTGATTAGCCTCTCTTCATCCTAGTAAATATGGAGAATGCTACCTCACCTAACTAAAAGGAGAACTTCACTAACCTAATGCACTTTTGCTGTTGATGCGGCCACTGGCATAGAGTAATACTATCGTCCATGTTGACATGATAGAGGTTACCATGGAAAAGGAAATTAAGCACGGCAAACCAAAAAAAAAACTATGGGACAGTTTGGTCCTTTGGGAAGTTTAGAAGCAACTAAATACCTGTCAATGTGCTGGAAACAACCCTTCAAGAAGATTACTGGAAAAGAGTGAAGAAAAGTTTGCCATGAGTCATGACACAAGAAATAGAGGATCCATGGAGTGGAAGGCTGAAAAAACGATGCCATGTTAGCTAGTGCTTGATGAATATTGAGTGAGTGTGAACAGTTAGGGATGGATGATGAGCTCATAATCGTGATTGGGAATTGTCACTGGTGTTGATGTGAGAACAAATGGGTTAATTGATGAATCTTTTCTAATGTGAAGAAATTCCTTTTAGTTAGCACATTGGAGCATTAGTGTTTTGCAATCCTTACCAAATAGTATGGATCTGCTATTAGGAACTTGGTTTGGTAATTGCTGCCTAGACCCGTCAATATCCTCCACCAAAATGCTAAAAATTTCGAAGACAAAATATCTACTCATAGAAATAAGTTCATGATCTTCTGCTACAATACATTCTGCAAGACATGAGATCTCCAGAATAATCTAACTCTTAAGACTACAAATAGGAAAATACTTACAACTAAACCAGTAGAGTACCAAAGGAAACATGGAATAGGTCTCACTGAAACCAGCGTGATTGTCTGAGTTCCCAAGTGGGTTTCCGGCAATAAACATGTTTTTTGGTTTTTCTTTTTTGACCCTTTGGTGAACTACATAACCAGCAAAAAAATATTGATATGTGTTTGTAATCGTTAGGAAGTCTCGTTCTTTTCTCGTTATGGTAATTTATTTATCGGCTTCTCTTTACTTACATAAGCCTGTGTATGTTTGTTTCAGGCACTTGCTAAGGAGATTGTGATGTCTAGACGATGTGTGAACCGTCTTTACGAAAACAAGGCGCAACTAAATTCAATATCAATGCACCTTGGGGAGAGTGTTGGTATATTGCTTTACTTTCTCAATTATTTTGTCACAATAGACTGTTTTCAACTTCTAAAAAAAAAATTGGATAGAAAAAGAAGCGAGCTATGTGTGAATCAAAGGTTTTTTTGATAGGCGTTAATCAAAGTTAGAGATGAATATATTTTGCTTTCTCATGGTGCAGTTGGACCTGCTCGCTTTGATAGGCCAAAGTAATTGGTAAAAGTGTGCCATTCTCCAATGAGAATAAAATTCGAAGCATTCGTGCTTTTGATAAAAATTGGGCAGATCAAATTTAGGGAAATATGAGCTATTATTTTGGAACAACAATGAACAGTTTCGGGTTCTGTGAAAGTAATCTTTGCTCATTGATACAAGTCTTTGTTCTCCTCAAATAAATGGTATAAATCCTTCTGCATCCTATTATTATGTGGTGTAAAGAAGCACTCATATCCTGTTCTTTTGCCATTCATGTGATCTTTGAACCCCACCATTAAGACATTCCTTCACCGTGCATAGTTTTGTGTGACCTCTGTAATTTCCTTCATCCCACTGGTAATAGCAATGATGATGGTGTGAGTCTTGTTCCCTCCAAATTACCAGTGTTCGGCATCTTAGGTAATTTATATCCATTCAGATTTCTCCTCCGCAACCTTGCCTATCAGTACTCTAATACAAGATTTAGTACTTCACTCACAATCATTTTCAATTTGCTCAGATGTCCTTCAAAGCAATGGCAACGGTCAATGTATCGATTATTGACTTTGTTTGAACAATTGTTTTAGATAGGAATATATTTTGTATGAGGTACTGCTGTTGTGGTTTCTACCCAGCATTTTCTCAGGAAGGGTCAATACCCAATAAAGTAATATCTTGACAATAGTGTCTGTTCCACTGTCCAGAAAGGTGGAACAGCATGACATGTGGTTGCAAGGTCTTATGCATCAGAGCATAAATTCCTCCAATTCTACCTCATGTTCTAAATTTGCATAAAAGATGTGCTCCATTGGTTAGATAGTCTTGCGAAAAGATGGCTCCATGCAATCACAACCAATAGGGAGGGCAGATCCCACCATAAATAAAATAGATACATTCAATGCTGGAGTTTTCTTGTGTTGTGTGGGTCAAGCGTGCTGTGTGTTCCTGGCTTCTGGCATACACAACCTCAAAAGCAGAAGAAATGGCGAAAATGAAAAGTGGATCAGGTTGTTTTGTTTGGAGGGAAATCACTGGGGTGTCCCTTTTATCGGAACCCTTTTGGACATGAATTTAGTGGCCTAAAATGACTAGTCCAGGCCCCTACACAATTCAAGACGGGGTATTGTTTCTGCCGAGTTCGATATACTTCTCATGGCATCTTTCCAAGGCCCTTTACTCTATAACTTGTCAACCAAATCCTTTTCACATTTTGATACATATATTTCTGATACTTCAAAGAATGTCAGGCTTAAACCCATCTTCACAAACTCGAACTATGGTGTATTGTCTTCTTGCAAGTAGTACATCTAAGCTTTGAAAGATTTAGAAAGACCCAAGCTTAATCCTGTTAAGTAATTTGGACTGAAGTATGAAAGCATGGTTTCAGTCTCTTGGTAATGTTGCAAGCTTTGTAACCTTAAATATAATTGGCCTATTCTCATGTGATTTCATAACTAACAGGAAGCAGCTTTGATTATTTGAATTGAAATAGGAAATTTATTTTCTAATTACGCAGTCTAGTAAAAAATTCTATGTTTATATCTCTGGTTGACCTTGCAGCAATTGCCCGCACGGTGGGGCATTTATCAAAGAGTGCTGAGGTCATGAAGCTTGTCAATAACCTCATGAAGGCTCCAGAAGTTGCTATCACAATGCAAGAGTTCAGTAAGGAAATGATGAAGGTATTTTTTGGTTTCTCACAAATGATATTATCAAAAATATATTCAATTGGGAGAGAAACTGGGATTTTCCTCTGCTTCGTGTTTCGTAAAAATATAAACTCATTATTTTACATGTGGACCGATGAGAGAAAATTTCCGTTGTCCTTTTTGGTTATATTGCTTCAACTGATAGTGTAAAATTGTTTTATAGTTATGTCTCTGCCTAGAAGATCTGTTATTACCACCTAAATCTCATTTTACAAGGGTAATCACATAGAACTTCATGCATCACACGCTCCAAAGATGGTTGGCTAACTATGCGATCTTCTTTCGTTATGGAACACTGACGGTAATTGGGCCGGTTTTAATTTTGAAGAATGCAAACTAATCTTGGTCATGTGTGATTTATAGGCGGGGATAATTGAGGAGACTGTAAATGAAGCCGTTGACTCAGCGTTAGATTCAGAAGATATAGAAGAGGAGATTGAAGAAGAAGTTGAGAAGGTCTTGACTGCACTTGCCGGTGAGACTGCAGCTCAGCTTCCTGAAGCAGTCAGGAAGGAGAAACTAAAGCAACCAGCCAGAGTTGCAGGAGCTGAGGTGGAGGTATGTGCAACTATTTTATCTGCCGATGCATTTTCATTCTTGCCGATCATTTGATTTGGGAGAATTATAAACAACGTAAATCATGCATGCGATTTTGTAGGATGAGGCGATAGCTGAGGGTGCTGACGATGAGGAAGAACTTGAAGAAATACGGGCGCGACTTGCCAGAGTTAGGTCATAGTCTAGCGTTCTACTCCCTTCATTTGGCATAGAATTTCATCTCGGTTTTGGGTTGCAGCAGGTAAAACCTAGTTTACCTCTTGAGAAAGAGATGAAAGAAAGCATCCATGTTATATAATTATATACCAAGATCAGGAGGAGCTTTTAGATGACGCGTTTGGTGGTTGTTTGTGCGATAAATATAGAGATGGAATTGCAGTTTGTGTAATCTCTATAGACACTTAGGATCTGGTCTCTCTCCTGTCGTACTATTGAGTCCGCATGTTGGTGGGCTCAATCCAGTCCTACGTTGATTGATCCGAGCATTTGTATGGCCCGCTGAGTAGATCATTTGTTCAGATATTGGTAGCCAATTAATTCCCTTTCCCGGACTCTTCTAGAAGAGTTTGTTTTAAATCTGAACCGTTGATTGTTGAGATGGACGGTTGGCGTGATACACTACAACCTGTTGGGCAACCCACCCTACAGGATCCTCGATTGACTGGGTTTTGCCTACTGCAGAGAAACTCTGTTCAGATATTATATATCCGGCACGCATGCGCTATCATATGAATGTTTCAATTTTCATCATTCAGTTTCTTTTTCTTTTCGTGGGAAAGGCCACTGATGAATGATCGTTCTTATATAGTGGAATCCTTTTCATCTTTGCACAACAGCGGTGCCATGGACACAGATAAGAAATCTGTGCCAGCACGTGCAGATCCTTTTTGGACCCGTTTTGGGTTCCAAATTATCGGAGCCACTCATATTGTTTAGAATATTTTGTTCATGGTCTCTACCAAAAATCCGTTAAATTCTGAGACAAAGTTGGATATTTCGTTAACGCCTTTAACAATATCCAATTTAATGGATTTTTGGTAGGGACCATAAACAAAGTATTTTAAACAAAATGAGCGGTTTCGATCATTTTTTTGGGATCCCGAAACGGATTCAAAGGGATCTATGCGTGCTTGCACAGATTTTTTATCTGTGTGGATATCATTTTTGTTCTCCAAATGTAAATTTGGTCAGTCTACTTTTTCAAGAAATTATTGTCCAAGTGCTTTTGTTTTTTAGTGGGATATTGGATCCTTTTTTTTTTTTTTTTGGAAAATGTATATTGGATGTTGTTCGTATTGAAGATCTCCCTCTCACACGTGCCGTTAAATAAATGAGTCCTGCTATGGGTACACCATTTGGTGGTTCTGTGGGACCCATTTCGGGATCTCACACTAATGATCGGAGCTGTTCAATATTTTAAATATATTTTTCTAAGGGTCTGTGTAAAAAAATCAGTTAAGTTGGATATCTGTACTTGGTAAAGGCTCGATTCTATGCGTCAGATCGATTCTACGCCCGATTTGCTATCAGGAAATTGAGCAAAGAATCGATTAAGCCCTCACTGATACCCAATTAAAGTGATTTTTTAAAAGGACCCTTAGAAAATTATTTTAAGATTGAGTATCCGAATGATCGTTTAGCTGTGTATACGTAGATAATCATATTCATGTTTAGGAAGTGGAAATCTCAATCGATTATTGTCTTCATTTCGAAGTTATTTATTATGATATTAAATATTTATTATGATATTAAATATTAAACTCGAGGTCCTATTTTAGGGTTAGGGACCCATCCAAGCTTTGTTTTAATCAAGGATTGAATCAGGATTTTACTCTAACAGTGGCGAAATATATACTAAAAAAATCTAGTAGTGGCGAGACTATATAAATTGGGCATTTTTTTTTTACATATAATAATTGCATTTTCTAAAATTCTTGTCGTGGCGGTCGCTGTCACTAGACCCCCCCTGGTCCCATCCTTAATTTTAATTGTGACATCAACAGCAAAAGTCACACGTAACCTCTTGCTTATACAAAAGGTTTGTCAAAAATACAAGTAGAAAGTGATCTTTGCACATGACAATTTACGAGACTCGAACCTGTTGGATGGAAATATTTTTCAATGCTCCATGTAGGGATGACAATGTCGCCGTAGCTGTTGGTTATCCGAACCATATCAAATTGATTGGTGCGATTTTTAACCGATTTTTTAACAGTGATTTTGGTTTTTGATTTTGAAAAACTGGCAGGTTTGGTTTTTGTTTTCATGTGCTAATTGCATCCCGAAAATCGAACCAAACCATAAACGTAACCGAATTGCATCATAATTCACGAATACTTATATATATATATATATATATGTATATATTCACACATACCTATAAACAGAGAATATGTAATCTCTTCAAAAAAAGGTCTCTGGTTAAAGGCTTTTTGTTGCAACTTCCTTACCAACATGTGCACGTGTCTATCTTTATTTTTCTCTTTTTGAGTACATTTTATATCTTTTTTTTTATATCTTTTATTCATGTAAGTATATTGTATAACCACTCTCTGTCGAGTAATTATTCTGCGCTTCCGGAGCACCACGTGACTGCCCAACTATTTACATGTCTGCTTGGTTTTTTTCCCACGTGGTACAATTTTGCTCTTAAAAATGGAAAATGATTTTCACACTTCTTCTTTTTTTTATATATATATTCGTACTCTATTTTTTTTTGTCTTTGAACAAAAAATACACACATTTTCGACAGGAAAAAATAAAAAAGGAAGTGTGGATATAAAAACTTAGTAAAAATTACTCCTACTAGTTTTGGAAACAAAACTAGTAAAGATTACATGCTCTAATTCCACAACCATAATTTTGATGAATGACAAGAAACTAATACAATGGTAGGTTAGAAGGTCGGTAAGTTAGTCGATGGTTAAGTCTCGAACTCGATACCCCTGTGAACTTGGAACAAGCACCCAACTAACTGGGTTAGCTTGTAAGTAGAGCTGCAAATGAATCGAGCAGCTCGGCTTGGCTCGGTTTGGCTCAGCTCTTTAGTAAATGAGCCGAGCTTGAGCTCAAGTTTTCGGCTCGTTTACTAAACAAGCCGAGTGGAGCTCGGCTCGTTAAAAAAAAAAAACTCGACTCGTGCATTTAGGGAAGGGCTTAGCTCGATTTATAAAGAGGCTCATTTAGTAAATAACTAAGCTCGGCTCATTAAAGGCTCGAGCCGAGCTCGGGCTCAAGTTTCTAGCAAAATAAAAAAAAAAAACAAATAAAGTGAAAAACTACGCACCGAATTGTTTTTCGTTTTTTTTTAATGTATCCAAGATCGATCCTTACCAAAACTCTTATGTAGCCGGTAGCATCCGTCAAACGATTGAAATCATGATAACACTACTCACATTTAAGGAATGACCTGAATGTGTCAATTCTCATATTGTTTTCATCACAGAAATATTATATATATATATATATATATATACAGTCCGGATCTCTTGCAGGATCCCGGATGGGGCGCTGGTGCGGGACGCGCTGGACAGCCGTTGGATTAAATCCAACGGCCACGGAAAGAGAAGGCATTAAAAACGCACAAATTACACTTTCCCCCCACTTGCCCCCTTCGGATGTTATTCACGCAGACGATGAGAGAGAGAGAGCGCAAAGGAAGAACCAGAACGAAGCAGAAAACCCAGCACGCGTACGAACGAAGAAGAGATTGACGAAGATCAGACGAAGAAAAGAACAACGAAGATCATAACTACTGAAGGTCTCTCTCTCTCTGGTTCGATTTTGTAATCTCTCTCTCTCTCTCTCTCTCTCGATCGATCGATCGATCGATTTGTTCTCGTTTGATTTAAGGTTTCATTTCTCTCTCTATCTCTGTATGTCCGTGGGTATTATAATTTAGAGCCCGAATTGTATGATTTCGAAGCCCTAATTTCTGGGTTGGATCTATAATTTTGAAACCCTAGTTTTCGTCCTTCGCTGATATGGGGTTGTGAAAAAAAATGGGTTTATGAACTAATTAAGACGTATATGGATTAATTAAGTGCCTCAAAATTCTCCCACAGGTTTATTTTCTTTGCTTTGCTTCTCCCTTTCTTTTTTCGGTTGCTGAGTTCCAGTGACTACGTTGTATAAGTTACCGGACTATATGACCATGGTTTATCACGGTTCGATTTCTGTGTGAAACCCAGAATTTCAAAATATACGAACTTTGATTTCTCTCTATATTTTTGTGTTTTTGCCGATTCGAACCTATCTCTCTCAATCGATCGATCTCTGCATTTTCTGCAAAAACCAGAACGGGTGTTAGGGTTTTTTTTACTCAAACAAAAAAAATGGCTTTTTTTAGGAGCTAATAATGATTGCTCAGTGAAGCATACCAATGAAGGGTTCGACCTGCCAAATGGACCTTTATATTCTTGTCCTTAATGGAAATTATCAACTGTACTTTTCACTGAAATGAGGTACTGAAGTTCCAAATGGCCATAAATTGAGGATCACATCAGGAAATTCAGGTATTTAGTAAATTTTAGGCATATAGCCAAGTGGTTCCTTTGTGAGTTGATTCTATTGATTATGTACAGTTGATTAGTCACATTCCCTTGTAGTTTACAATGTTTAGTGTCAATCTCTGAGGGGGCATGTGAGAACCCTCACGTTAAAAATAGTATTAGTACATGATAATTCGTCACTACCTTTAATTATGGGTCACGGACACATTTTATAAGTCAATCGGCCAGGCATTTCAAATCTCTGTGTTTTAGATTTTTCCTTGAAATTCCGAGAATGGGGTTATTCTTAGAATAATTTATTTAGGGTACTGTGCGAATTTTATATTTTTCTGAGTCCGGAACCCGTACAGTTTTTCGAGCCGCGCGTGAGTCGCGCTCCGGAATTAACCATGCATGCATGGCTAGGTGTCAAGACCAAGTTAACACTTGGCAACCCCATTAGTTTAGTTAGGTGCCAAGTGTACACTAGCATATAATTATTCATATAATATATTATTACTATTGTATTTTGTAAGAAAAAGGAAACAAAAAAAAAAGAGAAAGAAGAGGAGAGGTCGGCAGAGAGAGAGAGAGAGAGAGAGAGAGAAGAGGAAGGAAGAAGAGAAGCCATTTTAGCTCCTCCAAGGTCTGGACCAGCCCTTAGACACTAAGATTCTCTACCAAATTTTGCTGGTAACTTCTTAAACTTCTTGACAGCTTTCTGGACCATCACAAATTCATATTTTGAGAACCCTTCTGCTATGATTCAATTTTTGAAGTCTTCATAACTTTTAAAGTACGTTTAAATACGAAGATTTTGATACCAAGAACATGCAAAACCGATCAACACAGAATTAGTTATGAATTTTTGAATACTGACTGTAATCTGTGTGTCCGAATCTGATTGTGTCTGTCTTCTTTTAAATTTATGGAAACTTTCACTACTTGCATGGCTATGGTTTTTTTCAGGGATTAAAAATTTAAGTTGAAAACATTTTGGCGTTGGAATCAAATCATTTGGATAAATATACAATATTTGGTGAATTTTTAAAGTAGAGTTGTCTGACAGGGACATAAACTGTGATCAATCTGTTTTCTTTTGTTTGCCGAGGAAAATCCTTTTTACTTTTGAATCTGAGATTTTTACTGAGAATAATAATTTACGTTTCGCAACTTTGAGCACTAGTTTCAACATTTTTGAAGTTGAAATGAATTAGTTATGGTTTTTCTACTAAAACATGTTTGGCTGCCCTGTTTTCTGTAGAACAGCTTGTTCTTTTGAAATCTGGAGAATATTTGGTTGATAACTAATCTTCCAATTTTTACAGTAGATACACATGGATGTTACGCAAGTTTGGGCGCTGGTTTGAGTATTTTTGGACGTTATATGAATAAGTTATGATTTTTCAAAGAAAGGGTGACAGATTTTAGTAAATGAGCAAAGTATTGTTTTTATTTCTTAAAATACCTTGCATGCATAGATTTTTGAGAGTTTTTGACAAAACTAAGTTTTTACCCAGAAATTTCATGTGATATTAAGGTAGAAATGTGTTTACCATTTTACCAATAGAGGTTGTTGAACCTCCGATCCATTGTGTTGCGTTTCTACGCCAAAAATAGACTTTGTATATAATTTTATTGATTTTTGTAAAAATTACAGGATTGTAATTTTTGAATAATTAGGATACTTAAATTTTACACTTTGTACTTAGAGATTTAAAATGACTATTTTGCCCTTGGGATTCAATGTGTGCTAAAATGACCTTTTTAGTCATAAATGTTTTAAAACTGAGTTTTATACTTGAGTTCTGAATGAATTACGATTTTTGGATCAGATTTGATAAGATGAGAGATCTGAGTTCATAGCACTTGGATAGATTGACCGTGGAACGTAAAATGACCATTTTACCCCTAGTAAAAGATTGGCTCTAAGCCATGACTTAGATGACTAGGATTGGACTATTTGGAATTAGTACATTAATTGTACTCATACTTGGACGTTTATGATATTTTCATTAGGTCTGTGTGATCGTTAGTGTGAAATACGTGAAGACTCGAGTAGAGATTAGCTGCGTCTTCAGGAGCAAGGTGAAACATGCGTATCTTGTTTACATGTGTTGTTTAAATGTTTCATTGCTGTTGAAATATCTTAGAAATGTTTTCTAAATGGAATCATGGATATTTATTAACTTGCTAAATGACTTGATGAAATGTATATTTTTCTGTCGATGCATCTGAATAAGTGTCCGTGCTTGAGGACTTTAAACAGACAAAGTGGATTTGGAGTTATAAGGTTGGAGGATATTGACCAGGTATCCTGATGGTTTGACGTCATTCCCTTTTATGATATAGAGGTCGCTCCTCTAGAATTCTGGTTGAAACTTGTTCATGAAAGATGTGCGAAATCGACGAGTATTATGAAATGTGATATTTTTAATATCATGATGGTTTTCTGCTTTATCCTGAAAAGTTGGATTTCATTCTGTGAATGAACTGATGAACCGATGACTTAGAATTATTGCTTTTAGCATAAGTCTATTGAAAGACTTGAATTCACATTATTATGGACTTGAAATTTGATTATCTTCGAAAGGAAGTACATTTTACATGTTCGATACTGAAAAGTATGACTACACTTTTTATAAGATGTTAGTTGTATCCATGATTTAACATGTTTACTGGATATGTCATGTTTCATACGAGCTTTAGCTTATGGAGTTTTTCAAAAACCATACTTTTCAGGTTAGCAGCATTAGATGGACTCGGCTTTGCTCTCAAGTCGAAATCTTTTTGGTGATCAGTTCTTATGTGTATATAGTAGTACTGTTCTGACGTGAGCATAGAGCTGTGAGGACTTGACTTGAAGACTTTCGAATTTTTGATAATCGGCTTGTTCCGGTCAGGTTATGCTATGGTTATTTGCAGGTATTGCTAAGCAGTTATATTTATTTCCGCACGTAGAACTCTGGAATATGTTGGAATTATTGAAATCAGCTTACTAAATTTCTTAAGGTAATCTATTTTGATGAGAGGATTTTATGAATTCCCTAAACTGACTTATTAGGATAGGCCTAGGGTGACGTAGACTCACTGGCCGGTCATTAGACCTTTAACCCATGGGTTTGGGTCATGACAGGGCATGTTGATATATTGGGGTTTATTTTATTTTCATTATACTACTTGCCTTTTCTTTTGTTTTGGTTTCATACTCTATTTTTCGTTCTCTTTTGGCATCCTTTGGTTACTCTTCCTTTTCTACTTCTGTTTTTGCTCTCATTCAATTTATGATATGATGGAAGATGTCGTTTCAATTTTGTGTTGCAGACCTTGATATGGCATTATCTCCCCTCTTGTTTCCACGACTAGGAGCATATAATAATGCACTTTTTTCCACCTCTTCTGCTATTATCCAAACAATTGAGAAAGTTACCACTTGAACTTCTCTTAGTCGAGGATATTGAACTTATCTTGGTGTTTGTGTGCTTTGTGACAGTTGGTGGAACTGAAAAATGGGGAGACCTACAACAGGCATTTGGTAAACTGTGATACTTGGATGAACGTACATCTTCGTGCAATCATGTACTTCTAAGGTCTTCTACTCTTTCATTCCCTTTTCCTAGTGTTTTTTCTTTATTATTCGGGTGCACAATTGAATTGCATCATTGTTCAGTAAATTTGGACTTTGATGGATTGCGCATCTTTTTTTCAGAATACACAGAGATGATAAAATCGTTGGTGTTCGAATAAGTAATGAACACAATCATATCATGTTTTCAACATGAGCCCAACCTTCATTATCGTTCTTTCCTTGCTCATTAAATCTGCTACTCTCTGCATAATGGAGTACTTGAAAGTTAAGACTGCTTAACATGAGCCCTATGTTTGGGTCGAAAGGCTGGTCATATTAACTTTGCATTGACTTCGCCTCTGAATCGCAGGTGCTCGGGTAGCTAAAGCTACATTTGAAGAAGCTATTCTAACCAATTGGGATGCCGACATATTTACCTACCATGGTTGAAGTTTGTACAGCCTTGGAGGCATTGAAATAGACAGCGTAGAGGAGTAGCACAAGTGGAGATCTACACAGTTTTGCATCAAGCTTCTGATTGGATTTTAGAAGCCTTTAGATGATGATACCTATCTTGTAAATATTGTGCTAGACTTTTTAGCATTATGCATTTGTTTGACTGCGGGTGGACGTAATTGCTGGATGTAATTTCAGAATGTAGAGGGAATGTGTTTTGGAAGCTGTCATTTGTTGCTTTTGTGGGAGTACTGCTCGAAATGGCTTTGGCATGACTTGTAGCAACCATAGAATGAGAAAAGAGTTGAAAGATACACTTTTTTTCCAAGTTAAGAGTGTAACTTGTGCAACCTTTTTGGAATTGATGTGCAGCTAATAGTCTTTTGGGATTGAGCACATCTTTTTCCAGTTATATGCCAATACTGAGCACAATCCAGTGCTCATATAAAACCTCATATAAGTTATAACAGAATGAACATATAACTTTCCAAACCTCATTCACATGCAACGGCAACCACCATACAACACCATAAGCCATAGGATTCTAGCTCAAAATTGTGTACTGTCCTCACAAAATAAATGACCAATTACTTGTGAATTTTCGTAGTCCCAGATTCTGAGTAGTTCCATTGCAGACCATAGACTAAAAACTGTGCATGAAGAACATGATAATTGGTTGTAGCAACACTCACTGAAGCAAGTTCCAGAGTTGAACAGTGCACATTAATGTTCCTTATGTTTTATAACCTGATTTCATCCCACAACGGCACAACCACATAAAATCAAGCAAAAAGTTACTACAAGATTTACTAAAACTGGAAATGTTTTGGGCATTGAATATTGAATTAATTTTTTCTAACTCGAACACGTTTTGGATGTGCTCCGACACGTACCCAACACACTCGGGGACACATTATGAAAAAAACACAATTTACCTCAGCTTGAGAATCAAACCCGAGATGAGACTAGCACATATGTGTTCCCTTCACTACAACCAGCCACAATATAATCAAAACAAGACTAGCACATGGCAGCAACAACCAAGCATCACAAGGTACCCATTAAAGACACAACAGGCCAATAACAAAATGTTACACAAACAAGTTTTCTTGAATCAAATAGAATCTGTCCTAACAAAATGTTACACAAACAAGTTTTCTTGATCATTGAGTAACCATTAAAGAGAAAATACAGTTCCTCAACTCTATCTTCAAAATTTTTGGTTGCCTCCATTCCATCCTCATCTTCAAAAATTTTGGTTGCCTCATTTCCATCATTATTAATACTTATCTCATTACACTCTTGTTTTGAAGAACCACTCGATACCTGTTCTACATATTCATTATCTACCTCATCTTGATTCGACCATCAAGAAGGCATTGTCGACGGAACAGACTTCGACGACATCAAAGACGATGGTGATGGCAACGGAAACATCACCTACATGTTCAAAAATCAACTAAGGTAGATAAGCATTATAGAAAACAATCATGTTAGCAGTTATAATTCCCCAAGTGATGCTAAACAGTAAACACATTTCAACAAAGCCCATTCCTTCATTTAGGCACAATTAAGCATGGGCTCAAAATACTAAGAGTCTAATTTAAGTCCCAGCTTCCTTCCTATTCCATCATTTTCTCAGCAACTAGACAGTCATGAAAAGACTAAGCTGAGATGGCCAACTTTCTCTTTGGCCTAATGATAATCTCATGCCATTCTTGGTAAAGTCGGCAACTGCCAACTATTTTTCCCCTCGCCATTCCATTTACCCTTGTACAGATTTCAAAGGGAAAATAGTAAAAAAATCATCCACTAATTTTTGGTTCCAAACTGAAATCAATCTTGCAAAAAATCGCACAAAATCAGCAGCAGAAATATTTTCAAGTTTGCATGTGGTTTCTCCTTTGTACAGAAATCGAACCCTAATAACCTGAAATCAAACCCTAATAAACACAGAAATACAGAGAGAAATCAAAGTTCGTATATTTTGAAATTCTGGGTTTCACACAGAAATTGAACTGTGATAAACCATGGTCATATAGTCCGGTAACTTATACAACGTAGTCACTGGAACTCAGCAACCGAAAAAAGAAAGGGAGAAGCAAAGCAAAGCAAACAACCTAGTCAGAAACTTACACATTTTTTCTTTTAAATCTCCAACATACATAAGAAAATAAACCTGTGGGAGAATTTTGCGGCACTTAATTAATCCATGTACGTCTTAATTAGTTCATAAACCCATTTTTTTTCACAACCCCATATCAGCGAAGGACGAAAACTAGGGTTTCAAAATTATAGATCCAACCCAGAAATTAGGGCTTCGAAATCATACAATTCGGGCTCTAAATTATAATACCCACGGACATACAGAGAGATAGAGAGAGAAATGAAACCTTAAATCAAACGAGAACAAATCGATCTAGAGAGAGAGAGATATATATTACAAAATCGAACCTGAGAGAGAGACCTTCAGTTGTTATGATCTTCGTCGTTCTCTTCTTCGTCTGATCTTCGTCGATCTCTTCTTCGTTCGTACGCGTGCTGGGTTTTCTGCTTCGTTCTGGTTCTTCCTTTGCGCTCTCTCTCTCTCATCGTCTGCGTGAATAACATCCGAAGGGGTCAGAGGGGGGAAAGTGTAATTTGTGCATTTTTAATGCCTTTTCTTTCCGTGGCCGTTGGATTAAATCCAACGGCTGTCCAGCGCGTCCCGCACCAGCGCCCCATCCGGGATCCTGCAAGAGATCCGGACTGTATATATATATATATATATATATATATATATATTGCTTTGCTTGGATCACATAGTTTGCGTAAGAGAATTTTGAAGGTATTGATGATTCCTTACAAGCAAGATATTATAATTTTACTCTTCTATGTCTCGGCCTGGTATTTCTTTTCTCCAACCACCTTGGACTATTTGAACTTTGAAGTACTACTACTAGTAACCAAGAAATATTAGCACTGCCAATTCCTCCTCACCTTATATATATATATATAACAACTCAAATTAATTTGTCTTATTATTTTTTGAGAGTGAAGTAAACGGTTATCTAGTTGCCCCTAAAAAAAAAAAATCGTACCGATACGTCGTGGTCAGTGGCAGATGCAGGATTCTTAATACGATGAGGAGAGCAAATCACATGTACTCGTAAATTAACAACCAAATATTGCTCATATATATGTAAAATAGTAATAGTACAGTTTTTTGAGGGGACATTTCTTCATAACTTTTAGAAACAAAACTTAAAATATAATAAAAATAATGAGATAATTATGAGGTGTGCAGGGGTTAGGGCCCCCGCTTGCACCCCATAGGAGCACCCCTGGTCGTGGTTTCGAGTCCCAATAATTGGTATCTCTTAAACTATTTTTTGATCAAAAAATCAGGTTTTCTCTAACACTTGAATCAATTAACATGGTCTCGAAAAAGATCAGAAGACATTAGTATATCTATATTTAATTTTCTTAGCCCTTGGCATAAGTATAGTATAAAAAATTAGTCTAAGATCCACTATAGATGTTTGGACCAAGTCCTAGTCTCCTTAACGTACATCGTAGTGGTTGGATTTAAGTTACAAAAAAGAGTTGTGAGGCAACAAACATTTTAATTTCTTTCTGTTTTCTTTCTTTTGTATTCTATTTTGAGCAAAACGGTACAATGTATTATATAGTAGTATGTTACTAAATTTTGTTAATACTCCGTAGGAAAAATCTTTTAGATATCACCCTCCTTGCAAGTTAAACCTTGTGCTAAATGATTTTGGTAGAGGGCCTCCTTATAAAAATCCATATTTATGTACTTATCGGAAATTAGTCAAAACACATTCTTTTGAAACAAAAAATATACTGTACTACAATATCTGGTTAATTTGGTTTTTGTTGGAATAAATTCCACATAAGATATGTAAAATCAACAGTTTGACTCATGTAGTGGAGCCTAAAGCAGACCCCACACATCCCAGCTGCACATCTACGGTCCAATAAAGGGACCGTTAGAGAGAAGTCATTTCCTTTTACAATTAATAAATCGTCTATTTTTCTCTATCCCAATTTGACTTGGTCACAAGACACTCATTAATATCCAATTAACTCCATATCAAATTTAATAATTTTACATAAATGTATATATATGCATCTAATTAATGGTTGTGATTCAATAATAGTGGACCATGATGACTATTAGGCAACAAATTAAACATCGATGCTCTATGGCTTTAATTATGGCTCATATAGAGTATAATATAATTTAGGACTATAGATTAATCTCCTCATCAGCCTTGGAGCCAAAAAAGTAGAGCACCTAATCCATCACTTTCTAGCTGCCTCGATCTTTCTTTCTACGGATCGATGTCAATTTGTGATTACTTTCAAGTTTGGTGCTCAATGTAACTGCGCCGTTTGAAAAGTTAGCCCTTTAATTTTCTTTTGGGTAGGAGCAGTTTCGATCTTTTTTCCAGGCGTATTCGTGGTCCTATAGTCAAATTCGAGAAACTTTTATATATCCTGGGGATACCAAATTACCAATTCCTTGGTATTTTCTTCCGGTCCATTTCTCAATTTTCAGCTATTTTTTTTTTTATCACATTTTAATGATCAGTTCCGTTCATTTTGTCGAGTTCGATGAGAACCTTAATCATACCAAAAAATCATATTCATCGGACTTTATTTGATACATAATCGGCACAAGTGAAAATGGTAAATAAACCAACACTGGCCTGGGTTCCGATTCAGTGTGCTTTTGGACCCAGTTTTGGTTTTATTCAATTTTCACGTGTGCCGATCATATACCTATTAAAGTTCGATGAACACGATATTTGGTATGATTAAGGTATTCGCCGAACTCTACAAAATGAACGGAACCGACCATCCAAATATGATGGAAAAATGACAAAAAAATGCGAAATGGACCGGAGGGGATACCAAAGGGGTTGGTATCCCCGGTATACATAAAAGTTTCTCAAGTCAATTAATGCAAGCCACAAATTTTCCGCTGCTAGCTAGTGACGGGTGAGGTCAACCACGTAGTGATAAGCGAGTGTTCGTTACAGTTCACGTATTTAATTACAGATTCTCATGTTAATACTATAAAAAGTTAAAAATAACAAAATACTAGTAAAGCTTTTCAATAATAAGGATTTTTTTGACGCGTATATAACTAGAAACAAAAAAAAAAAGTGCAAATTAAGGAAAAGGAAAAGGGCTAGCAATGGACCATAAATTAAAAAAACCACCCCAAACACTCCCTTAAAACATGTATATTATGTTCACTAGGTGTGAAACGAAAGAAACACATTATTTGGTTTCTCCCATTCCTCTTTTTTCTTGTTGCTTCCTCTTTCTATCAATCTATGATATAAATACTGACAAAGACAAAAAAAAGTACATCTAACTCCAACCAACCAGTATGACCCGGATAACCGTTAACCCAGACTCTCTCTCTCTCTCTCTCTCTCTCTCTCTCTCTCTAATATGGAGTACATAGACAAAACAACATTTCAATCCACCTCCTTGTATTCCTTAGCAGCAAATTCTACTCTTAATTAATTAAGTGGGTTCTACTTCTAATAATCACACCCTTTATAAACCCATTTATTAACCAAATACCACAAATCTCTATCACTCCCAATTAGTCTCCACATAATAAACCCACAGAGAAATGGCACCAACTTTCTCTCTCCTCCTTCTCCTTCTCCTCCTCCTCCCCCTCCTGTCTCCACTCTCTTCAGCAACTGGGATTCACGACGCCAATCCTTCCCAATCTTCACCACAACTGAATTTCCCGAAAACACAGGCCCAAAAGCTCATCAGAGGCCTCAACTTATCTCCCAAACATGACATCAACACCGGCCCCGGTAGTGACCACACGGCGGCCGAGTCTCCGGTGGATGGTCCCATGATGGTGGAGAAGCCGTTGAGATTGCCTGTGCTCGGGGATGCTGGGAATACCATTAAAGACTTGGGTCACCACGCGGGTTATTATCGGCTCCCAAACACCAAAGATGCAAGGTAATATTTGAATTCATAGCTGTAAAACACAACTGTGTCCAGAACTATTAGATGCATGTGGGTTTCCCCACATCCACTAATTCCGAACATAATTGCGTCTGAAGTTGTGTTTGTGAAAATGGAATTTATGAATCCGATATATAGGAAGTGGAAAGTTTGATACTTTGATTTGCACCATACAACTCACTTTCTGTACAATCGTTTTTTGAGTAAATGTGGAATCTTCGGTAGAAGAGGGCGCATAAAGTACAAGACAAAATAATTTTGTAGCAATGTTTTAAATAAGAGTATTGGAAACATTTATTTGGAAATGGAATACATATGCAGCAAACGAGGCACTATCTTGTTCCATTAGACATTGCTTCAAAACATACTATATTTGTGTGAGTTCTATACACATTTTTTTTTATGAGCAGTCCTACGTGTGGAGCAATGCACAGAGCTGTTAAATTTTTTCCCGCAAATATAGGACAGCGAAAAATAACGATTTTAATGTTAAAATGTTCTTGACATAGATTAATTACACAGCCTAATAATAGGAAACTAATGAAGAAATTGTGGTTGGTTAACAATAGTAGTGTACCTTGAGTTTAAATGGGCAAAAAATAATTTCTCTTTTGTTGTTTCAAAAAATACTAGTGCCAATAAGATTACAGCTGCATGCGATTGTTTATTGCTCATCATTAATGTTTCTAAGCTTTAAAGGGTAAAAATTGCAAAACATTATTGACCTAATCAATTCAACTTGTCGCAATTAATGCTTATTTGCCTTAATTAACTAATCAAGTTTCAAATATTCGGCCAGATTTTATGGATCTTGATTTATTTAATTGGCCCATGCATTTGTCTGGCATAATCTAATACCTTTTGTTTCCCTGGCATAATCACCTAGAAATAGGATTCGTCTTTAATTAAAGGACTACAAAGCCACAAAGGATGGTAGTCTTACCAGATACAGGCACCTGAGCCACTACAACCTACAGGCACCTGAGCCACTACAACCTCTCCTAGTCAAAGAATGGGTCATCCCATTCGCTCTTGTATACACAAAAAAAAAAACTCACACTGATTAAAAATCCTAACACTTGTACAGCAAGTCTGTCAAGCCAATCGATCTGATTCATTATCAGAACCATTGCCACTGCCACTATCGGAATCTGAACCAGCACCTTAGTGCTCGATGGAGGGGAAGGATATTGAAAAAAAACTAAAATCTCTTCTCATGTTCCAATTTCCTGCATTTTTAATTTCTGTTTCCCGCAGTTTTTCAAAACTCCTGAATTATCCAGGGAAATTATAGCTTGCTAAATCAAACTTAGTAAAAAAAATTCAGCACAAGTTAGTGAATTTTTTTTCTGCATATTACAGTAAAATTTATTCTCGAATAATTCGTTTTCGGAAATGCTCTCCGAAGCCATTGTTATGATGTTTGCAATTAACTCGGAATAACGAACCGCATCGACCCGGAATGATTTCTTTAAAGCTTCTGGGTTTTTCGTTAGGCAATATTTTTTCATCTCAACTTGTTCCCACTTTAAGTTCACTGGGTGTTTTGTTGTTGCAGGATGTTCTACTTTTTCTTTGAATCCCGAAAAAACAAGAGTACTAGTGACCCTGTGGTTATATGGCTCACCGGAGGCCCTGGCTGTAGCAGTGAACTAGCTCTGTTTTACGAGAATGGCCCATTCCACATTGCCAAGAACTTGTCTCTACTATGGAATGACTTCGGTTGGGACCAGGTAATTAAATACGTACAATCATTCTTTCTCATACAGCTTTGTCAGTGCAAAAAAACAAGAAACAACAAGGTACTTGAATCCTGACTTTTTTTGGTTTTTTCTTTGATATTTTCCAAAAAATACTTGTGTAAAAGTCATAATTTTTCACTTTTTTGATTTCTTTCGTCGAGACGAACCTATAATACATAAAAGTTTTGGCGTAAAACTAACATACGCGAAAAGATTTGAATAAAGACAAAACCGAAAAGTTATTGTGCACAACTTATTACTTAGTGGAAACGCCCTCTTAGATACCTTAAGTGATTAAGATCAAACATACAGAACTGAACATTAATCACAAAAGTAAGGTACAAAACATTGTTTTGTATTGTCGCGTACGACGCTTTTTTTTGTTGTTGTTGTTGATATTCATGCTTCATTGCTAGACGCTTGCCGAATATGTCTTTTTTTCCAGGCATCAAACCTTATATATGTTGATCAGCCAACTGGAACTGGTTTTAGTTATAGTTCCAACGAAAACGATACTCGACACGACGAAAATGGTGTCAGCAATGATCTATATGACTTCTTGCAGGTCTGATTCTCTCTCCTTGTATTGTATTGGTTTTCAGAATGAAAAATTCACCTCTCATTTCCATACCATAAGGACAAGTATATCTTAGCTTCTTGTAAAATTCACCTCTCACTTGTTGTAAATGTCTTAACCTCAGGGGTTCTTCAAGCTACATCCCCAGTATGCAAAGAACGAATTTTACATAACCGGAGAATCTTACGCCGGACACTACATCCCTGCTTTCGCTGCTAGAGTTAACCAGGGGAACAAAGCCAAGGAAGGGATTTATATAAACCTCAAGGTACATCTCCAAATTACAGTAAATTCTATGTCTTTATCTGATACTCCTACTATTTAGTTGATTAATTGATTCAGCCTGATTCATTTTATTTGTGGGTTAATAGGGATTTGCTATAGGTAACGGGCTCACTGATCCGGAAATCCAATACAAAGCGTACCCTGATTTTGCTCTGGACATGAAATTGATTAACCAGTCTGATTACACCAAGATTGTAACCGAGTTGGTTCCCTCTTGTGAACAGGCTGCAACACTTTGTGGTAATTTCTTGTATTATTTATTTTCGGTAATCTATTTTAGCACAATTTATATCCTATTTTTACAATCAGTTAGCTTCTTTTCTTCTCTTGTTTAATGCGTGAAATTTCTACTTTAGGTGATGATGGAGGAGATTCTTGCACATACGCATATGAAAATTGCAATTCCGTATTCAATGAGATCATTGGTATCGCGGGTAATATTAACGTAAGAAGTGTTCAAACTGTTGTTATTCAGATGGATTTGGTTTTCACTCATTTATACGTATGTCGAGTTGGCTTGGGTCAATGTTATACCACCCCTAAACCGGCCCGAATAGATTTTTTCGTATTTTGGATGACGCTTTGTTGCGTTTGTCGTATGCAGTACTATGATATCAGGAAGAAATGCGTGGGACAGCTGTGCTACGACTTCTCCAACATGGAGAATTTGCTGAACAAGCAAACAGTCAGGGATGCTTTAGGAGTTGGACGCATTGAGTTTGTTTCGTGTAGCTCAACAGTGTACGAGGCCATGTTGACAGACTGGATGAGGAATCTTGAAGTTAGGATTCCCACACTTCTTGAAGATGGAATCAAGATGCTTGTGTATGCTGGGGAGTATGATCTCATTTGCAACTGGCTTGGTAATCTTCTTTAACTCACATTGGAATTTTCGGTTCATTCGTTCTTGGATCAAGACCCCGGGTTTGGGCATCCGTTTTTTGAAAGGAAAAGAAAATGAATCCATTGTCTTCTTTTCCTGTTCACAAAAGAACACAACACAACCCGAGGAAGACCCCAAGAAGATAAGCAGAAAACCATTAACAGCATATGATATACTAACGCGGGACTCTATGCCTCTCTCCGGAGCCTCTACCCTATCAAACCGGCACGACGCCCTCCATAGAACCAGTGTTTTGCAACCCCCCAAGTTGCATGCTAGTTCAGTAAATTTTAACTACAGAGCATCCAACTTGTCTTCAAAACTTCAATCAATACCATAGTTACGCCTCACCTCCCATCAATTTCTTTAGCTTTCATTAGATTAGAAATCATGGTGTGTTTGGATTTGAGCAGGGAATTCGAGATGGGTTAATGCTATGGTATGGTCTGGGCAGAAAGAATTCACAGCTGCTCCCAATGTTTCATTCGTAGTCGATGGTGCAGAAAAAGGTGTGATGAAAAGCCATGGGCCTCTTACCTTCCTCAAGGTCTCTCTCTCTCTCTCTCTCTCTCCTGACATTCTTTCTCTTAGCATTTAAGTGCACTCGTGATATTGTTGGGCCAAATGCCTCTTGGCATCGGGGTTTGCAAACTCAAATTTGCTTGTTTTCGAACATGAAATAGGTACATGATGCTGGTCACATGGTTCCAATGGATCAACCCAAAGCTGCACTGGAGATGCTGAGGAGGTGGACACAAGGCAAACTTTCCGTGACGACACAGTCAAAATTTCGGATTGTCCCCATGTAATTGCCCCCAATCAAACACAATATTCACAACCTCATTTCTTATAGAAGATTCTTCAAAGCTCAAAGAAGTGATTGATTAATGAAAGCAACAGATGCAAATAATTATGGTTCCAATGGATCAAACGCTACTGTCCCCAATTCAACATTTAACAGCAAGATTCAGTACACAGAGATTCATGAACAACTCTGTTTCAAACGAGTACTAAAAGTAGAAATCTTTGGGATACATATTACGTACCGTGTCACCAAACAAATTGAAGGGAAATATTATGCGCTTTTGTAAATTTGGCCAATCTGTTGGCTATACCCTAATCTACACTTTGATTTTAGTAGAAGAGGATTAAGGGAATGAGGTAAACTGAGGCCTGCACAAAGCGGCAACAGAAACGGGGAATAAACAGGGGAATAGGGGCTGCCTTACTTACCCTTCTTTCATTCAACTAGTCTTTAAATAGAGGTTGGCTTATTCACGGAGCCGCTGTTTTACGGAGGTGGACAATCTCATCCGTCCGTCTCTGCAATCAACGATCCGGATTTTAATGAACTTTTTTCCGGAGAGAGTTATCGAGGGAAGAGTTAAGTTTGTTTACAAATCCGGACCTTCCAAAACACTTCGTACGCATGAGATTCACCTCTGTAAATAATTATTCACAAAAAAGGAACCACTGCCTAGTGCAGTTGGTTGCCTAACACTCCCCTCCTTTAGGAGGCGGAGGTTCGAGCCCCTCCGTGGGTGGTTTGGGGTCAGGGCTATAGATAGTCCCTGCATCCCTGTGCTAACCTAATTAACACACCCCGCTAACCCCTACTAACTACACCGTGTGGCAAAAAAAAAAACAATTATTCACTGAAAGCTCCGGGAAGAAGATATTCTCCTTCAAATATTAGGGATAGCCTTACATAAACATAGACTTGGGCTTACCCTAACAATTGGGCCGATTAAACAAAACAAAGCAAAGTAGCCCAAAATACTCCTTAGTGAAGATCATCCATATGGTAATTTGTGTACTAGATGTTGAAGTAATTTGAAGGATTGAGACCTTAATTAGGCAGTCATCAATGAAGATTTTAAATGTTGCAAAACTGTTTTTGTTGGTGCTAACTCCAGTGCATAAAAGTCTTGTACACTGCACATTGTACAAGCCTTTTTGTGCACTAGAATTTTGACATTAACAAAAACAATTTTGGCATTATCATTTCCCTAAAAGTATATCAAGAAGCTAATTTGGAAATCATTGACTAGTTCTTGATTTGTGTTGATAATTGTTAGATAAACTCCATAGAACCTAAATCACATGTGTTTGGTACTGTTGTCGCTAGGGCTGTTCAAGAAAAATCGAGAACCGTAAAACCGGATCGGACCAATCCAATCTATGACTTTTGGATTGGATCCGTGGATTAATGGTCCGGACACGGATTTGAAAATTGAAAAACCGTGAGATACGGTTCGGTCCACGGATTTTCATTATGAAACTATGGATAAACCGAATCAGACCGTGAAATATTTAAAAATAACAAAGAAAATATATATATATATATATATATGTGTGTGTGTGTGTAATATTTAGTAAATAATTATAAGCTTTACCAATTGATTTTTTTTTTTTGAGCAATTTTATCTTGATGTGATGCTATTTGTTTGTTTTGTGAAACTAATTGGCTAGTTTTTGTTAGGTTTTATGGAATGTAATAAGTAGATAATGCTTGGACAATACTTGACTAGAATTTGCATGTTGTGTTGGTGGAGTCATGTGGTTGCTGCCTTAATGTATCTAATCTGGAACTCCGGATAATACTTGTGTGTTTTACTTCATTTGGTTGCTACCTTGCTGGATGTAATGGCAGATTGTAATGCTTGTTTTTTTGGTGGCGAGAATTTGATTTTTTTTTTTTGTTGGATTTGCAATTTAATGTTTATGGAATGTAATCCGTGGATAAAATCGGAACCGAACGTGAGATTTTTGGTCCGGACAAAGATTTTAATTTCTTAAAACCGTGACTCGCGGATTAGAATTTGATTCATAGCAATCCGGTCCAATCCGGACCGCGAACAGCCCTAATTTGTCCCCATTGGACATGAGTTTGAGTTCGAAGTTTGGGCATTGAGTTTTGGGCAATTCGTACTTCGAGGTATAATAGAACAGTAGCTCAAGCTACTCTGGAGTGGACCACAGTCAAAGTATACTGTCCCAAATATATAACCTGACCTTCCTAAATTTTTGTTTTGGTATTAATTTTGTTTTTTCTCTAAATTTTTGTTCCATTCACCTTAAACTTTTTGAATTTGTCACTCATCTCGACGAGAGAAGTTTAGAAAGTAAAAAATATTATGACCAAAAGCAAAAAAAAAAAATCATTAAAGACAAAAAGGTATCGTAAGTGTCATTTTTTTCAACTTCAGTCCACATTAGTATACTTAATGATTTTTTTCGTTGAAACGAATGATTAATCTCAAAAATCACGACGAATAGTTAAACAAATAATACAAAAAGTAAATAATATCGAAAAAAAACTATAAAAAATTGGTGGGAGGTCCACTATAACATGTTTGTAACCTACTAAGTCCACTTCTAAATTTCATAACCCCTCTAGTCCACTAATATAGTTATATAACCTAATAACTCCAATTTACTTAAAAAGAGATATTTTTCAAGACCAAAAAACCCTCCTATATAACATATAGAAAGAGAAACCCTAGATCACAAAACAGAACCGTCCACCCCCAAATTCTCCACGCCGACGAGCTCTCTCTACGAATCTATATTTGCACACTGCAATGGCTAACACGATCAGCTCATTCAAGGCCTTGGCAGTCATCTTCGTTCTCGCCGTCTTCTCAGCTGTTGCTGCATCGGCAAGAGACTCCGAGATGGTTCTGGCGCCGGCCCATCGAAAGGTTTGAAAATCTTCCCTTTTTCAGATCTCTCAGTTTCGTACCTTTTTAACACTCTTTCCTTTTTATGGGCTTTTTTCTGTTTAGCCATTGATGTTAATTAGTGGCTTTGATTACCCATTTGTGTGGTTTTCTCTTGTTTTGGTACTTATTTGTGTGGTTTTCTCTACTGTGAATTACCAAGGAATTTTTTACACGGTCGAGAACTTTGATTTCTGCAGTGATTTGGGTTGCTGATCTAAGAGCATCAGATCATGGTTCGGTTTTGGGAATTGGTTGATTTGGTCCATCCGTTGATCTGGGTTTATCTCCTACTCTTAAAGTCAGAAGAGTTTGGAGTTGAGTTCCGGTCAAGTCAGGTCAGAAAAAATGAGGGAGGCTGCATTAGTAGCCATTGCTGCCGCAATTGGTAACTTCTTGCAAGGTCCGCGGCTGCGACTCCGATTAAGGAACCGGAGAGGAGGCTTGAAACTTTCTCAATTATATAACGTTATTCCGTTTTTTCATAAACGTGTTTTAAAGTTGGTTTGTCTATCGTATTAAGAAGGTTGATCCGGTCTTTTATTTGTTTTACTGGAGAGAAATCTGGAGTAGTAAAAATAAAAAATATAATATTATAAGAAAGTTGATCCGGTCTTTTGTTGGTCCCGTGTCCGATTATCATCAGATTTGAAGGTTTTTGAATAAATACATAAGGTTATATGTGTGTTTTTCCTAGAGTTAGAGATCTGAAGTTTTTTGAATAAATATATAAGGTTATATTTGTGTTTTTCATCAATCACTTATTGATTTGGTCCACGCAGCGGTCTCTCCGACTTGCTTCTGATATATTTGGAGTTTTTTGAATAAATATATAAGGTTATATGTGAGTTTTTTCTTATAGGGCTACATATAAGGTTGGAACATGTTGTGTTTTTTGAAAAAATATATAAGGTTATATGTTTGCTTTTCGTGTCACACAAAAAAATATAATTTTGTGTGTTTTTGTTGTTATTTAATGTCATTTTTTTAAAACATTCTCAGTTAGATGGAGATATAATAATATATAATGTTACATTGTATATGAGATTTTTTGTCCTGTAAAACTCAAAAAAAAAAAAAAGGAACTAATAACGTTATATGTTCTCTTATTGAATAGGTCCGCGCAATGGCTTCTCAAAAGCACATATGGATATATCCATATATTATCAGAAGCAAGTCAAAGAGGCCGCTGCGTGGACCAATTCAATAAGTGATGAACAACGGAGCATATAACATTATATGTGAACTTATGTCTTGTGTAATATGTGCTTTTCTTAGGGTTAAACATATAATATTATATCTCGTTTTTGAGATATATTAATGTTTTTTATGTTGTTTTGAATATGTATATATGTAGATATCGAGGTTATGGGAATACTATTCGGAGGCAGAAAATTACAAATTTTGAAGGATTCGATGAAGGTTTTGATAAAGAAACGGTGAAAAAATGAAGCTCGACCCCCTGTGGCCTCATCAACATTCAACTTGGGATTCAAGACGCAACTGAAAACAATGATAATGGTGGCATGATATGTAAACATATAATGTTATTTTTTGAGATATATAATATTGTTGGAAAGATATGATGTTATTTTGAGAACATATAATTTTATGTTATGTTTTGTGAGATTTAGAGCTACAGAAGCTCAGATATAATGTTATATATTCTGTTTTTTTGTGAGATTTAGAACTAGAGAAGCTCACATATAATGTTATATGTTCTGTTTTTTTTTTTTTGTGTGAAATTCAGAGCTGAAGAAACTCAAATATAATGTTATATGTTCTGATTTTTTTTTACGATATTTAGATATTCAAAAACTCACATATAATGTTATAAGTTTTGTATGAACCAGCATATAACGTTAAAGACTAAAAACAAGAAAAATCAAAAAGAAATGTTGCATGTTAGAAAATTTTTGCTACACATATAAAGTTGTATGTTAGGAATTTTTTATCACTCATATAACGTTAAAAATCAATACAAGAAAAATAGGAAAAAACAAAAAGAGAAATTTGTCACATATATAACGTTAAATGTTAAGTGTAGCGGGTTCAATAAGAAAATCGAGAAAAATGAAAAAACATGTTTTTTGTTATACATATAACGTTATATGTGGCGTGATGGCAACGGCGACGGCGGTGGCGGCGGCGGCGGTGGTGGCGGCGGCAGCGGCTTGAATGCAACAAAAACGAAAAAAATGGAAAAAATACATTTTTCGTGTTAGCCAAACAAGGCCCTTGTTTCTTAGGTGGGGTATTTTTGTCATTAAAATTATTAGTGGACTTAGTGGGTTATGAAACTTAGAAGTGGACTAGATGGGTTTGGAAACTGCTACAGTGGACCTATGCAAATAAAATCCCCTTTCCCATTCATTCGTTCCAGACGCAGAGCAAGAGAGCCACTCCCCTGCAAGTGCATTTTTGGTGCAAAAATACACTTGCAGGGGAGTGGCATTAACTAAAAAGGGAGTAACAAAATCATTTCCCTATATATATATATAGAGTAAGCTTCTAATGCGAACCTCCGCATTCAAGCAATGTGCGGACCTCCCTTTTTCCGATCGAATTTTGATGATCCGAGCCGCTCAATGTGTTCAGAACGTGATTTTAAGGGTACCAGTAAGAAATCAGCCCAAAAAAAAGACCGGGAAAGGCTTCATCCGAGCAGTTTTTGTTTATTTTTTATTGAACGGTTCAAATAAAAACTGCTCAAATCAAGCCCTTCCCAGTCATTTTTTTTGCCGATTTCTCGCGGGTACTCTTAAAATCACGTTATGAACACATTGAACGGCTCGAATCATAAAAATTCAATCTGGAAAGGGGAGAAATGGGGTGGTCCGCACTTTACTTGGATACGGAGGTCCGCATTAGAAGCTTACTCATATAGAGTAAGCATATATATATATGTATATATATATATAGGTTTCTCGTGGCGAAATGAGTCATTGGCAGTAATCATTATATATATAGGTTTCATCCTAGGTAGTAATCATTGTATTAGTAAAAAGTTTCTCGTGGCGAAATGAGTCATTGGCAGACCAAGTGATGGATAAAGAAGCAAAGTTTGAAAGGAAGTTTTCATGTTTGAATGATCCAATAAGTTCTTTAAATTTAGAACCATATCTCTTGAATAAATCATGGTCATTTTGAAAAGCACAATCCTAGACCAAATCATCATAATTTTTAATGAGCTAACGAAAATTGCAATAATTTGCATTTAAATTTTTTATTACGGCAAGAACGTTATGAGATTCCAAAATTTTAAATTTTCGGAATGCCTTGTCAAGTCAAACCCCACGTATCCATAACATGTTGCAATCTTTAAATGTCGTCCGTCGAGATACCGTTTCCACATCAACTCAATTGATGAAAAGAAAAAACCAATCAAATCATTTATGAAATGGATTAATGATCTATAGCACCAAATCATTTATGCAATCTTTAAATGTCGTCTGTCGAGATACCGTTTCCGCTTTCTTTCTAAACTTTCTTTTTCAAAAAGAAAGTAATTTCAAACTCAAATATAACAAAAATGAAAAATAATTTTTTTATTTTTTTTGCACCGTTTAAAAGATTTCAATGAGATCTATCAAACAAGATCCATATTGATTGAAAAATTATATGCGTAAACACATAATTTTTTACCTTGAAATTACCTTTTTTTTCTAAAAGTTTTTTTTTTTAGAATCCGGAAAGGCATCGAGTAAGGATTGGGGTATTAATTTACCATTCATTTGCTTTCGTCCTTTCATTTCGACCTGCAAAATACCATTTTACCCTTGCAACTTCCTGTTATTTGGCATTGGAGCCCAGTGATTTATCCATTTTTTTTTTCCTTTTGGCTTGAATTCTTTGGCTGTAAAGAAGAATAAGAATTGCACCAGGAAGTATATACACGTTGTCTTTCTTCGCCTTGTCTAATGCAAAATTCCTTTATTTTTACAGCAAACAATTGCATTTATTCCCGGATTTTATTTCGAGAAGGAAGTGTTCAAAGAGATAAGAGGGCAGGTAGTTTTCAAGTGGGGAAAATTGAACGACGGTTTTAGTTTTGTGATATTTCTGTGTATGCCCTTAGGATTTAATGAAGATTCAAACTTTTAATTGGGAAAAACTTTTCTTAAGGTGGTCAAATTTGAAAAGAAAAAAGAATGACAGGGCTTCATAAAAAGGAATACACCAAACTGGTTGTCTTTATTTTTTTCTTTTGGGCTTTTCGAAGGACTGGTCAATCATTTTAATTAATGGATGATGATGTATAAAATCCCCAATCCAGTGGTCATCTTACATTTGATTTGAGTCCCAAATCTCAACTGAATACTCTTAAAAGAAAAAATCCCAAGTGACCAAAGCAATTGATAAACCTCAACCGTCACAATAACCTAGCCGGCCTAATGATATTAACTTATGTATTTTATTTTCTAATATGTGGTCGAGTTGTCTTTTTTCTCCTTTCTTTGATTGTTGGGCGACTGCTTAATTGATTAATTGATTATTTGGTGGTATTTTTTATTTGTTTCATGAAGGATTATTTTTATCTTAATTAAATAGTATCAAGATCAGTTTCCCCACGGGGCTACAAGGAAAATTCGGCCTTAGTCCGGTAGGAAAAATCGGTCTTAGTTTATTTTTTCGAAGAAGTCGGGTTCATTAATGGTAGAGGTGGTTAATAATAGAGAATGGTAGTCATTTAGGTTGCGCTCAGAATCTGTTGCTCCGTGCCTGACAATTTCTAGTTTTTATACATTCATTGGCTATGGTTGCTAAAATGTCTGATTAAAAAAAAACACTCCCGACGTACGAGGGTGGAAGTAACTGAGAAAGCATTCTTCTACTCCAGAAATTGAACTTCCAATCCCTACTTCCACATTTGTCTGTTTTGTTACTAAAGAGAACAACGAAAATGTCATAGCTAGGTAATATTCCTTGGCATTATGACAATCACCCCTTGTTACAAGGACAAAATAGACTTGCTCATAGCAAAAAGTTTATTTTTTAGTTTGTAGAACTATAGCAAATAATGTTCGTAGCTTCACTAAAATACGAAGCTAGCTGGATTTGTAGGGAAGATTCTTTAGACTTTTCTTAGATTCACTGATGAATAAAGTATTTGCTGATTGACACAAAAAAAAAAAACTAAGCTAGAATCAACAATCTAAAATGTAAGACAAAGTTATCACAAACACCACAAAATCTGTATTACGTACTTTCGTATGTATGTAAGATCACTTTTGTTTTAGTTTTTTTTATTTTATTTGCCTTTTTAAGTTCGCTAGACCGTAAGTTAAGCCCGCTACATTTTATTAGTTGGTGGGTGCAGTACGTACGTTTTCGGAAAGAGCATAATTTTAGTGATTTCACATGGGGGAATTCGATCGTTTCTTTTTGTGTCATTCAAAATTCAATTGCTAATCACGTTTTTCATTAAAGTAGTATGGTTAATTTTTCCATAGATGTCGCTTCTATTTTCTGATCATTCCCTAATTCAAACATAATTAGTGCCTTGACCAGGTAATTAAGTGGATTCCTTTTATTTTAGGAAGGAGATATTAATTACATGCATTTTGACAAAGTTAATGAATCATGTAGATATGACGAACTCGATCGGCGGTGTCCCTTAGGGAACAACGTACATGAGTGTTGTCCTCATCCGGACCGTCCATTGCCAAAATTGGACGGACTGGATGGGGACACTTTGACACACCAACCTCGACATTTCGACTATAGCTAGCTAGCTACTGTTCTCCGCATCAACCTAGCTCGTAACAAAAGAGTACCTCATCCGTCATTTTCATCCTCCTTTTCCAAAGAATGTTTGATTTTTTGAACACCTCCAATGAATGTTTGTTAAATGTACGTACGTACGTTCTTCCTTGATATTTTCAAATTCGGTGCTCCCATTAAAAATCGGTTCTACTTCGAATCCCAGTACCCTTTATTATAAATTCAATTCACCAAACCACAAATCTTCATCCCAGCTAATCCCGACATTACTAAACCCAGCAGCAATGGCAAAAGCTCTCTCTCACGTCTCTCTCTCCTGTCTCCTCCTCCTTCTCCTCCTCTCTCCACTTTCCTCGGCAATCAGGAATCATGTCATGGCCAAATCTTCGCCTCTACGGAGCTTCCCGAAAACACAAGCCCAAAAGCTTATCAAAAGTTTCAACTTGTCCCCAAAACATGACATCAACAACGGGGACGTCGGCCACGTGATGGACGAGTCTCCGATGATGGTGGAGAAGCCTTTGAGATTGCCTGTGCTTGGGGACCCTGCAGGGAATAACAGTATTCAAGACTTGGGTCACCATGCCGGTTATTATCGGCTCCCAAATACCGTAGATGCAAGGTACGTACGTAATACTGGGTTCGCATTAGTAATGTATACATCTTAAAAAAAAAACAAAACAAGACTTTCGCCGATAAAAAAACAAAAGATAATCTGCATCCTAGAAAAGTACTGCGTAACGAGAGAAGTTTCGAAAAGTAGAATTTATGAACGTTTAACGATGGGAGTAATTTTGAATTCACACTGTACAATTATATATCAGGTAGTGTTTTGAGTCAAAATGGAATCAATGTTCATCACTTCAAAAGATTAATAAAAAAATATTTTTGGACAGTATCCGGCCACCCACAAACGTACCACGGTTTCAATGGCCATAATTGTTTCCCTTGTTGGTAATGTATGTTTCAGGATGTTCTACTTCTTCTTTGAATCCCGGAACAATAACACTGACGACCCTGTTGTTATATGGCTCACTGGAGGCCCCTGGCTGTGGCAGCGAACTCGCTTTGTTTTACGAAAATGGCCCTTTCCATATCGCCAACAACTTGTCTCTTCTATGGAATGAATTTGGTTGGGATCAGGTAACCCTTAATTAATACTCTCTCTCTCTCTCTCTCTTTCTCTCTCTCTCTCTCTCTCTGAAAATAAAACTAATTTTATTTTAACGGATCTAACAAAGTCTTATCGAGCTATCTTTATCTAGCTAGTTTGTGAAAGAAAATGATACTAGTACTAATTTGAGATGGCACATTTTATGTGACTGCTACGCATTCAGAATTATCATGTAGTATCATGCAAAGTACAACTGCATGTTCAATATATAGTAGACATTAATGTACAAGTACGAGATGCTTGCTTGTTGAAGCATCCTTGCTTCATATCCTCGTATATATCCGCCTAACGCGATTTTCATTCTTTTCTTTTTGGCAGGCGTCGATCAACCAACTGGAACTGGCTTTAGTTACAGCTCCAGTGCAAATGATACTCGACACGATGAGAATGGTGTTAGCAATGACCTGTATAACTTCTTGCAGGTTAGATCGATTCTCTCTCCTTAATTATCTTCTTTTTCTCCAGGATTACAATTTCACTTCTAATTTCCTGTATAAAACGGCAAATCCGACTCAAACTTTGGACTTCTTATGGCCGTAAAACGTCTGTTATCTAAAAGCTCATGCGTAATTAACTTAAACGCTTCCTATAATACTCTAATAGGGGTTCTTCAAGCTACATCCCCAATACGTAAACAACGATTTTTACATAACCGGAGAATCATACGCCGGGCACTACATCCCTGCTTTCGCTTCTAGGGTTCACCAGGGAAACAAAGCCAAGGAAGGGATTTTTATAAATCTCAAGGTACGTACGTATATAGTACGTCTCTGGGATCGATTAAAATTTTCTCTAATTTCTTGTGTTTAACCAATTGATTCAACCTGGTTAATTTTGTCGGCGAAAATGTATGACCAGGGATTTGCTATCGGTAATGGGCTCACCGATCCTATAATCCAGTACCCAGCATATCCTGACTTTGCTTTGGACATGAACTTGATTCAACAATCTGATTACGACAATATCGAGAGCGAGTTGGTTCCCCCTTGCACACAGGCCGCATCACTTTGTGGTAATTTCTTTTACTTTTCATTACACTTTGTCTGTGATACACATCTCCTGTTTGTATATACAGTATATAACCTCTTACTAGCTTCTTTTCTTGTTTAATTCTTGAAATTTCGGCATTAGGTGCTAATGGAGGAGATTCTTGCACGAATGCATACGAAGTTTGCAATTCCATATTCAGTCGAATATTGTCCATCACGGGTGATATTAACGAAAGAAGTGTTATAATGATCGCTATTTAATGGGTTTGGATTTGGGTCGACATTGTTACTCCTAATCTGGCACATAAACGTCTTTCGATAAGAATTCGTTGCGTATTTTTGTCTGCAGTACTACGATATCAGAAAGCAATGCGTGGGGCAGCTGTGCTACGATTTCTCCAACATGGAGAATTTACTTGACGAGCAATCGGTTAGGGATGCTTTAGGAGTTGGAGACATCGAGTATGTTTCGTGTAGCTCGACCGTGTACGATGCCATGATCACAGACTGGATGAGGAATCTTGAAGTCGGAATTCCTGCACTTCTTGAAGATGGAATCAAGATGCTTGCTTATGCTGGGGAGTATGATCTCATTTGCAACTGGCTTGGTAAGCTTCTTTCATTCGCTTCAGACTTTCCGGTTTCTTCGCTAGTAGGTTAAGATTTTGTTTGGACATCCAATTTGCCAAAGGAAAAGAAAAGAGAATCTCTTTATTTTTTTGCTTTTCACAAATCCAATAACAAAACACAATCGACGGGGAAAAAAAAAATGTCTACAACCAAGTCTCTTACTGGCCCAATAAAATGAATAAAGTGCGATCCCAAATGCTTAAAATCAAGTTACTGATAGTATTAGGTAACGTCTTCAATGTCTGGCAATCGAGCATGTTAGCCCATAAGCAGACATGGAGAACCCGTTGGTGAGCGGTGGTGTATACTAAGCCGGAACACAAGAAGCTGCTTCATGGTATACTAACCCTCCGTGATGCCCTTCACGGGACAAGCATTAGGCAGCATAGTTATTTCTTGACTTCTTTGGCTTCATGGAAATCATGGTGCGTTTGGTTTTGGACAGGGAATTCAAACTGGGTTCATGCTATGGCATGGTCTGGGCAGAAAGACTTCACAGCTGCTTCCAATGTTTCCTTTGTAGTTGATGGTGCAGAAAAAGGTGTAATGAAAAGCTACGGGCCTCTAACCTTCCTCAAGGTCTCTCTCTCTCTCTCTCTCTCTCTCTCTCTCTCTCTCTCTCTCTCTCTCTCTCTCTCTCTCTCTCTCTCTCTCTCTCTCTCTCAAACTCAAACTTCAGTTAATTTGCTTGTTTGAACGTAGGTACATGATGCTGGTCACCTGGTTCCAATGGATCAACCCAAAGCTGCGCTGGAAATGCTGAGGAGGTGGACACAAGGCTCTCTGTGATCAAGTCTACGGGACGGCTTGGCCCCATGTAATTGCCCCCCATGTAACAAGCCATTCCTAATAGACTGTTCAAATGTATGATAAATGAAAGCAAAAAATTAATAGGGACATACATTCAAATAATCTTGTTCCTTTTTGGCAACCATCTCTTTTTGACATCAACATTCACATCTCTGTCTTGGGTTCTCATCATTTTCGATAGCCGATTAAGTACCCAAAAAACTGATGATCTTGTCTCAACGGATCCCAAACAGATTGAATGGAAACATTACATGCACTGTACTAAAAGCAATCAAATTGAAGTACCTGAAAATCACATTGCCACCACAAAAGTTTGTACATGATACGGAGTACAAGTTTTTAGGCTCAACTATCACTGCAGGGGTATTAACCCTTGGCAAAATTCTGATCCAACTTCAACAAAGCATACAAGATGAATAACAAGTGTTATGAACCAACTCTTACCCGTACAATTCTCTCAAGTTCTCGATGGCAGGTCGAAAACCAGAACGTAAAGGAACAACAGACACCACTCGCTGATGTTGCGCATTACCATTCTTTGGTTTTGATAGGGTCACTCTCAGCATTTCTCCCTCCAAAGCTTTAGCAGCAGTCTCAGCTAAACACAAGCAATATCCCCAATCAATCAGAACCATAATTACTGCCATTTTCTAATTTGGAACAGTTAAAGTCATTGGCCGGCATGGATAATGTAGCCTTAATGAAACTCCTATGCTCACTCCGTAACTTGAATCCTAGGGGTGAATGAAGAGATAGACACAAAAATAAAAATAAAAAGACATGGCATTTTACCTTCTAAAGCTTATTGGTGTTGAAAAACAGCAATGTAAAGGAAAATGTAGGAGGGAAACATTCGAGAGTCTTATAGAGACTAGAGTGACATTTATAACTCAGAGAAAACCAAATTTCCTTCATGAACAAGGAAAGAAACGCATGGAAAATAACTAAAGAAGAAAAGAAGAAATTTTACCATTTACGAAAGTGATTAGGAGCAAAGGGATTCAAATTTCTCAATCAGGCAGGTAGGAACTTACATGTATGAAAGTGATTTTATATTTTTCATAGTAAAAGATACAACATAATAATGGAACATGTAACTGAACAAAATGATTCTTATTCTGTTTCATGGCGAAGCCCCATATGAAGACACGCAAATTGGATTTGCATTCTCCCAAAAACTGATAAGCAAAGAAAGAACATCAAGAGTAAATGAGAAGAGCAAGAAGAGTCTTATTCATGTTACATACCAAAGCTCCGTACAACGACACACCAATTGGATTTGCATTCCAAGAAAACTAATTACGCAGAGAAAGAAGATCAGGAGTTAATGAGGAAAAGGTTAAGGTACCAGAAAAGGGGTGAAGCTTGGCAAAGTCAAAGAATTCATCAGCAGAGCAACCAAAGAGAACCCTAGCAGCTCTATCAAACATCACCACCACAAACACTTTGGTGTCTGATGCTATAGACATCTGCCAGTAAAAACACAACACAACCATAAACCCAAAAATGAGACTGTCATATCCACAATAGTCCCATTATTACCATTCACAAATTAGTCAATAGCCTCCCCAGAACTTGTCTAAATCCTTTGTTGACAGACAATTTCAAGTTATTATAAAGGTTTGGCACCCATTATTATCATTCACCCAAAGGGGTCGGTCTAGTGGTTAAGGCTCGGGACTTAGGGAGTTTCAAGTTTGAAACCTCTCACATGCTACCAATTCCTTTGGGGCCAGTCCATACATTTAATTAGGCTCCCCGCAAGTGAGCAGTGGGATTGAGCCCCAAGGTTAACCGAGGCGCGCGTAAGCTGGGCTGGACACCTGAGTTATCAAGAAAAATAATTAACATGAAAAGCATTGTATTGATATACATCAAGAACATTTTGACCCAGAAATCAAGCATGCAAGAAACCCAGTTTTGTGTGGAAACAAACGGTGGAGTCATTCCTAGTAGTAATGCTTACGAGAACGCGAAAGAGGCGTTTGGGATTGGAGGAAACAGGGTTGAAGGCATTGCAGTATTTGCAGGCAGAAGAAGACGACGACGAAGAAGAAGAAGAAGAAGAAGTGTTGTTGTTTTTGTCGGTTTCGGGCAAAGTCTTCTCGCAAAGAGAGCAGACTCTGTAACAGAGGTGGGTGTGGTCGACGGCCACTACGGTACACATTAGCGTCGCCGTCAAAGGCTTATCACCTTCCATATGAATCGCTTCTAGGGTTTTTTGCTTTGGTTTGTAGGGTTTCCAGAGTTCCCCTTGGAAGTACCCTGCGCCTGCAGGGAGATGGCCGTCCCGCCCGCCCGGCGGATGGGGCAGGTTGTTCCCGACCCGTTAAAATTTCGGGTCGGTACTGGAGTGGTGCACGAGCCAATTCGACCTTTGACTTCTTTACTAATGAGTTCTCCTAAACTTATTTAAAATAGGGTAGTGATTTTGTCACACCATTTTTTTATAATGTCACATCCTGCAAATGTATTTTTACTCCAAAAAATACACTTGCCAGGTGTGGCATTATCAAAAAAGGGTGTGGCAAAATCATTTCCCTTGAAATAAGTAGTACAGTAACTGATAATGCCAAGACCATTTAAAAAAAAAGGTAATGCCAAAACTAATATTGTTCATACCAAAACTACAAGTGTTCTTTCCAAAACATTGATTTTAGCTCCTCATAGAATTACTTATTTGTGCTTCCTACGTTACTGACTTTTCAACATCATCTTTTTTAGTGAAACCCCTTAAAAATAAGCCTGATTATTTTTTATCTCTATTTTTTTTTAAAATTTGTTTGTTTTGAGTCAAATTATTATTATTTTTTTATAGATTATTGGTTCATCTATACAAGAGGAACATAAAAAGTAAAAACTATTATCATAATTTTAAAAAAGTTCATTAAAGACAAAAAAAAATATTCCAAAAGACTTTTTAGATTATTTTTTTCTTTCTTTTAAAAAAATATAATTTGGTTTATCATTTTTTAAAACGGAGTGTTTTTGGTTAGATGGATGACTTTAGGTAAATTTATTATTTTTTGTCAACGTATTTTTTTGGATCTTTTTCGTTGTAATTTTGATATACATCTATTTCATCAGTTTTTTTTAGGTAGTGATGAAGGTTTCTGTTTCAAAAGATCTTTGAACTTTTTGGAATTGATATTTAATTTTGAATAATGATGTGAACTGGTATTGGATTTGGGTTGAATATATCACCATGGTATATTTGTTTTTGTTATAGTTAGTTTTACTTTTTAGGAATAATAGTATTTCAGTGGTATGTAGGGCTGACGCTGCCAAGGTTTTTGGCAGAGCAATTGGTTGGTCATTTGAGCTTTGAAAGTCCGGCCAAATGAGTTGGAGTAAGAGCATCTTCAGTAGCCTCAACATGATTCTAAGCAAATTGCCTAGCCAAAACACTAAAATTCTACTTTAACTAGTCACAAAATACATCTCTCTTCCAATAACCTAAGCATTTGCCTATCCAAATCAAAAAACCTTTTTTTGAAAAAAAAAAAAAAAACAGATAACACAAAACCAAACCCACAATGTCTACAAAACCAAATCCACAGAAGTCGAGAAACCCACCGGAAAAGTCAAAAATCAAACCCACAATCACCGATCACAAAACCCACCGGAAAACCTATCAAAATCACTGGTGCAAGCCATACAATCACATATCACAAAACCCGCCGATTCAAACTCATACAATCATAAAACCCACGGAAAATCGCAAAACGCATACAATCACAAACCCCCGCCGGAAATCTGTGCTTACCTTCGCCGGAGCCAACGACGGCGCGGGCGATGACGACGCAGTGGTTCGCGGCACAGATCTGGTGGCTTTGAGAGAGAGAGAGAGAGCCCGAGCGAGTGCTACAGTGGCTCGTTGGCAGTCACACGTGACTGTAGCAAACGGGGAAGAGACGAGGGTTCTGACGAGGCTGTTGGTTCCCGTTTTTAGCTCCTTTCCTCGTCAAAACTTGTAAATCCGACGAGGATGGTGGATCCGACAAGACCATTGGAGATGCTCTAAAAGACAGTTTAGTAGAAAAATATGAGGTTTGAAAAGTCAGAGATGCAGGAGAGGGCAAGTAAGTAATTCTACGAGGAGCTATCATTAATATTTTGGCATTATCAATTGCCTAAAAATAAGTTGTTTTTGTCCTTATTTGATTTTTTTTTTTGTATTTGTTAGTTTCGAGTTAATTTATTTTGCTAAAAAGTGGTTATTTTCCAAAATATTTGGGTAAAAGTAAAAAAAAATTACTTTTCCGATTTCTCTCGTCGAGACGAATCAATAATTCACAAAAGTTTGTCGCAAAACTACCAAATGCAAAAAAAATTCAAATAAGGACAAAATAAACTTATTAGTTTATTCTCTAATAAGTTTAGAAGAATGAGGCCTAAATAAGCTTAAAACTCTAACTCTAACTTGGCTCGATTAGAGCCTTAACGGATCAACCACGAGTTGTTGGAGAGCAGCTCTAGCTGTATGATGCATAGGGCAACACAAAAATCTTTTTTTAATGGTGGACAACACAAAAACTGACTTTGACATTTTCTTCGTGGTCCCGGACATCGACGGTAGCATTGTGTCCGTTCGACCGAGATGACAAAAAAATGTTCACTTTGATGCATTTTTTGTTGTCCCATATACTAAACGGACACAATTATAGCGCACGATGCACGGGACGACAGAAATAATGTCAAAGTCTATTTTTGTGTTTTTCACCGTCTAAAAAAAATTATGTTGTTTCATGCATGGAACTAGGACAACGCTGATTCAAGAATTATCTCATGGAGGTTTATACAATCGTTTTCGTTTTTAGTTTCACATATTTTTATATATTTTATCAATTAATCTCTAAACGATAAATCTATCTCTATCTCTAAATAGTGAATCTAATAAATCTATCTCTAAATAATACTAGTAAGAGTTTTTTTTTATAATAAAACTAGAATGAATTTCATAATTTTTTGATAGTCCTTTTTATTATTTTTTTTAGATTTTTATAAAAAAATATGATCCTTCTTTTAAAACTTTGAAGCCTTTTTGAATTCCAAATACTATTTTTTTTCCTTTTTCCTTTTTTTCTACTTTTTTATTGAGTTCCTTAAAAATAGGTTTTATATACTAGAAAATTTTGTTTACAAAGTAGTCGTAAACAAGTGTTTACGGAGTTCAATCTCAGCCGTCAAATAGTATTTTGGACGATCCGGATTAAAAACAATCTATTACTATTATCATTAAAAGATTATTTTTAATCCAGGCCGTTGCTCATCTCTATAAAGAACCGCTACACCGCAGCTCCGTAAATATATATCTCTTTATATACGGAGAAATACTTATTTACGGAGGTACTGCAAACAGCTTGTTTGCGGCACCAACCAATTGCAACCGTCCAAAAGTGTTTTGGACGGACTGGATTTTAATGAATCTTTTCCGGAAAAAAGTTTAACTCTTTTCTGAAAAAATTTGATTAACATCCGGACCATCCAAAACACTTTTAGACGGTCACAATTGAGCGCCGTAAACAAGTCTCCGTAAATAAGGTTTTCTCTTATATACGAGTGTATAGACTATAGAGAGAACAAACCCTCTTCTGGCTGGCAGGGGTGCTCATCTTGTACTGTGAGAAAGTTTCCGTTTATGTGTGGCTAAATCACAAATAACCCACTGCATCTCCTCCGATTAAGTGAGTTGGGTGTGATTCATATGATTCGATAGTTTAATTTTGTTTTGGGGCTTCTGCAATAATCGGTAAGATTGGGCTCAAAAGCTTCGAAATCTTTAAGTTTCATCTTCTATCACTTCGGTGTTCGAATTGTCCAGTCCCCAAGATATTGAAGAAACAAGCCAAAGCCATGTCATTTGTTTACTCTCTCTCTTTTCGTGGCAATATTTGAGATTTCGTCGTCAAGCTCTTAATTTCTTTTATCACTGTGTACTATTTTTCTTCGGACTGAATTGCAGTTTCACTTCCGAATTCGTCGTGCATGTTGCATTGGTGTAAGAGATGATAAGCTTAAAATTCATTTTGATTGCACATTTTAACGTATTTTCTTTTATACCCTGTTCCTGTATCGTGTATTGTCAAGAAGATATTATTTCTGATCATTGGAATTGGAACAAGAAGCTTAGTTTTTTGTGGGTTTTGTCTGGATGCGTTCAAGTTCCGTTTTATTTCACTGTTTAAGGTAATAACCTTGCTCTTTTGTTTAATTTAGTAGTGGGAGAATTGGTGGAAAAGATTTACTTCCCCTCATTGTAGCAGTCTATGGAGCCTGAAAGGTATGCTCCTCTCCTCTTGAAGTAGGGACACTCTTTCATGATTATGATCGTGATCGCTCGTATAATCGTATAACATACTAGAGCTGGTCAGTTTGATTGATTGTACCCGTATTAGCCCCGACCTTTTCCCCCCATGTATGGCAGCACCAGCGCAACAATGACAACCCCCTGGAGTGGATAAAATGTCCCAAGACCTAATCCCACTTTAATTCTCGCTTCTCGTTTCTACAGAACAGCTTTTGTTCTGTTTCTTTCAGTTGTAGTGTTATGGCATTTTCATCAGTTTGTTGTATCAGTACGAGTGCCTTAGTTACTAAATTCTAAGGGTAATTACACGGAAAAAACCAACTTCTATAAGCTGATTATGAAAAGTTTGCAATTGTTTTCATAGTTTTCATGTCACCTCAAGCTGCAGTATTCAATATAGGCAGTTGTAGAGTAAAATTTTCACTACTTTAAGATTGGAGAAACTTGTTTCTTACAGTGTCCAAAATTTCAATTTCCAGGTTAAATTCTCCTGACACTTCGGCCATTTTGTTTGAACTTTTGGGGCATCAACTACAGTTTTCTCAGGTACTTTTTGTATGGTGTTTCTCTACATTCTGTGCTTTCCCCTTTTTTGAGGTAGACTTATGAAATGGTACTTTGTAATATGGTTTTCGGTCATTTTTCTCCATTGCATGATACAGAGAATCCAATGTAACCATTATGGTACCTATTCTCTTACCTATATCTTAACAAATGGAATTCTGTTGCAATTGTTTAGGATCCCAATTCTAAGCACTTGGGGACCACAGTTTGGGATGCATCAATGGTGTTTGCCAAATTTCTGGTATTTTGTCATCCCTCAATCAGTCTTTGGCATCAGAATTTAGTAAGCTGTTGGAATTTCCTTGTTATACAGGAAGTAGCTTCTTTTTTTAATCCACATCTATATACATCTTTAGAAGTAGTTTCTGATTGAACATTCAGTACTCTCTTCTTTGCAATTTGTTTTATTTCTTTAATGCTCTGTGTCTATTCTTTCTGGGTGAAGGAGAGTGAACGGGGAAGGGCTAGAGGAAGACAGTAGTCATCTCTAGGATGGCAACTCACAACAGCTTTTGTAGCTCACAATTTGTTATATTCTGATTGAGATAGAACTTAATGCCATGTAAAGACCTTGCACTTTGCATTTCTTGAACTCATTGTAGCACTGTTGAGCGTCGACCAACAATTTATTAGTCAAAGCTTAAAGCTGTTAAAGAGCAGTGCAGCTTTATTTTGTATATTCTCCTCCATAATCGGTATTCGGGTCGAACAAGGGGCTGTACTTTATTACCAAGTAGACATTGAAGTTCGAATAATGGAACTATTGCCTGCTCTTCTAGCCAATTCCTCTGAAGGATTATGCTGCTTGAGAGGGGTAGCACATGTACTTCTTGATGTTCAGTCGTTCACTGTTTCTCTTAATGTCTTTGGTTCTCAGGAAAAGAATTGCAGAAAGGGAAGATTTTCCCCTTCTAAACTGAAAGGAAAACGTGCTATTGAACTTGGGGCAGGATGTGGAGTGGCTGGTTTAGGTCAGTCTCTTCTGGCATTGGGGGATTAATGACATAAGTGTTTTCTAGAGAGGGCTCTTGCTTATTGTGATTTGTTCTTCAGGCAACTGATAGTGTTGGTTGTGTCTTTTCAGGCATGGCATTGTTGGGATGTGATGTAGTTTCAACAGACCAAACTGAGGTTTTGCCTTTGCTAATGAGAAATGTTGAGCGTAACGCATCAAGAATCGTGCAAGCAGATCCTGGTTCAGGTGTCTTATAAGTTTCTGGAAAATAGTTTTTACTTTGTTTCCTTAATCGCTGTCTCCACTTTAATACTTCAATTATGACAATGGATTTAATATAAATTACTCTTACACGTGCACTTTTGATCATCGAACACAATTGGAGTTCTAGTGATATCACCAAAAAGAAGTTTACAGGTTTGGGAATATTGCAGCTTGGTTGACTACTTAGGGAGAGAATAGACGAAAGTACCATTCTCTTACGTGGATTTTTTTTTTTGTAGATCCCTTTGGCTCCATCGAGGTTGCAGAGCTGAACTGGGGTAATGTTGATCACATAAAGGCTGTTGGTCCACCATTTGACTATATCATCGGCACCGATGTTGTAAGTTCCATGGAACAGGACCCATTAATGCAGAAAGCAAGTTACTCTCTTAATGTAGGCATTACTATATCAGCCAACATCAATCCTGTGTATGTAGTAGTCAAAATAAAACGCCTTTATAGAATGTTTGTGCCAATGCAATCCTCTTTCATTATTATTTGCTGACTGTTTTGATCCCCTGTTGCATCACTGTTAGCAACTTAGTTAATGGATTCACTTTCAAAATGTTTGAACTCAATTTGCTTTGTCCTGTCCAGATGCCAAATGTTATCTTCAACAGTAATTTCTTAATGCCGCATAGATGAAGCAAGATGTTTGGTATATAACACTGTTTAATAATATTTCAACTAAGCCAAAGAATTTCGAAGTCTATACCAGGTTTATGCAGAGCATCTCTTGGAACCACTTTTGCAGACGATGCTTGCATTATCAGGACCAAAAACCACTATCCTGGTAACATGCCTTCCGAATATCAATTTGTCTCCATTCTCTTTCAAAACCATTTATTGGATGAACTGATCTGTTTAGTCAAATTTTCATGCAGTTGGGGTACGAGATGCGTTCTACAAATGTCCATGAACAAATGCTTCACCTGTGGAAGAGAAACTTCCAAGTGAAAAATGTTCCAAAGGCAAAGGTATAACTTTTACTTGAGAACTAGAGACCTCTATTAACGTAGCATACATGAGAAGTTGAGAACTGAAGGCTCCATTGCTCACACCAGTGCAGTCTTGGCTTCCAAAGCAAGTCCAACCTTAGTTCTCTCAGTTTGGCTTTTGTAACTGTCAACAGAAAATCCCTATTGTTTGCCGGCAAACTATAGGAGTGCAAAGCAAATCTTTACGGTGAACAAGTAATACCTGGTTTTCATCCTCTGCTTTGACCATGTATGTGTGGAGTTGACAAAAAAAGAGTTTTTCTCATGTTCCTTTCCTTTTCAATCCAATATCCAAACAAAGAGTGGGCGGTAGGCTGTGTATGATTGTAGATGCACCACACCCCTGTATGATAGATGCTTAGAAAAACGTGCATTATCTATGGGTACATTACTTGAACGTCTCTAAAATTGACATGCTTAGCAACTCATCCAGAATCTGATTTTGAAACTTCTTGTGTAGATGGACAGCAAGTACCAGCATCCAAGCATCCAACTTTTCATCATGGGCTTGAAGCCTTCAGAAGGAAGTGCAGAAACCATGAGCAATGGACTGGATCAGCAAATCGATGAGATCGGAACCACGGGCACTATGCAAGAAGAGAATGACGATGCTGATAAAAATAATGACCCAGATGAATTGGATGATTTTGGTGACAACAAAGCCAAGGAAGATGGTGTGGTAGCCCCAAGTACTCACAATGGGAAGCTCAGTGAATGGGAAGCAAGGAGGTTTGGCTCTATGGCCGCGAGGCTTCTTCAAGATGTCAGGATAACTACCGATCAAAAAAAAGATGTCAGGATAACTTAGTTATTTCAGGTTTTGGATATTTTTTGCTGATTGCTGGCTCTGTCATCTTTCTCATATGGGTATGCTACTACTTTATGAATAGGATTCTACGACTTATCCAAAATCTTTGGTATCTCAGGACTCCCATTTTGTGTTGAGACACACAATCTTTCTGTTTATATTTTTTTCAACTGCAAGTACTAAGATGGAGGAACATTATTAGAGAACTCCCCTATCTAGATGTTTGCCTTTTATCCCAACCAATAAATAAATAAAAAATGCTTGTCCCCTCGCAGAAGATGCTAATAATGCTGTGGCTGAATTTCATAGTTAACTGGTCCTTTACATGCGTCATAGGGAAAATAGACTACCCAATGATAATCTACAACATGTAAGATCTTCATGCGGATCAAAAAAAAAACATCTTCAGTTGTGCTTGTTGAGCATGGTCAGACACCTGAGGAAAAAAAGTTCATGAATAATGAATCCGGAGGCCCGGAAAGGTGTCAAGTCATGAAAATAAGAGAATTAACGATTACATACAACATGCTCCCAAAAAAATGTAGGGTGTATTGAAGAACTAACTACATTGAACCAATTCGAGAATGGTTGGTTGTAATTTGCCGCAGAACTTGACTTCCGTTGAAGTATGACACAGTGCTATTCCCAGATAAATTCAAACCGGAGACTGAATCCAAATGGATTCCCAAATAAGAAATAAGCGGGTCCGCCCGAGACCCATCGACAACAAACCTCAATCGGTCGGAAACCACAGGCGGAAATAGCAACAGTCTCCTATACCCCACCGTCGTGCCATTAATCACTTTCTTCCATATTCCTTTCGCATTCAAAGCATCAAGATGAAACCGGAAAACCCTTTGTCCCATTTGAATGGGCTCTTGAATTTGCAAAACATTGAAAGTGACTGACTCCTGAAAATCCAAATACAAAATCCAACGAGTTCGATTTTCCTTTGGAGCCCAGTAAGAGTAGATTCCTTCTTCAAGAACATTCATGGAGTCAAACTGATAATCAATTATCCCTTGCCTTGTACTGCTTGCTGAAATGGAGGAATTCTTGGCTAAGTTATTGGAAAAGATGGATGTCCGAAGTTTGTTGAACTCTTGAAGTACTTTTACATCTTCGTCTGATATGAGACCAGAAGAATTCGGTGGTACGTTTAGTAAGAAAAGGCAGTTTCTGCCAACTGATTTGTAGTATATGTCGAGGAGAGTTACCGCTGATTTCGGAACTTCTGATGGGTGCCAAAACCAACCGGGTCTGATGGAGACATCACACTCAGCAGGGACCCAGTCGTGGCCAAATGGATCTCCTCCTTGTGAGTACCTGTGGTATATATAAATGGTGGCAAGGTGAGGGCCTTATTCCACTGTCGAGTACCCAGAATGCATAATCAGAGAGGAAAAGATGGATAATAAGGATTTGGGTTCGAAACACTTTGTTCTTCAATTTTCTTAATTCTTTCGGGAAACAGATGGAACATTGGTGTTCTACGTCGAGAAACATTAGTGTTTTGTTTAACATAAGTGGTTTTTCAGAGTCCCACATGAAACATAAGTATACCAATCCCTTGGATATCTACATGGATATTCAATTACCCCAAACACTCAGAAGAGGCCAAAGAAAAGAGGAAATCCTTCCTCTTTTAAGCCAAAAAAGATTGGTGGTGGTGGTGGGAGGAAGAAATGTCCTTCCTTTCAGCACGGCAATGGAGCATTCTTTCCCCTCTACAAATTATTTCCCTCCAAAATACACCTCAAATAGCAAAGGGAGGCGTGGAACAAATTCACTCTGTTAAGAACCTTTAAGCTCTAAATGGGTGCATACGTACATGATAAAACCGGAATTTAGGGAAATGAATGTTCCAGCAGAGTGCTATTGGACTATTAGAAAACTACTGAAGCTAAGATTGGTTGGGCAACCTCTGACTAAATACAAAATGGATGACTGCGATGAAACTTGGATTGATAACTGGAATACTATAGGCCCTAATGTACAAGACTTTTGAAGAAAGAAAGTACGAAATCTGGGAAAGCCTCTAAAAGCATTGCTGAGATCATTAATCATGGTGGTGATTGCAAGAAATATGATGTGCAAATCATACTCAAGCTGATTGCAGAAGATGTTAGAGCTAGAGTCAGCTCTTTTGATGTAGCTACTCAGCTAATTGCACTTGTTGTGGATGTAAGGCTTCTTGTTAGGGTGGTTTAGGGCTTACCCCTTTTGTTTATACATATCTTGTTTCTTCTCAATAGAATATTTTACCTACCAATAAAAAGAATGAGGATACATAATACATAAGCTGATGTATTGTTAACATAATTGATCAAGCGATTGGTTGACTTGGAGTTTGAAATTCAAACTACACTAAGGGAACGGAAATGCCCAAAACCAGATAATGGTGTTGTAGCCCTGAAAAGGGGTGCTATACTTGGCATAATTTTCCGAAAGGGATGGAAGTTTAGGCAGCAATGATGCGTACACCGGACTACAAGAAACAGAATTTGTATCTTTTGGGTAGGAGACAAAAGGTTAGTTATTTATCCATCAAACTAAGCTTTCTGAGTACTAGAACTGAATATACAGTTATACACATCATCTTTTGTCCTAAAAATAAAAAAGAGTACTCACTTGGCATCGGTGTCACCAATTTTAGCAGCACTCATGTTGAAAACGGACCAGCAAGTGGTTGCGGCTGTACCGGACTCATCTCCGACCCACCTGGCATCTGGACCAGCATCAGAGAAAATGACTGCCTGTGGCTGGAGTTGATGAATGAAACTAAACCAATCATCAAAGAAATACTCCATGTCCTTCTCTCCCTCCCCTTTCGCACCATCCAACCATACCTCTCTTATCACGCCATATCTGTTCCGGTTTCCAAACACAGAAATAAACCTTAAAAAACAACTTACCTTTATTGACTACTTTTGTTCCTAAGGAAATTTATGCATGAAAAGAAGTAAGGCAATTCTAGTAACCATGAAGGAAGAGCTATGAATGAAATGACCTATCACAGATAGGTCATATCCATCTAGGAATGAAAATTGGTTAGGATGCATACGACTATCTCAAGAAAACTCAATGGTCCATTCCATTGTACCATTTATATGGCATTACCAGGTATGAATCCATCACTTACACCGAGACCAATGCTGAGAATTGGGGGTATAGCTGCAATTACACCGCGATTCAATTGACTTTACAACTTCATTAACATTTTTCTCTTAGGTTTAAGTAGTTCAAAATATGCTCTTAGGTTTCAGATGTTTTTGAATAGTAGCTGTTGTGTCTGTCCCATTTGTAAAGAGTTGTGTACAAAAATCATCCAGAAGTCCAAATGAGACAATTCAAGTAAACCATGGAAGGAAGAGCTTTTTCTTTTGAAAACACAATCAATCAGCTTGGATCAACACAAGTTAACCAAAACCAGTAACTTTATAAACACCTCAAGAAATTTCCACACTTTCTCACATGATAGAAAAACCCATTGAGAAAATAGCTTATCAATCATAAACTACACAAACCAGTACTCAACAAACTAACCCGAGCTTCAAAACTTACTCGTAAACATTTCAAACCCAATTCGCATAAAGAAATTAAATACCCAAAAAACTCAAAATCATCCACACCAAAAATGCTACAAATTGCTCACAAAATTCAAACAACCCCAATGGGCCAATAGACAAATCAGAACTGAACAAACAAATCAGAGCTCAAGTGACACACAGAAACAAAACATACCCATTTCACATACACCAAACAACACCACAACAAAGTGACAAACCCAAAATCAACCATCTTCATACCTCGTGAGCAACTCACTCATCTGCCCCAAATAATACTCATTGTACTCAAGCGTCTTCCCATATGTCGACTCGTGCCGATCCCACGGCGACAGATAAATCCCCAACTGAACCCCTTCCCTTTCAGCAGCCGCAGCCAATTCCCCCACAACGTCCCCGCCCCCGTTTCTCCAAGGGCTAGACTTGACAGAGTAGTTCGTGTAATCCGAGGGCCACAGGCAGAACCCGTCGTGGTGTTTCGCGGTTAGAATCACGCGGGAAAAGCCGTTGTCTTTGGCGATTTTGACCCATTGGGCGGCGTTAAGGGCGGAGGGGTTGAAGACGGAGGGCGGGGCGCGACCGGAGCCCCACTCGGAGTCGGTGAAGGTGTTGGGGCCAAAGTGGAGGAAGAGGGCGGTGTCGGAGAGTTGCCATTGGAGTTGGTGGGAGCTGGGGATGGGGAGGAGTGGGAGTGGGGGTGGGGTTTTGGAGAGAGAAGGTGGGAGAGAGAGGAGAGAGAAGAGGAAGAGGAGGAGGAAGGAGGTGTGGAGGGGAATGGGGTAGGTGAGTTTGGAGGTGGGTTTGTGATTTGGAATTGTGGAGGTGACGGTGGTCATGGTGGATTTATGATACTCTGGTCTCTCCCGTGGACGCAATTGAGAGAGAGGGGGAGGGAGGGGTGTCCTTGTTCTTCATAGTCAGAGGTGTTGATGTTTTGGATCTAGAGAAATTTGACCAACAGTGAACGGTCTGGAAGCGGGTACCACGTGGTGTCCGTTCGCACATTCGAGCTGTCCATTTTATTTTTGAGCTGCTCATATTTGGAGAGAGAAAGTGTTTGGATGAAAGGAGAGATGGGATTTTAATCCGAGCCGTCCAAAAATGTATCGGACGGTGGCACGTGCGCAATACCCGCTCGGCACTGAAAAATTCCTCGATCTGGAAAAGTTCGGTCTTGTGTCGTCATCATTTCTGGTGGGAATCTAGGCTCCGGAGTAAAATATTTTTGGCAAAGATAATTTCCCGATTTCTGGTGTTTGGATGCACAATATTGGAGTAGTATTTTCATAAATCGATAAAATAGTGTAGAGAGAGAGAGGGCTTAACGGTGGAATACAATTCAGAATTTTCAGAAATTAACAAAATAGTGTAGAAAGAAAGAGCTTAACGGTGGAATACAATTCAGGAGAGAGAGAGAGAGAGAGGGAGGGAGGGAATTGAACATGGGTTAGAATTTACAATCGAGGAAATTGAACAGTGAGAATTGAAGTAGAAAGCAGCGGGTTCGTTTCAGAAAATAACTTACGGAAGATTTAAGTATAAGTTATTTTCATCCAATTAATGAAAAATATTTTATCTCATTTTTTATACAACCAAACACCAAAAAATAGGAATTTTACCTCCCAAACAAACAGAGCCAAAGTTAGACTCCGTTCGCTTAAGAGTTTTGAATTTTAGATTCTAATCATTATTCTATTTCTCTCCAATCATTACTCTCATTTTTTTTCTATCTCTCTCCAATCATTATCCTATTTTCAATTATTGCTCTATTTCTCTCTACACTTATTACCTATAAATCCAAAATCCTTAAACCTATAAATCCAAAATCCTTAAACGAATATGGTACCTTTTTTTTATCCGCCACCGAAGTCTCTCAATTTCCACATCTCCGTGTTTTTCCATGGGCGGAGTACCAAATGGACTATTCCATCTTGGGTGTTGAGTGCTGATTCCAATTGAACAGCCCTACCCCCTCCAATTAAAACCACAGGGCCACACAACTTATTTCCACTCGTTCTCAATTTTTCTAAAATGGTGGATGCCAAATACCAAAAAATAATTTTACGGAACTTATTTTACGGGTAAATTATTTTTATGTAAAATATTTTACATTGAAACAAACAGAGCCTTAATTAGAAACAAGTGATATCCCACCACAAATTCTTTCTGTAAGAAATGTAGGCATCCTATCCTATTCGAGAAATTTTTCGGAGCTGAGTGGGTATATCCCATGTGGTATCAGTTCGGCACATCTGGGTCGTTCAATATACTCTTAGACGGCTCGGATTGAAACCATCTCTTTCCTCTCACTCCAGCACTTTCTCTCTCATTTTTTCTCTTTCCGAATTCGAGCCGTCCAAAAACGCATTGGATGACTCGGATGCGCCGAGCGGACACCACATGGTACCCATCCAGCACTGAAAAAAATTCCTATCCCAGAGAACTTATCTAGATGCCCATTTTAGTGTGTTTGAATATTTATGTTTTCATCCTTAAATTGGTTTAATGACCCATTTTGTCCTTATTATTTAATTCACTCTCTATAAACTATTCCTAACCCTAACAAATGCAACCCATAGCCATGGCCACTAGATAGACCCTTCGTTACCATGAAATATTTCATGATAAATTTACCTCAATTTTCATACTCCCTCCGTCCATTTTTAAATGTCCCGTTTCATAACTCCAACTTATTAAGAAAACATTATCATTACACCTTTCACATCAACTTTTATCTTAACTTTTCCTATTTATCCTTTATAGAGACATCATCATTATACTTTTACTCGCTGACTTTTCAAAATGGAATCTACTTTTATGGGCAAAATGTAAAATGTATCAATTTTTACCCACTAACTTTACAAAATGGACACTTATTAAGGGACAACCCAAAATAGAATATTGGATTTTAAAAAAGAGACGGAGGGAGTAGTAAATTCGCATAAATATTTCATGATAATATATGGCGCATTTTGACGCAAAATCAGGAAAATCATGCATTCAAAATCGATCATATTATTATGAAAAAATTCTGTGGAATTCTCATGAAATACTCAAATCACATATTCAAATCAATCAGGTGTATCGTGAATTATTTATGGACACAAATTTGAGATTCAACTACAAAATAATTTCATGACAAAATTCTGCAAATTACCATGTTTTATCAGGACATATTTCAACATAAAATTAGTCAACCACACATTCAAATCAAATTGTCCATCCTTATCGTGGATAATTTTCACAAAACTACCATAAAATTTGAATTCAACAGCATTTCACAATTTATTTCCCCAAATCTACCAATGGACACAAATTTGTCGATAATTTTTTTTATGTAGATCTATGACAACTTCACCGATAAACACTTCTTCACCAACGAGACCGTCCACGACACTATCAATGATGTCTCCGGCAGCCTAACCATCCCGTTCGACCTTGTCGTTGGTTGCCGATAGGGATGAACGACGACTGGCTATAAAAGAGGCAGATCTGTTCTCCAAGTACCTTTCGATCTACCCCATCAAAAACGTGATGTCCTTCCACATGTTGTTGGATAGACCAAAAAGATGTTACATGTGACAGAGCTCTAACGTGACTGCACGTGAGGTGGATGTTAAGAAAATATAGTCTCATATTGCTTGGTTCAATGATTGGGATGACAACTTAAGTGACTAGGGGGAGAAGGAACAATATATAACTAAGTACCCCTTAAAGAGCCCAAACAGACTCTAAAAAGCAAAAAGAAAGAAAATCTCAACTTACTGCTTACCCCAAACACATCCTTAATATAAACCTCAAGATTTGGCTAAGTGAGCATGAGAAAGCAATTAAAGGATTTGCACCTCAAGAAGTCACAAGTTCGAATTTCACGAAGGTCAAACATTCTAAACATTGGGACTACTGAAGATTTGCCCAATCGGAAACTTTAACGTCCCAAAATTAGACGAGGTGCACGCAACCGGACCTTTTGGTTAGAAAAAAGACACATCCTATAATTGAGATGAGAACCAAAAGCACTGTGAATTAGTCGGGCAATTGAAAGTTTAGAGTCTTTAGACAATCCAAGCAGGTAAAGCCTGTAATGTCGGACTGAGCTTGAGTAAGTTTGGACTTTAGCCCAAAAAATTGCAAAACGACTAGATCGGCCCTGGCCCAGCTTGGGGGAAGTCCGGGTTTATGGATCAAACGAAGGGACTGACAATCAATAAGGTCCAATTAGAAAGCCCTAAACTGTTTCTCAGAGTTCAGTTTATGAACTATAATTATTAATTAGTCTAATAAGTCTACACAAAAGCACACACATTCACATTGGGGTACACATTTGCAATGTGAGATTAGCATTGTTATTTCAGAAACCTCTTCTTTCTTTCTTTCTTTTTTCTCGGCAAAAAGGGAATTTATTAATCATTGAACAGAGATTATAACGATTAAAAGGTCCTGGGCATGATAGCGTCACAACGGAAAAATCTGATATTCCAACTATGTTGGCACCCCAGGACCCTACAATCATATACCACTCTAAACCCTGAAACAGTCACGGCGAGATAACAGAAACCATATATAGCTCCTGAAACTAACTACAAGTACACCCCAAGGGAAAAAAGAAAAAAAAAAACTGAGCCTTTACAGCATTAAGCATGAAGCCATATGAATAGCACTTCCAACCTTCAGAAAGAAAACGTATTATGAAAGGGGATTAAAAGACAAAATGAGTTAAAAAAAAAAAACTGTTTATCACAAATTTATAGGTAAAGGACAAAAAATTTTACTTTTCCATTTGCCACCTCTAAAATTCATCCACACAAATTCTCTCTCTCTCTCCAATCCCTTGAGCTCCTATGGTATTTTAAGATTTTTGATTCGCTCCAATCGAAAGAAGTAAAATTTTGACTTTATCTCTGTAAAAACCGGTGCCAAAAATATTAGGGTAAAAGTAAAAATTACTTTTTCGATTCTTGTGGATAATAGGAATAAAAGTTTGTCATACAAAAATAATTAAAATTTTACTTTTCTTATTGAGACAAATCACCCGGGGAAGGGAGAAAAAGGAAAACAAAAAACAAAACCAAAACCAAAAAAAAAAAAAAAAGAGGAGAGGAAAACGGGTCGGGTCGGGGGGGGGTGGGTTTGACTTGACCCAAATTTTAACCGACCTGTTCCGTTTATTTTTGACCCATATTCGACCCGCCCATAGGCCGTGTCAAACAGAGTTAGCCCTTACACAAAAATTAACACCTAAGATTGTCCTTCAATGAATCTGGGTTGCACAAATTTCTTATCGCTCCTGTCCGTGACAAGACGTTTAGAGCTATTCTTATTTCGCATTATCATGCACGTATTCACGTTAGTGATAGACAAATCAACACCCAAGCAAAGTGACATTAAATTTAGGAAAAATCTGTTATTTAGTCTGGATGATGAAATTAAACCTCCTATATATTTGCTCCAATATATACACGACACGTGTGGAGTTCTTCTCATGCCTTTTGTATTATCATGCTAATTTAAATTTTTTAACAGGCATGCAAATATTGTCACCTTGATACTTATTTAATGTCTCCTCTTGCGTTCTCATAACATCTCTCCCTCTCCCGGTGCACCGTTTTCGATAAGCTTCTCTTCATTTATCATCTTTATCTTTCTGTATATTTTTCTCCCCTCATTATTCCAAAATTCTCTTTCAAAATCTTTAACAAACAATCCTATGCAATCCGAAAGTCATGTCCTATGGTGGTGGGTTGTGGCTGAGATCTTGGACGACAGCGGGTGCAGGGAGGCTATGGCTGGAGTGGTTGGTGTTGTTTTTCCAGTGGGTGCTTGGGCTGCGGAGGCCGCGGTGGTGATGTGGCGTGGAAGATGCAAGTTTAGCGTTGGAAAAATGACGGCCAATGACGTGTTTTGATAATTAATACCCGCTAAGGACATTTTCAGCATTAACTAATGTTCTCAACATGTCCTTAGCGGGTATTAATTATCAAAACACGTCTTGGGCCGTCATTTTCCCTTTAGCGTTTAGGTGGTGTGTTTGGGCTGCTTCTTTTGGGTGTTTGGGCCTAGCCCACTTCGTTGGGTTGGGATGTAATGGGGCTTTGCAGATAGTGTATTGGGGCTTGGCCCAATGAGTGTTTTGGGGTTGGTTGGTTCCTTACCAACTTTAGGAGTGTTTTAGGATTTTCTTCCTGGTTTGGGCTCAGCCTGTTGGGCCTAAATCAGTTTCTCCGTGTAGTTTGGAAAAAAGAGTTTTGGGTGGTCAAACCGGTGTATCCAATTTTCTATTATCTCTAGACTTCGAGTTTTGAGATAATAAATTTTTTTTTTGCCGATAAAAAAAAAACCAAGAGAGAGAGAGTTGTTTTCCAAGTTTGTATTTCATGTGTCACTCAGAGTACTGTCAGTAGGGTTCCACAACCTTTTGACCTTGACATGAACTTCGAGAAAAGACATTCCTAGAAAAAAAAAAAAACTTCTCAGAGCTTTTCAAAAACCATTGATCGATTTTATTAATTAAAGCAATATATAGCTGCATTCCTGATCATCAATTAAATAATTTAATGTACATATGTGGAACATTATGCGGGAGAAGTGGGGTGGCAGTCTGGCAAATTAAGCCACTGATATGAGAGAATATTCGGTGCCCTCATACGCAGATCATTTTCTCACGACAAATTTTACATACTTTTTTCGAGCTATTGGATCATGTTTTCAATGATTTGAATCTGTTGATAGTCATAAATGATTTATGACCCTTCAAAGAGAGAAAAATGACATAAATTGTACACGTGTGTTGATTTCTGGGACTCACTAGCACACCACCTTTTTTGTCATTTCATTTTCACAAATTGGACATAACCCAGAAAATGTTGCTTCAGAAATCCCGCTTGGCACATTATCCTGAGTTACAATTAAAGAAGTTAATCATTAACCCCAAGAGATTAACCTCATGATCCTAGCCTGATACTTATGAACTTGCTTCCTTGAATGTCTCAAGTTCGATTCTCCTTATTATCAACTTTTGGGATCAGCTCACGTATAATCGTGAAAAAGGCTATAAAAGGGGCTGTAGGGATCGGTTCGAGGTGCGCATAAGCTAGACTGAAACACCCTGGATTACCCAAAAAAGAAGAATAAGAAGAAGTTAATCATTGAATTTATGAGAAAAGAAATGCATTCCTCCAACTGGAATCGATTATATTAGTGCGAGAATAATATATAGTTAGCCTACCTAACCTGATTGTGATAAACAAGGGTCAACTCTGTATGGGACCCATTGTATTTTAATATTTATTTTTGCTGGTGGGGCCCCACCCATTCAACAGTTTTACTAGTAAATCGAAAGAACAATGGTCAATTGATCAAACCATTGCTCTACTGCCAAGTCCCAATCAAAATGGGCCCATTAGCTGTGACCCATTCCTTCATGCCGCGATAGGCGTCTGAATTATAATGTTACTATATTAGTGCTTAATTATTAATTAAATGTATATATTAAAAAAGATTATTGAATTTAAAGATTTTTACTTTTAAAAAATTGACTAAAATAGACTTTCACATACAACAAGTTGATGCCTGTTCTTCAACTTATAAACCATATAGTAATCCCGGGGTTTTTTTTAATTATTTTTAATAATTAATTAAACTTGTTTATGGAGGACTGATGAGATTTTTTATTTCCTTCTTCTGTCTTCATTTTCAAAGCCTGAGCCAGCCCTAAAAATCCAAAGCTTTTTATAACATTATTTCGTTGGCTCTCCCTTATAACAATTTCCCCCCCATCTGGCCGACCATCTCTATTATAAAACAGAAGGGTGTGGGGACAAGTTGTTGGAGCGGCTTAGATTCATTTGATCCAAAGGCTGTAGTGCATCATCACACTTCCCGGTTAAGTGCCCATGGTTTTCATCTAAATCACACAACTGTCATCCTCTTCCAACCAGGATGCGTAGTGCCGTAGGCACGGGCTAGCACTAGTATTGTATAAGTCCAAGCGATTCGATTCGCTTTTTGGCTCAAGGCTATTAAAATCACTGTTTTTCGACTCAATTATATGTTTGTTTCTCTATTTATATCCAGTTACTGTAGTTTTTTTTTTTTTTATCGGCAAAAAAGTTAATCATTGAAATAGGTACAACGATTGAAAGGGATACGATCATACGGCATCACTGTGAGAAAAACCCGACATCGCAACTAGGTTGATAAGTTAGTTATATATGATCCAAAAAGGGTAATAAAGCCCCATTCAGTTGCAGAGGAAGAAAATACAAATACAAGAGTTGTTAATTTGTCTGCATTGATACTTGTTTAATCAGCCGAAAATTATAGGAATTTTGTGAGACCCCATAATGGGCCATAGTCCCACATTGCCTGAAATGTGAAAAATAGAAATGGTATATAAGTGATTTCGATCAGCTATTGTATAACTTGATGTTAACATGTTCAGCCAGCTAACGGTTAAGCATGTCAGCTGGCCAAGTCGTCACAAATTTCACTCGGATTTTTTTTTCCAAAACTTATTTGGCATTAGCAATTTTTTTTTGAGGAATTCTAATTTTATACTAGTTCTCCACACAATTAACTTACAATATTTTAATTGTTTATTACAATTTTGTATTAAGTGTAACCATTAGACAAAATACATTTCCTATGTTTTACCTTACTAAAATTTCTTCAAAAGTAATTTTTATGCACCAAATTCTTGAGAAATAAACGGAGTCTAAAAGACCAGAGCTAGAGAAGATTTAATTGCTTGCCTTGTATTCACAAAAAAACTCCAAATTTCACACTCTCAAACCCACACTAGCTCGATATAAGTAAGGCTCCTTCTACTGATCGACAGGTTGTCGATAAGCTTAAAATAAAAACACCAATTCTAAGTACTCTTTACGTTTTTCAATACGTTTGCACACTTTTATGCACTTTTCACGTACTTTAATATATTTTTTAAACTTTAACGACAGTCCAACGGCATGTTATTGGCATTATCCTATACGTAATTGGAAAAAGTTCCTTCATATCGTACTATTTTGACAATCTCTTAACCTGATCATTGCCTGGCTAGTTGACCCTTCTTGACAACACCCTTAAAACAAGCAAACAAACAGTGAAATGGTTGATGATTATCTTTACTTTTGGAAAGACAATAGACTTCTCCTCTAGTATTCATGTGACATTTATTTCTGAACTCTGAATTTGAAAACCGTACAGTCCATACACAAAAAGAAATGCACAAAAAGAAAAGCCTTCCCCAAGTACTATTCAACATAAAGATATAAAGAGAGAGAGAGAGAGAGAGAGAAGAAATTAAATGTTTTTCTTTTCAATATCCATCAGAAAACACAAAACCCCAGAAACTGAACAAAAGTCTTATCTGAAAAATCTCCTTCCCCTCCTCCTCACACCATGCCCATTCAAACCTTCCTTCTGATTTTGTACTTACAACACAGTCAGTTTAATATATAATAAAGATGATCAGTAGTAGTGGTACATGGTATTTTCTCCTTCTTCTTCTCCTTCTTCCTCAGCTGTCTTGTTCTCATCATTAAACAACAAGCTGCTACTGCTATTGTTGGTAATCAGCTGCTTAACTTCCTCCAGTCCATACTCCAATGGACTCACACCACCACTGTTCCCAAAATACCCTTTTGTAGTTGTGTACTTCTGATGATCATCTGTACTCCATGCTGTAGTAGTAGTAGTAGTAGTAGTAGGGAACATGTGGTTTTCATTCGGATCACCTCCATTGTTGTTGCCATAGTCAACAATGAACCTTTGGTTCTCTTCCAACCCAAAAAGACCCATATTTTCCTCTTGCTTGATCTGACCTTTTCCATGGCTGCTAATTTGACTGCAACTTCCATCAGAGTTATTAGATGAACAACTAGCTTGATCTCCTGATCCGAACACCAAGAACCCTTCTTTCAATGGTGGGTAATAGTGCTGTTGCATGGCACTGAACAAAAAGCTCTCTTGGGGTTGAAGATTGAGAGAGGAGCCATTTGATGTTGGTACAGAAGAAGGGGTAAAATCGTAATTATCATAGCTGTTGTGGTGGTGGAAAATAGGGTTAGGTGGTGGGATGAATGAAGTTTCAAGGCAACTGAGAGACTTGATTAATGGGCCGTAATTGTAGAATGAGGGAAGTTGTGGTGGTGGTGGAGGGTATGGTGGTAATTTTCTGTGGTTTAGGGGATTATTGTTAAGAGCCATGTTCCCGATCATGAGCTTCTTCTTGAGCTTGGTGTTCCAGTAGTTCTTGATGTCGTTGTCGGTTCTGCCGGGTAACTGAGCTGCTATAATTGACCACCTGCCATAAATTGATTGGATGAATTAATAAGTTCGATAAGAAGATCAAAGACAAAAGACCTCTGAGTTTCTCTTTTAATTAAGTTCTTAACACCTGGAAATGGGTTTCTGGTTTTGGATCTCAACTTGGCTTCCATGCACCAGAATTGTCCAAATTTATCAGAATCTTGCAACAAACTATGTCCAATCTCTCTCTCTCTCTCTCTCTCTCTCTCTCTCTCTCTCGTGTTCTTTAATGCCATTTTTGTGTGGTAACATCAATATTCAGTCATGATCACAAGAGATGGTAGGAGTAATAGAGTAAAAATAACAAATCTCTCTCTCTCTCTCTCTCTCTTTGTGTGTGAGTGAGTGAGTGTGAATTTATCCTCCCTCTTTTTACTATTTTCTGAGCGACATGATACACATTCAGACATCAGAAGAAGTAATAATTAACTAAACCTAAATAAAGAGGGCAAAACACCATGAACCCAAATTTAGCAGAATCTTTAACAAGCTACTCTCTCTCTCTCTCTCTCTCTCTCTCTCTCATTCATTGTGCTGAATGGTAACATCAATATTCAGTCATTATCACAAGAGATGATAATTATGTAAAAGTAGTCAAATGACTCAAATGTTTCTCACTCACTCAGCTTCTTTTACTATTTCTAGAGAGACATCATGAACTTTCAGACATCAGAACATAGGTCTTAATCATTATGTAAAAGAAATAATTAAGTTTAAAAAGTGGGGGAAAACCATGGACAGATCTATTATCCGTGAGTGATCAAATGAGCATATATATGTCTTCCATGTGTGTAGATTCCAGGAACAGCCAAAAAAAAGAAAAAGAAAGCTAAAGAGGAATCTAGCTAGATGGAGTAGAGTAATTACCTGCTTCCAATGCTAGCAAACAAGGTGCAGATAATCCTATCTTCTTCCTCTGAAAATTCACCATGTTTTATGTTAGGCCTCAGGTAGTTCAGCCATCTCAACCTGCAGCTCTTTCCACATCTCTTTAGACCTGATCTCAGAGAGAGAGAGAGAGAGAGAGAGAGAGAGAGAGAGAGAGAGAAACAAAATTCGTTAGTGATATTCTGAAAAACAATGAATATAGCTTATACATTTTTGTTGAATTACAAGTAAGGTGAACTTTACCAGCTTTTTGAGGGAGAGCAATCCAGTTTCCACCAGTCCCATATTTGTCTATGAACTCTTTAAGCTTCAAGTCTTCTTCTGGCGCCCATGGCCCTTTCTTCACATTTGCCTTATCACAACAAGGAGCCCTCCCCATCTCTCTCTCTCTCTCTCTCTAGAGACTTGTGTTTTTGTTGGATCTGGTGTTTGGCTCTATTTAAATGGGACTTTGGTGCTGGTGGGTGTGGTGGTATATAGGCTTCCAAAGTGCCCTTTTATTGAGAGACTTTATGGGGTTGGAAACTTGGGATCGATAATGAATAACAAAACTAAATCATAAATTATTGTCTTAAGAGACAAAGACAAAAAAGTCAAAATGATTGGCCTCTCTTTGATCAGTCTCTCCAACTCCTTTTTTGCTGAATAATACTAATAAGTAGCTGATGCATGGATTTAGAAGTTTCTATCTCTCAAGTGATTGAAAGCCTGCCTATATCCAACCTTACTCTGTCTCTTCCTTCTACAATACAAAGTCTTGAGTATTAATGGAAGAGAGAAATTTATTCACGGGGGAATAACTTCTTTACGGCTCCGCACAATCTCGGCTGTTCATTTATGCAATCAATGATTGAGATATGCTTTTCAATTTTGACCGGTGACAATTAATTCTTACCGGTCAAAATTGATTTTCAATCCGAGCCGTCCAAAACACTTTTGGACGCGCGCGATTGAGCGCCGTAAATTTTTTTTTTAACGGGTTTGCTCCGTAAAGAAGTTTTTCTCTTAGTAGAATTATCAAACAATTTGATAGCTATGGGTATCAGAATTAATTGTGACATTTTCCAAACTAGCTATAAGCTTAGGTACGTACTACATAGTTAAAATTTGGACTTTGCTACTGTGAGAATAGGTAAACCAAAAATATTGTTTTAGTTCCAATATGTATCGAGGTTTGGATAATGTAATTATTTGTGACTAAGTCCTTATTTTGTGAAACGTAGGTTCTTATTGGGTAAAAAATAAGAACTTATTTCGTTAGCGGAACGGGGCCTAACTAATTACCTGTATGTGAGTTTGGTTAGTTTCTTCATACTATCATTTGTTTCTTAGTAGAGAATTCATAATCCAAAGATGTGCTTAATTTTTACACATTATCTGTTGAATAAAAATTTCAAATGTCCAAAGAGCTTGGGGAACTTGCCCCATGCATCTCACCCCAAGTGGTAGGACGTTATAAGGCAACATATATTGATCATACTTACCAAAAAAAAACATTTATTGATTATGCCAAGCGTTCGACTCATGGGGATTCACAACTTAAACGACTGACGTGGATAATTGTGAAATAGAAAAATAATCATATATGTACATCAAATTAGTGTGGGAATTTAGGAGAAGAAAAAAAAACGTAAGAACTATCCGACTCGAACCAAACATCATAATCAAACCAGTAAAAGATGGTCTTAGCCGCCAGTCTAATCCCTTGATTTCATAAATGTAGATGCATGTACGTTTGCTAACAAATTAGAAGGTCCAAGATCCATTGTTTAGAGATGCTGGTTCTGTGGCGTACGTAGGATGGGCACAGTGACTGATGAGAATGATCATGATCATGATGATCATGTTTGATGGGTCAATTTATAGGATTCTGCATGGGGCACTCTAGATTCATCTGGCCAGGTGTTTTGGATTGACTAATCAGTGCTAGCTATATATGTATATGTACCTTTAATGAATTTTCATAAATTGTATGCAATTTATAGCTAGGCAATTAAAACCATTTCGCTGCCCTTCAATTCCTCTGTGTGCTGTACGTGTAACATTTTCATCAACAGCAATTTTCCACTACTAGTAAGACAAAGTAACAGGGGGGGGCCTAATTAAGAAAAATTGAAGAGAGAGAGAGAGAGAGAGAGAGAGAGAGAGAGAGAGAGAGAGAGAGATTGACCACAATTATCTTGTGGGTTTTGACAAATTAACACTCCCAAAGCCACTTTAAGTGAGGAAATTTGCTCATTAATTATTGGTGAATGTGATGCTGCATGCACAAAAGCACTACTAATTGAATTGATTGACTATATATGTGTTTTGTTTGTTATAACATGTGACCACCAAAACAAGCTTAAAGTTCCCTTATTTAGAGTGCTAAAAAGAATGGTCCGAAATCAAGCTACGTAGCCATTCAATCAAAGCAGATCACCGTCACGTAGAAGCATGAATGCCAGTCGAAATGTCAAAAAAGTATAAAAATAATTTGTATTGAATTTTCGCACCGAAGAGCATATATGAACACCGCAGTTAACGATTAATCCCGTGACCCCAAAAGTAGTCTTGCACAAATTAAGTGGGGTCTGATCGAGTTAAAAGTAATGAGATTTTGAGACTAGCTCAATGGGAAATGCAGGAAATTTAAGGGGGGCTGAGTTAAAAGTAACGAAATTATGGAGAGGTTGTAGTAGAATTATTTGAAGTCCTAGGGGGAAAAGTAAGATTATGAAGTTGTTGGAGGGGCCAAAATGTTTGGCAGATACGAGAAATTGTACGACGAGATTAACAAGCATATCCCGAAGTTTGGCGCAATGGCCCACCCTCCCTATTTTCGTGAAATGGAAGAAAATAGCCTCTTGGTTAAAACAAATTATTGCTATTGTTAGTTGGCACTACACAAGTATATAATAATATTATTATCAAAAAAAAAAAAAGTATATAATAATATTCAAGATTTTGGAAGTTAATTTAACAAACTAAAAAAAATAAAAATTAGAAACAAAGTTAGCGATGATTAGAGAGTGTATATATTTTATTTTTGCTATACTTGACTATTCAGCACGGACTGGGGATGTTGTCAAGCAACTCCTTGCCAAGTGGATGTATAGCGGTCGATCCGGCCTTTCATCTCGGCACGGACGGCTCAGATAGAATCTGAGTGCATTCAAATCTGAACCGTCTGTTGCTCGATTAAGATCCAAGCCGTCGATTACCAAGATGAGCGGCCGGATCAGCCGTCCTGCATTGCTCAGCAGGTAGCTTCTTGGCAGCATCTCCTATTCCCCACAAGGAAGCACATGAGAAATATAATCTCACCCATAACTTTATTACTACATTTTTTTGGAAGGCGAAAAATTTATTAATCTTTGAAAACAAATTACAAAGATTAAAAGGACCCTAACTTTATTACTACATATAACTACTTAATTTTCAAAAATTAAGGGGGTGTTTCCGGTAGTGAAAAATTTGTAGATTTTTATTTGAGGTTGAGAAGTTGTTAGGTTTTTCCGGTAGTAAATAAGTTGTTGAGAAATGTCAAGTTGTTTCCGGTAGTGAATAAGTTGATGGGTTTGTGAGTAGAGTTACTGTAGCAAAAAAAGTTTTTGTTGACAACTTTTTTGTTTGTGAAAACGAGATAATAAAATGTTGAAACTTTTTTTGTTAGTGAAAACGAGATGGTAAAATACGTTAAATTTTTAGTGTTTTTTTTATTTATTGGAAACACCCTATCGGTGGCGGTGAATTGTCCTCATACTCATCCAGCTATTGCTTTTTCAAATATTTAATAGGATTACACCAAGATTTTTCTACTGGAAGTGAAAATTACTACTCTATGACTTTTGTTTTGCCACTGTTCCCCTTTGATTGGCTATAATATTTTACTGAGCAAATTCAAATAAAAAAAATCAGGCTTTATCCTCCTTTCTAGCCAATGCTAGAATTGGGGATGGTAACGGCTCGGATCTCATTTCGGCAATGAACGACTCTCGATCGATCGTTGGTTCCCGAGATGAGATCCGAACCGTCGATGTACGATCCGACGGCTCGGAGGTGCACAGCATAGTGTTATGCACCTCACTATACAGCACCATCCCAAAGTCCGCTAAATTAAATCATGTCGTTACTCCAAAACCGTTAAGCAGAATTTGACCTTCGGATAACAACTCCTCTAATTCGTCAATCAGAACACTAATTAAACAGCCACGCAAGCATGCTGTACATTTTTATAATATATATATATATATTCGTATGCTTCAGTTGCTTAATTTGGTAGTTACATACATTAACTATCTTCGTAATTGGTAGCAAATTAATTAAATAGAACCATCCTGAAAGGGAAGTTGAAATGTTTATTAAAATTGTAACGTTGGCATCAAATTCATCTAAAAATTTAAGCTTGCGTAAATGTTGCCCGATTAATTTCTTGCATACAAATGCCTATATATACGCAAAAATGCGTTTTATCTTGCAAAAAGTACAAAAAGAAGAAGAAGTAGAAGCTATGTTTAACATAAAATAGCTTATAATTAAGTGTATACATACCGACAAAGATGCTCTAATTAACTAATTAAAAAGTCTGAAATTCTTGTTAAGAGGGGGTGCGTAGGGACAAGTCCATTAATTTACAGATCATTGTTCAACATGCATGCAATTTTCTTAATCAGTATTAATTAACGATTTGATCACCTCACACCTCTTGTTAATTATGTGGTAAATGAGCTTGATTGAGTCATTAAGCGTGTTTTCGCAAGCCACCAGCCGACGGAGGGGGACCACCTCCCACAAATTCTTTACAAAAAAAAAAAAAAATCTCTGATTTTACTATAGCCATATATATATAATTATATATATATAGAGAGAGAGAGAGAGATAATAAAAAGCGATTATAAGAGTTTTGTCGATTATTAACGTTATTTTATGCGAACGTCTACGTGGCCTAATACAATTCACTTTGATACTCTATGCATGTAATCTCCTCCAATAATCATCAACATTTTTCGAGAATAATATTGAAGAGGAGGGTTGCTTTGCGCCTACGGAAAAGCGTTATCGAACATTTACGATAACGTTTTTCCCCATATATAGAAACGATCAATCCAAACATGGGAGAGGACCTGATCTGTACAAATCTTAATTTGGTGATCATTAACCGATTAGGGAATTCTGTACCCGGGATCGCCTCGATTTAAGGCAGCTTATTGATCAAGGAATTTGTTGCTTTTCGCTTGGGGCTATAATACTTTAACTATGCCTGCACATCTGTTGCATAACTCAATGTTGTGACTAGTTTTTTTTATAATATTCTGAAGTACCAAAAAGAAAAGATACCAAACAAAAAGCTTAATTTGGTCATTAAATAGAGCTGAAAGATGGCTTAATTAAGGCTAGGGTTGTTGCAACAAACATTTGTATAAGTACTTAAAGCTTAATTATGATGTTTTTTTGGATGTAAGCTTGCCACCTACAACACATGAACTGTGATCTCTTCTTAATCACTATCTGTCAAATGATTGTCTGCATGCAATATAAACCATTTTGGTTGACCTTACTAGAACACTATAGAAATTAATCAATCATGCATGGATTATCCCCCTTTAATTAACCCCCTTATAATTGATGGGATATCCCACCCAACTCATGCAAGTTCACTTTAATTTGTCGTATTGATTTTTCATTATGTTTTTGGCAATATTTTTCAGCTAGAATAATCAAAAAGAAAAGAAGGAAGGAACCTTCTGAGATATAGATTCAAAGATTAATAATAAAAAAAAAAAAGGGAAATGATTTTGCCACTCCCTTTTTTGTTAACGCCACTCCCCCTGCAAGTGTATTTTTGCACCAAAAATACACTTACAGGGGGGAGTGGCGTTAACAAAAAAGGGAGTGGCAAAATTAGCAGCCAAAAAAAAAATTGCCGATCAAAAAAAATAAACTTCTGAGATATAGGCATAATTCTCAGTACTTTTGACAATCTCTGCAAGCTAGTTGAAGTTCTCCTTTCAATGTCGGTCATACTTTTGGTAGTTGAAACTTGCATTAAATTAATTTACTAGACTTTTGTCATGGAAAATTACTCAGAGTTAGATTAGTAACGTCTTGAGACAACTAATTAGATATTATATCTAATTCAACAGTAACAACTGTCACAGAAAACTACTCATGAAAATTTGCAAAGGTCAATATAGTAATCAACAATTTGTCATTTACGAATTAATATTTATCACTCTATATATGTAATTAACAAATGATTTCTTGGAATTATATAAATCTATGTTGTCAAATCTACCTCCAGTTATTCTATTTGGCGCTTTCTGGTATTATGTTGCTTTCTGATATTATCTTTATCACTCTAGCTATATGTTGGTTTCTTGATAATGGTTTTCTAAACTATTTTACAACTACACACATTTTACACAAATATGTACAAACGAACTCACATTTTTCATGTAGGGGCCCACAAACACTAGTGTTACAGTATGTGTGTGCAAAATGTTTGTGTAAAAGTGTGTGTGGTCGTATTCTTTTTGGTTAGGATCACGAAGGTCGACTAGTAACACAGCGAATTGTACATATGCCTATGTGGCCTTCTCTCATTGGTGACCGGGCATGTGAGACAATCTCTCCTAGATGCATGTGTTGGGCAACTTCGTGTACAACTCATTGTGTTACTAGGCTTTTTTTTTTTTTTTTTACGATATATACAAGTAACTCTAGATATTTCTTTCAGTTATTTTGGTGATCAAGCCGGAGACTTATGTATTTGTTAATTCTTAGGTCTTAGATTCGAAACCTGCAAGATACTACCAATTCTTGCTACTCGGCTTTAATTGCCCCCCCTCTCTCCTACTGGACATTGAGAGTGATCTTCCAACGGCAATTGAGGTGGCCAAAAGCTGATCCGGATTTAAAAAAAACAAATAAAGGAAAAGACAGGCAAAAGGAAGTGGCTTAACCCTACTGTCAATTAATTAATGTTTTTTTCTCTGTCTTCTTTCATGCAGCATCGAATCTTGTATTAAAAAAGAAAAACATAACAAAAGGTGTTCCTATCTGTATCAAAACCTAAACTAAGAAATAAAGAATTAATTGATTCTTATGATAATGGATTCCATAGATCTTTAGATGCATGTATTGTATATCTTCATGGAAAAAGAGCACAAAGAAGACAAGTGTCATCATCCCCATTGACTCTTAGACAGGAGAAATTAGACTTGCGTACGTTGCTCTCACTTCTCAAAGGTTGGCAAGCTAAGGTAGAAAAAAAAGTTCATGCAGCTAGACCATGAGGAAAATGTTGTGGTAGACAACTGTCTATAGTTGTACAGTTTTGCCTCTTTGTAGTTGCTATTTTGGAATTGTTCTTGTCATAATTATATATGATCACTTATAAAAGTGTCTACCATCGTAAATAACATATGCAGTGGCAGAGCCAAGCATATATCACGCGGGAATCTTGCCCGATGTTTTTTTTTTTTTTTTTAAAGTTTAACTGTCTAAGATTCACATTTATTTTTTTCCGTAAATACTCGGCATTACTTTAATAGTGGAGATTGAAATTTTTTTGCCAGTAAAATAACTTGCTCTTGAGTGTGACATTAGCATTTATTTTTTTCTATTATTTTTATCTTGTTTATATCTTTCAATTTATAATTTTTTTTAATCATTTTAAAAAAATTTTCTACCAAAACTAATTGAGATCTGTCAAACAAGATCCATATTGAATATTTTTAGTATTATAGATTGAAAGATATAAACATTTTTTTCAAATGTCTGAAATAGTAACATAGACTCTCATTTTGAAATGGAGATAGTAATTATTTTGATAAAGATGAAAGTTATTATCTTTGCATTGCATGTGTTAGGGACAAAATTATTGAACGAGTATGGAATTCCTAATGCCCCAATCCATACATATTTCTAGCTGCACCACGAAACATATTGGCCTGTGGCTCCTTATTTAGGAAACGCTAATGGGAGTAGTAATTCTACAATCACACAAACACAAATACACTCACACTCATGAGACAAGTGGGCACTCTTGCAAGAGTCATGTGTAAATTTTTTTTTTTTTTTTTTTGTGTGTCGTTGTAGCAAATTAAGATTGAGAGTTAACATATGTGGAGTATCAACTTTGCTACAAACACTTACAACACATTCTCACAGAACATGTGAGATCCACGTACGCATGATAGCTACTAGATCGGTGCTATCAAGAAGGGGTATGATTCAGGAGGATCAACCGGTATCATGCCCTCTATGTTCCCTGCAACTAGAAACCCCTAATCATTTGTTTCTATACTGCCAGTTTTCTTGGAGTATATGGTCATTGATTCTAGATTGGTGGCATGTTGTGTGGGTATGCCCTCCATCTTTGGCGGATTTAGCTTTATGGTGGTTCGACAACAAGTTTCATGGTTTGGAGGAACAGTTGTGGGTTGCTTCTTTTTATGCTACACTCTGGTCCTTATGGTTGGTTCGGAATGACTACGTATTCAACAATGCAACTACTAGTATCAAGGAGGTGGGTGAGCTTGTGAAAACCAGAGTTGCCATGTGGATGAAGTCCAGGTTTGACATCAAGTTTTATTTGGTGGAGGACTTTAGATTGTTTTTGGATGGAATTCGAAAGCTCAAGTTGTAGTTCCTTTTGAGGCATTGTAACTGTCCAACTCTCTGTTGGATGATCTTGTTTGCTTTGTTCATTTTGTGTTTTTCTCTCGATGTACCCTTTCGAGTAATAAAATCATTTCGTTTGCCGAGCAAAAAAAAAAAACACTCATTTTATACCCAAGTAGAGTAGTAACTCAATTAATGGTAAGCCTCATATTCTCCCACTCATTTAACTTGAGTCCCAAACCTTGGTAATTAAGATCATGATCTCTAACAGCCTAAGCAACCCTAAAATTTAGGCAAAATGGCGAGGAAAACACCTAAATTAATTGAAGACTGACCCAGCTGACTCACCATCAACCTCAGCAATGAGTGGGGAGCTAAAGTAACTCACTAAGGTTGGCGAGTTACTGTAGCACTCGCTGGGCTGCGCTTTCTTCCCTCTCTCCTCTCATCTACTTTACCACCCAACTCTGAATCTTTCACCTTCATGCGACGCCGGCTCCGATTCTCGATTACTTTGCCTTTGTGAACTCCGGTGTCGACAAGGAATTGGTAGTGTAGACTATTGTATTTTGATTTTTTTTTATATATAGAATACGTGTGGATAGTTTAAATGCCTAGGCTGTTGGATACTTCATCTAGACCTGTTAATGGACCGGATCCGATCCGAAAAATCCGATAACGTCGATCCGATAATCCGAAATAATCCGAATCTGGTAATTCAAATACGGATCGGATTAAATCCGTTATCAATCCGAATCCGAACTTTATTTTTTTAATTTTTTTAAAAATACAGTAAATTAAGAAGTTGTATTTTATTTTATTTTTGTGGAAAATATTTTTTTTTGCTCAAAATTTTGAAGTATAAAAGTTTTCGGATCTGATTTGGATTTTTGGATCGGATCCGAATCTATCGAATCCGGCCTATTGACAGGCCTAATTTCATCTATTTGGTGAATAGCCAAAGTAGAAATTGGCATGCCTAGGATAGGAACGGCTGGAGATGCTCTAATAATAATGCTAATTTTTGCCTAGGGGAAAAAAAAAAAAAAACGACAACACTCATTTTATGCCTTAACCACCGCCGTGCAATTTCCTATTGAAAAAAGGTAGGGGGGAAGAAAGAGAAAAACAATGAAAAATGGAGGGTTGGGTTGGAGTTGTGGAAAATGAGGAGGAGGACCCCATCAAACGCAAAGTCAAAGGTAGCAGCAGTCTCTCCAAAGACTGGGATTCGATTTTTTAAACAACGGGACAAGAGAGTTTCGCTGTCGCCGCTGACGTCACACGTTGCGTGCGAGTTCTCGCCAACTGGGCGGGAGAATCATCATCGGAGATCCGAAAGTCCCCACAACCATCCGACGGTCGAAACGTGTCCCTCACAGATGCCTCGATGCTCTCCCCCCCCCCCCCCCCATTTGAAAAAAAAAATACACGAAAAGACGCCTGTCAAATTTGCCTGGTGGCGAAGTAACTTGGAGTCTAATGACACTTCTTTTATCTCTTCCACGTGGAAGATGACGATTCGATTATTGCAGGCGCACGAGTTTTTAGTGTGGTGGTTGATGACCTTTAATTTGGATTTGCCCACTCATATGCCGCTTAGCGGGTACCCCGATTGCCAAGACCAGAGACAGAGCCAGAATTTCGTAAACGCGATGGCTGGATTATGAACAACACAAGATTATGAAATTTCAAGATTCGAAAATCTATAGTTTGTTTGGTTTAAATTTTGAAGAATTTTTTTTGGATAATCGGTGGAAAGAGATAGAAAAAGAAATGAGATTAATAATTAAAAAAAAAACTTATGAGAGACCATGAGCAAAAAGAGAGATTAAATTTTGGAACCCAAAACGAACACATTCTTAAGCATTTAAGTATCTAAATAACACCCAATACATGATAAAATTCTTAACAAATAAAATAACTAAAATCAATATTAAAATTTGAAGAAGAAAAAACCACGAAACAACGTGGGGGCCGTGGCCCCCATACGCCTACAAGTAGCTACGTCTTATCTGCCGAAGGCGCCTAGGCAAGTATACTCGCTATTTGCTGATCGACTAAGTGCCTATTTCACATAGCTTTTTTTGGACTTTGGGTTAGTGTTGTGCAATGAGGTGCACAGCACTGTGCTGCGCACCTCTAAGCCGTTGGATCATGCATCCGACGGCTCGGATCTCATTCGGCAACCAACGATCGAGAGTCGTTCATTGCCGAGATGAGATCAGAGCACAGTCGGATGCACGATCTGACGGCTCGGAGGTGCGCAACACGGTGCTGCGCACACCACTGTACAACACCATCCCCCAATTGGCCTTTTTTTGGGATTTTTGGTTTGTCATTATTCAAATTTATTTTTTTTTGCATTTTTTAGTTTTGCATCAAATTTTTATAGATTACTGATTTGTCTCGACGAAAGGATCGGAAAAGTAAAAAATTACGAAATCAAATACTTTGGGAATTATCAAAGGAAAATCTCTAGCTTTTTTTCTTTATGTTGGATATTTTTTTAAATACTCCATATTTAGGTAAAAGTCATAATTTTTTTATTTTTTCGATTCCTCTCGACAAGATGAACCAATATAATAAAATAAAATAAAAGACAAAATAGTCCAAAATGCTATGTGAAACAGCACTAAGCTCTCATATGCCGAGTTGGCGATCATCCGCAGCTGAGTTTTTGTACTCTTGAAATGAATATATTAGGTAACATTTTAGTGGTTGCCTTTTCTTTTTTTTTCCTTGTGTTTACTAGTATAATATTTTGTAGTGGTCGGAGTGAGTCCCATCAATCGATCTCATGGGTTCGATTTGGGTTGGTAAACTCCGGTTGAAATTGATGAAGGTGAGGAGTGTGTCAACGAATCGGGTTTGGACCCTGCAGGTATACAGTACTATGAACTACAGTAGCTAGAGAGAGTATTATTCTTCGTCTTTCGCGCAAAGTCATGTGTACTGCGCTCCACTTGTATTGTAATCAGGGCCGGCTCTGAGATTTTGAAGGCCTAAGACGATCTTCGAAAATAAGGTCCTTAATAATTTTAAACGAAAATCCAATAAAAATTCGATTACATTGAATAATTTTGATTCGGATATAGTATTTGTTTGTAATGAGAAATACCAGAGTAGTAGCGTTTAAGGGGGAAAAAAAACGCATCCAGACACCCACCACACTAAATAATTTTGAAGGGCCACAGAGATTTTTGGCGATCTCGTGACCTTTCACCTTTTACTCCTCCTTTATGTTTTTTTTCTTTTGTTTTTTCCTGCATTCCGTGTTCCATTTTTTTGGGTCATTGGGGCTTAAGTATAAAATGTCTTATTGGATTTAAAATTGGGCCCTAAAACAACACATATATACTAGGTCCAAAAAAATAAGTGGAGGCCCTATTTTTTGACATTTTTGGAGGGCTTAAGGCCCAAGCCTCTTGGGCCTTAGCCCAGAGCCGGCAGTGGTTGTAATTGGTGAAAACTATGGGATTAATTCATGATTTTTGTGTTGCTTAATTAGAGAACAAAATGATACTATGATGTGTTGTAATTGGGGTAGAACATATCTATCTCCAAGAACACTAATAACCTCTCACGGACCAGAAAATTGGGTCTAGCAAGCTCAGTTTAATTTTCAGTCCTGTGTTCCGATCCGTTAATTTGTCAGCATTTGTGGGCTCGATCCTTAAGCCAAGAATGATTTAAACCGTTCATCAAAAGGACGGAACATACAAGGGACTACAGTGGGCTTTAGCCCAAGGTGAAGTTCAATAAAATATCATAAGTAGGTAATTACTCCAATCAGTCCCTTTTGTCTCACATTTCCCCATTAGTCATAGGAGTAGTACCGTTTTAGCGAGATTCAAGAAATCAGAGAGAGAGAGAGAGAATTAGGCAAGACAGGAGGAATTCTTCAGTGCGGACGGCACAAACCTGTTTGGGGTTGAGGGGGTGTTTTGATAATGTTACACTTAAAAATTACCCAAACAGATCTAGACCGTCCAAAACACGTTTGGACTGCTGAGATGGTGCTCGGCACCAGTTGTCTGGTGCCCGCTCGGCGCTGTTGTGGATGCTGCTGGGGTTGGGGGCAAATCAATTGCTTGCCGACCGTTTGCTCTCCTTACTCTTTCACCACGTGTGTGTATACATATATATACATGTATATCAGTCCGGTTTAAGTCCACACCTTTTTACCGTCCAAATCATCCGCACCTCCCCTTTTCCGATAGAATTTCGATGATCCGAGCCGCTCAATATGATCAAAACGTGATTTTTAGGGTACCCGAAAGAAATCGGCAAAAAAAAAAAAAGGACTGGGAAGCGCTTGATCTGAGCAATTTTTTATTGAACCGTTCAATAAAAAACTGCTCAGATCAAGCCCTTCCTGGTCATTTTTTTTGCCGATTTCTCGCGGGTACCCTTAAAATCACATTCTGATCACATTGAGCGGCTCAGATAATCGAAATTCGATCGGGAACAATGAGATGCAAACGATGCTTAGGTCAGGGATCCCTGACTAGATCCTGACTGTTATATATATATATATATATATATATCATGTTTGCACCCATTTGTGGCGAGTATGCTTAAATTTGTACTTATGTTGTTGAATGCAGAGTGTGCTTAGATTTGCTAATTTTGTTAAATGCAGAGCATTGGTGTCTGGTTTGCGTGCTTAGATTTTTACTGATTTAGTTAATACAGAGCACTGACTAATGTACTCAAATTGGTTTAAAATGTTAGTTCTTACAATCTTACTCTTTAGGTTAAAATTATAATGCATGTAGAAGGTCTCAATTCACCACATTCCAATGCTGCGAAATGTTGTGATGTTTTGATGAACGTTGGTCAGCATTTTGATTCATATATAAATTTTGAATTTGCCTTTGCGTGAATTTTTTATTTTTTTTTGGTCAAATGGAAATTCCGCCCTTGCGTGATTGACAAAGAAGAATTTCGATGCCACAAATTAATTTGGTCGGAAATTGATAGCTACAGAAACAAATCATGCATGCTTGTGCAACAAGACATGAATGGTCTAAGAGAAAATAGACTAGTCCAAAACGGCCCCGGATCCCCTGTCCGAGTTCGCCTGTACCACTCCCATGTCCCAGTCCTCTCCTTGCGCCACGTATCCACTCCTTCCTCCCCTCTAACAGCCTTACTTATCCAGTTAAAGTCCAACTACTCCCTTTCCCTTTCACAATTTAAGCGTAATTATTAAACATTTTTTTTTTAAATTCGGTTTTTGGTAAAAAATTAAGTGTTCCAAATTTCAATTTGTTTGATCCGGTGGAAAGATTTTAGTTTTCTGATCATTTTATTCTAAATGGTCATAATTAAATTTTAACTCTAGGGTTCTCGTTCATTAATCCTAAAAGATATTTGATTATACGACTTTCTTATGGCTAATCAACGAAAGTCTTAGAGTCAAAATTTAATTATGACTATTTAGGATAAAATAATCAGAAAACTAAAATCTTTCCACCGGTTCAAACGGATTGAAATTTGAAACACTTAATTTTTTAACCATATTTTTTAATATATAAACTGTCTAAAGATGTTGAAAAATGAAGTGTTCCAAATTTCAATCCGTTTGAACCGGTGGAAAGATTTTAGTTTTCTAATCATTTTATCCTAAATGGTCATAATTAAATTTTGACTCTAGTGCTCTCGTTGATTAGCCTTAAGAAAGTCGTAGAATCAAATATCTCTTAAGACTAATAAACGAGAGCCCTAGAGTCAAAATTTAATTATGACCATCTAGGATAAAATGATCAGAAAACTAAAATCTTTCCACCGGATCAAACAAATTGAAATTTGGAACACTTATTTTTTACCAAAGCCAAATTTTTTTTAAAAAAATTGTTTAATAATTACGCTTAAATTGTGAAAGAGAGTAGTTGGACTTTAACTAGGTAAGTAAGGCTGTTAGAGGGGAAGAAGGAGTGGATACGTGGCGCAAGGAGAGAACTGGGACATGGGAGTGGTACAGGCAAACTGGGACAAGGGATCCGATGCTGTCCAAAACGGTACTCCCTCCGTCCCTAAATAAATGTCTGGCCCGCAAACCTAGGCCTTTAAAAAGATGAATTCTTTTCATTCAAAAAATTTGGAAAAAATACCTTCGGGGCCAAGGCAATTTTTTTCAAATTTTTTGAACCAAAAGAATGCATGTTTTAAAAACCAAGGTTTGCGGGCGGACATTTATTTAGGGATGAAGAGAGTGTTTGTTTTCTTGCACCATGCAAGATTTTTTTGATAAAGCTATTTATGTCCGATCAAACTGAATTTCGACATGATCAATGATTCTTATTTGCGAGACTGGTTTAGTTCGATCATCTTTTGCAAGCCCGAATCGAGCACACAAATGCCAAGAACTACTAGATAGGATTGAAAGATTGAAACTGAACGAGAGTAGGGCGCAGGATACAGCAACAATCATGTGTAAGTCCTCTTGTTAATGTAGATGGATTTTGGCACAGCTCACTGTCCTTAATTCCTTATGTATGTACATTGTCCTTAATTCCTTATGTATGTATGTACATTGTTAGAAACTACGAGGAGGAAGACAGACTTAGTCATGGTGTTTCTTTTTTATCCCACTAAGTCATGGTGTTGAAGAAAGTCTTTACTCGTTGGAGATTAAATCAAAATCTGCTTGCTTTTCTATGTCAAAAAGTGAAAGGAGTGACCGGGCGTTGAGCAATATTACTGGCACAATTTTAAAACACAACTGCATTCGGAGCCGTTCGATACACCTAAGTCCACGCGCATCAAATGGCTCTGGATGCTGTTGCATTCTATAATGGTGTCAGTAGACATTTTGGCTCAGTTATTCTTAAACAATTAGACATAATTAGAAAAGTTTCAAACTCCCAAAAGCTAGTAGTATTTCCAAACAAAATGAAAACCATATGGAAACAACAAGTATCATCCATTTACTCCTTGTTTCAGTTTTCAGAAAATACGAAATGCGATCACAAATAAACAAAATACAAAAGGAAGAGATCGAAAATATATCTGAACCAACCCTTAACAAGCGGAAAAATTCCTGGTATTGCTGATAGTCTCCCTCCCAACTTTATTGGATGTCCCAGAAGGAACCTTGTATGCTGGAAATTTTCACTTAAACGCATACATTCTTCCAAGTTTGAAATAAAAAAAAAGTTGGTCTACTTCTCTGTAGGACAAAAAACCTACATAAAGATGAGGTTTAGTAGGACGCAAAATAGAGTAAGACTACTAAATTAAGCAACGCGCTTAATATCAAAACCTCTCGCAGGAGGTAGAAACATCAGATTGGGCATGGAGACCCACCTGCATCAAAAGAACAAAATTCAGATCATGCACAGCCGAAGGAACTAGTATTTACAGGTAATTTGTTAGAGCAACAGTTCGACTGCAAAAAACAGAACTTATTTCCCGATAGTTTGAATGGATAGCATGGCCACTCACGAGAAAAGAAGACAAGTAGTGCTAAGAAGACTGAAAGGGAAGGAACAAACATGGAGAAAGCAAATCAAACAAGATATACCACAAATAAATCCTACAACAAGGCAAAGGAATAGGGTTACCCAGCCTATCATGGCTCAAACCCTACAGACTTTTAAGCCAGACTGTGGGAATGTGGATTCAGTTGTCTGGCTCCCTCACCCTAATGGTTCTTCTGTGAACTCTGCTTGGGAAGCAATCAGACTTAGACTACCTGTCCAGCAGTGGTCTAAGGTGATTTGCTAAGCAGAAATGTCCCTCGATGGTCTTTCATTTTGTGGTTGGCTGTATGCATAAATTAAGCAATAGGGATAGGCTTTTGAGCTGGGGCATGAATGTGGAAGTCGCCTGCACCTTCTGTAATAGAATCACATCATCATCTATTCTTCCAGTCTCCATTGTCTTGCTCAGTGTGTAATGTGTGGAGGAGGTCTTCTAATGACCAAATCCCCTCTTACTTTGACTGATATGGTTGCTTGGTTTATTCAGAATGTGAAGGGTACAAGTTTCAGGAGTGGGATCTTGAGGGGTGTGTTAGCTGCTACTGTGTATAGCCTACGGCTGAAAAAGGAATCAAAGGGTCTTCCAGCATATCTTTCTTTCTTTTTTTGAACAGCAAGGCCATAGCTCAATACCAACTTATTCTTAAGACAGTACACTGTATTAGAGATTCTTTGAGCTCTAAAAGGGGTGTGAAGCAGTCTCCAATGAATAGAGCTCTGTGTGTCAGCTGGGGTCTTTCAGAAAGAATTTTTGGTCCAGCTGGCTAATTGTGTAGTGATTGGCTACTTGGCTGTTATTGTGGTTTCTGATTTTGAGTCTGTTTTCCTTTTGGCTTTTGCTCTGTTTTGGTGGCGATGCTTAAATGCCTTTGTATAGCGGGGGGATGCCCCTAAGAGTTTATACATGTGTTTGAGCTTTATTAATTGAAAGTACTGATCAAAAAATAATATCCTACAAGGCCACCACAACAAAGCAAGGAAGGGGTTAGATCTCAAACTTGAAGTTTGAAGTACAGTGATTATGGGAAAATTGCTTCCTACAACTGACTGCTTCACATTAGAGTGTTTACCTTATATATATTCAGCGCCATATCAAGCAGCAGCACTAGTTGTACTGCCAATTGTTTTAAGATCAAAAATCTCAATCCAATAGCCATCAGGATCCTTTATGAATGCTATCCCTTTCATCTTCCCTGCAAGTATCATCATACATTTTATGCAAGCAACAATAGCAGTTTCAGACAATGGAAAAAACCAGAAAATTAATATTGCGCTATAGGATATAGTATAGTTGTCAGAACTGCACGATTCACGATTCGATTCGCTATTTGATTCACGATTCACGCAAAAACAATACAAATCTATAGGTGAATCAAGGTTTATATAAAATCGATGGTGAATTGTATGATTAACGATTCACGCCAAAATGACACGAATCTATAGGTGAATCAAGGTTTATCACAATTGTTGCATTCGACTAATATGAAACCACTTTTGTGGTTTTGCAATAATCCTTTTTCATAGAAAAGCAATAATATAAGATCATATACTATGAAGGCTAAGTTTTCATTTGTATAACGAATCTTTCCTATTAGAGTCTTGGTACTCTTGGACCATATGATCATCAATTAATAACAGAAAACAAAGTTCAATACTGATTTAAGCTTGAATTTTCAATTTTACAACGTATCTTTATCATGTAGGTGCATAGATACATTTTCTAGTGTATTTTTAAAATTTGCACCTAATCGTTACGATTCACAATTCGGAAAAGGGTCAATCCGAATCTCGATTCACTTCGCAATTTCACAAATATGCACATGCAAATGAGTATAAAACCACATCAAATATCAATACAAACCAAGCAGGTGAAAGTACAGAAAGCCCATCCAGGAAGCATTTTCTCAACGTTAAAACAAAACCTGAAATTGGAAAGATTAAAATTACCATCATCAGGCTTCTTGACAAACTCCACCCCTAGACGTTCAAATCTTTCGCAAGCCTTGTATGTGTCATCAACAGTAATGCCTATGTGTCCTGAAAGCAAAATGAGTGAAGTCAATCTCACGACTCACGAGCCATAGGTTGAAAACCCAACACCAACTGAAAAAACAAGATCATCTTTTTAAATAACTCATCCACGCTACATTTTGTGATGTGCGGGTCATTCTTGTACACAGAACAAGGAATGGAATGGACTATCCTCATGCCCAAAACTGTGCCACTGTGGTATGATAGGTGTACACCTCTCGCGAAGTGATCTCAATATTATAGGCACGAGTATACTTTCAAAGCATATTTTCCAAACTGTTTTCCACATTTGTAGGAGCATTATAGCCATTACTTTCACATTTTGTCTAGCCAAACTCTACCCTCTCCATTTTTACTTCATTACAGTTGGTTTTCTTCTGACAAGGGAAATGTTAAGGAACATGAACAATTGGTTTTCTGCAATCGGTGATTTTCCTTGACTATGATCCAAATCAAACCAAACCGAGCCTTGTGTCCCAATCAATTGGGGTCGGCTACATGAATCCTATTTTTCATTGAGCTCTGTTTGGGGCTACCTGTTCACTTAGATTTAATAAGCCCAAATCCTTCTGTATCACGGCATCCAAAGTCAGTTAGGTCACGGCATCCTATTTTTCCTTGACATGATGCAAACATTTATTTAATTAAGTTGAGAAGAATGCAGTCATCAGTTAAAAAGATGCTCATAGCACTTTCGTTGCAGCTCCACTAAGTTTTAGGGAAACTAGAAAATGAAACTCACAACATGATTCGTTGTCTGCCTTTGGTCGGGGGAGGGGGGAGATTCTCCCTAAACCACACCAGCTTGAGCTTCACAGGGTTTGATTTGTTTAGTTTTCAGAATATTTTTTAGACAAACTAATTCCCTTTTTATTTGGTATAAGTGTGGAACAAGCAAACAAATAAACTGATCTAAGATGCAATTGGACAGATCAACACGGCATTGAATAAATCAATCGGCAGTGCCAGGCCGTTCAAAATAAAATATTCAGCAGTGCCCGTGAATGGTCTTTCCCAAAATCTTACGTGTGACCTAAATGCACAAAACAAGAGTCGAATTTGTACAGCAGAACTTTAAGAAGAAAGAACATCAAATAGGATATATATGTACCATGCAAGCCAATGACTGAGAGTTACATACCAAAGCCACGAGGTTCTGAATTCCCATTATGGTGGCCTTTAAAATCAGGATCACTCTCAGTTCCCCAATTACTATGAGAAGTATCCGAGTGTTAGTGATCATCAAACAGGTGAAGCATGAAGAACTTTTCAAGTGGAGAGAGAGAGAGAGAGAGAGAGAGAGAGAGCAAAACAGAATATACTGTGTGAGCTCAATTGTAGCCTTCTTACTGAATGTCCAAACAGTACGATCAACTGAATCACTTGGAGCTGATGTTGGATCCTAAATTAGAGAGACAGAGAGACGTCAAGTCTTTGTAGAAGTAAATCAGAACCAAAAGGGGGAGCAGCCCATGCATGGATGGTTAAAAAGATGAAGTTAGTCCTCCTGTGAGTTATTTTCTCCTCTTTCCATAAGGAGCACCAATTATAGAAGAGCATGTTGTCAAGGAAAAAACTTATAATATCATGCTTGTGAGAAATAAATTCCAATGATATTTCTAATACATATACGTCTATAAAGAATCAAAGATAGAGAGAAAAGTTAAAAACATTAGAAGGACAACCAAAAGTTTGCGCTTTAATGTTATGTCTTCCCCCAAGCAACTAAGGGCAATTGGGGAGTGCAATTTCTCTGGCTGTCAAGGTAAGGACCCCTTCCCTCCCGATTGGCAAAATCAGAGTCGTGTAAAAGTCTTATCAGAGGAAATGCAATGATATTGGAGGATTACATAAGAGGAAGGCATACAATTAGTGAACCCAAATTATGTAGAACAGTAGAAGCCAAAGGCACAAGAATGACCACTTAGACAGTTGTAGAATATATATATACACACACACACACACATCTACAGAATCAATGCATAGCATCTCACCTCATAGCCCATAAAATACAAGCTGAACTTCATTTCTGGAAAATCCAACCGCTTAAGTAACCTGCAATATGCAAACAAGAAATTCACATAAAAAGCTAAACTTCAGATTATCAAAAGTAAAAACAGTTAAGCATTTACAAGGTGTGTGGTTTCAACAGGACCCAAAACTAAATATTCAATCCAATTGTCCTCATCTTTGCAAGCACCTAGAGACTACTAGGAAAGAAAAGGAACACAAAGGCCGTGAAAGAAACTCCCTGCACAGTCCTTTACATATTAAACATGACGCTCTTCGTTTAAGCCCTATTAATCCAGTATTTCATTATAATTTTATTGCAGCCCGTGCTAATGAATAAGCAACTTTGTAGATCATATGCAAATAAATTCAAATAGATTCCAATAAAATTCAACAACTTTGTAGATCATATTCATATGTAAGTAAAATCTCCTGTCAAGCTTGGCTAGGTATACAAATGCTGCATTTGACAGTAAAGTCAAGCAAGAGCCTGAAGAATGCGCAACCGGATTGCGGGAAATAACAAATGATCTAGCAGGCACCTTCTTTCTTCATTGCAGATAACCTGGAACCTATATGTATTTAATATGTAAAAAAAAAAGACTTGAATTGAGAGGATCAAATAAAAAATGCTAGTCACACATCCAAGTTGGCATCCACTTTTACATCTTCTCTCACAAGTGATGGTGGGACCCTCTAAATAGTGTTGTGGATCCTAACATCACTCACTTGTGAGAGGGATGTAAAAATGGATGTACATTTGGATGTGTCCCTAGCATTGCTGGAATCAAGTATGCATAAGGTTTTAATTAGAGGGTCGTGTCATTAACCAATTGCATTACTTCTCGAACCAGCCTGAACCAGCCTTTACCAATGTAAAAGCACAAAGGATTTGGACTGGCCGGATTAGACAAGGATTTGGAACATAAATAAAAACCAAGTTCATAGTGTCTGTCATAAGCATCAGATAGACAGATAGCTCAATTGGAATTTGATTATTCGACATTTCAATTTAAGAAAAAAGGCATACCAATAGGCTACTAGCTAGAAATTGCCGCAAATACCAACATAGGGTCAAAATCATAAGTACTATCAGTCTATCAGACAACCATACCAGCCTACGAACAAACTTTTCTCAAGATAAAAACGACTTACGACATGCCCAATACGCGAGAGTAGAAATCCAGACTCACTTTTGGATCCTTAATCCGATACATCTGAAATTCAAAACAAAATACAAAATAGTAACTAATAAACCTAATTTTAAAGGGTATGAATTGAAAGCAGAAAAGGCTTACAGTTTGTTGCATGAAATAGTCTTTGGTGGCTTCATCGGCGGAAGCTTGTAGGCCGGGGTTGTTGGATGGGGACTCCTTGGAACCTGAAGCCATTGATGACGAAACGAAACGGCAGCGATTCGAGGACTGCAAAGAGCCAAAGAGAAAATGGAGATTAGGAAAAAGGTGGGAGAGTTTGAAATCAGGGGAGTAGAGGGTTCAATGGGTTTTTTTTTTTTTTGGTACCTTTGGTTTGATGGTGAGGAAGGTAGTTGGGGTTCGAGGTGAGGTGGTAATGGTGGTGAGTCGTCGGAGGAGAGAGAGGCGAGATAAGGAACTGGCGATTGCAGAAGCCATTAAGATTTGCAGAGAGAGAGAGAGAGAGAGCGCTCACCTTGTGATGACTGAAGAGTGACGAGGCAATTTGCTGACGAGATAATTTGCAGGGTGTAATATATCTCCATGCGACACCTTTATGGGTCAAGCCTTCCAGGCCTTATCTGGGATGGGCCAGGCCCGGGCAGCCACTTTTTATTGGGTTGTTCTTCCATCCAAAGCCCTATTTCTCGTAAATGGTAGTGATATTGAAGAGTATGTAGTTGAGGCCCACTACTTAAGTTTTACTATCTGATGATAGACAATTGGAATCTTTGTAAAGTAGATTTCATATGTTATTTGAAAGGGAAAATGAAAGAGCAAAAACTTTGGGATTCATCATTTTGCATGCGGATCAAAAAAAATAAAAAATCATTTTGCATCAAAATTTAAGGGTTGCATTTTGATTGATTGGTGGGACAGCATGAGTGATGGCCGAATTGCCCGAATGGAAACAACACCCATGCTCAGCCGCAGGGTCCCCCATTTCTTGAAATTAAGGATTCCAAGGTTTTCAAAAGTTGGGAGATTTGAAGGGAGGAATGAAAAGAAGGCCTTGCATCCACTAAAGCTCTATATGGTCCTGTTGTTTTATGGGTTACTTTGGTTTTTATATTATGGTCATTCTATTAGCAGCCCACTAGGTTGTCAATAAGTTAAAGAAAATGAAAGGAAAAAAAAAACACTTCAATACTCTTTTTACATTTTTCATATAATTTTATCCACTTCTATACAATTTTTAGATTTTGCGATATATTTTTCAACCTTAACAACAACTTAGTGTGCTGTTATTAGCATTATGTTATAAAATGCTTCCTAAGCAGAGCACAGTGGTATGGATAGATAAGTGAAAAAAATAAGTTGTTTTCAATTGTTTGTTAAGACTAAAGCCATCTCGCTAATTAATGTCTTGGGTAATTTTGCACAATAACATAAAATAAGTTGAATTTTAAAACCCATATTAGGATTTAGGAATATGGATTAATTGGGAAGCAGGTGTATTAAACTTAACGTAAAACATATCATGAAATATGAGTGGTACGTGTTTATTGGCTTGACAACAACATACATTCCCAATTCACTCATGAAGAATTAAAAATCGAATAACGTGTGAGTATTGATGATTTGATGGTCTGGGATTTTTCATTCTTGAGAATGAAGGGACGAAATAACATAACCATTTTTATCGAACTGAATTGTTATAAAAGTCAACAACACACTCCTTGAAAGACACGTATGTCTATGAGATTTATTTTACGTCGTCATTCCCTCGATCGTTCGAGGCGGTGGAGAATTGGAAAAAGGCTAGGGTTCCACTTTAAAAAAAAAACCATAGGAATTAATCTGGTCCCAAGTTGTCGGTCGCACCTACCATTTTTCAATAGCATCTACGAATTTATATGCTTTTTTTTCACACAAATAAATAATAATAATTACACCGGATAAAAGCGAAAAATATAAATATCAAAGAAAGTTGGTCAATCCAGTCGTGGAACAAATAATGGCCACAAGAGATAACGGGCCTACACAGACCAAGGAATTTCTAGCACGTAATTATAGGCCTCGAGAGTCGAGACTGGCCACCACAATCAACTGCCCACTACAAACCAAGTTCAAAAGGGAGGAAAAAAAAAAAAAAAACTGTCCACTACAAACGTGACTGAAATTTCGCAGCAACCTCTAAATGCCCACGCGTGAAACTAGTACAACAACAACACGGGGATAACAGTGCTCCAATCGTCCCGAAATGTTAGATCTCTTTTAGTAGAAATTTTTTTAGTGACGAGCGGGCACGGGCACGGGACACGTGATGCCAAGTACGCATCTCGATCGTCCAAACGTGTTTTGGACGGATCAAATAGATGGTGCTCGGCACCATATGGCCCGTGCCCACCCGGCACCGAAAAACTTCTCTTTTTTTAGAGAGTGAGTTGTTTTCAATTACTTATGTTCAAAAAACATGCAATATGAATCTGTAAGATAGATTTTGATCAATTCTATTAAACAAGATTTTCAAAATCATATAAAACTTCAAAAAAATCGAAAGAGATAAGCAATATAAACGACACGCAATTCCCAAAAAAAGTCTAACATTCTGGGACGGGGGGAATATTTTAACATCTGTGCTCATACATAGGAGTACATTTCCATACATACATACCTATATGCAATTCTGGAGAAACTTTTAGGTATCCCGGGGATACCAAGCCCCATGGTATCCCCTCCAGTCTGTTTCTCATTTTTCAGCATTTTTTCGATCACATTTGGATGATCGATTTCGTTCATTTTGTAGAGTTCGACGAGAACCATAATCATGCCAGAAATTGTGTTTATCGGACTTTATTTGATACATGATTGGCACATGTGAAAATTGCAAAAAACCAAAATTGGGTTTTGATTCAGTGTGTTTTTGGACTCAGTTTTGGTTTTCTTCAATTTTGACGTGTGCCGATCATGTATCAAATAAAGTCCAATAAACACAATTTTTGGCAAGATTAAGGTTCTCGCCGAATTTTTACAAAATGAACGAAATCGATCATCCAAATGTGATCAAAAAATGAAAACAGACTGGAGGGGATACCATGGGGCTTTGTATCCCCGGGATACCTAAAAGTTTCTCGCAATTCTGTCACACTCCCGCACTAACCGCCTCTCTCTCTCTCTCTATAAAGCTAGACCCTCGCTACTAATTCTGCCTCCTTCCACATTCCAATCCAATTCACAGGACACAAACAATGGGCAAGGTGAGTTCAGAGTCACAAATTTGCCTGCCCCCTCCAACGGATTCCCAACTTTTCTCTCTCTCTCTCTCTCTCATGATTTGTTTTTTCTTGATATTTGGTTACAGAAGAAGAGCAAGAACAACCAAGGCGAGAAGAAGACCAGCAACAACGATGAGCAGCAACTGCAACCGCAGCAGCAGCAGAAGAAGAAGAGCGAAAACAGCGAAGGAGGAGGAGGAGGAGGAGGGAAGCAGGACGACGGTCTAACCACCGCGGTTTTGAAGGTCCCCATGGACTGCGAATGCGAGGGGTGTGCTACTAAGATTAGGAGGTTCGTCCGAGGAATCCAAGGTTCATTTCTTCCTCACTTCCGTTTTCTTGCTATTTTCCCGTCGTTAGTATGTTAGTATTTCTACGTCCGCCTTCCATTTTTCTCATTTTTCCTGCAATCTTGACCATCGGCTCTGTTTCTATGCCAAAACAGACATATACTTTGATGTGTCCCTAGCATTGTTCATCTCTGTTATTACTTCCGTTTTTTTCTGACCCATTTTGTTTGCTCGCTGCGGGAGATGTGCTTTTTGACCTCCAAAAATAAAATTACTTTCTGAAATAATTTATTTGAATTTTTGTTGCATCATTTTAAAAACCCCAGTGAATAAAGTTTCGAATTTAAAAGGTAGAAAAAAGTTTGAATAATTATCCTCTTTTTCTGTGAAAATGTTTGAATAATTATACCGGAGAGCACCTTTTGGAGGAATTTATCAAAAAAAAAAAAAGAATAATAATAATAATAATAATGGAATGGAGGACCTTTTGCTGAGATTCATGTCTATGTCAACGGTATTTTTCTGCTCCCAGAGTTTCATTTCAGTAGTTTCGCAAAACGTCTATTGTTTTTTTTTACTTGTTTGTGAGGTGTTGTCTGCGTTTGTTGATATGCTTTGTACATGTGTACGAAGGTGTTGAAACCGTGAAAGGAGGCGGTGAGTTAAGCAAACTGACGGTGGCCGGGAAAATAGATCCGGTGAAGCTCCAAGAAATGGTTGAGCAGAAGATCGGGAAGAAGGTCCAGCTCGTATCTCCGGTGCCGAAAAAAGACAACAAGGACAAGGACGGTGGCGGAGGAGGAGGAGGGGAGAAGAAGGCGGAAGTGAAACCCGACAAAAAGCCAGACGAGAAGAAATCCAAAGAGGTAATGATGAATATTCCATTTCAAAATATTAAAACAAAAAAAAACAGAGGCAAAGTGAAATCATAGATGCTCTCTGCTAGTCTTGCGCCTGTTTTACCAGTTGTCTCTTCTCCCCCGTTGGATTCTGTTGTTGTCTTTTGCGTTTGCGCATCTGGCGCACGTTATCTCACCCTCTTGACGTTTCACATCATCAGTCCTTGCTTCCCTCATTCCAATATTTTACTCCATTTCCATAGCGGTTCGGTAGTACCGGTAGCATTATTTTCTAATTATTAAAAACTATTCCCATTTTCGATAGTGGTCCAACTGTATTTATTACTGCATTTTCTATCATTTTTTTAGGTTTCCAATAACACACGGATTTCTAAAATCAGGGTGCTATCTTCCCGCTAGATTTTTTTTATTATTATTAATTCAAAATTTTCGATGTACATGAATTCACAAGTATCGAACGGATTTGAGCGTAGCTGTGTCTGGAGTTGTTCAAATTGTGGTCGTAGGCTTTTTGAATTTCGAGTCGACATTTCACTTACCAGCCAAAAAATAAAAAGGAAGAGATAACATTAGACACCACACTCAAATTACTGGTGGTGATGTGAAGTTTCAAGAATTTTCGACACTTCATTCATGTTCCCACGTTACCGGTTACCTTTATCATTTCGGGGCACAAATTTTGGGGGGACCGAACGAGTTAATCCCAAGTTTTACGTTATTTCAGTTGTCTAAAATTACGCAATTGTGTAATTAATTGTTGTTTCGGTTTGAGATTTTCTCAGCCTCAGGTGACGACAGCGGTGATGAAGGTGAATCTGCACTGCCAGGGTTGTATCCAGAAGATTCGGAGAGTCGTCACCAAGACCACAGGTGAGAATATCATTCCCCTCATTTTTCGTACAGAGGTGGTGGTTTTCTTAAATTATTTATTCTTAAAAGGCATTTACTCCTATATTTTTGTTAATGTTTCATTTTGAATGGTTTGATTAATTATTCGTCGTGATGGGAGAGATTTGAAAAGTATAAAATTTTGTTAAAAGATTAATCGTTCATCACGATCATTTTTGTTGGGAAAAAAAAAAAAAAAAACCCTTCAGTGAATATTTTTACACGTGATTAGACGAAGAATGATCTAGATGAATTTAGAGTGGAAAAACCCCAAATTTTTAAAAACATTATCACTGGTTGAAATTTCACTGTTGCATTTGGATATGTTTCTTGTTTAACGGGTATTTAACGGCGTTACAGGGTACCAAGACATGTCCATTGACGAGCAGAAGGATCAGGTAACTGTGAAAGGGACAATGGACATGAAGGCTCTGGCGGAGGCACTGAAGGAGAGGCTCAAAAGACCAGTGGAGATAGTTCAGCCAAAGAAAGACAACGCGGAGAAGAAAGAGAAAGGCGGCGGTGGCGGTGCAAAGAAAGAGAAAGGCGGCGGCGAAGAGGGAAAGACAGGCGGTGACGGTGGCGGAAACGACGGAGGAGGCCAGATGGTGGAGGAGAACAGGATCCAGTACGTGCCGCAGGAGTATCCGAACACGTACATGTACGGGTTCGGGCAGGGTTACCCGGTGGAGCAGTACCACCATGCCCCACAAATGTTCAGCGACGAGAACCCAAATGCCTGCTCTGTTATGTGAGGTCTGATTAGTAGAGGATGGGAAATTGGAACTATGCTACAACTATGAGTAGGAAAGACTTGTAAATAACAGCAGAGGTGGGGGTATTTAGTGGGTTGGTGAACCGTATGGTTCATTTCTTCCAATATCTAGTTGGTTAAGAGTATTATTCAACTCGAGAGGATCTCTTTTGTCTTAAACTACTCTGTTTCTGTGGGGGCATTAACTATTGGAATGCTGATGTTCTAGGTTGGGATGAAGCCAACTGTACTCAAATTTTGCTTTCATTTCTTTTGTGGCTATGCGTGTAGATGAACCGAGCAGTTCGCGAGCTCGAGCTCGTTTATTAAACGCAACAAAAACTTAAATTGTTTAAAGAGGCTTGTCTAATAAATGACCAAACTAATGACCAAACTCGGTTTGTTAAGACTCGAGCTCAACAAAGCTCTAATCGGCTAGACTCGTTTATAGCCCTAGTCAGCATAACCCACAAAGAAATACTATTAGAATAGTACTATTAGTGGTTAGCATGTAGTATAGGTAAGGGCGGTTCTTCTTTATTTGTTTGATTAATGATGAAAAGAAAAGGGCTTTTAGGCTTTTGCCAAAAAACCCAAACAGAATCCCCATTAGCAGGCGGAAACTTTTGCCAATTTTTACTCATCTGTGTATGCACCTTGTGAGACATTTCCCCTTTGCGTCTAAGTTGTTTAATAAGTTGCCTGAACGAACCATTTTTATAACCCAAGCTACTCAGCCGGCCTCATGCTTCTCGTTATTCTTGTTATTATTGCTATTGTTACTAACTTTTTGACATATTTGTCACACTGAGTTGTTTTTTTTAACTCGCATTAAAGTTTATTCTTTTTTGGTCACATTTTATTTTTTGAAGTCAAACAGAAACTGACACTTTATTAATTTCTCAGATTTTCTGTCAGTAAATTTGGTGAAAATGTGAAGCAATCAAGCAACAAGACCATAGTTTATCCATCTTAATTCTTGTGAAGCAATCCTCTAAGATTTTTTTTTTCAAAAAAAAAAAAAACAAGTGTTGAAAATATTTTAATTTAGCACATGCATAATATCATTGTCATTTTTGTGCTGATCATTTAGCCGAGATGCAGTTGACATATATAGCTGGGGAAATTCAAGTACTCTCGCAACCTCTAAGGGCAGTCCAACCTATTTTAATTAGCTTGGGACACTTTTGGATGTGGAACTACTACAAGTGATGTTTTAGTTTTTCCCTTTGAGCTTTCGCCCCTTCTTGTACCCCCCAAAAAAAAAAAAAACCGACATAATATTCCATTTGAATAGGATTCATCCAATGAAAATTCTCAGAGACTCGTCATTGAGAGGGAGGGGGGCCTACAAATAGGAGTAATAATAGACACAGAATATAAAGAGATCGAGGAAGGACAGGGGCAAGAATGACATGCGCAATCATGCAACATTTTATCTACAGAGGCAATATATAGCCAAGTACTGTCTCTTGGGGTAGGTAGTGTGTAAATGCATGGTGTGAATTAAAGAGGAAAAATTATAGTGCTTAATTTGCTGGGTGCTCTGTAATATTTATTGTCCTCTCTTGTATGGCACAAGGCAGGGGAAGGAATAGCCAGCAAACATGCAGAGTACTAGCTAGCCAGGGCAGCATATTCACACCAGCCCTGGTGGGAACGTGGGTGGTGTTCCTTAAGTGGAGTTCATACACCCTGTCCTGCACCATGCACCTAATTCTTTTACTACCCTTTTTCTCTTTCACTTTGGAGTACTTCTTCTTACTTGGACCACTATACTATATATGATCTAATCTAAATCTAATTTCATATCCTCTTGTACCCCGGCTTACATGGACGCCCTTTTACACACAACTTTTACTCTTATTAGAAGTTATAAGTAAGCAGTGTTGGGGGAGAATAAGAGAATGACGACTTTCTTTTGCAGCAGCACATGCAGCTAGTGCTAGCTAGCTAGGTTGTGTGTTCAAATCTCATGGAGCCGAACTTGGAATGGAAGAAGCCAAATTAAGCTCGCTTAGCGTACTCATCATGAGCTGGCTAAACCTTGTTGCGAGAAACTTTCATAATCCACAAAGCGGTTAGCTGATACTTCATTAATCCACAAAAAAAAAAAAAAAAAACAATTCGTTGAGAGTACTAGTGGTATGCAGAGTTTTAACATTGAAGAAATCCTAGATAGCCTACCAAATAAATTGCACTTTCTTCATGCAAATATTAGTACTTTCAAGTCCTACCCACTAATAAAAAATAAAATTTGATAGCTTTCCCATTGAGCACCCAAACCCTTGTAATCTACGGCGTGGCCTCCGATCAAACCGTCTCTCTATTGCGTGGCCTCCGATGCTAAGAAATCACCCCCTTTCTCTCTCTCTCTCACCGGCGAATCCACTCTAGCTCTTTATCTCAATCAAACCCTAATTCTTTGAAACCCCTTGAAATCACAGCAATCTCTCTCGGCCTCTCTCTTTGTATCTGTGTGTGACTTGATCTCTCTCTTGAGCAGAATGAAACCCTCACGCTGGCAATATCTCTGTCGTTAGCAAATTTCGGCCACTGTGAACTTGATTCCGGCGAGATCAACAAATTCTGGCCGTTTTCGGGCGAGTTTCAGGCACACTCCGGTTCAATTTCTGATACATCGCAGTTGGATTTGCTGAGCTGCCAAGGATGGCTATAGCCATATAAGGTTCCAAATATACAACTCCATATAAAACTTTGCCATTTTTCATCTCATTTTCCATCTCCATCATTAATTTTCCGGGGGATGAAAAATGGCTATATAATATAGGGCAAAGTACGGATTACCTCCCTGAGGTTTGGATGTTTGGCAGATAACCTACCTGACGTTAACTAATGACCACATAACCCCCCTATGGTTTTGGAGTAAACTGCAACCGTTAGGTTTTCCATCCAAACTAACGGAATGTGTAACACACACCCCTATTGTGAGAGTGAGAATGGGAAAAAAAATTAAATAAAGTAACAAAAAAAATCAATTCCAGTAATTTTTTTTTCTAAGCAATTCCAGTATTTTTTCGGTGTGATTTTTAATTTTTTTTCCCATTCTCACTCCCACAATAGGGATGTGTGTTACACCTTCCGTTAGTTTGGATGGAAAACCTAACGGTTGCAGTTTACTCCAAAATCATAGAGGGGTTATGTGTTCATTAGTTAACGTCAGGGAGGTTATCTGCTAAACGTCCAAACCTCAGGGAGGTAATCCGTACTTTGCCCTATAATATAACCCTATACAGAACCCAATTTGACTTGCTCATGTATAATTCATCATTGCATTCCACATGTGTTGTTCAGTTCCATCCTACGACTTTTGATACATTAATCCCCTACCAACGAGGCAATTCAGTTTTGTTGGTCTTTTGTGAAAGAAAGCAAAAAAAAAAGGACCCACCAAAAAGAAAGGGGAAAATAAAAAGAATAAATGAGAGGGCGAATTAATAGATTCCAAACTTAAATATAAACTTCTCCTTTAATTATAAAATATAGTCGTGCATGACAACTTTAAAGTATTTGAGGTAGGTGGCCTATTTGGTTTGGGTCTACAACTTTTTAGGGCTTAAAATATAAAGTAAGATTTGCGAGCTCTTGCAAATTTGCAAGTATCCTAATTGTTTAGAACTTGTAAAGCATTGGAACTACTTAAGTTGGTTCGACCTTCTAGTCAAAAAATGAAAACTATGCGCTTACTAATGCATGGGAAGGTGACGTATGCGGTATGTCGGTACTCTTTCGCCATGTGGATATAAAAAAAAGTTATAAGTGTTTGCTCTCCTTGAGGTCACATGTTCAAAGCACACTGATACCAAATATTCCAAGTCGATCTTTACCCACTTAAGGATTTGTCCGGTCATCAAATTTTAGGACTTTAATATTATTTGAAATGCTAGCAAGCTAACCCAGACATCTAGCTAAAAAAAAAGTGACATGTGGGTCAGGACAAGGCAAAGAATATTCTACCTACTCAAAACGACCTCACTCGTTGGTCATTTATTCCTTGCAACCGTCCCCTCACTATTTTAATGAGATTAAGATAACAATTTTTTAGGAGGATAAGTTATTTGCTTGATCATTTGTGGCTCTTCTTTACTATTGTGATGATTCCTAGGGCTTAAGAGAATTTATGGAAAAAGAAAAACAAGAAAAGATATATCTTAATTCTTGTTTTGGGTGTTGTTGAATTGATTTTTGAAAACAATGCATTATTTTTTGGGAAATGATTTTACTATTCCCTTTTTTGTTAACGTCACTCCCCTGCAAGTGTATTTTTGCACAAAAAATACACTTGCAGAAGAGTGGCGTTAACAAAAAAATGGAGTAGCAAAATCAGCAGCCTATTTTTTAGTTCCTGTTTTGCGAACTAAACAAATATTTTGGAACGGAGATAGTACTTAGTTTATTTGGTTCGTAATCAAATCAAATGAGTTGTCATGATAATAATGCCAACTACAGAAAATTCAACGGGTGACACTGATATCTTATCTCAAAAAGAATAAATACGGGTATTGATCATCAATCATTTCAGCTAGTAATTTGATAGAAAATTTAATAGGCCATGAACAAAAAGGATACAAAGGGAAAGAAAAAGATTAACGGGTAATAGGAAAATGTAGTCAATCAAAAGGAATTAACAAAAGCCTGTGTTCGATTTTTATTTTTTTTCCCCTCCTCTCAAAAGCCAAAGCGTGGCTTCTTTTTCTTTTCGTACACCACTTTTTTTTCTCCCTTTTCTTTTCTTTTTTTGGGAGATAAAGGTACGTAAAAGCCAAAGCATGTCATGTGGTCGTCCAAATCAACTTGATGGATGTAACTTCACTCCACTTTGGATTCGAAATACTTTCAGTATTTCTTTTCATGCCCAGTCAATAGACAAGAATTTTGTACTGTGAAATTTAAATATTAACAATATATTTGCATAAAATATTTTCCAAGAAAAAAAAAATTCAAAATGCATGCTCAGGGACGGCCCAAGCACTAGGCAATTAAGGGCGGTGCCTGGGGGCTCTAATTATCGTTTCTTTTTTAGTGCACAATAACTTCAAAATCATACATAGAGTTGCTACTTTATTCTACTTTTTGAGCGTCATCGGAGAAATACATAGCAGATGGAAAATTGAGGTCTCTATGGCCAGAAGATTGATCTCAATAAGAAATTTCACTTCAGCTCCGTTTGGACGTTGTTGATGAAAATGTCCGTGAAAAATGTAGTCTCAAGGAAAGTGATCGAAGCGAAGGAAATGAAATTAATTTATTGCATGTGTTCTGTTGACAAAGAATCTTGCAAGAAAACTTAAATTTATTCTTTTATATGCAAGATCTAATTTGCAGAAAAAACGTTTCCAATAAAAAAAACTTGAAATTGTAGGTCTCATAACTCTTGCGATATCTAATCAGTAATCACTAACCAAGTTACAAAAAAAAAAAAAATTTCATTCTCTCATTCTTTCAAGTCCTTTTCGTGTAATTGAACGGAACCTCCAAGTTACAAAAAAAAAAAATATTTTCTCATTCTTTCAAGTCCTTTTCGTGTAATTGAACGGAACCTTCAAGTTACTACTACTTACATTTCTTTTTTCTTTTTGATAAGCCTACTAACATTTCAAAGCAATAAAATTTAGAATAAACAAGTCAACCACAAAACCTGTCATGGCAGATTTTTTCTTTACAATTCCTCAAATATCTGCCGTGAATTACGTGCCTTGTACAACTTCATGCGAAAAAAATATCTGGTTGTTCTTTCGGTATTGTTACGTGGTGCCCTAACACCTTTATCGTGTCACACGTAGCGGTACCCCAACAACCAAAGGCAGAACCAAAAATGTCTAAAATAGGTTGATGGGTGGAATGGGTTGGATTAAAATTATTTGGACTAATATATATACTATAATTTTTTGTTTTTTCAAAGTTGACCTGTGCTACAATCCAACCCACTATGAGTATAGTTCCGCCCTTGCCAACACCCTTATCTGTAACACATTTTATGTGCGGTTCAATATCAAGTGTATTGACTCTGTTAAATATGAGAGAAGAAATATTTTATTGAATTTGATGATAAAACTATACAATGATACCTCTATTTATACAAGAGGAGGGAGCCTAACTATGTAAGAGAATCATCCAAATTATAATAAAATCGTAATCAATTACAATTAAATAAATTTAAGGGAATCATATAATATCATAATCATATCAGGACATGATTATGATATTATATGATTACTATATTATAACAGACTCGATCCACAAAAATGTATGATAAATAATGATGTTGAGGCACCATGTGGCGTGGGTTATTTTTTTTTGGATCCGCTCGAAATTCATTCATAATTAAAAACGTCATACGACATCTACAGATTTCAATTAAAACCACAAAAGGGTACAACAACAAGAACATGAAGGACAATTGTAGCCTGAGAGCAGGGACCTCTTCACACCGCCACTTACTCAAAGGCAGGGTCGGGACACGTGGAATATGCATCCAGACAACAATTCCCTTCGAGAATCAAAAACCCTAATCGAAGTGATCAAAGCAGCACAGAGAAAATCTGTCTTCCCCAATGCAGTAATCCAAAAGCCAAATCGCCGGCAAAACTGCGAAGCAAAAACACAAAGTGATTTCCCTTCGCAGGTGAGGTCGCCACTCCAAAGAGCAAACTCCCGCTAGCACGCAGAGTTCTAGCCGCAGAAGGGCAACCGTTGACAAACAACATAGCTTCGAAGCCACAGCGAGCAGACAACTGATCAGAGGCATCTACCAAACCAAACCAGACACTGAAAAAACTAGACGCATAGTTATTTGCCCCACCACCGCACCTTTCGGATCTGGGGGAAACCCAGACCGGAAACAAAGCCGGACTGGAAAACAGCCGGTGAAACAAGACCGAAACCGGCAAAAAACAAAACAAAAACAAAACACTCCAACCCAACCGCACACCTTATTGCTCACCGCCGCCTCTCGAGAACTTCAAATCTGGAGACTCCGGCTGAGAAGACAAGCAAGGGAGCCCCAAAACGCCGCCAAGGCCAGCGTGAAAAACAGCTTCTCGCCGGTTGCTACAACATTGCCGCACGAACGGGATAGAGAGGAGAGGCGAGGAGGAGGGAGGAGGCACGGCAGCAACCTCTCCCCCCCCCCAACCCTAGCGCTTGAGGAGAACCAGAAGGCTAGAGGAAAGTCGGAGAGAGAGAGAGAGAGAGAGAGAGTGATGTGTACGCGTGGCGGTTGTGCATTTGGACGTGCGTTTTGGAGTGGTTTTTACTTTAAGACTTTTTGCAAAAACAAAAAAAGTTTAGCACGATTATTTTATCATAAATGAGATCTGATTCATCAACTTCATGAAAACAACAGAACAGATGGCCAATCAGAGCCATTGTTTGATGGAATTATGGGGCACACAAAGCCAACTTGTAGTGCCGTACGTGGGGGTGGGTTTCTTAAATTGCAATGGTTTGGAAAAAGCAGAGGACCCTTTGAGTGCATTTTTTTTCTCCAAAGCTCTTTTTTTTTTTTTTCCCACTTTCTCATTTACATCATAGCAAAGAAAAGACCCAATCGGGTTAAATCATCAACTGATTGCTTTACTTTCTCATTCACTCATGTATTGGAGTTGGATAAGGATCAAGAGGACAAGTAAATAATTATGTCTCTGCTTTCGATTGGATTGAGCACTTGGGTTTTGGCTTAAAATATCACGTTGCATTTCTACAAATTTTTAATGACTCGGGTGTTATCAATTTGTTCTTGAGCATTGCTATTTGCAGTCACTTATTTTCTAAATGTAGCCTGTATATAATATGATACACACCTGTTTATAATATGGTACACAGACTACGTTCAGAAAATTTGTGACTTCAAATAGCAAGACCCTTGTTCTTTGATGCTAGGTTTCCTTCGGATGTACAAAGTAGATAAGGCGCTTTTTATTTTTTTGAACTGTAAGTATTTAACGTGCTTGAGTTCTTAGGATAATCACAAGGACAAAGAAGTGAGATATTTAACCATTTATACATCTCTCGTGGTACGAATTTTCCATGATTATAACAACACAGTCGGTCGGAGTCGCCAACACATACGGCACCGTTTTGCATATCCTTTAGTTATTTTCTATTCAGATTAATTATTCAGGTCTGTTCATTATTTTAATCTCTACCCAAAAAGGTGTAGTGGGTGGATCACAACAGGGTGCCAACCACTTCTTGAATTTCTGTCGAAACAGGGGCACGAATCCTACCTACATAACCTCTTTTTTTCCAACTTTCGGAAGAAGCTTTACAGGGTAGCATTGAACAATACTAATATCTACATCAAAAATGAAGATACCCCTTTTCTTTTCTTTTTTTTCAAAAATGAAGATACCCTTTTCTTTTCTTTTCTTTTCTTTTCTTTTCTTTTCTTGTTAAGCAGAAAACCATCCTAATTGTATTGATACGAGAAAAGATTACTACAACTAAGACGAGAAAATACAAAAGAAGAAAAGTCGCATGAAATCAGCACCGGTGTCGGGACCCATCATCGCACTTGTGAAGGTGTGTGTGGAGTGACCAAGATTTGCGACCGACTGAAGCTCATTTCCGCTGCAGGCTGAAGAATCATCGTTGGAGCCGCTACGGACGCCGCCATCGCCACCGTTGGTAAAGCTCGGAAGAAAACGAAGATTGTAGATGAATTCACAAGGGTCCTCTACCAAACTGTATTTTTTTCTTTCTTTGTTTTTATTTAATGGAAGTCATTCTCTGGGGTAGTATATGGTATGTGGAGTACCTTTCAGGCCCCGTTCCACTTTCCCTTCTTTTTCTAAAAGTTCTTTTTCTTCAATTTTCAAACTCAAATATAATGAAAATGATAAATAATTTTTTTTGCACCGTATAAAAGATCTCGTTGAAATCTATCAAACAAAATCCATAGTGGTAGGAAAATTATTTACGTAAACACATGATTTTTGAGCTTGAAATTACCTTCTTTTTCCAAAAGTTACTTTTTTTAGAAACCGGAACGGCCTCTCAGCCCAGTGTAGTGTAGGTGGGTATTCAAATTTTGGAATAAATAGGTGGGGCCATCCAATGATCCATAGCTTAGGAAAATTTAGTACTCAAAGTGGGCCATGGTTTGTCTGCATTTTAGTACTTGTCATTCAGAAAAGTGGTACCAAATTGGCTGTAAATTTAAAACCTGTAACATATCCTAGTCCCAAAAAATTGATAGCATTATGTGACATGTCATACAATAAGGTTGAACCCATATTATGTATATACCCCATGTAAGATCATAAATAATAGAGGTGGCAATCCAAACCCATATTTCTTAACCCGTTCAAATCCGCCCACTTATAACCCAACCCAATCGGTCCATATTATGTAATGGGTTGATATGGGTAACCCATATTTATATGGGTTTAGATGGATTGAGAGTGGGTTAAATATGGGTCAGAATTAAAAATGACCCAGAACGACAGGCGCCTGGTTGATAGCCTTCGCTACTGCATTGTTGCTGGCAAGAAGGCGCTCGAAGACGCTGATCTTGCCGCCGATCGCCTTGGAACGGTCTGTTTGCTATTAATACTTGTCAATTGATGGATTTCATTGTTTTTATCCTAGATGTAATTCCTTCTCAATTGGGAAATGATTTTAAAACTTCCCTTTTATCCGTTGGCACTCGTTTTTTTCAAAAATATATAGGTAAAGGACAAAAAAATTTACTTTTCCATTGAGCTCCTATGAGCGACAAGTATTTTACGATTTTTTATTCGCTCCAATTAGAAAAGTACGGAGTAAAAAATTTTGACTTTTACCCAAATATTTTTGAAAACATCCAAGATAAAGCCCAAAAAACCGGTTGTTGGGATTTATCTTGAATATTACAAAAAATATTAGGGTAAAAGTAAAAAAAAAAGTTTGTCGCAAAACAAACAAATACAAAAAATTGAGTTTTAATCATAAAATTTTACTTTTCTGAATTCCCTTATTGAGACAAATCACCCGCGGGGGTAGGGCTGTAAGTGAGCCGAGCTACTCGCGAGCTCGGCTCGGCTCGTTAAGGCTCGTTAACTAAACGAGCCAAGTGAAACTCGGCTCGTTCGACAAAAGCTCGGCTCGTTAAGGGAGGCTCGGCTCGTTAAGGGAGGCTCGGCTCGTTAAGGAAGGCTCGTTTAGTAAATGACTAAGCTCGGCTCGTTAAGGCTCGAGCCGAGCTCGAGCTCGAGTTTTGGGTTCGTTAAGTTAACGAGCCGAGCTCGAGCTGACCCAGATTTGACCCGACCCGTTTCAACCCGTTTACTTTTTGACCCATATTCGACCCGCCCATATTTGACCCACGACACGTTTCAACCCGCCCGTTTGCCACCTCATTAAATATGCATTGAGATGATTTTCAGAGATTCTTCCTAATGTAAATCAAGAATAAATGTGGAGTATAAGTATATATCTTCCATGGAGTCAGTGCGGACTCCATCCCAATCCCAATTATCAAAAGTTCTGGAAGATCAACACAACACGACTTTGCATCCTTTGAGTAATTTAATTTATGAATGCAAGTAACTCCTGGAGAGGTTTACAGCTGTTAAGATTAGACACGACTTTCGAGAGACGAACAAATCTACAGACCTATTAGCTAAGGCAACTCTTACTCAGTCGTTCAGTTTTAATTCATTTACCGTTGCACCTTTTCTGTTGTTATTTCGATTGCAACCTTCTGTATTGTTATTTCAACTGCAGGAAGATATAGTAGGAGTTAAATAGCCCAGACTTATTATTATGTCGTAATCTAGTTATTTGCCTTTCTGACCAAAAGGAAAAATATCTTACATGAGAATTTAAAAAGGTAAAGTTTGGTGATGTGCTCCAAAAGACTTTTAAGTATGACCGATTAAAGTGTATTGCTTTACGAGTGTTAAAACAATAAAAGAGTTTTATCCAAAAGACAAACTACAAAAAGAAAAAAAAAATAGTTAGGAGAATGAAATAAAACTGTATTTAAATTTAAAGATTTGGTTTATATTTATTTTTTGTCAAACAATATCTACCCTAACCCTACCCGACCCAACCAATCACAACAAATATCAAACTTCTTTCTATAGGATTTGAGTTGGAAATTTTACATGTGAAATGTTATCTGAGGCAACTGTTGAAGAGTCAAAAAAAGGAGCAAACCCTTCATTTTGCAGAAATCTACGCCAAGTATGATTCCCGCATTATACCACAACATGAAACAACAAAATATAGTTGGTCGCAGCGACAGCTCTAGGATTTTAGTTCAACGGTGACAAAATTACAAAGAAATTTTTTAGTATATGAAGCTCTGTGCAAAATGCACATATTTCATTTGGATGAAATTTTATTGAACCTAGTTTATTTTGTTTACTCACAAACGTAAGTGATTTTTCATTTACTTTGGCCATGTATGAATGATTCAGTTGGACAATATTAAGAAAAAACAAAATTACATAAAAGAAATACAAAATTTTGAGTGCATTTTTTTAATCGAGAGGGTTCGCTTGAACCCCTGGAAAGTATGTAGAGCCGCCCCAGGTTAGCCGAGTATAATTTCGAGAAAATACGACAACACAAATATGATTTTTTTTTTTTTTTGATTGAAGAGGACAAGAATATGATAGAATCATGTAATTCCAAAAATTTGGGTTTGCACACACATGGGCTTATAAGGTTGGATCGTCAAAGTCGATGGCTGTGGAGACAGAACAGGGCCGAAGATACGGGCCTAAGCCCATAACAAACTTGCATCAACGGGCCTAAAGCCATTTTTGTCATGCAGGCTTCACTTGGCAGCTCACAAAAACAACTTTGTCATCATCAAATATCAAAGGAAGTAGATTCAGAATCAGAATTGTGCATTCACAATAGAATTCAGACATACGAACTAGTACGCGATATACTTGAGAAATTGAGAACCCGAAAACGAAGAAAAAATATCTATACTATGTAAAGGAGTTCTTTCGCACTGTCCAAACTGTATAGAAGTGTCTTCAGGGTCCAGTTTCTATTGTTAAAGATGAAACCAGTGGGGCCGAGATTATTTCGCGACATCAGTTGGCTACTACCAAGACTTGAAAACAACCTACCCATGAGTCTATACGCGAAAGTAAGAAGGGTCCCTCAGGAAATTCAAAGCTAGAAATAAAAGAATGCGTTTATAAGTGATTAGGCCATGAATTACCGTTTTCATCCTCATCAAGTATGAGTTTGACTCCGCTGCTCTTTAGGGCGTTCACAATGGCCTAGACCTTCGTACGGTTCTTGAAGCCTTTCTTCTCGACCTCTTTGTTGACATCAATGTGGATCCCTCTTCCCTGTCCCTGCTCGAGACCCTCCACCTTGAGTCGCATCGCCAACACCTCCCCCACTACTGCCGCTGCCTTGGCATTGCAAGATCGACCACACTCCAACGTGTTCTTGACAGAGTGTTCGACTGTCGATGCTGTTGCAACAATCCGTCCATTGTTTCTGTCTACAACGTGGGCAGTAATGTACTTCAGTGATATGAACAACCTAAGCACATATCTCTTCAATATCGTCATTTCATGAAATATCGTGGAAAAACTCCAATGTTCTGTCCCATGGGCAAAACAAGTCGGACTTAACATCCAAGGGTTCCTAACTGCAAGTTGAGAAATTGAAAAAGAAGAAAGAAAAGCCAATCACAGAACATGAAATAAACAGAAATGCACACCTGCAAACAAGAAGGGAAAACTGGAAGAAAAAAGCAAAACACGCTTGCATATATAAACACAGGCGTATAAACTACACGGGCACAACAAATGCAGACTGCACAAGGCAAATGCAACAGAACGGATGTATATCCACAAATTGACACTTGCAATACATACGTGAATGAGTCCTAGGCATGACATTCCTCTATGTACATGAGGATATAAACATACACCATACCTGTACGTACACCTACATCTCCCTAGCTATAGTATACGCTATACACAACCTTATGTGTTAAGTGTTAACATCTAGTGTAGAAGATCTACATAAAGCTCCTATATACCCTAAGGAAAGTTATGTAATTCAGCGATATCAAACAACTTACCACATATCTCTTCAGTAGCGTCATATCGTGAAAAAACACCAATGTCCTGTCTCACAGGCATTGGTGAAACAAAGCAGATTTTAGAAATTCAAAAAGGAAAAGAAAAAAAGTCGAATCCCAGCGCATAAAACAAACAGAAATGCCCACTTGCAAGCACTATGGAAAAAAACCGGAAGAAAAAAGCAAACACACTTGCATATTGATATGAACTACCTTGGCACATGCATATCTCTTCAGTAACGTTATATCGTGAAAAACACCAATAATCTGTCTCACATGCAAAATAAAGCAGATTTAAGAAATTCGGAAAGGAAAAGAAAGTCGAATCTCAGAACATAAAACAAACGGAAATGCCAACTTGCAGGCAAGATGGAAAAAATTGGAAGAAAAAAGTAAAAAACACTTGCATGTACTTCAGTGATATGAACAACCTTAGCACATATCTCTTCAGTACCATCATATCATGAAAAAATACAAATGTTCTGTCTCACATGCAAAATAAAGCAGATTTAAGAAATTCAAAAAGGAAAAGAGAAGTCGAATCCCAGAACGAAAAACAAACAGAAATGCCCACTTGCAAGCAAGATGGAAAAAAATGGAAGAAAAAAGCAAAACACACTTGCATGTATATACATACCATACAGGAACAGCAAATGCCACCACACACCCAAATTCACCTGACCATATTTATATCTCAGACTGAAACTTCGAATACATATGCAGATGAGTCATAGAAATAACATTCCTTCCATATTCATGTATATCCTCAGACTGAAACTTCCAATACATATGCAGATGAGTCATAGAAATAACATTCCTTTTATATTCATGTATATCCACCTTCATATAGATAGACAAGCATCTAAGCACAGATATCTGCTCTACCTGAATGTACACCTACATCTCCCCAGCCATATAGTACAGACAGCCTCGTGTGTTAGCATAGAGTAGAAAGAAGAAATACATAAAGCCCATATATACCTGAAGTCCCAAAATCTTTAGTTCAGGACTATTACGTAATCTAAGCTCCATATGTGGGATATACACATGCATATATGCTTGAGTGTGTACGCTCGCGCGTTGACCAATTGTCTTAAAAACTTCAACCAAACGAAGAAAAAACAACGAAGTTTTTTTCGCGAGACAAGTTCCAAAAGGTAAATATCTGCAAGTACAAGAGAGATCAGCATTACTCTTCTTACCTTAGATCAAAGCTTGGGTAGTAGACCTGTAGAGGTACAAGGATGGGGCAAAGCGAAAAGTGCTCCATTTTGCTGCAACCAGTAGGTGTTAATCCATACTGAAGTCTGGCCATATAAAGGCGGTACCTCAATTCTAACCAGATTGCTACTGCCTACCGATCAGTAAAGAGTGTAACTCCTCCGCCTTCACAAATAAATTAGGTCCCCATATGCCTCCCATAAACAAATGGTCTATAATTCAGATGAAACCATTTGTTTGGAACCACACTTTGATCATATAGTTATCATTATCCACTAGCTAACGAAAATTTTATCTCTCTTTCCGCGCATGTAATTATGTAAAAGAGTAAGCTTCCCGCAGATAAATGTACTGGAAAAATAAAGACTTAAGCACAAACACACGAATAAAAAAAGAGAGGTCAGCACACGAATAAAAAGGAAAGAGCAAAGGTAGATGAATTTCAAACTTAATTGCTACCTCAAGATCTCCAGCAAGTCTCCGAAAGGACAGCACCCATATCAATAAGTCACTACGGCTTTGTCCACTTGGGGAGAACCCCAACCCTCTCTCTCAGTACAATTTTCAATAAATTTTCTCTCCACTTATTATCTCAAAAACTTAACTCAAAACCTCTACCAAACAACCCCTACAAGTTCGCAAAAGAAAGGTAGTTAATGGGAATAAGCAGTAGCAACAACAAGAGATAAGAAACAGGCAAGCCATAAGTAACCTACTTACCATAAAGCAAGAGAAAATGAGGATCCTCCAGAACATTGGAGTAAGGCACGCATTTGTGTGCACACGTGTCAGAGAGAGAGAGAGAGAGAGAGAGAGAAAGAGAGGAAGAGAGGAGTTGACACAGTATTCAACAGTCTTTAACTCAACTAATTAAGAATTGGTTACATGAATCCTATTTGTGAATTCCTCTAATCTATGGGCATATTTCAGCAAACTACATGATACTACTCTTCTCTTTGCTGCCTCAACCCATGTCATCTAACACTGGTTAGTTTCAAGTTTCAACTAGGAGGAAGAGAACAGGAGAAGGTGTCACATGACTCACATCACAGGCGGAATGCTTCAATGGGCATCGGGTTTTGGGGACCCACCTTCTGCCGAGCTGAACTATGATAGTTTTTCAACAATAAAAGTAACACAATTTTGCAAATCAACCAGGATATGCCCCCAAGGAAGTAAAGGGTAGTGCACCAGCTTGTAGAGCATGGATGCAAGTAAAGCAAATTGCACGTGACCAACTTGATCACAGCTCATTGAATGCCCATTGAAGCTGGCTTTGTTTGCTAAATGGATGAGCTTTAGGCTCCTCAAGCACTTCAAGCTGAGCTCAACCGGACATTGGGTATTTATTTACATGTCGAGTTATGAAATCAACCCAGGCATTCCATTCCTCTATGGGAGGAAGTCTCCCCACGGAAGTGAGTTTTTTGATCTCCCTATTATGAATGGGAAAGCTCTTTATGCCAAAAAGACCAACAACGGGTTTCCCCACCAAATAAGAGAAAAAAAATTACTTAAAGCAATTCTTGGACCCAGCCACATATACGTGGTTGAGAGTGGAGAATTATGGAAGATTCGATATACATTAAAATACACCTGAAGAAACTGTTCGACAAACTACTCAAGCTGTCAATTATCCGATAGCAGAGAACTATGAAAGATTCTCGGGACTGCTAAGCTCCCTGAATAAGGTGCTTCTCATTACTCTTGATGGGTTGACTAAGGAAGGTTGTATTGAAGCAGCTTCTTTTTTTTTGGGCTATGCTTGGTGTTTGTGCACCTTTACCTACTTGACCGATGATATGTTTAATACCATGTCCGAGTGTTAATTACCTTGTTTTCTCGCTCTCAATGCGAATGTTAATCTATGCTTGACTTTTCATTGGCAGCTCCAACTCACTTGTTTAAATAATGTAGTTGAGTTGAGCCAAGATTGAGATCTTCATGCTAGACGAGCTAAGCTCAGTCTAGGATTGGCTTGAACGATTTTCACTCTATTGTAAACGAGTTACATGACTCGTGCCTCAGCACACAACTTCCCCAGAAAAAAAGGAGAAGAAAGCCGTAGCTACGGGAACCAAAACATATATAAAAAGACTGTTAAACCGTGATTTCGCCTCAACTTTATATAAACACAGGTTCGTAACCATGATCATGAAATACAACTAGAGCTTTACCATTGATTGTTTATCCCTATTTGTCGCTACACTAAACTGAACTAGCCTAAGCCTGGAATTCTATGTACCATACCTGTTAAATCTTAACAATACAATTCAAAAACAAAACATATAACTGTGCTGACACTCTCCCGAACCGGAGCTGCTCCATGACCAATTGAAAGCAACTCCAAAGGGTAGATACCATATCACGGGGCCTCGCCAAAAATTTGTGTAAAGATAAGTTGCCATTCCAGTATGTCCTGAGAAAGGGTGAGATAAGAAAGGGGAAGAGCCAATCAAAAAGTTCCATTTTTGGTACTTTTCTCTCCGTTTCTCACCAAAATATTCAATTCAAATGAGTGATATGGCTAGAAACCATAACCCTTTCTTTTCTGTTTCTTATGAAATCCCTCAATCCAAAGGGACCGTAATAAGAACACCCACTCTTGTATACAAAAATCAAAAGGGTATTCTGGAACGTGGAGGAGGAGTTGTCAGTTCTTGTCTAGTTTCAAACTACTGATCAATACAGACCCATTGCGAATAGTAATCTCATTCTGGTTCGGCCAAGTTTTGATCCGGGTGGTGTTTAAGAGCCATAGCGACTCAATTGCACAATACAAGGAATATTTACCTATTCAACTAAACATACAGGCTTTTCAAATCAAAGAAGCAAAAAGTTAACAGGTGCAATAAGAGCGAAAGAAAGGGATGACGGAGGCAAATATTGGAGTACTACTAACCGTTCTGTAGAGCAAATACGCTAGAGAGGAAAGGTGTCGGTTTCGCCACCGATTTGGACCGTCCAAAAGTTTCCCATTGAATGTACAGCTGGGGAGAGAAGATTCAGACGTTTAAGTTTTCTTTCTTTGACTTTTTTTTTTTGATGTTTGAAAATTAGTACGAATAAACACTTACGGAGTACTGTTTTTTAAGAATTTTTAGCTGAACACAATAATTTACTAAAAAGGTAGTACTAATTTGATTGGATGTAGAAACATCGAAGATATATAGTATAAATTTTATTTTCAAAAAAATAATAATAATAAAATTTTGAATTGTAAAATAGACATTTACAGCTCTTTTGGATAGAGGAGTTTCATGAGAAAAGAAAGAAAAAAGTTATGGTTTCTTGTAAAATTCTTCATTTGACTTTAGCATTTTGGTTAAAAATGAAAAAAGTACCCAAAAAAATTATTTTTGATTGGTCATTTCCATTTCTCACCCAATCCCATTAAAAATGGTGAGATTTGCTGAGAAATGATTCTTCTTTCTTATCTCTCCCTTTCTCATCATGCAAATGAGTTGTTAGGTTGTGAATGCTCTATAAGATATAGGACTGTGAACTGTAAAATTTTCTACATATTTTTTTTCATAATTATTTTCCATTCTCTTTTTTTGTACTTTTCACAAGTTCTACACATGCCATGAATTCTAAAATTTCGACTGAAAAGTAATTAATTAATCGATAGAATTTTCTGATTTTATTTGAAACAGGAAAGCACCCGTTAATAGTGTAAATTAGATTTCTTTTAGTTATTTCGGCAACTTGAATTCTTTTTAGTTTTGAAATGTCCTACTCCACCAGTTAGAAATCTGAAGAATTCTTCTTCCATGGTGAGCAATAGTGTGATGAGAAAGAAAAAAAACTAAAAATTCTCGCTAAGTTTTACTCTTTTCCTTGGATTTGATGAGGATAAAATGCGAGCAGAAATGGAAAGAAATCAATCAAAAACTACTATTTTTGTACATCTTACTCTTCTTCGTCAATTCACTCTACCAATGTGGCGGATGTCCACATTTTGAGAGTACTCTTCAAGATTCTGAAGTAAATGGAGTTAGTAATTGGTGTGGTCGCGCTAACTCCCTCAGAGGTTTGGAATGTACAATCGGGTTCATTTAGTGGCCTGGCTGTAGGGCCGTTCTTACGTTAAAAAAAAAAAGTTCACTGCCATCTAGGAGTACGAAAAAAGACACTTTGTTGGATGAGAATTGTTTTGTGAGAAATAAAAAAACAAAAAAATTCAGATTTTTCTAATTCGAAATTTGATTTTTAGTTAAAATACAAAAAATCAGGGAGGAGGCTCACAAATTTGGTATATCCCCTTTCGATTCCGACACGTGTGTCCTCTAGATTCCACATTCCCTATAAATTTCCAAACCGCCGCTGATCAAAACCCTCTTTAAGGCCCAAACCCTCTCTCTCTCTCTCTACCTGGGCATCCCTCTCTCAGCGCCTCTCCTCTTCCGACCTAAGTAGAGAAAAGGCTAAACCTCGCACAAACTACCCTGTCCAGGCAATCCACGCACAAAACCCTAGATCTCCTCTCTCTCCCCTCCGATCTCACCTCACTTCTCTACCGTACGTTACCCACATCCCATTCTACTCCTCTTTTCGCCTTTACTAATTGTATATATATATATATAATTTTTTTTTCCCTTTTGGATTGATTTCGGTGTTTTTTTGTGTGGAATAGATGGTGTCGGACGCGAGCAAGAAGAAGGCGGCCCAGAAGAAGGCGGCGGCGGTCGCCAAGAGAGGAGGGAAGGCCGTGGCGGCTGCGGCGTCGTCTAAGGCTGCCGCTACCGTCGATGACGTGTCCAACGGAGTTGACGCGCTTCAGATTTCGGATCGGACTTGTACTGGTGTCCTCTGTTCGCATCCTCTCTCCAGGGATATTCGGGTAACTTCATCCTGAAAGGGCTTATCTTTTTTCTTTTTTTTTGGATTGTTTCAGTTGGTTCCATTTTGAGCATGGTTTCAGACCCTTGCTTTTTCTATTAGTCTTGTATTTGAAGATACAGGTAAAGAAATTTAATATGATTACTTTTGTAAACATGTCAATTCGTAGAACCCTTGATAGAAGAAAGTTATGTTGGGAATGTGTAATAATCACTCGTATATTTTTCTCTACTGTATGTGTACGCAGGATTAAATTGGAAATGGTGTTTATATGTAAAATACTTGTAAAAATTGTAAAAATTGCAGTATTAAAGAAGAGCGGTGTTTATTTGATTTCCGGTGTCTGTAAGTCCTAGAGTCATATGCAGACTCCATTAGCACTCTCTAATTCACGAGTTTATGTGAGCAATACTTGATGATGTAGGAGATAGATCACAGAATCTACAACTCCCCAGTTTCTGTATATTCTTTCTTCTTAACTTCCCTCCGATGGCCAACCAGTGGATGAAGTTTTGTCTAGGAATGCACTAGGGGAGCCAAATAAGCTTATGCTATGTGACAGCAGGAGAAGGAGGCCTCATAACATTTCAAATGATTTTTATTTTTATTTTTGATAAGTAACTAAATATATTAGAAAGAAGGCATTAAGGGAATGCCACCCATATACAAAAAGAGGCCACACAACAAAAAAGCCCTATACACTTCCATGCGAAAGGAAAAGCTCAAACCAATCTAAGAATTGGTCAAGAGACGGATAACAATCTCTCTTGTCCCAATTATACAAGCTATTCACCACAAAACTTTTGATACTATGCAACAATTTTTCAACCCTTTCGAAACATCTAGAATTTCTTTCCCGCCATATGATCCACATCAAACAAAGAGGAATTCAAATGATTGTAACATTGAATTTTAGAGAGTGGGAGGCAACCCTGTGGCCCACTAGCAACTACAGTCAAATTTGGTGGAATTATGAAAAGAAGGCATCAGGTGGCGGGGGGGGTGCCAGGTCCAATGAAAATTGTGTGTTATTGAAGAGTCTAGCTACAAGAGGGATAGATCATAGATGAATGTACTATAGTGGAGCCTAAGCAGCCATTTATGGTTGAGCCGGCCAACTGTTGAACCAAAGAAAGTGAACACGAAATGGTTGACACCTTCTGGGGTTAACTTGTTTTCACATGTTTGTCCTGAAGTAGAGGAAATGTAAATAGAACAGATGGGCTTCGCAAATAACTTTCCAAAGTAACAAGGCACCAAAAGCAAATTTATTATCAGATACAATTAAATTTTGGTAAGACCCTAGAAAGGAATTTCATAATTTATGATCTTAGGCTCTTGCCCTTAAAAAATTTGGTTTATTGTGTTATGCTACAAGTCTTGGTCAAAGGTATTATTGTATAAGGATGACAACGGTTGGGGTGAAGCGCGTCTCTATTCTACGTCACTATTAGGAATGGCAACGGGGCGGGGCGGGTTTTGATGACCCTAAAATTCCCGAACCCACCCCGAAACACGATAGGGTAATGAAAAATTCCCCGGTTCCCGACCCTGTCGGGTAACGGATTTACCCGTCCCGCCCCGTCGCCAATCCTAATCTACTCTATAGTTGCAGGCTGCCGCTGGGACGACTGGAAGTGTTCATTCTACCACAATCTCAAAATAAATCCATGTTGCAATTCAACGTTCCTTCAGCCATAGTAACAAGTGAAATAACATTAGAGAATAGAGATTGTGTTCTGAAATTGCAACACTTTCTTTACACCACAGTAAAGCAAAAAGAAAATTGGAACAAGTATATATATATACAAGGGATGAAAATGTAAGGATATATATATATAAGTATATATACATATATAGATCGGGGCGGGTTTAGGGGCGAGGTACAGTCACCCTGAACCTGGTCGAGTTTTATAATTTTTGCCCCGACCCTATACCCGAAAATATGGTAGAAAACCCGCCATTTGGGGACGGGGACGGGGCAGATTGCCAGCCCGGTCACTATTGATTATACCTCAGTACTTGAAGAAATTAGTTTCTTGATGGCAGACCTCAGGGATAAACCATGGCAAAGTTAGTTTCTTGATGGCTGCAAAGTCTGGTGCCACTTGAGGAAACCTATCCTACTACATTAGCTTTCGGTGATAGTCATCAGAGATATTCTGAGTCCATCTATACAAGGGCAAGCTAAATACGTGGAGTCACAATCTTGCACTAAGATGGAGGATTTAATTAGAACGTGAAATTTGTTTGGTGATATCATTTATGAGAAAATGCTGTTATGTTCACCTCCTAGAAGATGCAAGGGGGAACCAAATTTTGAGGGCAGGGAGGGGGAGGAAATCTGGAGTTTGTTCTTACGAATTATGTAACCATGTTCTTTTATACATAAACGGCATTCATATACTTATTTGTGAGAAGTAGAAGGTTGATTTCTGTCGGTCTACCAATTGCTTGCAAGGGGCATTCTTTCAGAGGCAAGAGAGCACTCACCTACCAAAAAAGGAAACGGAAAAGAAGATAAGAAAGGCCTGTAATTGGGGAATTTGGTACTTTTTGCATTATAGTTGATCCGCCTTAAGTTCATTTTAATGCATGGATGACCTGACCAACATATTGCGCTCTGGTATTATCGTGCCAAATCAGCTTTGACAAGTTACCAAACATTCATGGATTGCTTTCGAGTCAACCAGTTACCAGTGTAATTATCACACTTTACTTGAAAGATAACAATTTACATATCAAGTCATTCTGGCCATCTACACATTGCTGCAAGTCTTTAGTCTTGAACTGGTAATAGTTTCTTTTTGTCTCCGTTCACTATTTGATATGGAGTCTATTCTTGACATAAAGAAACTCTGTGATGGCCTGCACGACTCATAGAGGTTACCTGGATGATGTAAACTTTCTAATCTCTAGTGAGTCTCACTTTTAGCTTATTGTTGCTAGCTTGGTGCACCTAGACGAGCGCCTAGGCAAGCAGATGGGTGTGTCACCAGAGTGTTCTGCCAACTATGTTGCCAGCTTAGTTTCATGAACACTCTTTTGTGAATATGTCCCGTTTGTTCAACCAATCTTGTTGGACCACTTGTGGATGAGGTAATGACATGCATCAAGAATTATTTGTTATGCAGAACTGATCTAGTTAGTAATCTTATTTGTCCTAGCTGCTTAATTCTTGATACTGAGGAAGAACTGTGCTGCCTTTGCAGATAGAGTCTCTATCACTCACTTTCCACGGACACGATCTTATCGTCGATTCTGAACTGGAACTAAATTATGGCAGGTTTGTTCTGGGCCTTATTATGCCACTGTATGGTGCATGAATATATCCGTTTGACTCATACTATTTTCTTTGCAGACGATATGGTTTACTTGGATTGAATGGCTGTGGGAAATCTACACTTCTTACTGCAATAGGACATAGAGAGCTTCCCATTCCCGACCACATGGATATTCATCACCTTTCCAGGGAGATTGAGGCTTCTGACATGTCTGCACTTCAGGCTGTTGTGAGCTGTGATGAGGAGAGGTTGAAGTTGGAGAAAGAAGCTGAAGCGTTGGCCGGGCAGGTTTGTCTGAGTGTTCTTGTTTGGTTACAGTTTTCAGAATCTGTTTTTTCAGAAACTTGTTTGGTTGGCTGTTTCTAGAATTTATTTTTAAAAAAGTCATTTGGGGAAAGGATTAGAATGATTTTTAAATTCTCGATTCTCCAAAGCTGATTCTGGGAACTTACAAATGAAGAGAGTCGTGTCTTGGAGCTTGGTAATTTCAGGACCTTAATCACAAAGATGTGTTGATTGTTGCTGTTTTAGGAGGATGGTGGTGGAGAAAATCTTGATCGCATTTATGAACGTTTGGAAGCCATGGATGCATCAACTGCCGAGAAGCGAGCTGCTGAGATCTTGTTTGGTCTTGGTTTTAACCAGAAGATGCAAGAAAAGAAAACACGTGACTTCTCTGGAGGCTGGAGAATGAGGATTGCTCTGGCAAGGGCTCTGTTTATGAATCCAACCATCCTGTTGCTCGATGAACCCACCAATCATCTTGGTAAGTTCCACTGGCTCTTTTCTTTTCATTGTGAGGACTTATTTTATTGATTGCCTTTGGTGCTGTCAAATTTATGTCTCCTCTTGTTGGGAATTTTGCAATAACGATGTGTTACCTAAAAATACTAATACGAATATAGTAATACCCTAGTGATCGATGTCTGGAATGCTCGTTTTGAAAAATGGTAAACATTCTTTACAAGAACACTGAATTTTAGGGATCCAGAGCAGTCTCGAAAGGTTTTTCATTCTATCTTCTTTACAGTTTCCTTGGAGGAAAAGAAATGTAGTAATGTTGCTGACTTGCTGTAGATGTCCTCGGTCCATCAAGCCATGGATGGGAACTGTTAGAGTCGATAGGGAGCAATATTATGGTGAAAATACTATATAAAAATCACAAAGTAGAGCTTCTCAAGGAAAAAATGTAAAAGTTTGGCCACAAGGCTCGCAGAACTGCGATTTATTTAGAAACTTTTTGAAGTGATAATGCTCTTTTATTTTATGGTTGTTGCTTCAAGCCCTCAATGAATTAATTACATTAGAATATTGTAACCTGTGGAAGCCTACCTATCTACCAAAGTTCAAGGCATGTGGCGGACCACATTCCCTTTCACCATAGCGAAAGGATTCTGAATCCAGGTAACATGGGCTTTACGCTGTCAGATGTTTTTTTTTTTGATTGGCAAAAGTAACAATTTTATTTAGGAAAGGGGGAAGGGAAATTCCAACCAAAGGTTGAAAAATACATCTAAGGGGCAAAGCCCGCATCACCTGATGGACTAAACGCCCAAATAATACAAATGCTGTCAGATGTTGATATGGTGTTAAGGTCATTCAATTCAGATTTAGCTGATTATGATGTTACAAGATATGTTTGGTCTAGTTTTAGATGGTAAGGCCAAAAACTAGTGACCTTGACTGAGAATAATTCTGTTATCAGATGTGGTTGATATGAAGCTTTGTTTTCCTTCTCATTTTTCTCCCTCTATCCTCTTTCATCCTGCGGTTTAGAAATGTTAATAGTGAACTTGTGGTTGATCTTCCAATAACAGATTTGGAAGCTTGTGTCTGGTTGGAGGAAACTTTGAAGAATTTCGAGAGCATTTTGGTCGTCGTTTCACACTCGCAGGACTTCTTGAATGGTGTTTGCACTAACATCATCCACATGCAAAGCAAGAATCTGAAGATTTACACCGGTAACTACGACCAGTATGTTCAAACTCGTGGGGACCTAGAAGAAAACCAAATGAAACAATACAAGTGGGAGCAGGAGCAGATTGCCAATATGAAGGAGTACATTGCCCGCTTTGGACACGGATCAGCAAAACTGGCCCGCCAGGCGCAGAGCAAAGAGAAAACCCTGGCAAAAATGGAGAGAGGTGGTCTCACAGAGAAGGTGGCTAGAGATCAGGTTCTGGTTTTCCGATTTCCTGATGTGGGGAAGCTTCCGCCTCCTGTACTCCAATTCTCGGAAGTCTCTTTTGGCTACAACCCCGAGAACATTCTCTACAGGGATCTTGATTTTGGAGTAGATTTGGACTCTAGAATAGCTCTAGTGGGGCCCAATGGAGCTGGGAAGAGTACTTTGCTGAAGCTGATGACAGGGGAGTTGACCCCCCTCGACGGCATGGTCAAGCGGCACAACCACCTGAGGATTGCTCAGTACCACCAGCATTTGGCTGAGAAACTTGACCTAGAGATGCCTGCTCTCCAGTTTATGATAAAGGAATACCCAGGAAACGAGGAAGAGAAGATGAGGGCGGCGATAGGCAGGTTTGGGCTTACCGGAAAAGCCCAGGTGATGCCCATGAAGAATTTGTCTGACGGGCAAAAGAGCAGAGTGATTTTCGCATGGTTGGCGTTTCGACAACCCCAGATGCTTTTGTTGGATGAACCTACTAATCACTTGGATATTGAGACTATTGACTCGTTGGCTGAGGCCTTGAACGAGTGGGATGGTGGTATGGTGCTCGTTAGCCACGATTTTAGGCTCATAAACCAGGTGGCCCACGAGATCTGGCTGTGTGAGAATCAGAAAGTGACACGATGGGAGGGTGATATCATGGACTTCAAGAAGCACTTGAAGAAGAAAGCTGGTTTGTCCGATTGAAGCACATTTTAGGCTTGTCTTCTTTGTTATAATAGGGTTATATGATTCACTATGAAAGAGGACCAGTGGTCTTTACAATGTGCTCTCTAGGTGGAGATTATGAGAACAGCCAAGGGAGCAGAGGAGGCGATGGAGGTTCTCTACTTTGGTTAGCTGGAATATTTTTTCCTCCTATATTCACATCATGCATTTAGAATTTTGTTTATTCTCGGCTGTGGACACCAATACGATATATGACGGCTGGTAATTTCTTGTTGAGCGGATACGCGTGTTTGGATTATGTCATTTTTATCTATTCAATTTGAACCTGACATTGTACTTGAAATTTATGGTGATCATATTCTACTATTCACCATCCCCGTTACTTGGCTTCTAGTCAGTTTTTGTATGGGATGGCTTGTAATGATATATGGATTTCAGTAGTGTTTTGTTTTGCTGGGTTGCAATTTTGGATTTATCTTCATGTCTAAAAGTTGGCCGAAATTGTCTGTGGGGTTCTCCTATCAATTTCAAAGATGTTATTCCATATTTTCTGAACTCAAATTCGGTCTCATTTACCGAGTCCGTTGAATACATCAAACATTGAGAGTGATTGTGTTGAATATGCGTGTATTGTGATGCAGTTATAATGTGTCAATGGGTTCGGCTAAGTTGAACAGAACCGCTTAAGCCGATCTTGTAACGGTTAACGAAAATATCATCTCCTCTTTCGGCATGAAGCAACACCAAAACTAGGGTTAGTTTTGCTCTCAGAGTAGCTCTGCGATTTTCTAAAGCTTCTCTTCAGTTGCAGAGATGGATTACGGACGTCCAAGTGATCAACAATGCTGTGATGATCATTCTCTTCGACCTTTGATATTTTCGTCGAACTGATGACATTACATTATCATGGTATCTCACTAAAATTCAGGAGTCGTGTTATGTGCCAACCCAGATGGTAAATACAAAAGGATGAGAACAGTCGCCAAGCATTAGCATTTAAACTGTTAAGGGAATAGATAACTTGACCTTCCATGTATATTCTCAGCACATACAAACAATAATTTCACAAGCAAAGTATCATTCCGGATGAGTTTTTCGTCACTGAATTATCTGTCCTTCTCCAACTCCTCATCGAGTATTCGCTCAAGTTCTCTTGGAGAACAAGGGAGTGTGAGTGCACCCTCGCCATAGAAACCCCTACACTTCGGCTGCTTGCTCCAATATATGGCCTCTTGAAGGAAGGAAGGGTGAATCAAATAAGTCAATGGAATGACAAATCTCTTGAGCTCGTAATCGTCCTCTGCTATCACTGCAAAGTACCCTTGTTTCACATCTTCTGGTACGTTGTTGTCATCGGTAGTTGAGAATGGCAACAAGTGATCAAGACTCTTTTGATGCATCTCCACCACTGTCTTAAGCTTTAGACTGACCCCGTTCTCTTGTTTCTTACTGTTGGCTCCAACCTTTGCCATGGCTTTTTTGGTTTGACTCTTTATGATCAACTCACGTCCTTTTGCATGAGGATAATACTTTGGTGTCTCCTCCTTTTTTGGTGACAATTTACATGATAGCATTCTTATATATATATATATATATATATTAGAGAGAGAGAGAGAGAGAGAGAGAGAGAGAGAGAGAGAGTGTGTGTGTGACTGGGGTGGTGTTAATGTGGGAGACCAGTGCATGTGAATGAAGTTCAAGTTCTATATCACAAAGAAGGGAGAGGATCAAGAGATACACAAACACTGGAGAATATTATTGCTCAAATCTGAGTACGTAACTGGTGGCCTCCTCCTATAGGCCAGGAGGAATCTCCTTTACATATGATGACAAACAACCCACCTTCCTTGCATGCTACTTACATTATGACTCATCATTTCCTCCTAGAAAGTTACAAGCATAATATTACAAGTACCGAACAAACACTTCAGAGTTCAGACCATTATCACACACACACAGATATATAGACAAACAACTCTACTACTCTCTAAAGAAGTGAAATGACTAAAAGTTAAAGTAACAATTATTCTTGCCACTTGAACTTTATTTTCATCACCCATGAAACGTCCCTATATACCTAGTCACATCTGCTTTCCAATTATGGAAACTAATTCATTCGAGAATTTGAAGTGGCAATCATTTTAAGCTTTTAGTGTAGTCTTAAGCTTTTCTAATCAAATACTCACTATTAACGCATATACAGTGCACATGTCTATCTTTGTATATATGGTTTTGTTTGATTTGTGAAGCGTGATTCGGCTGTAGATTACCTCTACGTTGACCATGTCAAGTCGCAGGGTCCAGGCAACGAGGGCTCAACCAGGTTGAAAGGAGTATTATTGTAATATTGATGATGTAAATCTTAGAATTTAAATATCATGCTATACGCCGATGTAACTTACGTTGTTCCTTCAGTCGAAACATAATAAAAACTGTCATAAACGTAACCATGTAAAAATATGGAGTATCTCTTTTCAGTTTGCATTCTCTACTTGATTGTTCTTCGTGCGTTGTGTATGTATTATTCTTTGGCCGATTTCTCAGCATGTACTTAGTTAAGGGGCTCCCAATCCGTTGTGGCACATGCAATTCAGACAATAGAACTTGCAGAAGTTTTTAATTGCAGTACAGATAAAGCGAGCGAGGGTGTGCTGCAGTGAATGATCGTGAAACAACTTCAACTAAATGACTAATCATTCTCAATGGAATGGGGGAATGGGAAAGAAATAAAATGAATTCGACCCGAAAACATGCCCTTTGTATTAAGATTGCACTAAGACACTGATAACATGACCTGAAACCATGCTTTCTGAGCACCATTCCATATTTTCCTTTCCAACATTTACAAAATACAAAAAATCCACCAACGATGCCAATAGTACATTCATTCATCTAGCATTGTTTGTGTTCTTCTTACGACGAAAAAATCTAACGATAGATGTGCTTCTCCTGACCCGAAATTGCAGCAAAATGAACACGAGAATCCGGTACCCAACCGCCATTAGGAGCAACACCAGCAAATTTTCCCACTTTGAATTACTGTTTGGAGATACTTCATACGCACTTTGAAGTGCCTGATAACCAGAGATCGTCCTTACCTGCCCAACCGCAAAGGAAGTCCCAATGTACTCATTCTCCAACATCCCCTGAAACACAAGCAGGTAACAGATACGTAATCAGTATACTAAATAACTAATACAGAAACGGGCACTACTACTAAAATTTTCTGTTTTTCCAAGCTATGTAACAATATTTTCAGTACCAAAATTCCCCGTAGAAGTTGCTCTCAACCTCTACTACAAGTTTTTATTTACTGCTTGGAGTCATAAATCCATCTGCTCTCAACTGCTTCAGTTTCGATTGTGGAGGATTGGTAGTGAGATTTCCATTTCCATGGCACAACCATTGGGTGTGCTTACCTTCTTGTAACATTAACTACAATTCGTTCAGTGGGATTCACAGTAAGTTAGTAGCCCATTACTAACTACAGCATACTTGAAAATTGTGGGAACAATCTTAATGTACAAGTAGAAAAGTGAACACTACGCTACGGGTCCTCTGGCCCGAGATTCCAAAAAAGGAACTGGAATAACATATGTTGTGACAGTCAAGTTACTTTTAAAATCCGCAGCAGTATTACAGGGTGTACTGGAATGCCATAGCGAATAATGACTCTCGACTTGCCTGGATTGAGTAAGTGTGGAAAGCAATATAGGATATTGGGTATGTCCAAACTAATTTGGGTAAAGTACTTCGAACTCTGAAATAGCCAGCCGAAAGCATCATTACCACCTGCAATGCCATACATATGACCCATTAGATAAAGGTTAAACAGATACATGGGCAACAACGGAAATAGTAAAAAAAAATGGCACCTATAACATCCACGAGGTCTTTCAACAAAAACAAAAACCAGATTAGTCATGTAATTAATTTAAACATATCAAAAGAAGATGTAGTATTAAAGAGTAGCTTGATATAAACTGTTGAGTCCATTGTCTAACAACCTAAGCATTTGTGACAATTGGAGATTCAATAGGGTCTCAGTGTTCTCAATATTGGAAGGTCTTTGGTTGTAAGTTCCTTTGCATTTGTTACCCGTTTACAGTATCCTTCTCATCATGAATGAATGTTTGCATTTCCGCGTGCTCATGTCAGCGTGAGAAACAGTATTGAACAGCTTGATGCAAAATGTTGCACAATTACCTAACAACTAAGCTTAGGGGACAATTAGGGATCTAAATAAGTAAATGGTACCGAATTCTGATACATCAAATCAGTCTGCTCATGAGAATATGGAGAAATCACAAATGAATGGAGAGAGAGACGACTAGTAGTTTGATAATAAAAAAAAGCTCTACTATAAGTTCTACATGAAAAGTACGCATAGTGCATCAGGTACTTACATGTATGCACACCAAAGTTAAGATGCTCCAGAAAACATCTTGCCAAATGGTAACAAGAGCCAACACTAGTCCTTCATTTACTAAAAGACACATGAAGAAATTCAGCACGAAGTACATCAACAAGCTGAACTCGTCCCGAAGCCCAATGAGGAAATAGAAGACAAGACCAGATGAAATGGAGATAAGGAACAAGAATGGGATACTGGAGAGGAGTTGCCCAAGTAAGAAAACCAATGATCCCGAATGCTGATTCAACTGTTCACAAGCGTATATCTGCATCATCATGTGGAAATTTAATTAAAGTATAGAATAGCAGGCATGTATAAAGCATCCATGCAATGTTTCCAAGATGATGTAATGCTTCACCACTTGGACACTCCATCTAATGCAAATAATAAATAGTGCTTTAGAGTTTAGATGTTCATAAATTAGGTTTAAAAGGAATCTTTGCAATGACATTCATGTGATGTTCTACAATATCTAAGAAAGATAGTACTAAGAACTTTTTTCTACTGAAAGTTTGAAAGTTCATTTGTTACAAGAAATGATCCAACTCGCATGGTGGTTACATAAAATGAAAACTAAACTCTTGAGGTCAGCATGCTTACACAAAAGGTTATAATTAATTGAATGTAGGAGGATAGTTGTTAGTTTCAAGAAAATATAAGAACCAGTAGGCGTCAGATGTCTAAAATGAACCACACATTTTGCAATAATGACACTTTCAGATGTCTAAAAAACAGTAAGCAGGAAACTCAAAGGGACTGAAATACAAAATCAGGCCAACACTGGCAGTTAACTTCTATTTTTAAAAACTGACATACAGCTGGAGGTTTTCTAAGCAACCCACTACTCATTTGGTAAAAACTTTAAAAACCAGATGCAGTTCTCAAGTTGACACAACATGTTTGCCAATGTAGTCTAACAGATGTAAAGACTATAGCATCCATGACCAAACAAAATAGTATATGCAAAATCTTCAGACATGAATGCCTCAAGTTTTCTTCTTCGATTTCAACCCTTTTGAATAAACCTCAAAAGTGCTAGTCACATGATTCTCTAGAGATTTTCATTATAAGCTAAATGTAGCCAACAGTTTCAAAGACAATTTTCCATGCAAATGGTATCTTACTGGCAGTTTCATAGGCTACTTGAAGTTAACATAAATGGTCAAATTGAAAATTCCTATTACCTTGATTTCTTTCCTCTGTGCAGGCACTCCAGCAATGCTTAGAAGAGAAGAAAACGATACAAATACAAATATCCCGGCGACTCTCGTCTGCATTTCCATGTCAGATTGTCAAAAGGTTAGACACCTTGAAAAGACAACAAAACAAGGAGATGTAACTAAAGGTTTTGAAGACATAAATTAGAGTTAAAAAGCAACCCCGGACTACTAAACAAGAATTGATTGACAGTACATGCCTTGATGCAAACATCTCAAAATCATTTTAGGGCTAACAAAAAAAATCACATCCCTGTGGTCGTTGACAAAAAGAATGCACCACCAAGAAGCCAGCATTAAAAGGTTCCTTCATTTTAGGGATGAACTCCAGAGTAACTATTGATAAGCTGGAAGAGAGATATTTTCAGATTTGGATTTGAAAGTACCAGTTTTAGGTTGATATAAGCGACAATGAATGAGGCTGACAGCTGCATGTTACAATTTCACTATTGAACAGAAAGCAAGGTGTCTGATCTGAAATTACAAAACTTACCACAACAGATGACAAGGAATGCCCCAATCCAGAAAATACTGTTCCAACACATAGTGTGAGAAGCATGTAGAGAACCAGCCGAAGCCAGTAGAATTTCCACTCCCTTGACACAACCAATAAGGATCTCCAAGTCAAAACTGCAATTCGAGTGGCATTGCTTGCCTTCCCCTTGCTTTTGAGAGATGAACCTTCCTGTGTTAATATTGCTTGTAACCAGTTAGGGAAGATGATAGCCCAGATAGCAATCATATGAAAATTATAGCTGTTCATTTCAGGCATTGGACACATGCACATTAAAAGCACAATGGACAAGTCTTAGGGAAAAAGATAAGATATCAGAAGAATGATGATAAGCCAGACACTAGACACATACAATTCAGGCACAACTTTGAAAGGAAACAAAAAAAGGGAACATTCGAGGACTCACAACAGAGAACACTTGGAATCATGAACTGAAACGTACATCCCAATTCCCTACATTAACCTCCATTTTCACAGCTTGGATTTAATTTTAACTTTTTCCTGTTTCCGATACGGAAACACAATTGAAAGTTCAAGACAGCAGTTCATCTTGAATTTCTCCTTAAGAAAACTGAAACTCCATACGTAAAAACACCCTTTTACTAACTATTTTGGACAGATCTTTTTAATACAAAAATCAACTATTTTGGACAGCTTGTCATGCGTTTTTCAATGCATTTCCTAATAGCATAAACTTTAGGGGTTACTGGTGAATCTGGTGACGGCAACGGAATTCAAATTCATAGGTCATCCGTTACACGGACTTGAGTATTGGTGTCAAGTCTGGGTAAATCTAGATGTGACTACAGCTTAGGGGTGACACACAAAGGAAGCCTGCCTAGGTAAGACAAAAAAAAGTACTCCCTAGGTTCCTTAGTGTTGGTCCCTTTTGGGATTTCCAACTTTCTAATGAGACATGTAATGATTGCACTTAAATTCAAATTTAAAGACATAATTTCCATCATTACTCCTATATTCTAACTACTTTGGAACACTTAAGTCATCTAAAGGATTACTTTGGAAAGCTACCGTTTGAGTTTTTAAAATGGACCAACATTTAGAATATGCCAAAATGGAATAATGGACCAACAATTAGGAACTGATGGGAGAATTCAGTAATGCCAATACCTTTTCAGTAAGCTTTAGTATCATAGTCTCAACTGCAGCAGCATCTGCTGATGATTTATAAGTTGCTTCAAGAGTTCGAATTGCAACAGCAGTGTCCATATTTACAGATGAAAAATCTCCCTGGTCATCCTGTGAAAGATTGTTTAAACCACTTGGCATAAATATACACTAGGAGAGAAAAAACAGAGAGTTTCTTGAAAACACTGTTTAGCCACCACTTCATAGATACAACCAAAAACAACAGCAACTTTAAAAAACCAGCTGTCATTAAAGATTTAATACCACTATCCATAACAAAAAGAAATCAAGCTGCAATGGTAAGAATTAGTAAGACTGCAAGAAAAGAAGCAAATACCTGCCAATTTTTGCACATTGCAATGATCCTGTCGAAGTCTGTATTTATTGCACGTAAAAAGTGATCAGACGGACTTTGCATGATTGGGCACGGAAATCCAGCATTTGAAAAGTGCTTCATCAACAGAAGGCATGTTAGTTACAAGGCACATATGAGGAAAAGTAAATCATAACTAAGAATCTCAGACGATAGCAACAGTATTTGATGTTCATGTCCTCACATTACTCCTGGACATCCTAGCAGCATCTAATAATGTAATAACATAGAAGAAGAAGAATAGCAGTTCAAAAATAAAAAAACATAGAAGAAGAATATAAATAGTAAGGATGAATAACCAGTATCATTAGTCTTTACTACCTCAATCATCTTAATTTGACAATCACTCGATTCCAAATCTTGAAACACCACATATAATGGGCTCACAAACTCTTTAACAAAGCTCTAGATTGAAAAGGGCAAATGAATATTTTCTGGTGATGTTATTACCTGCAAACAAGCCAATGTCTCTCCAAAAAACAGTGTGTTTCCGTTTGAAAGCAGACAGATTCGGTCAAAGAGGCCAAACACTTCTGTGCTGCTCTGGTTGATAGTAAATATAAGAGTGCAACCTGTGCTCGCAAGCTTCTTCAATGTAACCATCATCAGAAGTGCTGAAACACTGGAAAAAGGAGATCCTGGTTTTAGTTGTCATCAGAGTAAAGCACATGGTACAACATCATGACATAGCAGTATAGCACTTGTAGGGGCATGGGCATTGAGTCACAATCCACTTAACATCCTTGACCCTTCCTGTTTTAAAGCAGAGAAAGAACATGGAGAAACAGGAAAACAAAAAAACCTGTTAAGATGATAAAGAGGCTCGTCTATAAAGAGAACATGCGGTCTCATGACAAGCTCTCGAGCAATACTAACACGTCTTCTCTCGCCATTCGGAAGGCCCTTCTGGTAACAGTGACCACCTATGAGTTTATCTGCATAATCACCCAGAGACATAGCAAGGATAGCATCCTCAACCACACTCCTTCTCTGACAGAAGAAACCAGGAAGCTGGAGCAGTGCCGAGTAGTAAAGGAACTCACGCACGGTCAGGGATCCAATAAGTGTGGTTTCCCTCTCAACAAATCCCTGTTTACAATGCCACATCAGAATTTGCAAACTCAAAAAATTATAGACATAGAAAGATGCACTGCAATCATGAGGTTCAAATCTAAGGCAGTCTTCCAGCCTGATATCAAAATCAAACCAAGTATAACTTGTTCATGTACTTTTACACAGCACATGATAATATAAATGAGTCTCTTGATAAGCAACTTAAACAGTATGGAAAGATGCAGAAAGCACCGTCGATAGTGCGCAAGTTCAACGAGGAGAAGTTGAGAAGGATTTATTATGTGGTTCGGCAAGGATGAAACAGAAAGAGAACTATAAAATATTGAATTCCAAGATTTAGATTCATAGAATTAGAGACTACTCCCAACGAAATCTACTAATATCTCACTTCTAGAAAGCTCAACCGAAAAACAAACCCATCGTACACACTGCACCCTGTTGCTTTCACACAACCCAACCACTTCCAAAGTCCCATCCTTGACCTACACACGTTAAATGTTGTCAAATAATCTGTTGGCTTTACTGTTTAATTCTCACTGATCTTCATCTTCTCCTTCTCCTTCTCCTTCTCCTTCTCCTTCTCCTTCTCCTTCTCCTTCTTCTGCTTTTTGGGGTTGTAAACTCCCTGGTTTTAGTGTTTATATGCATTTTTACTGCAAGATTTCAATCTTTGGTGTCCTAGATATCTCTTATATGTATTTTATAGTCTTTTCGGTAATTTTGTTTCTTTCACAAAACAACAAAGAAAGACAAAGCACTAGAATAGCATGTCACAACAAGCACACATATTGCATCTCTTTTGATACCAAAAAAATTATACACTACAGTTCACTAATTCCAAATTTTTAAGCAAATTCGTAAGTTAAGAATAGGCTTGTCACAAACCAATGTCACGGACACTACAAACACATGGGTAAAAGAAATATGGTAACAGATTGATTTGAGTGTTGACATCCGGGAGTTTGGGAATGGATTCAAGTTTTGCAATCTGAAGAGAATCCTGTGAGCTCAGGTTTTGAACCGACAGAAGGGGGATCAGCCATAGTGGCTGAATTGATGATTATTAATTTATAAGTAACATGCAATTGTAAAGGAGACCGTGCAAGGTGAGTGGAGGTCATATACGATAGTTCATAAGTCACTGTCTAATCTGAAATCTGTAGAAGAGAAGAGAATCTAATGTGTATAGAGTTGTACACAAATCAATCAGCAAGGTCATCATTTGTCATTAAAATTTTTGTACTTGGACAAGTATAAACGTAACTATTGCAGTTCTCATATAGGATGGAAGTTGCAGTTTCACTATAACTTTTACTGATACAAAACCTAGCGAAGCATTTTGAGAAGATACCAAATTAAGCCAAAAGCCCAATACACACCTCAATGTAAATTATCACTGAGTAGATTCAATGGACACAACATAATTCATTACTTACATAAGACCCATATGGCAAGCGTGATTTCTGTCCATTCACAAACACCTCCCCGTACATCTTGGCCGAATCATGCAACCTTCCTACATTACAAAAAAAAAAACATCAGTTGTTCCATCTACGTAATTAAGTGCACTTCCGGTAATAACAACCAATGTAATGCTAGAAACCTGCAAGAGCTCTCAATAGCGTCGATTTCCCGGACTTGGCGGGACCCATAATAACTGTCATTGTCCCCGGTAATGCATACCCGTTTGAACTCTTCACAACCTTATCAGAGTACTTTCTTTTCCCCTTTATAGAAATGGTTAAGTCCTTCCAAGCAAGTGAAGCCCCTGCAATATTTCTCACAACAACAGCACCCTCCGGCAACGGTGGGGATGGAAATGACCCGCTATTGAGCTTTGAGAGAGATGGTGATGCTGGAGTGGTGGCAGCATTGATGGAATCGCCACCTTCCTCCATCCTAACTTCGATATCCGTGTCATCCCAAACTGGTGAATCTTCGAAGGATATGGGTTGCCTGACTGAACCAGGTTTCCGTAGATAGAAAAAATTACTTGAAGGCACCCTGCTCGCTGGACTACTCGCTGAAGAAGAAGAAGATCTGTAGTTATCTGATTGAGTCTGTATTTCTTCCATTTGACCTTTTCCAATAACTGATTGCATTAGAACACATAACAAAAATTCTTATGAGTACTTTAATGGACTGAATGCATAACGAAAGGCTTTCAATTACTCAAAAATTCAATTGCACGTCTATTTACTTTTTAGATGAACAACCCAGAAACCCGAATGCCTTCAATCCAGTTGAGCATTTGAGACAGCTGTTACTGCATCCAGCAGAAATTAAGCTAATAAATTACAGGAAACAAATGCAATGTCCAACTGGAGAAGTAATTTCCAATTGGATGCAAATTCAGAATCAATAAAACTTCTCAGAAACTGTTTTGGAAACATAACACGCTCAATGTCCTCATTATCTTATTTATTTGTGGAGGGAAAAACTTGTTAAGAACTTGAAAACATCATTTTAAAGGCAGCTAAAAGTTGGATTCATTTCTGGAAAAGGCCCAAAAATCAAGTTTCGAGAAAATGGCAACTAGTTGAATCTCCTGAATAGTCATTTGCAAAATTGATTCTAAAAACTGCTAAAATAGAGGCTTGTTTCCTGATAAACATAAGAAGAAAAACGCACATAGAAAATCAAATCATTCCCCAACTCACATAGAAAATCAAATCATTCCCCAACAGTCGCAACATTTTCTTTTCTTGGCTTATTTTTTTCTTTTCTTGGATTACTTATTTCCCCAACTCTACAGTTTCTTAACATGAGCCAAGAAACCCAAAATCTCGAATACACATACATATCCCACTTCTAGACAGCATAAAGAAGATATGCGAGCAGGTGATTTCATTTGATTCATTCCAAAAAAATCATTCCCTACAAGAAAACCCACCAACTCCTTGCAATAAGCAGTGCAACCCAACTTAGAGAGTGGAATTTAAGACCCAGAAAACAACAAAGAGTGTTAAAGACTAGACAAGAAGAAGAAAGATACTGAGTGCGAAAGAGAGAGAGAAGGGACTTACCTGGATCGGAGGCAGAGCTAGAGCTGGAGCTGGAGAGAGGGCAGAGAAAGGAGAGTGTGAAAGGAGTGATATATGAAAAGGACAATGAAATTACTGAAATGTATTGGATACTGAAATGATATATAGTGGATCTTTTTGACCCGCTTGTTTTCCGGTTATTGTAATCACCTTGTTTGGATGAACTTTTAGAAAGTTATTTTTGAGAGTTGAGTGGTAATGAGTGGAGAGAGATAGAGAGAGAAATTTATTGAAAATTGTGCCGAGAGTAAAAGTTACTCTCAAAATACTTATCCAAACAAGGTGAATGTCTCTTGCTTACTTTAAGCTACTACTACTTTTTTTTCTTTTTTCTTTGATTTTCCTTAGTTTATGCACAAATATGGGTACATTATTTCAAAGAGCAATCATTATGTCTTGATACCTTAGATTTCAAAGAGAACATGTATGTGTAGCAGAAAGTCTGCTGGTACATCTGTACCAGTGGGTACAAATCTCTTTCTCGGTCCATTTTGGGTCTCAAAAAAATAATCGGAGTCGTTCATTTTGTTTGAAATATTTTGTTTATGGTCCCTTGCGAAAAATAAGCTCAATCCGGTATCGGTAAGAGCATTTACGAAACGTCCAAACTTTGCTCTAGAATTTAGGCTTGAATTCTGGGACAAAGTTGGACGTTTTGTAGGTGTCTTAATAGATATCGGATTGAGCTTATTTTTTGTAGGGACCATAGGCAAAGTATTTCAAACAAAATGAGCGACTCCGATCATTTTTTTGAGACCTAAAATGGACCAAAAAAGGAGTTTGTACCCACTAGTACAGATTTTCCATCTGTACCAGTAGCATCATTCTATGTGTAGTGTGTAAGGTACTGGAATAAACTTTCGCTTTGTACTACTTCTGGGTAGCCCAAGCTTATAAATTACACCAAAACATTCCGGCATAAAAAAAAAATCTGGCATTTGGAATACGGCTCAACCGTTAGTCACGTAATTCATTAAAATCGCATTTGTTCGCGCTCTCAATCATCTCTGTGCTCAGGCTCTTAACCTTCGTACTCGCGAATTTTAGTTGTTTGAGAAGTTTTTGAAAGACACTTTGACACTCGCGCTCCTGTATCCGTCCTGTCTGTGCATTATGTGAATTAGCACAGGCCATCCGTGGCAGTAATGTAGCCCGCATATTTTTCATAAAAAAAGGATAAGATCGAATAGATAAAGGTTGCTGATTTTGTCGCTCCTTTTTTTGTTAACGCCACTCCCTTGTAAGTGTATTTTTGATACAAAAAATACACTTGCAGAAAAGTGGCGTTAACAAAAAAGAGAATGGAAATCATTTCCCATAAAATCGAATGAACTGTGTCATCATTGGTTATACAAGGCATCTGCCCTCACTAGGTGACAGATAGTATCCGTCCAGTTTAAGTAATTGTACCTATAAAATGATTCAATAGAGTATAATTAGGGAAAAATGATTTTGTCACTTCATTTTTTTTTAACGCCACTTTCCTGCAAGTGTATTTTTGCAAAAATACATTTACAGGGGAGTGACTTTAACAAAAAAAGAAATGGCAAAATCAGCAGCCTATAATTATTGCAGAAATATGAAATGTTAAGTTGCAAGCAAGCTTAGCGTATAATAATAATAATAGTGGAGTAACTAGGATAGATCATGGCAATCATCAGAAGTTTCTTTCGTTGTAATTAATCCATTGCAAGATGATTTCAGTTAATAATTATAGGCGTGGACAATGTTTAATTAATCGCTTATAATACGTACCAAAATATTCCTTGAAATAACATGACCCCTTGCAAGCTGGCCCAAGTGAATGGGCGTTCGAAATTTATCTAGTCAATAGGATCAACTCCCCTAACACTCACTTACCCACTAACATGCACGACATGTTTGGATAGGGAGCTAGGCTGGATATGGGATAGTGAAAAAACATTCTTCAAAAAAATCAGCTTGATCCAATATCGATAGGTATATCAAAAATTAAATTTTGGTTTATAAAATCGACGGCCTGTATTATTTTAACTTAAAATACTATTGACAGAATCCAGACCGTCGATTTTATAAATCAAAATTCAATTTTTGATATAGTTATCGATGTTGGGTCAAGCTAACTCTTTGCATATGTACACTACTCTATGGGTTCTATAAAATAAACGGTTTAGATTATTGCGATAAACTGTCGATAGGGCCCACGCATGACAGCAGTGCAAACCCCACGTTTGCACCTCTTCCGTAAATAAGTTAATCTCTAAAAGAAAAGAAGCCTAGGAAGTTCTGAAAACAACATTAAAGTATGTTTTAAAAGTGTAAAAAAAAATATGTGAGATGTGCATAGAGATTCCAATGTATTTTTAATTTCCTGCTTAATCGCTGGCTAATTGGCAATCATTAGCACATTCTATTACAATAATCTTATCTTAGGGTGGTATATGCTATGTACTATCTACTATCTACTTGCTTTAGGCCCCATTACTTCCCAAGCTTATAGGCCCCATTCTAAATACATTTCTGTACACTGTACAGGTAGTAACACAAACCCTATCTAAACAATCAAAAGCCCCTCAAATTTCCAAGTTTCCATAATTTCGACCCTTTAAATGTTTTAAAAAATAAAAAAAAAATATTCATACATATCCAAAGTCCATGCGAAAAATTCTTATCTGTCGTCAAAATAGAATATTTTCTTGTCCATTGACCCTTAATAATAAAGATTATTTTTAAAAAAAAAAATTCTGGTGCTTGTTGTCATAAAGAAGATTCAACAATAGAAGCCCACGTATGGACTTTGCTTCCAGAAAGTCTATACACACAGCAGATCTATGCACAGATTTCATTGTGGGGCCCACCATGGGTCCCACACAAATCATCCGAGCCGTTCATATTGGGTAGAGCACCTATAGGTATCGGATTGAGCTTATTTTTTACGGGGACCATTGAAAAAATGTTTTACATTTAATAAACGGCTCGGATGATTTGTGTGGGACCCGTGGTAGGCCTCACAACAAAATATGTGCACAATCTGTGCACAGATCTGCTGTGTGTGTAGCAGAACTCCTTTGGTTCAAGCCTCCAAGAATATTAAAAACGTAGCACCAGTTAATTTTATATATAATCTTAAATTATGAACACATAGAGCAACAAACACATTATCTTGAGCCATGGGATAGCACTATCCCAGTCATAGCTAGGGTCATAGGAATAGCCTTTTTGGGGCCTTCATGCACTGGATATATAAGTCTTTTCATCCATTAATGTCGAAGGTTTGGTTGGCCAATGTTGGGTCCGCCAATGTTTTATCACATTGATGGACCGATGATCACTGGTCCTGTGTCCACTAGCTCCTCTGATCAATCGGAGAGATAGTTGACAAATACACACTTCCTTTTTTGGATATGATGATAACCCACCACTGAGAGGCGTAACATTTCACTAGAAAGCATAACATTGGCGTGACATTTTAGCCAATAGGCGTAACACCTATAAAGGATGGGTATCATATGCACCTCTAATCATTGAGAGACGTAACTTTTTTTGAAAGTAGGGGGTGTTTAGGAGCTTTTTCCCCAAAATTTAATATTAATACCTGACTTCAAACCTGCGGTGTCTATAAAAGATAATTCACGGTGTTTTCCCACAATTCCATATCTTCCGATAGGCAAAGGAAGGTTATAATATTTAGATTAACACCTAAAGGAGAACTTGAACTCTTGACTTCATTTTTCATGGCACTAACGTGCACCTAATTAATGCCGTTGGGCCAAAGGTCTCTTGACCACATTTTCATATTAAAGTAAATAGAATTCCCAATGATATCCCCATCAAAGAGCGATTTAGCACATCTTTGGATTCCCCTCAATAGCCTAAACAGGTGTGAGACCTTCATTGCCCGTTTTAAGTTCCTAATCAATTAAATTGGGTTTCTTAATAAGTCTGCAATATTTTTTTTAAAGTCAATAGAACAAGGGTGTTAATAATGTCAAAATTATTTTTGTTAGTGCCAAAACTACAGTACATAAACGCCTTTGTCACGTTTATGCGCTACAGTTTTCGCACTAACAAAAACAGTTATGACCACCCTGGGACAAAAATTAAAAGTTACTTACTAACATTCCGAACATAGTGTGCGTCGGGAAGGGAAAAAGAAAAAAAGTTTTCATTTTTAATAACCCTTGACATTTCCCTTCACGTAGGATTTTTGAATGCTGAGAATGTGATATAGGGTGCACAGCTTCTTGCATGATAGTAGAATAGATGCATTATCTCGTGTAATTCAGAAGGACATAAAAAGACATATGTAAAACTCTTCCTAACAACAATCCATTTAAGAAAAATGGTGCAATGCAATCTCACAAGTCACAAGTGATAGAGCCCAACATGGTGTTTTCCTTCTCTTTTTTGTGTGTGGAAGTTTTGTCATGTTTTTTCCCCTGGTTGCAGAAACACTCTATGCAATGAAGGAATGGCGGATTTAAAAGTTTGTGGAGTATTTCTTAATTATGCCATGTGTGGGTACTTGTTCATCTAGATTGAAATGGGTCGTTTTGGTTTTTGATTTTGCGATTTGTAAATCCGAAGCATATGTGATCACTTACTTTCATGATCTTTTTTAGTAATTGCACACGCACACACATCGGGTGCGCCCAAAGAACTCTAGTTATAATTAACATGTTGCGGATTCAGGCTGTTCAAAAAAAATACACGTTGTGAATTCAATTTTTTAGAATTGTGTTCAAGATAGCTTTTATTGAGATTGACTAAAAAACAAACACATGGTTTATATAATATATAATAATATTGGACATCATGAAAGTAACCCTCTTGATACTATTTAATTTTACTATAGCTGATGAAACCCAGTCAAATAAGAGAGAAAAAAAAATAGTTTGGCCTCGTTTTGGTGATGCTCGTTGCATTTTGTATGTTTATTTAATTAAATAAAATAACTTATTAGCACAAATACAACGTTAATTACTTAGTTTGTATTATACAAAATGAAAATACTAAGAGCATCTCCAACCATAAGGCGTTGATTGAAATTTTGATCGTGGAGTTTTTTTATTTTCCCAACCATGCATAAAGTTTTTTTTTATTTCCCCTTCCCGAAAAGAATTCATATTTTGAAGGTTTTTTTGTTATACTCTTTTGAAGTATTGATTTTGGAGAGTTTAGTTTTGAGAATAATTTGTCATATTAATGTGTGAAACATAAAAAGTTAGAAACTATTATACAAAAGATTAGATGGAGCAAGAATACCTTTCTCCATGAAAACAGAAAAGAATCGGAATTAAACCAAACGTTGAGCTTCATTCTGCCTATTACCCATTTTTTAATTGCCCCCTAAAGTTGAAACTCAGACACTTAACCCCTTCATCTACTACATTATGGCAATTAACCCCTTCCGCCATCAAACGGTTAGGGTTGTGGATGGAATATACCATTGGTATAACACATGACCTCGTACTGAGTTGAGTTTTGTTCACCCTCCTTAAAAGAGGGTGAACATTACCATCCTTCATATTAGTTGAAATGATGTGAATTCCACCACAAAGTGATGTCATGCTTACCAAAAAGTGTATTGTAGGGTTGACATCACTTATGGTGGGATCCACACCATTTCAACCAATAAAAGGGAAGGTAATGTTACAAAATTACACTCCCTCGTAATAAGGTCTCCTAAAAAAATTTACCTTTCATCTATGTATTCCCTTCTTCCACACACACACACAATATATATATATATTTATAATGGCCGGTTGCGCTCATATAATATTTGACACAAGTTTTGCGATGGACCCTGGCCCATGCAAATGATCAGTGTCGTTCAATTTATTTAAACAAAATTTCTAAGAGTTCCCTAAAAAAAACAACTCATTTGGATATTAGTAAGGGCTTGATCAGCTAATTAAGTTGATTCCTGTCAAGCCCTTACCGATATTTGAATAAGTTAATTTTTACTAGAACTCTAAAAAATAGATTTTAAACAAATTGAATGGATCTGATTATTTGCGTAGAACTCCAATTAGTTTTGTGTCAAATGTTGTGTGACCATCACACCTCAATAGAGCTTTGGTGCCAAATATTGCCCCAAATCTTAAGCTTGAATTAAGCCCTAATTAATCATCGTTGTTACGTACAAAATAGAAGGCGCTACAATCCTACAACAACTGGTGCATCTACAAAGAATTGAACATGTAATTTTTTTGGGTTTTGTTAATGGTGTGTAGATATTTTTGAGATTAATCTTGTATTTAGGCAAACAACATCATCGCAAGCAATGGGGCCATGTTGTAATCCAACGATTTTAAGGAATTTTTTTTCTTTCTTAAACTAGTTCCATTTGATGTCTCTTAAACTTTGTTATAAAAGACATAAATCAAAGATAAAAGAAGAGGTACGGGTAAACACGAAGAAAGAAAGACATCAAGAGCGAGAAAGAAAGGTGCTCAAATTTCTTAGTGGATGGCTTTGGGTTTGTGATATGGTGGTGTTGAGAATGGAAGGCTCTGCCTGGTGGTGGAGGTGAATACATGGGAAGGGTTGCTGGTTGTAAGTAAGCCTTGAATGAATGCAATGGGGCTTTCTAAGCAAGATGATGGGTGGATACGATTAGAATTAGAATTTCCCTTTTTTAACGACATATAATTCATCTCTGATCTTTATTCTTTCCCAAGGAGGCCAAGTGTTCAAATTCAAACTTCAGGCGGCGAGTCAGAAACGAGTGGTAGACGAGAGGGGTTTATTGTAATTTACCGGGATAAAAGTTTTCTTGTGAGTTGGGCAAAAAAAAGGAAGCATCTAGAAGGTAAAATAAGGAACCTAAGCAAAATCCCCTTCTCCTACTACTAATACAAAACTGAAACCGTACCCAGCCAAGCAATAAATATCCCAACCTAGTCCCCCATATATCGCTCGACGCTCCGTTCTCTCCGCAATCGTTTATTCTGTTTTCATCGTCTTCTTCCTCTCAGATCAAACCAGCAGAGCAATCGAAGGACGAAGAAGATGTCTCACCCAGCCGAATCCTCCGACTCGTGAGTCCCGATCGACTAGCTCTTCTTTTGGTTTAACTTTCCGAATCGATCTGAATCTGACATTGTTATGAAACTCTGAGACGATTTTTCTGACAAGGGTTTGGTTCTCTTTTATTTTTATTTTCAGTAAAGGAGGGGCTAAGAGGGACTTCTCCACGGCAATCTTGGAGAGGAAGAAATCGCCCAATCGGCTCATCGTCGATGAGGCCGTCAACGACGACAATTCCGTCGTCGCCATGCACCCCAACACCATGGAGAAGCTGCAGCTTTTCCGAGGCGACACGATCCTCATCAAGGTTTGTTTTTTTCCCCTGTTCGTCTTCCATTTGAACGTGTAGTTGAGTTTGCAGATCTTGTGAATCGGATTTTTAGGGTTTGTGGAGAATCGGGGAGGTTCTATTTGTCTGTGTATTGCTCATCAGCGGATGTTATTTATAAGACTTATGAAGTGGGTTTTAAGGGTTTGGAAAGGGTGGGAGAGGTTGGGGTACTTTCAGAATAATCTGGTGATTTATGGAAGCATTGGTTTTGTTTTGTTTTTCTTTTGCTCTTCACATTGTTGCTTTAATGGTTTCCGTTTCGTTCGTGTATTGCGTCTGATGCATTAATCACCTCGGAAGGAATTGGAGAGGTGGGAATTGAAATTGTTGTTCAGGCTTAGGACATGAATTCATATAAAAGTTCTGGTTTGGTTTTGTGTTCTTTTTAGTTTTGCTTGTGCTTTTCAAATTGTTTCTTTGATGTTCTACATGTTTCTGTATTGGGTGTGATCTGCTTCGTAAGTGGAGGTTAGTTGATGCTAGTTGAGTGAGCAGAGAATGATTATCTTGGAAGCCTTTTGGAATATGTGCTTTTGAAGGTGTATGTAGATGTGGACTGCAAGAATATCGTTATCTTCTCACTCACGTGTGCATGTATAAGTGGGCTGATGCTGATGGAAGGAAATGTATAGGTCGATTGATTGAATTGAATATCTATCTGAAAGCTAACATTTTGATGTTCAGTACTTTTTCCACTCAATCATTAGTATTTTGTCGCAATGGGATAACCTTCGGTCCTCCACTGCCGTTCCAAACTCTATTTTACGTCGATAGTGAAAGCTGAAGATGTTTGAATTTATTTTGATGGACAGTGTATGGTAGTGAGTCTGAACAGGTGATGCTTGTATGTATTGAGCTCGCCACCGTAGGAGGATATCTGGGATGAAGTTTAAACTGTATCATGGACCTTGGTTGCAGTTATTAATATCCTATATCCCGATTTTATCCTTTGTGGGTGTGTTGGATGGGGAAGGAAGTCTAATGAATCTCTATTTTCTTTGAGTCTTCAGCTAATATTGTGTATCTGGAGTAAGCAATTGTTAATTTGAAGCTTTATTCATTGATTCAAGTTAACCTTAACCAGGTAGCTTTATTCATTGATTCAAGTTAACCAGGTCAGCGGATGCGCTTGGCTATAGTTTTAGGCATGCTTGGAATCTCTAGGTTGGGGTAGAGGACTTCCAATGTGAATGCTGAACATAGTGAGTTAATGATTGATGAGTGGGGAATGATGCCAGGTATAGTGCTTTATATGCCTTGGCCTCAAAGAGGTCCAGTGGTAGAAACTGAATTGTAGTCTCTAGGATAAGCCTGTGACTCTGTGAGGAAAAATAATTTTTTGATTTTTAGGGTTTTATTCTGTCCAAATAGACGGGAATGAAATATTTTAATTGGTGATTGCTTATTCTGCGTAATTTTTAAGTATATTGGTATATTCATGTGGTTTTAGGGAAAGAAACGGAAGGACACAGTCTGCATTGCCCTTGCTGATGAAACATGTGAAGAGCCGAAGATCAGAATGAACAAGGTTGTCAGGTCAAACCTGAGGGTTAGGCTTGCTGATGTTGTATCTGTGCACCAGTGCCCAGATGTTAAGTATGGGAAACGTGTCCACATACTGCCACTGGATGATACCATTGAAGGCATCACAGGGGATCTGTTTGATGCCTACCTGAAACGTAAGCTTATGAACCTTGTTTCTACCTTTGCATGTGCACATACTCTTTTTAGCAGTGTATGTTGCTTGCTAGTTCGTCTACTGTTTAGCGGTTTGTATGGTTTCTTTTTCTTTTGTTGCAATATCATGTTAAAAAAAAAGTTGCAATGCGGTTTTCCTTGCTGTTATGTGCTCCCCCCCTCCCCCCTTCCCATCCCATAATGTTACCCATCTTTGGGAATCCCAAATCTTTAAGGAGACGTGTGGCAAAAGATAATTGCAATCATGTTTAAGCGGTTTCAAACAAGGCCCCTTATGTAATCATGTTCAAATACGGTTGAGTTTTGGAAAAATAAATTTGAACAAAGATTTTATACTTTTGCTTTCAAAGTGGAATGATGATTTGGGACATTCGAAATGGAAAGATTAACCAATGATTTTGGACGTAGGAAGAAGTTATTTCTATCGTTGCATGATCTGCTTATACTTTTGCTTTCAAAGTGGAATGATGATTTGGGACATTCGAAATGGAAAGATTAACCAATGATTTTGGACGTAGGAAGAAGTTATTTCTATCGTTGCATGTTGCATGATCTGTCCATCACAGGGGTAGGGTGAGGATGTCGTAATCCACTTCTGTGTTCATTTCTCGGTTTAATTGCTCCCTTGCACAATAGGTTCTAGAATACGAAGTTGAATTGAACCTTAGGGTGTTTGCGATAGCTGTGGGAGCAGATTTTTAATAATAGCTTAAGATTCTACTTTAGATTATAGACTTTAATAGAATCAGGTAAACTTGTTTCTCATAGCTGTGAAATTAAGGTTAATCTGTCTCGAAAGCTGGTATGGTTTGTTGTAAAAAGCTGGAAATCAGCTTCCATATTACTTAGAATCCAACAACTGATTGGTCGTAGGTCGAATCCTACTTGGGGAGATTTGATTTACTGTGGATTCTTTATTTGGTCCCCAAAGCACCCCATAACCAGCTTCTCCATAATCAAATTTCAGACTATTTTTCAGCTTCTAGGAATCCCTAGAATCTCAAAATCTACATACAAGAATTTTTTACAAATACTGAAAACTGCTTTTTAAAAGCTAAAAAAATTTCAGAATCTAAACATAAATTTTTTCGTAAACTGGGTCTTAATTACTTAAATTAGTTCCAAGTTTGGGATCTTGTAATTTGACATGTCATTTGAATTCTCTTTACTTGCTCCTGATGATAGACTTTGATTTATATCAGTTCTCAAATTTGATAAGATGGTGATTTATATCAATTGTGGATATCTTTTTGCAGCTTATTTTATGGAGGCATACCGCCCAGTGAGGAAAGGAGACAATTTCCTCGTGAGAGGAGGGATGAGGAGTGTAGAATTCAAGGTCATTGAGACTGACCCAGGAGAGTACTGCGTGGTTGCCCCAGACACGGAGATCTTTTGTGAGGGGGAGCCCGTGCGAAGGGAGGATGAGGATAGGTTGGATGAGGTTGGCTATGATGATGTAGGTGGTGTTAGGAAGCAGATGGCTCAGATTCGTGAATTGGTGGAGTTGCCATTACGTCATCCGCAACTTTTCAAATCTATCGGTGTAAAACCACCCAAAGGCATTTTACTCTACGGACCCCCTGGTTCCGGGAAGACATTGATAGCCAGGGCTGTCGCTAACGAGACTGGTGCTTTCTTCTTCTGTATAAATGGACCGGAAATTATGTCCAAATTAGCTGGAGAGAGTGAAAGCAATCTTAGAAAGGCGTTTGAGGAGGCCGAGAAAAATGCCCCATCTATCATTTTCATTGATGAGATTGATTCAATTGCTCCAAAGAGAGAGAAGACGAATGGTGAAGTTGAAAGGAGGATTGTTTCGCAGTTGTTGACCCTTATGGATGGACTGAAGTCTCGGGCCCATGTTATTGTGATGGGGGCCACAAATCGTCCGAACAGCATTGATCCTGCTTTGAGAAGGTTTGGTAGGTTTGATAGGGAGATAGACATTGGTGTTCCTGATGAAGTTGGGCGCCTTGAAGTTCTTCGCATTCATACCAAGAACATGAAGCTCTCAGAAGATGTAAACTCAACTCCTATTTGTTGTTTAAGGGTGTTTTTTTTAATGAAGTATGCATTTGGCTGATTGACAATTACAATTTTCCTTTTTTGCAGGTCGACTTGGAAAAAATAGCTAAAGATACTCATGGCTACGTTGGTGCTGATCTCGCTGCTCTTTGCACTGAAGCTGCACTACAGTGCATCAGAGAAAAGATGGATGTCATTGATTTGGAAGATGATTCTATCGACGCTGAGATACTGAATTCCATGGCAGTATCTAATGAGCATTTCCATACTGCTCTTGGAACAAGCAACCCATCTGCTTTGCGTGAAACGGTAACTTTTGTTACAGAAGCAGTGTTCTATAGCATGACCTTGAAGTTCATTGTATTTTTTGGTGGCAATCAGATGTCAATTGGTTTGAAGTTCTAATCATTGCATTTCCGAATAGGTTGTCGAGGTGCCAAATGTCAGCTGGGAGGACGTTGGAGGGCTTGAAAATGTCAAGCGGGAGCTTCAAGAGGTAATAAGAATGCTTGAATTTCATTTGATCTGTATTATTCTGGTCATATCTTTTCTGCCTGGTTACATCTTTTTTTTTTTCTCCTCCCTCTTCTCCTTTCACAGACTGTGCAATATCCCGTGGAGCATCCCGAGAAGTTCGAGAAATTCGGCATGTCACCTTCAAAAGGAGTTCTTTTCTATGGTCCACCTGGATGTGGGAAAACTTTACTTGCTAAGGCAATTGCTAATGAATGTCAAGCCAATTTCATTAGTATTAAGGGACCTGAACTTCTTACCATGTGGTTTGGTGAGAGTGAAGCCAATGTTCGGGAAATTTTTGACAAGGCTAGACAATCCGCACCTTGTGTCCTCTTCTTTGACGAGCTTGACTCTATTGCTACTCAGGTTATTTTTTAATCTCCTTCAGTTCTTCAGGATTTTTATTTGGATATGTGGAGTTTGCATGAAAGTGAAAACTACTCGCATATTGAGTGGTGGACAATTTCAAAATGGTTTGAGATTCAACAGAAGATTTAATTTTAGAACTTCTGTTGTATGAGCTCCTTAAGTGTTAAATTCCATGTGCTTATGCTTCCACTAGTTTGGTTTCTTGGTTATGACTAACAGTTGACATTGATCATCGTTGTTTGCAGAGGGGAAGCAGTGTTGGAGATGCAGGTGGCGCGGCTGATCGAGTTCTGAACCAACTCTTGACTGAAATGGATGGCATGTCTGCAAAAAAGACTGTTTTTATAATTGGGGCCACTAACAGGCCCGATATCATTGACCCAGCACTCCTTCGGCCTGGCCGCCTTGATCAGCTAATTTATATACCTCTGCCAGATGAAGAGTCACGCCTTCAGATTTTCAAGGCATGCCTTAGAAAATCACCCATCTCCAAGGAAGTTGATTTGAGAGCCCTTGCCAAATACACTCAGGGTTTTAGTGGAGCTGATATCACAGAAATATGCCAGCGCTCGTGCAAGTATGCCATTAGAGAGAACATCGAGAAAGTATGTTTATCTTCCCGCTTTTTTTTTTCTGTGCGCTTTTAATATATCATTTTTGAAGGATCATGAAGTTATGTATGCTTCTGTGGACTTGCTTCTGCGTACTCATGTGAATTGAGTTGTTGCAGAAGGCTGGGGTAATTGAACCGTCAGTAGTCCAATGTCTTCAACATAATGCAAGTCTATCTTGGTCCATTTATACTGGGAACAACAGAAAGGGGAAAATTTGCTGCATAATCTATTATCCATTGATTGTCAATTGTCATACTGTTAGTCATATTTTCGTAGTCATCTACGTTCCTTTGGGTGCCTTAAATCTCTTACAAACACTTATCCTAGCGTGGTATCAGAATTCCATTTTTAGGGTGTATAGTTGATGCTATTTCCCTTTGATATTTAAGACTATTTACAAACTGTTGGCATTTTGGTTGATAAAGTTTGCTCTGGAACAGTTTTTGGTTGGCCAGTGTTATCTGGTCCTTGACCAAACTTTTTGTAGGGGAAGTAACTGAATTAAGTTTAAATGTTGAGAGCTTTAGGGTGGGGTTTGGGACTTGGGATGCTCTGAGGGGTGCATATTTTCTAGGTTGGCCTTCATCTTAATGATTTGGACCATCTTATTTAGGATTGCATGCTGAGAGGTCCTGCCAACTTCAGACTACTTGTGATAATTGGCCATTACTGATACTCTGATCATCGTTGTTATTAGCATGCTTTTGGCCACATGAGATTGGGTGTGGTGATTTTGTCCCTTTTGGTTTTTAGAGATAGTTGACCAAGGTTCTGTTCAATATTGCAGGACATAGAGAAGGAGCGGAGAAGGGGGGAGAACCCTGACTCCATGGACGAGGATGTTGACGACGAGGTGGCAGAGATTAAGGCTGCCCATTTCGAGGAGTCGATGAAATACGCTCGTAGGAGTGTGAGCGATGCTGACATACGCAAATACCAGGCCTTTGCCCAGACCTTGCAGCAGTCTCGTGGTTTCGGATCTGAATTCAGGTTTTCCGAGACAGCAGGAACTGGAGGAGTTTCTGGAACTGACCCCTTTGCGACTTCTGCTGCTGGGGCCGACGAAGATGACCTTTATGGTTAGGATATATCCTGCTCTTATTTATTCAAGGATGGTTTAATGTCTTTTGCTTTGTTCGCTACTCATGGTGCATGGAGGGGACAATCACTTTATCAAAGGCGTGGATTTTAATTGGGGGGTGGTTCCTGGCTGAACTTTCAGATTCCAGTTTCACTGTATTTTGTTATTTGATGGTAATAGTAGTATTATTTATGGATGGATTCTTTACTGTGTTTGTCATGTCATGGGAACTTTTAGCCTGAGACTCCATACATTATTGCATCCGGAGTCCTTTGATGCACACGGGTTTACATGCGTCGAACAATCGCATCCGGAGCTGTGTTTTAAAGTTGTGTTTGTAGACTTTATGGAGATTTTATGAGTGCAATTTTGTTCACCCTCCTTAAAAGAGGGTGAATATTACCCTTCTTTCTATTGGTTGAAATGGTGTGGATTCCATCACAAAGTGATGTCATGCTTACCATGCATTACACTTTTTGGTAAGCATGACATCATCTTGTGGTGGGATCCATACCCTTTCAACCAATAGGAAGAAGGGTAATGTTTACCCTCTTAAGTGGAGGGTGAACAAAACTCAACTCAGATTTTATGGGCCGATCTGCTCCAGGATACGTGTGTGGTCTCGACCAAATTAGATTTGAATGTCATGGTATTCATAGCCTGAGATTTGAACAGAAAATTGCAACGAAAGCATATTTTATACTACAATCTCATTGGTCATATATGGCGTGTGCCCACGTTGAGTCTAGGATGGTATTCTTCCTTTTTAAGAAACGAAGTAATCATTGATTTTAGGTAGTGGTGGCAAATGAGCGGGTTTGGGTCAAATTAGGTAAGTTGTAAGTGAGTTAGGTCATTGACCCATTAATTATGAGTCTAATTATCCATATCCAACCCGACCTATTTATTTAGAAGCAAACCAGATCCGTCCATTAATCCAATTACATAATATATGCTAAAATGACTAAAATACTTCTCTCTCTCTCTCTAACCCGGGCCCCACTTGCAAATTTCCTATATTGATTGCAACATCGGTTTAGACGGATCCAACACGTAATTGACTCGAGGGTCTTGTGGAAGCTTCTCTCTCTAACCCAGGCCGTTAAAGCTACTCTTCCTCTCTCTCTCTCCAAATATAGCTCTCAAGAAACCCACTCCTTCACTCTCTTCCAAATAAAGGCCAAGAGAAATTGTAAAAACCTGTTTCGGATAGGAGCCTATGGAGCTTCCAACTCTTGAGAAGCCGACGGATCACTCACGTCAGGCGCAGAACCGCATTTTTTGTTAAAAATGTGAGAGAAGGTAACAAATCTTTAGATCTTTAGGCAAATTAAGTTGTGGATACATGTATTTGATAGCGATTCCGAGGACAATATATGTAGTTGAGGTGTAGATAAACAAAAATGTTAGTATTCAATTGAGCTTGATTGAGTTGAGAATAGCACAAAATGTTATGGATCCTAGAGTATTATTTTCGTGATTTTTTGGGGTTGTATTTTTTTTAGAAAAAAGCAAGCCTACCCCGTGGGCCCATTACGCATCATCAACGGCTGAGATTAGTCGGAGCCTCCAAAATTTTCTTTGTTTGAATTGAACAAACCACATAGGAGCGAGAGAGAGGAGACAGAGGCTAGAGTCGACTGATTAAGGGTTTTTGTCACTGATGAAAGGAGTTTTTTGTTGGGTCATGTACATGACTTATTAGGTCATTTAAGTTGACCTATTTAGACCCAGTTAATAAATGCGTTAGATGGGTTAGACCCATTCTAACCCAACTAATAAATGGGTTGGATTGGGTTTATTTTCTAATTGATGAGTTTGGATTAATTAATGGGTCTGGTTAAATTTGTCACCTCTAATTTTAGGGGTGCAAATTGTAATATAATATTGGGTTATTTGCAAGGATACCCCTTTAACTATCATATTTTGTCAATTTGACCCCCTCATGTTTAAAACTCATCAACTTGACCCCTCAAACTATCAAAACTCTTTAACTACACCCCTTCCGTCCAATTCTGTTAAGAAATGTTAACATTTTGGATGGGAAAATATATAACCTGGACGGAAAGAGAAATCTAACCCTAAAATGCCCTTCACCACTTCTTCTTCTTCTTCTTTTCTCTCTCTCTCCCCTACTCGCCACACATGATAAAACTTCCATCTTGTATCCATGGGAAAACTACGTTCCCTGCTCCTCACACCAAACCCAAATTCCCTTCTTCTTGAACGACTTCTTGTTTCTTTTTTTTTTATTTTGTCCTCTCTCTCCTCACCACCGAAACCCCCATACCCGCCTTCGCCACCACAGACTCCGTCGGCGGCAGCGCCCCCAATTACAAAAACCCATTTTCGACGCCCTCTTCCACTACGCCTCTGCCCTCCACTGCACCCACTGCCTCTCCTCCACCGAGCTCAAATCCATCGCCGACGTCATCTGCCGTTGCCGCTCCAGCTGCTGTGTGGTGTGCGTGCGTGTGTATGTGGTGTGCGTCTATGAGAGAGAGAGAGAGATCAGAGAAGACGACAGTTTAATTGTGGGATTTAGATTACTTGAATCTGAAATGGGTTTTGTATTAGATTACTTGAATCTGAAACCCCCATACCCACCGTCGCCGCCACCACAGACGTCGGCGGCGGCGGCGCCCCCAATTACAGAAACCCATCTTCGACTTCCTCCTCCACTACGCTTCTGCCCTCCACTGCACCCACTGCCTCTCCTCCACCGAGCTCAAATCCATCGCCGACCTCATCCGCCGCTGCTGCTCAAGCTGTTGTGTGGTGTGTGTGTGTGGTGTGCGCCTATGAGAGAGAGAGAGAAGATGATAGTTTGATTGTGGGGTTTAGATTACTTGAATCTGAAATGGGTTTTGTTTTAATTGGAATCTATGTGTTCGTGTGTGGTGTGCGTCTGTGTGTGTGTGTGAGAGAGAGAGAGAGACGTTGAAAGGGGAAAAACGAAAACAGAATTCCATTGCTCTGATGAACTCGACGATGAACTCGTTGCCGGCGAGAGAGTCGACATGAACTCGTCTATGATTTCCCGATTCTGGGTTTGATTTCAAAGCAATAATTAATCCATTTTGTTGATATTGGTAGTTTTCTAAAAGTACAAAACCCTATTTTAACATACGAAGGATATATTTGTCTTTTCACTCGTTTCCGTCTAAAATTTTAACGAATTATGCCATAGGGGTGATGTTGATGAGTTTTGATAGTTGAAGTGGTGAGGTTTATGAGTTTTAAACATGAGGGGATCAAGTTGACAAAACGTGATAGTTAAAGGGGTGTCCTTGCAAATTAATATTTGAAGTCCAAAATAAGGAAAACTTCAACAGATAATGGGCGCTGCTATTCGCACCCCTCAATTTTCTCCCGTAGCCCTTTAAAAATTTCCATATGTTTCGACAGTTAGTTACCGAAATTGAGATATATTTTCAGCATCCAATTACCGAAATATATGTTTATTGTGAATTTCCGACATATAGTTTTGGTTCCGTTCTACGTGTAGTTACCGAAATATAATCTTATTTTCAACAGCTATTTACCGAAATGTATGTTCGGCAGTTGTTTACCGAATGTTGAACATATTTTCGACATGTAGTTACTGAAATATAATTTTTAAAAATTTTTAACGGGCTACGGGAGAAAATTTGAGGATTGCGAATAGTCGCTCCCCAGATAATGGCTTAAGCAGATGGAGTCATGGAGTATTTCTCTTTCGTGAAGCAGTATTCTTTGGTTACTGTCAGATACGAAGTATTGGTTTCTTGCTAAACCTGTATAGTCAAATCGTTAATTCATGAAGCCGAGGCAAACTCAAATCGTGGGACATAAAAATAAAAGGGTCCTACACCTACAAAGATAATTTACGGTGTTCTTCCGTAATTTCATCATATGTAGAGTGCAAACGAGACTAGCCGAAGCCAAGTTCTAGGGAGTTCGAGCTCGACTCATTTGAAATTGTGTGAGCTTGAACTCAGATCTAGGGGCCCCGGCCCCAGCTTCCTGAGCGTTCGAGTTTAAAATTTTTTATTTTGTATATACCTGATTTTAAATATTATTGATAATTATTCGTGTATAGCTACTTATAATCGCAATAATTTTTGTTCGATTTGATAAAAAAACAGTAGTTATTTTACATTCTCATTTCTCAATTTTCTCATAAATAAAAAAATAAAGCATGTGATAGTTGATATAGCCTAAAGAATCATTTTAATGTACAAATGTAATGAATTAAAAAGCAAAAACCTTATATAAGTATACGTCCCGATAAAAAATATATGTCTACGAAGTTGGCTCGGGGTTAAAATCTTGGTTCCGCCACTGCTCAGATCGGAGCTTGAATTCGACTAGTATTTAAGAGCTCGATGAAACGAGTCTCTGTAAATGAGCCAAACCCATACGTATGAGCCAATCTTATTTATGGGAACTGAGCTAAGGCTAGCTCGAGCTTGGTTGTTTGCTAAACGAGGCAAAAAATTTGTTTGAGCTTGACTTCTTTACTAGATGAACTAAGTTGAATCGAGCTTTGAGCTGCTCCTGAGTAGCTTGGATTTGTTTATAACCGTAATTGCATTCTTACAAATCTATAGGGAAAATAATTTTCACATTGCCCTTCCAATCCATTTACACTCCTTTTTTGTCATCGTTATTATGAAATTACTAAAATAATCCTTACTTCTACAACCACCTTTTACCTATGGAGGGTAATTTGATATATTCACGTAAATAAAGCCAAACAAGAATTTCAAATGGATAAAAGGGGAATGTAAAAATCATTCCCGAAATATAAGCACTAATGATGTCCCAACAAAAAATGAATTAGCACATCTTTGATAAATAGAACTAAACCGCACCTGTGAAAGGTGGGAGTAGGGATGGAAATTCAGCCCGTCCCGTCTCGAACCCGCCCCGATTGGGGCGAGTTTTCATCAAGGGTGAATTTGGGGGAAAGTACAAAATACCCGATCGGGGTTGGGTAGGATCTGGATTGATGTTACCCGCTCCGGAATATTTTTACATACAAAATTATAGTTTAGTGTAATACTTTTATCATTGAACCACAAAATTATATTTATACCCCATTATTTTTCTCATGATACAAAAAAAAATAAAAAATAATTGCCTTTAATTTTGAATATTTTTTTTTGCATTTTTCACGGACGAATAAACCCGACTTTGAATGAGGCGAGTACGGAGGCACCCACGAATTACCTGGTTGGGATCGTGCCATAATTTTTGGGGTCGCCAAAACTCACCTTGCCCCGTTGCCATAGACACCTATAAGAGCATCTCCAATCCAATACTCCATTTGAGAGTATCAAAATAATATTTTTTACTCATAAAGTGATTATAGAGGAAATTACTATTCATGTTTACACCAACCACAAACCCTCTATTTTTGTCTCTAAAATCACTTTATGAAAAAAAAAACCTTTTTTTATACTCTCATGAGGATAAAAATTAAGTAAAAAAAGCAAACAAGGACAAAAATATAGTTTAAAAAGGTGAATAGTATTTTAGAGATGGTCTCTATATTTTCTCTCACCCTCTAAATATAGAGTATCAAAATTCAATACTCTCAAATGGAGGAGGGTTGAGAGGATGGGTTGGAGTGATTTGATACTCTCAAATAGAGATATAGAGTATGGATTGGAGATGCTCTAAGGCTATAACAAACTCCGAGTGGACAAATATGAATAGATAGAATAACTAATTTTAATAACCAATTTAACCCAATACTATAATACGGCCTAGTATGATTATGTCGTACTCCAATATGGAAGAACTCCAAACTAATACCCAGAAAGTTGTTTTCTTAGATCCAAAATCAAACAAACCTATTTTGAAAAACAAAAACTAATGTCATGAGTAATCAGTGTTATACCTTGATAATGAGTTACTCGGTATATATATTGGGGTCATGGATAAGTCTTTAAGTTTTGGTTCAATTCGGTTTCTTTAAGTTTCCTTTGATCAGGACCAAAACTGAACCGGTTCCAATTTCTTTTCAAAATCACAAACCTAACAGAATCAATAGCTCGGAAAAACCAAACCAATATTTTTGACAGTTTTTTTTTTTTTTTGTGGTTCGATTTTTTCAGTTTTTATTTTACCCCTACCTCCAACCCTAGTGCTAATTCTTAGGTGTCGATTGAAATTGTGACCACAAAATTCCTTTATTTCCAGCAGGAGAACTCAAATTTTGAATTTCTCTTTTGTAACACTATTCTCAAGTACTTGTTCAGAGAATTTCAATAGGTATTTCAAATATACTCCATTTACTTGGAGAGGATTAAGTGTTTTGGCTTAATAATTCTGTTAGATTATTTTTATCTCTAGTCATCTTTTTTTTTTCTCCTTTTTTTCTTGCTAATTTTGTGGCATTTTTTTGAATTATTAATTCTTCTGGGTAAGAGTAATAAAAAAAATAAAACATAAACCAAACTTAAAAAGAATTTAAATAAACAAAAATAATTGAAAAAGCCTGTCTGTTTTGAATTGTTTTTTCAGTTTTAGTGAACATTTTTAAGGGCTAGATCATCATATGATTTGCAATAAACCTAAGGACACATACATTTTTACACATATTTTGTACATACACTTTTATGGGGCCCACCTCGGGTCCCACCAATATGATCCGAACCGCTCATTATTTTTAAAACAATATTTTATGAGTTTCTGTAAAAAATCAACTCGATAGGATATCGGTAAGGGCTTTTTCAGAAGTCATAAGGTGAAACAGTCTGATTCGCCCTGCGATTTCTGAAAAAGCCCTTACCGATATCCTATCGAGTTGATTTTTTACAGAAACTCTTAAAAAATTATTTTAAAAATAATGAGCGATTCGGATCATATTGGTGAGACCCGAGGTGGGCCCCATGAAAGTGTATATGCAAGATATGTGTAAAAATATATGTGCAAGTAGCATGACCGTATAATTTGTTACTTTTTAGATTCTTCTCTTCAAGGCAAACTAATAATTCAAAAAAATTTGACATAAAACTAAGAAAAGATAAATTTATTTTAAATAAAAAAATAATACAGCAAAATCATTAAGACAAGAGTACAAGACACTCAGGTTGGAGCAAAAGGACACCTTCTCCTTTAACAAAGAAAAGAATCAGAAGATTTTAAATAAACGTTCAGCTTTTATTCTACCTAAACAAGAAAAAAAGAAGAAGAGAGAAATAAGTAAAAGTTTTCTTAGTGAGGGTTCAAATCCCACGAGCCCTGTCCGCTATTTGTCTTTCATTCTTCCTTAACTTTTCTGTCTAGTAATTTTAGGTATTATTTTACCTTACGTAACTTTTGTTTAGGATTTCATCTTAATTTTTGGAATTAATCATTTGTTTCGAATCAGAAAAATATAAAATATGTAGCCTGTGGACAAAAATTGAAAAGTTCATGTAAGATGACAGTTTGAACAAAAAAGTGATATAATTTTTTTTGTCATTAGTAAACTTTTTTGTTGCGGTTGGTCATAATTATTTAGTACTCCCTTCGTCCCTAAATAAATGTTTGGCGCGCAAGCCTAGGCCTTTAAAAAAATGCATTTGTTTTGTTAAAAAAATCAATTTTTTTCACAAATCAATAAATGGCAATAAGTTCTACTTATTAGATTGTGAAAAAAAGTTAGATATTTTAATGAAAAACATGCATCTTTTTTAGGGCCTAGGTTTGTCCACCGGACACTTATTTAGGGACAAAGGAGTACTTGTTATACTCCTCTGATTAATTCAAAAAATATGATGCAAAATCTAATAATTATTCAAAAGGGACCAATAAAATACACAAACCCCAAAATCTCATGTGCACGATTTTCAATAATTTTTTTTAAGTATATATTTCTCATCACTCGTTACTATAAAAAAAACCTTCATCAAAACACAAACCGAACAGGACTTTTATAGTCTCCGGATTTAAGTGGTAGAATAGGATTGTGCTTATGATAAGAAAAAGAATAGGATTTGCTAAAAGAGGGGAAAAAGAAAAGAAAAGAAAAGAAAAGGTTTTCTTGCGAGTAAAGAAAAAGAAGCAATATATATCAGAACCCAGCTTCCTATTCTCTTCCCCGTTCTATCCGAACTCGTAGCGTTTTCATCGTCTCCTCTCAGATCATCAATCGAACTACAAACATGTCTCACCCAGCTGAATCCTCCGACTCGTGAGTCCAATTCACCAACTCTCCTTTTGTTTGACTTCCCAATCCATCCGAAAATCTTCCACTGTTATCAAATTTTGACGAATTTTTTTGTTTTGGTCGAGGGTTTGATTGATTATTTTGTGTTTTTGTTTTCTCCAGTAAAGGAGCGCCTAAGAAGGACTTCTCCACCGCAATCTTAGAGAGGAAGAAGTCGCCCAATCGGCTCATCGTCGATGAGGCCGTCAACGACGACAATTCCGTCGTCGCTATGCACCCCAACACTATGGAAAAGCTGCAGCTTTTTCGGGGTGACACGATCCTCATCAAGGTTTGTTTGTTTTCTCGCCTGTACATCTGTATGTGTAGTTGAGTTTTGAGATCTTGTGAATTGGGTTTTTAGGGTTTTGCGGGAATTTGGAGATGTTGGGGATTATTTAGTTGTGGAGTACTTGAAGTGGAGATTTTGATGTGGAAGTTTTGGTTTAGTTTTGCTTCAACTTGTTGCTCTAATTGGTTCAATTTGGCCGATCAAAAAATAAAATAAAATGGTTCTATTTGTTTGTTTATTGCATCTATGTCCTTCATCAATGAATTTTATAAACAAAAAAAGATTTTTTAAGCCGGTGTTAAGGGTTTGGAAAGAATTGGAGAGGTTGGGGATGTGATGGGTTGCAGGGACAGACTAACGGGTGGTTATATGGGTGTCTATGTTTGTTTGATCATCTTCCGTGTAGCTACGTTCTTGAATATTGAGTAATTATGAATTTTGGAAGAATTTCGGAGGTCGTGTGTTTTGTATTGTTTAGATCTTGTGAAGGGTTTTATGGATAATTGGAGAGGTTGGGGGGTGTTTCTTGTATGGGTTAGTTCTGGAGGAGTAATTGAAGTGGGGATTTTGATGTGGAAGTTATGGTCTAGATGTCTATCCACTTGTTGCTTTAATGTGGTTCTGTTTGTTTGTGTATTGCATCTGATGTCCTTCATCAGTGGATGTTACAAAGAAGACTTATGAATTGGGTTTCTTGGGTTTTGTTGAGAATTTGGGAGGTTGGGGATTTTGTGTGCGGTTTAGTTCTGGAGGAGTAATTGAAGTGGGGATATTCATGTGGAAGTTTTGTTTCAAGTTGTTGCTTGAATTGGTTCTATTTGTTTCAATCTGGTGGTTATATGGATCCCTATGTTTGGTTTGTTCATCTTCCATATAGGTATGTAGTTGAAGCTTGAGTAGTTAAGAATTGGGTTTTTTGGATTTGGAAGAATTTCAGAGATCGTACGTTTGTATTGTTTAGGTCTGGAATATCCTGGTTATCCAATGGAAGTTTCAGCTTCTTATGGTTTTCTGTTTTTATTGGACAATGGATTTGAGTGAGTCTGAACAGGTGATGCTTGCATGCATTGATTGAGCTCACACCTTTGTAGGAGGATATCTTAGATGAAATTTTAACTGTATAATGGACCTAGATTGCAGTTGTTTGTTTCCTACATCCCGATTTTTTCCTTTGTTGGTGTGTTGGATGGCGAAGGAATCCTGATAGATCTGTATTTTCTTTGATGGATAATGCGTATGCTTAATTGGTGGCTTATTTGTTGATTTAAGTTAACCAAGTCAGTGGATGTGCTTGGGTTATAGTTTTTGTCATGCTTGGAATCTCTGGATTGGGTTCAGAAGTTCCAACGTGACAGCTGAATCTCACGAGCTAATGATTGATGAGTTGGGAAGGATGCCAGGTTGAGTGCTTTATGCCTTGGCCTCAAAGAGGTCAAGTGGTAGAAACTGAATTGTAAGATAATGCCGTGAGGACATATAAATTTGTAATTGTTACTGCATTTTAGGGGTTTATTCAGTCCACAATACATAGATGGGAATGAAATATTTCAGTTGGTGATTACTTATTATTTGCAATTTTTGTATATTGTTTTTCTCCAATATGGTTTCCAGGGGAAGAAACGAAAGGACACAGTCTGTATTGCCCTTGCTGATGAAACCTGTGAAGAGCCGAAGATCAGAATGAACAAGGTTGTCAGAGCCAATCTGAGGGTTAGACTTGCTGATGTTGTATCTGTGCACCAGTGCCCAGATGTAAAGTATGGGAAACGTGTCCACATACTGCCACTGGATGATACCATTGAAGGCATTACTGGGGATCTGTTTGATGCCTACCTGAAACGTAAGTTTATGAACCTTGTTTCTGCCTTTGCGTGTGGATATAATCTATTAAGCAATGTATGTTGCTTGGTAGTTTGTCTACTTTTTACGTGGTTTCCATGGTTTCTCTTTCTTTTGTTGGGTCAGTAAATATATGCTTTAACTCCCAGAATTGTCCAGATTTCTTGGTTGTAAAAATTCGCAACACGGTTTTCCTTCATGTTATGTTCTCCCCCAGCCCATAATGTTACTTCTCTCTGGGAATTCCAACTCTCTAAGGAGACGTGTGACAAAAGATAATTGCAATGATGTTCAAATTGAAAGGCATCAGTTTAAAATATTACCCCTTATTACTGTAACGACATGCCCCAGCTGACTTGCTAACCATTCGCCTAACCACGTGGCTCAAAAAGTTAACCTCGAGTTATATAGTAGTTGGTCGGAATCCCTTATATATCATTTAATACTTTCATATTTTCCCGATGTGGGATGTGGGGATGTCACAATCTCCCCACTTTGGCTGCAACGTCCTCGTTGCACCCCTTGGCCCAACAACCTTCCCCTGGTGGCCATGGTGTGGCACTTAGCTCTGGACAGCACAATCAGTGTGCTCGTACCAGATTCTAGAGGTGGCCCCCACCATGTAGACCAGGCTGATACCAACTGTAACAACCTGTTTTGAAAAAATGAGAATTGTATGCTTTTGCTCTCAGAGGAATTTAATTTGGGACATTCTGAAATGGAGAGATTGACCTGTAATTTTGGATGTAGGGAAAAGTTATTACTAGCACTATGTTTGTCCATCACAGAGGTAGGGTGAGGATGTTGAGTCCACTTATGTTTTTGTTTCTCGGTTTGAATACTAGCACTACGAAGTTGAATTGAATCTTAATAACTTAAATTCATTCTAAGCTTCGGATCCTGTTGTCCATTTCCACATGTCATATGAATTTTTTTGTACTTGCTCTCTTGATGATACATGATTTATATTGAGTTGTCAAATTTGATAAGATGGTGATTTAAGTCAGTTGTGGATTTATATTTGTAGCTTACTTCATGGAGGCATACCGCCCAGTGAGGAAAGGAGACAATTTCCTTGTGAGAGGAGGAATGAGGAGTGTAGAATTCAAGGTCATTGAGACTGATCCGGGAGAGTACTGCGTGGTTGCCCCCGACACAGAGATCTTTTGCGAGGGGGAGCCCTTGCGAAGGGAGGATGAGGATAGGTTGGATGAGGTTGGCTATGATGATGTAGGTGGCGTTAGGAAGCAGATGGCTCAGATTCGGGAATTGGTGGAGTTGCCATTACGCCATCCGCAACTTTTCAAATCTATTGGTGTGAAACCTCCCAAAGGCATTTTACTCTATGGACCCCCAGGTTCTGGGAAAACATTGATAGCCAGGGCTGTCGCTAACGAGACTGGTGCTTTCTTCTTCTGTATAAATGGACCGGAAATCATGTCCAAATTAGCTGGAGAGAGTGAAAGCAATCTTAGGAAGGCATTTGAGGAGGCTGAGAAAAATGCCCCATCTATCATTTTCATTGATGAGCTTGATTCAATTGCTCCAAAGAGAGAGAAGACGCATGGTGAAGTCGAAAGGCGGATTGTTTCGCAGCTGTTGACCCTCATGGATGGACTGAAGTCTCGGGCCCATGTTATTGTGATGGGGGCCACGAATCGTCCAAACAGCATTGATCCTGCTTTGAGAAGGTTTGGTAGGTTTGATAGAGAGATAGATATTGGTGTTCCTGATGAAGTTGGACGCCTTGAAGTTCTTCGCATTCATACCAAGAACATGAAGCTCTCAGAAGATGTAAGCTCAATTGCTGTTTCTCGTTTAAGGCTTTTTATTTTTTATTGTTCATGAAGTACGATCATTTAGGCTGATTGACAAATACAATCTTTCTTTGCAGGTCGACTTGGAAAGAATAGCTAAAGATACTCATGGCTATGTCGGTGCTGATCTTGCTGCTCTTTGCACTGAAGCTGCACTTCAGTGCATCAGAGAAAAGATGGATGTCATTGATTTAGAAGATGATTCTATTGATGCGGAGATACTGAATTCCATGGCCGTAACTAATGAGCATTTCCATACTGCTCTTGGAACAAGCAACCCATCTGCTTTGCGTGAAACGGTAACTTGTGTTACAAAGCAGTGTTTTATAGCATGATCTAGAAGTTTATTTTATTTTTCCAAAATCAGATGTCGATTGATTTGAAATTGTATATGATGAATTTATTTACGATTGTTGCCGAATAGGTTGTTGAGGTGCCAAATGTCAGCTGGGAGGACGTTGGAGGGCTGGAAAATGTCAAGCGGGAGCTTCAAGAGGTGATAAGAATGCTATATATTATTCTGGTTATATTTTTTCTGCCTGGTTACGTCTTTCTTTCTTTTCTTATCCCTCTTCTCCTTTCGCAGACTGTCCAATATCCCGTGGAGCATCCAGAGAAGTTCGAGAAATTCGGCATGTCACCTTCAAAAGGGGTTCTTTTCTATGGTCCCCCTGGATGTGGGAAAACTTTACTTGCTAAGGCAATTGCTAATGAATGTCAAGCCAATTTCATTAGTATTAAGGGACCGGAACTTCTTACCATGTGGTTTGGTGAGAGTGAAGCCAATGTTCGAGAAATTTTTGACAAGGCCAGACAATCTGCACCATGTGTCCTCTTCTTTGATGAGCTTGACTCTATTGCTACTCAGGTTGCTTTCTCATTTCCTTCGTTTGTTCTTCTGGAGTTTATTTCCATCATGTGGAGTTTGTATGAGAGTTGAAACTCTTAACATATTGAGTGGTGGATAGATGCAATATGGCTTCAAATTCTGCAGAAGGATTTAATTTTAGAACTCTCGTCATATGAGCACCTTAAGTGAAATCCATGTGCTGCTTGTGCTTCGACTAGTTTTGCTTCTTGGTTATTAGTTATTACTTTACTGTCCTTTAACGTTGAAAATCATTGTTTGCAGAGGGGCAGCAGTGTTGGAGATGCAGGTGGTGCAGCTGATCGGGTTCTGAACCAACTCTTGACTGAAATGGATGGCATGTCTGCAAAAAAGACTGTTTTCATAATTGGGGCCACCAACAGGCCTGATATCATTGACCCAGCACTCCTGCGGCCTGGCCGTCTTGATCAGCTAATTTATATACCTCTGCCTGATGAAGAATCGCGTCTGCAGATTTTCAAATCCTGCCTGAGAAAATCACCCGTCTCCAAGGACGTTGATTTGAGAGCCCTGGCCAAATACACTCAGGGTTTTAGTGGAGCTGACATTACAGAAATATGCCAGCGAGCATGCAAGTATGCTATAAGAGAGAACATCGAGAAAGTATGTCTTTCTACCCTTTTCGTTTCTTTGTGTGCTTGCCTCTGCAGACTTGCTTCTGCTATTCATCCATATTCTCATCTGAACTGAAATGTTCAATAAATGTTTGGCGTAATACAATTATTTAAGAAGCAAGGACACGTCTACAGGCCACACGTATCCATGTCCGAAACGTGTCAGTCATGGACACGACACAACACTGTCCGGACATGTTTTGATTATGCCCAACTACATGTTTGATTTTTTTTATTATATTCCTTTTACTCTCACACATTGTGTGGATACTCTAGGACACGTTGAGGACAATCTTGGGACATGCCAAGGACATATTAGGAGGTTAAAATACAATTTTTAAGACTGGGCCCAGAGTGACATTTTTCATAGATGATAGTTCAAGGATATGCTTATATAGGGACCTGGATTTATTTCTTCATGGATCTAATCTCAATTTGATAGAGATAATGTTTTTGACTTTTATATGAATTCATATATCTATAATAAATACTCCGTACATATTATATGTTCGACGTGTCCTCAACGTGTCCGTGTCCTAATTTTTGAAGAATGATGCGTCCGCATGTCTGTGTCATGTCATGTCATGTACATATCCCTTGTCCGTGTTGCTTCTTAGAAAACTATCAGTAGTTCAACTTCTTCAACATCTTCCATATCTGGCACCACACAACAGAACGGGAAAATATTGGCTGCATAATTTGTAAATCATGAGTTCTCATTGCATATGCCACAATGCCACAATGTCGAGTCACATTTTTTCGTTACCATCCACGTTCCTTTGTCTGCCTTCATCTTGTACGAGCAACTTTCTTGTTGTGGTATCAGAATTCCATTTCTTCTTTGAAGAAAGATAAATTATCTGTGCTGACTCCTTTTGTTGCTGTGTGCATTAAGTTAATATTGATATGGATATACTGTTGATAAAGTTATCCTGGATCAGTTTTGGTCGGCCAGCATTATCTTTGTCATTGTACCTCTTACCCTGACTAAATTTTCTGCTGAAATAACTGAAGTTTAGGTCAAATGTTGAGAACTTTTGGTGTTGGGAATCTTGTGATAGCCTGAGGGGGGCCTATTTTCTGGGTTGGCCTTCAGCTTAATGATTTAGACCACCTTCTTTGGGTTTGCATGGTGGGAGTCTGTCAACCTCAGACTACTTGTGATTTGCAGTTATTGATACTCTGACCATCATTGCTATAGTTATTTTTTCAGGTCTTTTTAAATGTTTCTATTAGCATGCTTATGGCCACATAAGATGGTTGCGTTGATTCTGTTGCTTTTTTGTTTTTAGAGAAAGTAGGCTGAATGTTTTGGTCATATATTTCAGGACATAGAGAAGGAGCGGAGGAGGGGGGAGAACCCCGACTCTATGGACGAGGATGTTGACGACGAGGTGACTGAGATTAAGGCTGCCCATTTTGAGGAGTCAATGAAATACGCGCGCAGGAGTGTGAGCGATGCTGACATACGCAAATACCAGGCCTTTGCTCAGACCTTGCAGCAGTCTCGCGGTTTCGGGACGGAATTCAGGTTTTCTGAGACAGCAGGAACCGGAGGAGCTACAGGATCTGACCCCTTCGCGACTTCTGCTGGTGGGGCAGATGAAGATGACCTCTATGGTTAGGTTGTATCCTGCTCGAGTTTAATGTTTTTTTGCTTTTTACGCTACTCATGGATGTTTATGGAGGGGACAATCACTTCATCGAATGCTTGGATGTTAAGGGGGGTGTTTCCGGCTGAACTTTCAGTATCCGGTTTCACTGTTGTTTGTTATATGATGTTACTTAATATTTATGAATGGATAAATACTTCACTTTATATTTGTCATGTCATAGTATTTTTTAGGCTGAGATTTTATGGGCAACTCTGCTCCCAGATGCGTGTGTGGTCTCAAACAAATAAGACTATAAATACTTTTAAAGTGGCTGACCTGTTTACCAATAACTTGCAGAACTGTGTGATCAATTCTCACTGCCAGCCAAATTCACACGTGATTGCCATGAGGCAGAGTGCACCCCCAGTTATCCCAACATAGCTTTATGTATGTATCCCATGTTTTGACATAAAATGAGAAATTTTCTTGTACATATTTGGAAAGATTTGAAAGCGACAATATGGCACTTAATGCGGGACTGATTCAGACTGCAGACTCCTGCTTAGTTTTAGCTATGGACACTTGCGTTCATTGACTTCTGTTTGTGCAATGACTTGCTTATGACAGGCCATGTGGTATGAGTTTTTTTTTTAGCAGGAGTGGCAGGCCATGGTCTCTCTCTCTCTCAGACACACACACACACACACACACCCTTGGAATTCAACTCAACCACCTTTTGGCCTAAACCCAGGATGTTGCAAGTGTCTTCACTCTTCACTTAGTTCACAAATATTGTGGAGAGAGAGAGAGAGAGAGAGAGAGAGAGAGAGAGAGAGAGAGCGAGCGAGCTTGAATAGAATAATCACTCAACATGTATACTTACATTGGACGCACTTTATGAATTCTCACCCAAAAACCAAAAAAACCAAAAAAATCTCATTAGACACCTCTCAAAAGTTGTACGTTTTATGCTGCCCCAGGCCACAGCTGCTACCCAGCAACCTACCAAGTAGCAATCATACACCAAAACTAAATGGGGTATTACTATCACAGTAATCACTTAAGCCCTTCCTCACAAAACATGCAGTGTTCATGGTTTATTCCTGGAATTGGAATGCCTGCTAGTACTACTAGTAGAGCACCCCAAGGAGCCCATAGTCTGATAATTCACGTATCGGCTTGGTGCAGAAGAATGCCGAAACCCCTTGGGCATACAACCATTCACTTCCCTCCCTCGAAAAAGCTGCTTCTTGTGATCCATAATAAGGGGCTTCATGGTCACATATTCTTCAGCACTTGACGATGGTTCGTGACGGCTGGCCATCGTTACGTCTAGAGGAGATAACATGAGTAGAAGAGCAATGAGGGTAAAATGGAGAAGAGGAACAGACATTTGTATAATTGGAGTTCTTTTGCTGGTGTTTTTTTTTTTGGGTGAGAGGAGTTTTGGCCTAGTGGGGTGTGAGTACTATGTAAATATATATGGGTGGAGGAAGAGGTGAAAAGGAGGGAGAGACTTTAAATAGGCTCGTGAATTAGCTGATGCAGGGGAAGGCAGATGGTATGTCACAGCTCATTGCTAGCAATTGCAGAGAGAGAGAGAGAGAGAGAGAGAGAGAGAGAGAGTACTTTTGGGGTGGTCATGAGTTGGTGTGGTGGGTGCTCCTTTTTTTGACTGTGGAAGGAGGTGAGGATGCCCGTGAATATCTGCCATTCTCCTTAAATCTTTGCAATTAATCCCTAAGTTTCAAATAGCCATATTTGGTGGAAATGCTCAGGTCCGGTTGAAGAACCCAAGTGAGATATAAAAATGGGGCCTCTCATGTTTTCTATACAAGTTAGTTGTTCAATATGAGAAGCAAAATTGCCTTGTGGCTTAGTGGCATGCTGCTTTGAGCATGTTTTCGGTATCTTAGATCGCGAGTTTGACTCCCAACGCCATCGATTTGAACGATTTTCTTTTGCACAACTTCAAAAAATGTGGGCGAAAAAATGAGGCCTCCATAGATTGAGCACACGACCTCAAGATTAAAGGACGAAGATCTTACCACCACATTACACTCTCTCATTTGAAAAATATTTGACGTACATAATATTTTACATATTCTGCTATTTTGGGCCTAATTATTGGGCCGAAAACTGAAGACCCTAGACGGTCGCCTGGTGGGCCCATGTCTAGGGCCGGGCCTGGAAATGCTCCTAATTTCTAGATTAAGTAAACAACATTCGAGTTTAGGAAAATTAATCTTAGAGGGCGGGTTCAAATAGCCATATTTGGGGGGTGTCCAGTGTATTTGGGACCCACTCCTATTATGAGCGAGTGTGTGTGAGACCCATTCCTATTGTGAGTGTATGTAATTGTTTGTACTACGTATGTGATTATAGACCGATCCTACTTATTGCTCTATTATTATTATTTTTGTCAATCAATAAAAGAGAGCATTTTACATCAAATATGAATGACAGAGTACAAACCCAGGACACTACATAAATTATGAGAGTTCACGAGACAACCAAGCCCAACAACTCAACCAATACAAAAAAAATAAGTCCATTATAGGGTAGAGAAACAAATGAAAAGTCCTCTAAGGGAAGAACACCCACACGTAGGTGGATAGACTCAAACTCCTAACCTCCTAGTTAGATCCAAGAGTCCTGCCTAACTGAACTAGCCCCAGCCCCAGCCCCAGTTGGTTTTATTGCTTTATTATTGGCCTTCCAAATTAAACCCAAGTAAAAAATCTCTCAAATCCTCATGCCACGCGGCAAATTCAAACAACCCCCACGAGAGCTGGACTGGAACAGAGAGGTCTGAAACAAGGTACGTACACATGCACGTTCGATTCATGACCGCCTTTATAAAAAAAAGTTACTACTTTTGATTAAATCAAGGGAGGTTGGCGTAGGTATGGAAACAACAACCCAACAACCGCCTGGATTCGATTGAATCACACTTTATGGTCCTTATTGGTCGACGTACGTTTGCATATACTAGTACTACTAAAGATGTTTGATTGATTTCAGGAGGTAGTAGTGATAAATGACTACAGACTACTCCTATAATAAATGGTTTGGGAAGATTTAATTAATATGCACAAAAGATGGGAAAGCTGAGTTTCAAGTACTAGTAGTAAACGAGTCCACCGCATAAGTTACTCCAGTCATTAATTTGGATGGTATGCTAGCAGTATAGCACCAATGACTATCATTACTTTTTGGGAGACAAAAGATAATGAAAATGAGTTTTTTTTTTTTTAAAACGGGATGTCTAGGTCAGCTTGCGGGTACCTCGACTAATTTCGGAATCCTGAAGCTAATGAACCGGACAAACCCTCCGGTGACTCCAAGGTTTGAAATGTTTAGCCCTTGTGAGATTTGAACACTTATTGGTTTCTCATTCCTACTTGGTCAAACACCCTAGGGTTAAAGTGAAAGGAAAAATGCTAATTGATGCCCCTGGGGCACAAGTTATAGTGCATTAATTGTTATAAGAATAGCAAACAACATTTTATTTTCAAGGTTAGTTAATACTGTAGATTCGGTAAATGAGGGGTCTCAACTATTAGTACTAATTGTAGTAGGACCAAATATTTATTATGCCAAATCTACCCTTGTTTTTTATTAGTTGTTTTTTGGTTTTAAAAATTAAAGTCAAGGTTTATGTTAGCTTTATTACTACTTTATATGAGATATAATAATATATTTATCATATCAAATCACTGAGTTTTTGGTACCTTTTTTGGTATTTTTTCAGGTTTTTTTTTTTTTGAATTTTTATTACTTTCATGTTATATTTTTTTTTTTGACTAATTATCCGTTTCTATAAGAGTTGTCTAAAAAGTAAAAGGTTATTAAAAACAAAAAAAGTTCACTAAAGATGAACAAAATACTAGCAGCTGATAGTTTTATTTATGTATCATCTTACATTAACTTTTATCTATATTTTTATACTTTATTTTATTCTACGTCCAGAGGAATGATTAATCGTACAAATTAAGACAAAAAGCTAAATAATTTTTTTTTATAAATTAAAATACTAAAAAAAAACCTATTCAAAATTTTAGGAAAAATGATGAAGAACAAGAGGCTAGGATGTTATAGACAGCCAATTGTGGGAAAGAATTGTTTTTTATGAGGTTTAATTGTTGACCTTAAGTTTTAGTAAGGTTGAGGAGGAGGATAGGAGTAGTTCTCATCCCATTCTTTGTGACTAGAGTTTTTATTCTTTCCTATTTATGTATCATTTTTTTTTATCTTAAAAAAATTATGTAAGAATATAAATTTCGTTTGAGTAGAGGGTACTATTGGATAATATCAAATGGTCAATTAATTGCATCTGAGTAGAGGGTACTATTGGAAAATATTATGGTCCATCACCGATGCAATTAATGTTTTTTAGCTCCTCCAAACTAATGGTTGTTGTTGATTACGAAACAATTAATGTGGGCTATTGTAAATATAAATTTGCTGCATTTATTACGGGTTAAACTAATGCCCCAGGGGCATTTATTAGCGGGACCAAAAATGAAAAATGTGAGTTCAACCATCCATAATGTCAGATATGTGTTTGAGATTCAAAACTTAGACTTCTCACATCACATAGAAGCTATTTAGCCTACTACTGTAGTTAAGAAAGTAACCCACACGGGTTTTTTTATGAATAAAAGATCTTCTCATGTGATGGTCTCTTGTGTGATTCCTCATGTGACGCAAATCGGGACTCATTAAAGTTCTATTCACGATCCGAACCGTTCATCTAGTTCATCAGAGATTGATAATTGCTCGGTTTAATGATTTTTGCCACAAGTGAAATCACTGGCGCAATTAAAATTTCCTTGTAAGGGTGCGGAAACCTAAAAGTTAAAATACAAAAAATTAAGCAAAAAACACTATATTCCCACACAAAAGAGTATAAACGGTTGCTATCACACTTGGCAAAAGTGTTTTACTTGTACAATAGACGACAAAATGAGGAGATTTTGGATACAAATTAAACTCAAATATTTTAAAATAGAATACGGCGTTCTTTCAAGTCACAAATAATATCTATATATGGTTGAGTCTATTGCAAATATTAAAATTCTATAAAAAAGAGTAGAAGAGAACAGAAACCCAATATAAATTATTATGGGTAAATGTTAGTAAAACTTAAAAGTGCCTAATGTATTTGGTTAGACGAGTGCCCAATATAAATTTAGTTAAATGTTGTCATTTAAAATGGGATTTGGGCCTTGTGGAGGGTGCCAGACTTATGGGAGCTCAAAAAAGTTAGTATCAATACGTACATATGTAGACCGTAGAGGTAATAGCTATAGTGTATGCCTTGGGGTGAAATATACAGATGACTGTTTATTTCGCTTGTTACAAATATGATTTGTTTAATTTGTTAATGATGTTCAATGAAATTTATTTTTTTGTAAGGACGTTAAACACATCGAGATTTACAAAATGAACTGCTCGAATTATCAAATGAACTCCTGATCGGTTCTATTTTTGCGACACATGAGGATCTATGACATGAGAAGATCTCAACTCGTATTTTCAAAATTTACGAAATAAACTTTTCGGATTGTCAAATAAATTCATGATCGGTTCTATTTTGCATCACATGAAGATCTATCCTGTGAGGAGATCTCAACTCGGGTTTTTATATGGTCAAATGTGGTTTTAATTTCAATAACTGAGAGTAAATTTATACTCCATTGTTTGAACCTACGGAGGGTACATTGGTTGCGGTAAATCTGTCCACACAGATAATCTGTGCACAAATTTTATTGTGGGATCCACCACGGGTCCCACACAAACGATCCGAGCCGTTCATTAAATGTAAAACAATTTTTCAAGGATTCCCGTAAAATATCAGCTCAATCCAACACCTATAGGTGCTTGATCTAATCATCTAATTTTTCATTACCCAAAAATCTGAATGAAAATTTAGATGATTGGATCGAGTACCTATAAGTGTTAGATTGAGCTTATTTTTTACGGAGATTCTTGAAAAAATATTTTACATCTAATGAACGGTTCGGATCATTTTGTGGGACCTGTGGTGGACCCCACAACAAAATGTGCACAGATGTATGTGTGGTTAGCACGGTTCGGTTGGTTATTCGACAAGCTGAATTTCAGAGATAAGAAAACAAGCGGAAACCGAAAAGTATCAGTTACTTTGTATGGACAGCACAAGGACGCACTGAAATGGAGCTCCCATTGCAGACTCTACCCTTTGCTTCTTTTGGCAAGAGTAAGTTTACAAAACCCTAATCTCTCTCTTCTCTCTTACTTCTGATTTTAATGTCAAAACATTTCCCAGCGGTGCATCTGTTTCTTGCTGCCTCCGTCACTCATGGCATTTGGTAACAGTGGTCCTATCTCCAAACGCCCAATTATGCACACAGTTGTTTGTATTGATCATGCATCTGTAAGTGTCAATCAATTTCAATGTGTGTCTTGATGCAAAAGAACCTGACCCTCATAAAATGAACTAGTTAGTATTGTATCCCAGTCATTATGGATACACAAACCTGTAGGGGGGGGTTATGGGGTTGTTGACATTTGGGTATGCACCTCAATATGATTTAAACAATATCAGTGATAGTGATTTGGTGAATTGATCAATTACATGAACAGCTGAGTAATGAATTCATTCACTGTTCCCGTAGGCCACATATACACGTATACGGGGTGTTTCCACTAATGAATAAGTTGGGGTCCACAACTTTTTGGTTTTTGTCCTTATTCAAATGTTTTTCGCATTTGTTAGTTTTACGCCAAACTTTTGTGTGATATTGGTTCGTCTCGACGAGAGAAATCAGAAAATTAAAAAATTATTGCTTTGGATATTTTGGGAAAATATCCAAAGAAAAGCTCAAAAAGTTGTGGTCTAAAACTTATTCGTTAGTGGTCTATAACCTCCCTTCACTAGTTCTCTGTCTTTAACCAAATTAACCACCAACTACTTTGCCATCCACTAATCTATATCACAAAAATATCATGTTATTAATGTTAAGATATATGAAAACGCCAACACATTCTTTAGGGAGATGGGAGTCCTCCATCTGTTTGATGGGATATGAGTATTTCCTGCCTCACTTTCTGAAACCAATTATGGTGAAGCTGGGGAAGATAAGTCTGTTGGTGGTATTGGGGTAGCCTTCAAATATTGTTAATAGTATGTTGATGCTCATTTAAGATGGGTTCCTGATGACTTTGGTTTTCAATTAAGATAAAAGGAAATTCTTGCATTGGATTTAGGGGAGCCAATGCTGTCAAATTTATAGCGCAGGGGAATTGAAACACCAAATTTACAATCAAGCGAAGTTGAGGAGTCTTTTTTTTCATAAGCGGGCAAAGTTGAGGTTGGGTCTGGTACATTTGGTTTACGAGGGGAACAAATTATTTCGCAGGTTTTTTTCCTCTCATCAACCAGCAATTTGATGCTACTTTTGCATCTGTTGATCGGTGAAGCGGAAATTAAAGCCTTTGAGCATCCTCCGGATATTCTTACTATTGTGTAGATTCCATAGTCTGTAGGTCTCGCCTGGTAGAGTGGTTCTTGTGTTTAATGCGTAAAGCTGTGTTTTGATTTTGATGGTGTTACTATGATTTTTGAGTACTGGGTGGGTGAACTGGGAAGTAGAAAAACATCAGCAAAACCTGAGAATCCATTTCATTGGGGTATATGTGAGAGCGTCATAGGATAGAGTTTCAAGTTATCAAGTTTTATGACTTCTGAGGAATACTTGGCCATACGCAGTTACTCTTTGCAACTAGCGGAAAGTTATTCAATTAATAAATAATATCAGTCTTAAAGGAAATCATTGTAAAACCTATGGGAGATAAGTGTCCAAATTATCTTGTTTATCAAAGTTTGAGAGTATAATAATAAAGTCAGATGGGGTTCTGTAACTTTGCTGGGCTTAACACCCTCAAATGGCTGTACACCATGTCATTGCTTCTACTATGTTCCTGGATCTTGTCACATCTGAAGCCTTTTTTGATGAACATTGGCCATTGGTCTTTATCTATGTTGATCCACTTCAGAACTACACATTTGGGTCTGGTACATTATAATTGCTGGTTGTAAATCTTGAGAATACTTTCTTTTTGCAAATGGAAAATTTGTCAATTCAATTTAAGGAAAACTACTTGAGTAAGTTCAGGTTTTTTAAATCCACCCAGAGATAATACTCTTTCCCCTTCAGGATTGCAGTTCAATTAGTTTCGTTGGGAACGCCCCTTGTGAGAGCAGACATTTAACCTAAAGTTTGATTACTACTCTGGGGCCGCAACGTCGTTGCAAAACCTAGCCCAATATGTCTGTTAAAGTTCAACTAGAACATGGTCGTTGTTGTTAACATTGTGTTGCGATATTATAAGAAGAACATGTTGAAATATAAGATTCAAATCGTACAACTGTTTTTTGGCGAACTGTTAATAACTGACTCATATGCATGGTGTGGGTGTCTATGATATGGATACACCATGCGTTGTTCTATCTTTATTCATGTTTTATGATTTTATTAATATACTGAATCATGTCACCATCCATGAAGGTTGAATGAGTAGGAAAAATCCTATTTTTTGTTCATACTTGCTTAAAAGTGAACAAAAGGTATGTTGCTAAAGTTTTCTGCCATGTATTATCATTTCATCCCGACAACAGCACTGTTAGATCAAGAAACACATGGGAGAGGGTGGAGTGCCCTTGGGAAATTTCTTTTCACAGTTTAAATTAGAAACCATATTTCAGGTAGCTGAGACCAATTGATTGAGACTAAGGCTCTGTTTGGTTTGCTTTGGCTTATTCACAGGATACTTGGCCAGAAAAAACATACCAAATTTGTTTCAGGCTGTGCCTTTTCAGTTCTGAGGTGGAAAGTAAATTGTTATCTGAAGAGAGCCTTAATTGATAATCGCATTCCTATTGTGTGATGCACAACAACATGCATTCGAATCTGACTCTAAAATATTTTTCTGTAGGCATGTGTCAAAAGAAAATTCATTGGTCGTTTTCTTGAGTGGGTTGGAGAGTGAGATCTGTTTTGTAGAGAATCCCATTTAGAAGATCTGTATCCTTTTCCAATTAGAGTATGTTTTGGATCTCGTATTCCACATGTTGTAGAACCTGCAAAATTTGTGTTGGTTGGACTGTCAACCTATGATAGCTAACTGTAGTTTTGATGCTGTGAAGCAGCAAGGAACTCCAAGCTTGGAGATCACCATGCATTCGAGAGAAGTCCTCAAAATCCGCATTTTGCATCTTTCGTGAAGTCAAGAGAACCAAGGAAACGAATAATGATAGTATCTTCTACTTTACTAGAAACAGCTGCGTCTGTTGCAATTGCTGCTACGGTTGTGGGTGCAGCGGCTACCCTTCTCGCAAAGAGAAGCAAAGCTTCTGAAGAAACTGAGGTCCGTCCGTAGGTACTTTAAATGATACAAACTATTGCTTCTAGCACCAGTTATGGTGTTAGGATTATGCAATTACACCGCTTAGACGATCACCATATCCAAATTAGTTTCCACCAGATCTTTTCAATGAATCTGTTGCGTTGCATTTAGTGTGATGCTGAATACCGCCTAACCTTTTCTTTTTATACCACCATTTGATCCTTGATTCTATTTAACACACAAGAATGCCTGTTCTTTCTCTTTTTACCACCATTTGATTCTTGATTCTACTTAACACACAAGCCTGAACGTTCTTTGCTTCTCTTTGCGAAAAGGAGACAGTCCTGTTGGATAGGCTTGGAAATTACCCTTCAAAAGTCGTTGGCACTACACTATGGAGTGCAAGATTTGACCTACATCAAAAAACTTGGGTAAAAAGTGGTTTATTTTTTCTTTTGCTTAAACCATGAAAAAGAAGATGATAAACATGACAGTGGTCAGGATATTGGTCCTTGCTGGGACTGGGATAGCAGCTTTGAATAATTGATCTAGTGATTAGCCTTATGATATCTTCTTTTCCTGAAAGTTTGTTTAATCTCTTATAAAGTTCATTTATTACTAGTCGACTTCTGCTATTTACGACTTCTTTCGTGAAAAAAGCAATGACCAGGAATTCCACCTTAAACATTATAAACAATAAAGCTAACCAAAACAAAGGAAAGCTGTAGAAACGCTGTTTCTTTGGGCATTTAAAGATTAACTTGATTCATCTGACTATTCTGGTCATGACACTTGCTTCTGATCAGCTCTCTTTTATTCCTTCTTCAAATGTAGGTCCCCTTAAAACTCTGTGAAGAGTGTGGTGGTTCTGGTATTTGTCCTGAATGCAAAGGGGAAGGATTTGTGGTTAAGAAACTTTCAGAGAAAAGTGCTGAAAGAGCGAGATTGACTGCAAAGAATATGGCCACGAGATACACTGCAGGGTACATTTTCCTCTCTCTCTCTCTCTCTCTCTCTGTGTGTCTTCTTATCATGAACTTGTCTATTGGATCAACAGGCTTCCTAAGAAATGGAGCTATTGCACAAAATGCTCTTCTGCGCGAAATTGTAGTGCATGTGGTGGAAGTGGAAAGCTAAGCTACTAGCTTTGTGCTAGCATCTATTGGCTTCGTAAAACATACAATCATAGAAGACTAAGGCTAAGCTAAACATTCTTTTGTTCCATTTTCTATAGTTATCCTTGTTAAAACTGCGCCCTCTGTTTGTGGCTAACAATTTGGTTCTATTAGTTTTATCGGAACATTCTTTTTGTACTGTAAAGAGGTATTGGAGTAGTTTGCGATTAGTACAATGCCTGTTGACATAATTCGCTTATTGCCCATTTGTTGAAATTGTTGTGCACGATAGACTGAAACCCAATGCTACCGTTGCCTAACCGTGTCTTGTATCAACAAAGATGGTTCTTCAAAAACCTCTGGTTTTGCAATTTTTGCTGACAATAGACACCCTATTTTCTTGTTGCAAATAGAATGCCTATGAAGTCCTTCTTACAATCGGCAAGGAAACAAACACTTCAATCTTTTGCTAGCCTACAATGGGAGCATGGTCAAGGAGAAAAAACTACAACACATTGATGACACTAGTTCATCAGTGACTCATGACATTATTGTCTAGCAATAAGTTCCACGTAGTACAAATTTTCTTGGTTTTTCCTGCTCACTCGACGGTATATGTTACAAGAGGGTATCGGGTATAATGCAGAAAAACCCTCCACAAATGTAAGATCCAGATTCAACCTAAACATGGGTTGGTCTTGAATCTGGCGGGGTTGCTGCTAACATGACCCGACGTCTGCGCTCCGACCGGTTATTCTCGGCGAACTTGAGGCTTCCCAAATGCATGCCTTTCTCCTTCCCCTCCTCACTCCACTCTGCCCCATAATAACAATCTTCACTCCCTGTCACCCTATCGTCCGTCGGCCCAAAAAACATACTCCCCCACTGCGGAAAATGCACCATTACCACAGGAAGAGTGCAACACACAATCATCACCCCCATATACGACAACCCCGTCACGGTCAAATACTTTGAGCTCGGAAAGAACACCAACTGGGTCAGACCCGATCCAAAGTTCCCGCCGGCCCAGTCATCCCGGATATGACTCCGAGAGATCGGCGGGAAATTAAGGGAATGCTACCGAAGGTGGCCCCACCGGCAGATTGGGCCCCCACGAAGAACAAGATCATGAACGTGATGGCGGTGGGGAGGTTATTGGTGCGGCTGAGGAGGATGCAGAAGACTCCCCCGAGGGTTTGGAGGATCCAGAGGGTCCATAGCCTGCCTCGCATTCCAAAGATTTGGGCTGCGTAATCTGAGGCGAATCAGCCAGAGTAGCGGGCTACGAGGTTGGTCATTCCAAAGGTGGCCGCTATTGTTCCGGTGTCTTAAGCAAACAAAATTTGAAGTTTATATCCCAGATGAAAACTGATATCAAGTGACAACACACAAGAACATCCGTTTGTAATCTTCTCAAAAAAGTTCTTACAATGTGTATTTCTAATGTATAAGATGTTGCTAGACGTTGCCATAAGGAGAGAAAAAAGGGTTCGGCACAAAATCTCAAGAATTGTGAGAGAATACAGATAACAAACTCAACTATGGAACATCTAGTCTTATCAATAATCATAATGTTACCCATTCGGAGTCCTGATAGTTTTTCAAGGAAACAACCTAAGTTTGGCAAACAGCTCCATCAATATAAATATGCTCACTGCTAGTTCCCATATGGGGTTTATAGAGTTCCATCAATCACAACAAGGACAAACAAACAAACAACCCTAATTTCAGGCTTGTTGTGTTGTATGATCTGCACACATCAATTACCTGTACTTCCCCTCCTTTGAACAGGTTTGTAAAGAACGACAGTAACAAACTTTGAACGGAAGCGATGAGTAATCCCAAGAGCCACAACAGGTCGGGAGGGTTCCCTGTTTTCAATGTAAAGGTGGTTGAGAATCACATTTTGCGGCAATGGAAGCGATGCTGGAGCATCTCTGCTTGTTGGATAGCTTAGCAAGGTGTGTTGAAGTTGTGGGGGGACCATAGGTGGGTCCCGTGTCTCATCTCCACTCCCGGGGAACACGTTGCTGTAACTCGAATCAGGTGATCTTGGAACTTCAAATCCCGCTACAGTTGCTTCGTCCTATACAGGTTTCACATGTTCAGGGCCCATTTGGTTTCAGGTGATGTGGAACACCAAGGATTTGAGACTTACCTGACCTTCACCATATGGGTTCATTTTAAAAGGTAATGCAACTGTCTACCAATGCAAAATCATTACACGGTAGAATCCTTTGTAGTGATGAACCTGGAAATAACAAAAGTTTTCCTTTGGTCAGCAGTTGGAGATATGGTAACAACCAGTTACAAAATTACATGAAATAATGTGAAACTACAAGATTTGCAGACAGAAAAAAATAAAACTGCAACCTGAAATTCAACAAAACTTTATCCGAACTAATTTAGAATATAGCAATCTAGAGAGAGGTATGAGAGTGAATCCTTCATTTGATCAAAAGCATAATTTGAAGAGCTTCAAGGCTGATTTCATCTTTTTCGTCTACAGAGAAGTCTTTGGTCCTATGCAAATGCTGTATTAAGGGATTTGGCGCAGTGTGTTTTCAGCACAAAGGAGCGAAGGTGGTGGATTGGGAAAGAGCTACTTAAGTACTAAGTTGTGGATTAAACAGGGGTCTGTTAGTAACATCTTACACTTGCATTGATTTTTAGTGCTTGACTGTCTGGGATAGGTCCTAAGCTCATCAACGAGCTTAGGGATGGCTTTTATGCCTGTCAGTCTGTATCCCATTCTGCAGGTATGGTTCCTTGATCAAAGATCGACAGGTGATCCATCCTTTCTCCCCATTTCGTCACAGAGGCATTTTCCGCCCCGCTGGGGCTATCCATATAAAAAATCATTGCTCTGCTCTCTTCTCTTGGTTGTTTGATTAGATTATTTGCATGCAACTTGATATGGGTCTAGTTATATTGCATTGAACTGCAATACATTGATTGTTAGACTAGTAGTTTGTGAAATTGCCCTAGAAATTCCGTAGTAGCAAATCAATCGATTTTAAAAAGGGAATTTCAGAAGTGAAGAACTCCAGCTCCTCTGATACATCTGCGTGGTGGAAACTTCCGTTGAATTTTTGTAAGTGATCACTGAACCTTCATCCTTTAGGAAATGATAGAAGACTCCCCAAATTCAATAAAGGATGCCGCTTTCCTGGCACTATTGCTAGCTGCTAGATCAGACTTGTTAGACAAATATTTCTATTCTTGTAGGATTTTAATATTTTATACTCAATAGATTAGAGGGTGAGATCTTACATGACACCTTTTTCCTATTTGATTGGTTTTCAAGTAATTGGTTTTTAAGTATAGATGTATATATGCCCATATATAGGCAACGTCAGGGGCGACGCCAAAGAGGGTTCATAATTCTCCACAGTTTACGTTGTTACTGTCAGGTCACTGTTGGAGATAATTTTTCTGTGTTTTTGTATAGAAATACTATCTTTACTAGTACATGACATCTATATGTACAGAAGAATAACTCATCTTGTCTCCTCCTAGTGGTTTTTCTTTTTTTTTTTGTTGCAAAATTGGTGTGTGAGTTAGCTGTTACCTGGCTTTGAGGTACAATATTCCAAATCTGAGTTTTTACTGGCTACATATTTCTCTTTGTTAACGTGGCAACAAGTCATTGGCTTCTAATCATCAACGTTGGTGTACTAAATCATTCAAAGAAGCCAGAGAGTTGGTTGTGCAAATGTTTCAGTCAAAGAAGTCAGAGGGTTAGCCAGAGAGTTGGTTGTGCAAATGTTTCAGTCAAAGAAGTCAGAGGGTTCAGTAATGCAATTATTCCTCTTCTCCAGTAATCACTACACATACACGGTAACAATTATCGAAACTTCACTGGGTTCACGTGAACCCACTACCTTCAACATGGCGTCGCCACTGCGCAACGTACATCTACGGGATGCTACCGAAGTACAAGGCAAAAGATGGAAACCCCTATAAAAACAAAGCAGAGATAACACCTACAAGGGTCAAGTATGCAAAGAATCTACAAAAAAAAAAACAGCAAGATAAAAGCTAGGATAAAGGTGTGAAGTGAAGTCCAACATCGCCTGGGTACCATAGTAATATGAAGTAGATAAACGGAGGGCACCCTCACCTCAACAGCTAGCTTTTGGGGTTGAGTTCTACCCAAGACCGTGTAACATGGTATTAGAGCTAGGTACCATAGATGGGTAGGGTGCGTGTAACATGTTATCAAGCTAGCAACCAAAGATGGGTAGGGTGCGTGTCTCTAGCCTGCAAGCAGCAGATGCTACCGAGTGAGCAAGGGTGTGAAGCGAAGTCCCATATTGCCTGGGTACCAAAGTAATATTAAGTAGATGAGCATGAGGACACCCTCACTTCAATAGCTAGCTTTTGGAGTTGAGTTCTACCCAAAACTGTCTAACAAAAGGAACCTATCTTCCAAATACACTAAAAGGAACTCTTTAATCTATCAATTTGTTCATCAACACCACGAACATCCTGTCATTTTGGTCTCTCCACAAGATCCACATAAAGCATAAAGGTGACACCAACCTTATTTCCGTTCCTGTTTCCCAAATTCCCCACCAAGAGCCACACCCACCCACCTTGCAATACATTGGCAAGATCTCTTTGAAACACCCTCTCACCTTCCAATACACCACAACATCTTTTTGGCACACGAATACATTCCAAAGAAAGTTAACCCCACCCAAGGCACCTCAATCTTTTACTAGCCTACAAATAAACCTTTAAACGTACACCACCACATTTATCCTTTGTTACCTAAAAGTAAGTTATACCTTCAAGTCCAGCTATTTAATCACGCAATGCAATAGTGAACTGTGAACCTAACGCAGACAGCCCACACTTACTGGAGCGGTGCCATTCTTTGCTCAGGCCTCAGGGTATTAAATTGACTATGCCAGAACTAACCCCAAAAGCACCCATTCATGTACATTGTACATGTTTTGGTTTATTCTTGCTGTTGAACAATATTAATAGTACATTAAACTCTACTAACTTCGTAATTAGTATGTTAGTTAATTTCTTTTATCCAATTTGTGAAACTTAAATGTTCGCACTGTCTAAGCTCACAAAAAATTCTGGAGCTGCTCCTGAAAGTTAAGCCTTAGTAGCACTCTCATAACGTCCAGAAACTCAATCCTAATGAATGTCCTTCATGTTTCATCACAATACAATATGCTGCTTTTACAAATTTAAACAGAGGGATCTTCCTATTTTATTATTTGGACTGTCCTACAGGCAACATCATCCTATTTTATTTCTTTACCGATAAAAAAAAATGAAAATCCTATCTTAGGAGCTTAGCTCTTCCAAGTACCTAAGGAGAAAGTTCCCCATTAGTTAATTGGCATCATAATTGCCAATCCTTCTGAAACGAGTAATCAACTTCCTTAATGTTACAGATAATTAGCAGATAAAAAAATTAACCTGTCGCACAGCTAATACAATTTGAAAATGCGCCGAAGCAAGAATGCCAGTGTAGGAGTATGCCCAGGAATCATAATGTAAAAGACTTGCAACAGAATGTCCTTCGTGACAAACAATCTAAGTAACTAACCATATAAAGAATCACATAATCTCGCAACGAATCCAATTTAAAGATGAACCTAATAACCACACTAAATTATCTAGCATTAGACATACACAAAACATCTAATGGCGGCCTTTGTGAGCTACCTCGACCCACCCCCTAACGAAAATAACGAAAAAGCCTAACTAAAAGGTAATGCTACAGAGGCCAAAAGCTTATTCTTTACCAGAACAATGTTCACCAACCTTCCTCACCCAAGACAAGAAAACCATTTTGTGCTAGCTCGGGGCACTTGCTAACAATCATTGACCTATTTTAAATGTGAATAATATGAGGGTACATATATGAATCCTATTCAAGATATGAATATATATATATATACACACACACACATATGAATGCCGATAAATTTTTTACAAAAAAGATATGAAAAAATTCCCTAAACTAAAGACACAATAGCTGTAACTGGGGATCAACTTAGAAACTTGAGGAAAAAACTGGAGAGACAACACGGTACACTAGATATTTTTATTATATTTAAAAAGGTGGCAAGATCTCCCCTTGCGTAAGCTCACTACTACTCCCACTATTTTCTCAAATCACATTAGGAAAGATCGACTCTATGCCGCTGGATTGCTATCTCATGGTTCCTTGGCAAGGAGAAAAAGTGGGGCCTTTTACACAGTAGGAAGCTTGTTTCAAATCACAAAGTAGGAGGCCTTGTTGATACAGTTAAAACCGTTAAAAATCAGTGTTCTAAAATAAGGAATTAATCGGTGATTAATCGCTGGCGGGCCCTATCCGATTAGGTCCGACTAACGATTAATCGCCGATTACTAATTAATATGCACCGATTAATCGTTGATTAATTCGATTAATCACTCGGTGGTTGACCGCCCGACTAGCGCCTAACGACTTTTAGAACATTGTTAAAAAAATTTGAAATAGCTTTTCTATTTTCTTGGATTCCGTGCTGATGTTATAATTTGAATTTTACAATGCCTACTTTGGAAAATCCTGCATCGATAGATTATTAAATATTTGAGATGATGATAATAATCCTATCATTATCCTACTCCCCTCAAATATATCTTTCAATTGTTCTACTCCTACCAATTTCACAATAGGCATCTGATATGTTTTAACATATAAGTCCTACCAATATCACATTCCACATCACAGTTTAATTAGTAATTCTATCAGGACATGCATGTTTATAGATCTAAAATGCTCCTATAATTACTTGACATTTGACAAGCATTATAAGTACTTGGAAACAACAAGTTTGATTAAACATGTCCACCAAAACTTAACGATAGCCCTAAGATTTCGTTTTGTAACAAGCCAGAGTTGACGTGGATGTCCATGTATATTAATATACATAGCCATATAAGAAAATTCAGATGTAGATATAATATATCCGGACGATGTACGCTTTACAAATATAGTACACTCTGAGGACTCATCAAGCCTTATTATTGGCCATTGATGGTCGGTGGACAGATTCATCTAAGATCTAAAAATGTTTTCTCTTGATCTCTAGAAGTACAAATTTCTCCTCCAAAAGACTCCATGGTGGATTTAGGGGAAAACTCTATTTATTTCTTTTGGATTCCATAAGAAAGGACAATTTCTAAAGCTCCCAAAATGGGATGATGGGCTACATTGGCTAGATCGGAAGGTTTTTGGTTGCTGGATTTCAGAAAGCAACTATTATGAGGTGGTTTAGCGTCAAATTGGAGGAAATAGGCAAGGCATCGGGGTTTAGGCTTGGCTTAAGTATTGTTTTAAAGGTTGGCCTGTCTGGTGTGAACAATACCGAGGGAATGGCAATTTTGTAGCTCTACAGTCTACGCCAGGTACACCAATGAGCAAGAGGCAACAACCTTTTTACACCAGTAACAGATGGCCAACATCTTTTCCATCAGGATATACGAAAATAAAATCTAGAAATGTTTACTCTTCGAAGTACCAATTACTAATTGTTTCTATTGACTGAATATATAACTACGCAGAATAACACACACACAAACACTTCCAATGCCAACGCCAAGGAATCGTGTTACACTAGTTATATGTCACAGTTATAACTTCTATGCTATGCCCATCGACAGTGTTGACAGTAACAATCAAATGAGTTTGTGTTCAGGATATCCTCAACAAGTATGAGAATGAGTCCACTACACCATTCAACATTTAAGTCCATACTGCTTTCCAAAAACCATAGTCTCTCTCTCTCTCTCACACACACACACACAGAGTCACAAACACACACACACACAGTCACACGCATGCGTGCGCGCGCGCGCACACACACACACACACACACATATATATATATATATATATATATAGAGAGAGAGAGAGAGAGAGAGAGAGAGAGATGTTTAAACGACGTCACCTAGCATTGAAGGCTACAGTTATTATCAATTACAAGGCGATATAATCATGAATGCTACATTTAATTTTATCTCATGTCTTACCTCTAGAAGTCTTTTAATTGTTAGCATCTCAAGTCTACGTTTCTTTTTCATCTAATCCTTTTTAATATGGCCCAATAACACATCGGGGAAAACACCAGATTGATGATCAATGGTGAAAGCCACAACAAAACACCACTACAAGTCTACAACTGAATGTAGGGCACCGTTAATGACACTTATTATGAATTACAACTCCACGGCATCATGACGGCCTATCGTAATAATACCATGTCTTACCTTGAAAAGCACTTTTACATATTAAATGGAGAATTAATTTCTCCAGATTTATGACACATGTTCGTCCCGTCTTTTAGAATATGGAGACAGCAACCAAAGGTTTTGTCCCCAAAAAGGTCGCAAGGTCGAATTTCACAAAGGCCAACATTCCAAACCTTGGGGCCCTTAGAGGCTTGCGAGATTGTTTACTTCAGGGCCCCAGAATTAGCCAAGGTGCGCGCAAATAGGCCCGGACACCAGAGCGAAGAAATTAATCAATGATGAGTAGTCAATGTCTGATCAACAAGAATCAAACCCTGATGTCACAATTATGCATTTGTATCATATACAAAAGTAACAAAATAACTAGGGGTGAAGTCGGTTCGGTTCGGTCGGGGATTTCAAGTGACCGAGGCCAAACAGAAAATTAATATTTTTACTCTTCGAAAACCGAAACAGACCGAGACCAAACCTAGACCGACCGAAACTCGAATTTTCCCAGTCGGTTTTCTCGGTCATATTTTCACCCCGAAAAATAACGTCATCAACAAGAATGTAATAATTTCTGACTGGTTCACCAGATAATGTTCTCAAACTGTTCATTAATGTAGCTATGTTTATGCACCTAAAACCGGTTTATCTAAAGACCCAGAAACAAAATAAGAGCTAAGAAAACTCAAAAACTCAAGATAACCAGAACTTTGGAAACTAGAAACGTTAGGCAAATCAAACCCTACTTTGTAATTCAGCATTCATAAAGCTAGAAATCACGAGGAAGCAATTCACTTTTTCCTATAAAATAAGCGCAAATTTAGAACGAGAACGAGAGAGAATCCAGGACGGGGACAACATTAGAATTACCGATACAGTAAAATTACATAAGACTATATATCAAACACACATACACACAGACAACGTCTATAAGTGTATAGATATACAGAGAGAGAAGAGACCTGGGAAGGCAGAGCAATCGGAGTCTAGGATTGGAGTTTCATCGCAAAAAATTCTGAGCTTTTCGGCTTCAAATCAACAACGATTGAAGATTTTTTTTTTTTTTAATAGTAGTTTCTTGCACGCTAGTGGTAGCGCATTTTGGTTGTGTTGAATAAAAGGGCAAGTCCGGTTTGGCTTTACACTGAATACGGGTCAGACCGGAGTGGTCACCATGAAGACCGGTTCAACGGGTCATCTTTTTGACGGACCCAAGGCTTTATTGGTTTGGGCTTATTATTGGGCCTACGCAGTTATTGGTCCAAACATCAAAATAGTACTTGCACTGACTCCTATTCCATGATGGGCTCAAAAGCCTTCTTAAGGGCCCGCTTGGGAATATAAGAAAGGGAGATAAGGGGTAACCCGGACTAGTTTATCCGAACTCAATTATGTCCGGAGTTCGTTACAGGCTTACAGCCATCAAGCCCGGATTTTTTATCCTACCCCAACCCCTAATGTTAGCTTATCAGAGTGGGGGGAATTACCGTTGTGCTCCCAAAATCGCTCCAAATCATTTTTGTTTTCATTTTATTAGAACTAGCAGCAAACCCGTGCTATGCACGGGAATTGTAACACGCAAAATAATTAAATTTTAGTATAAACTTCAACCATACTTTTACTTCTTTTATTTAACAAAAAACTTGCAGAAAACCGTGATGCACGAAAATTGTAACACGCAAAATCATTAATTTTTTATGTAAAAGTCCAAAGTATAAAGTGGGAAGTGAGCAATTATTCTTTTTGCCTCTCTATTATATAGGAAAACTTTTTTTTCTTATTTAAGCTTTTTAATATAACATTTTATTACTTTTTGTAAATATCTATTTTGATATCGCAGATACATGAAAATCATAGTCTTCTCTAATATTTTCCTGTGACTATGTGAGTTATTTATCCAACTAATTAGACATTAAAATAGAAAAAAGGTTTTACTGTATAGTTTTTTGTTTTCATGCAAACCTTGTCACAACTATTTTTTTCTTGATCGGCAACCTTGCCACACCTATCAAACAATTTGGATAGCCAGTTCCTTAATTAGATCTTCCTTGATGCGAAGGTATATTCACCAAGTCAATTGGCATAGGACATTTAAAAGATAAATTGATAAGAGAAAGAAATGCAAAAATGCACTTATATGTTGTTGTATAATTGGGATAGGAGTAATGAAATACTTATGGAATCACCGTTGTTGAAGAGACCATGCATGCTTATAATTTCTAGGAGCATGGTTGGAATGTGAGAAAACCTACTAATGGCTTTGTCTGTGACTCTATGCCATTAAAGTTTCGCTCCAACGCCTCATTCTTCGATACTCTTCCTGCACAGTATTCAATTAGTGTTAGATTGCTAACAACATAAAGGTCTATGAATGCATAAGGAATAATTGGAGTCAACGAAGTTAAAAGAGAAAATGCAATATATATATAGTGGAGAAGATGTGTATAGGAAGATAGGACACTACAGGTACACTTCGGTGTGGGGGTGTTGAGAAGTTTGACTTGAAAGTGACGTAGGCGCTTGCTAGAGAAGCTAAACGGATGCAACGGTACGCACCAGCCGAGTCCCAACATCAAATAGAAGACTTCGCACAAGCTACATTATCCTTTCTAAGCCTCCCAAACTTACCAATGGCCCCAAAAGGAGAACATTCTCCGCAGCCCTAAAACAATTTCATTTATAATTCGACCATAAGGGGTATCTTTTCAAGTGATCCACTTCGAGAGGGTTCATACAAAGAAGAGAAGGAACGAACAGTTAATCAATCCATCTGCGTGCTTGACTTAAGCGGCCGTAGCATCCACTGGTAATGTGTGTGAAAAGGGTAAGCTTTCTATGTGGATAGGACGTATCAACACCTTTTGCATATGGTCGCATTCGATCTAGAATTCTTCTTTCCCAGTGATGTCACCCTCGGCGCAGGGACGGATGATGCACTATGGGGCACGTGCCCCCATTCAATTCAATTTTTTTTTTTACAAAAATTAATCCAGAGATTAATTACGAGAGCTCTAGAGTCAAAAATTAATTATGATTCTTAAGGATAAAATGATCAGACAAATATGATCTTCGCATCGGTTCAAACGGATTGAAATTGAAACACTTAAGTATCTGCTCTTCATTTAATTCTATGGTTCTCTTGGTTCTCATTTGAGAGCTCTAGAACCAAAAATTAATTATGATCCTTTAGGATAAAATAATTAGAAAAATAAGATTTTCGTACCGATTCAAATGGATTGAAAATTGGAGTACTTAAGTATCTACTCTTCATTTGGTTCTACGGCTCTCATATGAAATCTCTAAAGACAAAAATTAATTATGACCCTTTAAAATAATATGATCGGAAAAAAGATCTTTGTATCTATTCAAATTGATTAAAAATTGAAGCACTTCATTTTTTGGACAATGTTATAAGCACACACAATCACATTATGAATAATTCACCAATGAAAAAACATGAGCATTATTTTTTTCAATTTTGCCCGATGGCTCTCATTAGAGAAGCCGTAAAGGGATTATAACCCTTTTTGCATTTATTTTTAGGAATTTTTTGAAATTATTTCCCTTTTCTCATATGATGAAGTTTAAATTTATATTGTGCTTTGATTGTAAATTTTTGTTCAAGTGTACTAAAAATTGGTGCCCCACTAAAGAGAATTCTTGGATCCGTCCCTGCCTCGGCGGAACTACCAACATGGAATTCCGGTTTCGCTAAAAGCACCTGGTTGGGAATCACTAGTTTCATGACCTTTCGTATTTTCTTAACTAGCATTTGTGCCCGTTCGATGCACGGGACCACCGTTACGTGGTACCCCAAATTTATTTTCCACCACATGTGTCTTTTGGTGCATAAAGTAAGAGCAATGCTTGCTTGCATTGAACACGAGACCGGAAAAAAATACTACCTTTTTTATCATCTAGAGTTGTGCCCGTTTGATGCACGAGACAAAAAATAATTTGTGCAGGCTCGACACTTTATAGTGAGAACCACACAAACGTGTAGTGAAGAGATAAGTTGGGCCACCACATAAAAATGTCACTGGAGCATTGGATTATTTTTCCTTTTTTTTTTATCCGATTGGATTATTTTTTCTCAATTCTCCCCCTTCCCACGTTCTCTCTCTCCACCTTCCCTTCCCACGTCCCCTCTCTATCCTTCTCCCTCTCCCACTCTTTCTCCCTCCCAATTTAAACAAATTAAAAGAAAATCAAAATTCTAGAGAATTAGAGATGGAGGTTTGAAGGATTGGTAAGTGTTCAAGTGTAGTAAAAATTGGTGCCCCACTAAAGAGAATTCCTGCATTCGTCCCTGCCTCGGCGGAACTACCAACATGGAATTCCGGCTTCGCTAAAAGCACCTGGTTGGGAATCACTAGTTTCATGACCTTTCGTATTTTCTTAACTAGCGTTTGTGCCCATTCGATACACGGGACCACCGTTACGTGGTACCCCAAATTTATTTTCCACCACACGTGTCTTTCGATGCATAAAGTAAGGCAATGCTTGCTTGCATTGAACACGAGACCGGAAAAAATATTAAACTATCTTTTTTATCATCTAGTGTTGTGCCTGTTTGATGCATGAGACAAAAAAATAATTTGTGCGGGCTCGACACTTTGTAGTGAGAACCACACAAACGTTTAGTGAAGATATAAGTTGGGCCTAGGGGTGATACCGGTCCGGTTTCGACCGGCGAAACCGGTTGAACTGGTTATCCGGTTTGGAGATTTTGGAAACCGGAACCGGTCGAATAAGATTGGTCCGGTCTCAACCGGTTTCGGTCCGGTTTCAACCGGTTTGGTCGGTTTCCAGTTCAAACCCAATCAACACAACCACCATAGCCACACCCTTCACTGTACCTGCATAAAAACACAGATCTGAATCAACCACCACTATCCTCCCTCCCTCCCTCCCTCAACTATGACACTGCAACAACTAAAACACAAAGCCATTTCACATGATCTGAAAGATTTTAGAAGCCGATAGATCTTCGAAGACTCACTCAACGTCAACGGCGATAAGTGGCCGGACTTGCGACGCCCGATCGACTCTCACTAATTAAAATAAAAGCTTCCCAACACACGCGCACAGAGAGAGAGAGGGAGAGGGGGAGACGCACTCACAGTCTCACACTCGAATCTGTGACCGAAGATGATGAAGATTGAAGAGAGAGAGAGATAGAGAGAGAGAGAAACGTGGGAGGCTGGGAGCAGTGAGAATATGAGATCGTGGGAGACTGGAAGTGCGGCAGTAGAATGAAAATTTAGGGCAAAAATTGGTAAAGGGGTATATATATATGTATATATTATATATATATAACCGGTCCGGTTTCTACCGGTTTTAGAAGACATAAACCGGAAACCGAATCGGAAAACCGGTTTGTAAAAATTTTAAAACCGGAAACCTGGAGCCAACGCCGAACACGCAACCGACGTGGGCACCGAAGGGGTCTTGTTATCTGGATGTGGCCCGGACCTTCCTTAGCGCGGGCCCACACATATGGCCAGGTTACCGAGCTGGTAACCGAGGCCTCTACAACAGCCCTTCAACTTCCTGAGCGCCACCCCTAGGCTTTAGGGAGTTGATACCTCCTGTTAACCGGAATGCTCGGGCCTTCAACGAGTACGATACCTAGGAGTTTAACGGCCTCGGTAGCGACCGGGTGGCTCGCCTCGATCCTAGGAGCCACGTGTCAAACATCGCCGAAGTGTATGACATCATAGGTCGCCTCGGCACTTGAAATGTCAGATGAGTGGTACGAACCATCCCATCGGGGACACGTGTCAATATGCAAATGGTTCGGAGAACGGCGCTTTAGACCTCGGTTCTGACCCCCGGAATGCTCGGGCCTTCAACGAGTACGATACCGAGGAGTTTAACGGCCTCAGTAGCGACCGGGTGGCTCGCCTCGATCCTAGGAGCCACGTGTCAAACATCGCCGAAGTGTATGACATCATAGGTCGCCTCGGCACGTGAAATGTCAGATGAGTGGTACGAACCATCCCATCGGGGACACGTGTCAATATGCAAATGGTTCGGAGAATGGCGCTTCAGACCTCGGTTCTGACCCTTGGTTGCTGACCGTCAGATGGAGACACATGTCAAAGATCCAACGGTTCGGTGCACGACGCTTCGTTTCCCGCCCGACCCTTCGTACGTTCTATTATAAATACACGACGACAGGAGAGAGAAGGGCACCCAACTCTCCAGATGACGTCGAACCGCTGCCGCACTCTCTTTCCGGCTTCGCTAAAAGAACCTGGTTGGGAATCACTAGTTTCATGACCTTTCGTATTTTCTTAACTAACGTTTGTGCCCGTTCAATGCACGGGACCACCGTTACGTGGTACCCCAAATTTATTTTCCACCACATGTGTCTTTCGGTGCATAAAGTAAGAGCAATGCTTGCTTGCATTGAACACGAGACCAGAAAAAATATTAAACTATCTTTTTATCATCGAGCGTTGTGCCCGTTTGATGCACGAGACAAAAAATAATTTGTGCAGGCTCGACACTTTGTAGTGAGAACCACACAAACCTGTAGTGAAGATATAAGTTGGGCCACCACATAAAAATGTCACTAGAGCATTTGATTATTTTTCCTCAATTCTCCAAAAATTTCTCCCCAAAATCAAAATTTTAGAAAATTAAAGATGGAGGTTTGGAGGATTAGTAAGTGTTAAAGTGTAGTAAAAATTGGTGCCCCACTAAAGAGAATTTCTGGAACCGTCCCGGCCTCCGCAGAACTACCAACATGGAATTCCGGCTTTCGCTAAAAGCACCTGGTTGGGAATCACTAGTTTCATGACCTTTCGTATTTTCTTAATTCATTCTAAAAGGAACCCTAGTTTTTGCTCCTAGTAGAAAGACGATGAACTCCCAAATATCTCACTGTTAGGGACCCCTCTGGAATAGGCAGTATAGTAGTCAAAGCAGCCAATGAGCTTACTTTCCATCCCATGCAAATTGGCTCCGACCCCTATTCTATCAAGGCGAGCAAGGTAGAACGCCTAAGAATGTTTGGGGTTGAGGAATTCCAACGGCTCTTTTGGAATTAGTAGCGACTACAATCAAGTTGTTTTGCTGATTTTGCTTTTTATTGCTCCAGTTTGTATTGGCTTATGTAGGGGTTCGATTAATAGGGATCTTAGCCGTGGCTCCGACTAGGTGCCTTCCTTCGCAGCTCCGTACCTCCGCCGCTGGACCTGCAACAGGTCACTAGAGCTTGTGAAGGCCCAGTGACCTTCTGACGATCAAGTTAGATCTCAGGGGAAGTGTTTAGGTCTAGGGTTAGGATAGTGTGGCGTACCTCCTTTAGGTGGGTATCCCTTTGTATTTATAGACCTAGGTATACTTGGCCTCCAAGCGCGTGGGGGATACGCTCAGGTAACCGCCTCGGGTGACGTCGTGTATGACGAAAGGAATGAAGCGGTTACGGAGCGCATGGCCAGGCCTGATCCCAATGATTTCGCCTGCTGCATGAGGAGCATGACCCTCGTGGGACCCATCTGGCATAATTGCTTCTCCTGAATATCTCTGGAAATACCGGAGCAAGCATAAAGCTGATGGAAACTCTGAAGTACCCTGGAGCCAACACCGAACACGCAACCGACGTGGGCATCGAGGGGGTCTTGTTATATGGATGTGGCCCGGACCTTCCTTAGCCGCCGGCCCACACATATGGCCAGGTTACCGAGCTGGTAACCGAGGCCTCTACAATAGCTCCTCAACTTCCTGAGCGCCACCCCTAGGCTTTAGGGAGTTGATACCTCCTGTGAACCGGCATGCTCGGGCCTTCAACGAGTATGATACCGAGGAGTTAAACGGCCTCGGTAGCGACCGGGTGGCTCGCCTCGATCCTAGGAGCCATGTCTCAAACATCGCCGAAGTGTATGACATCATAGGTTGCCTCGGCATGTGAAATGTCAGATGAGTGGTACGAACCGTCCCATCGGGGACACATGTCAATATGCAAATGGTTCGGAGAACGGCGCTTCAGACCTCGGTTCTGACCCTTGGTTGCTGACCGTCAGATGGGGACACGTGTCAAAGATCCAACGGCTTGGTGCACGACGCTTCGTTTCCCGCGTGACCCTTCGTACGTTCCATTATAAATACAGGGCGACAGGAGAGAGAAGGGCACCCAACTCTCCAGACGACGTCGAACCGCTGCCGCACTCTCTTTCCGGCTTCGCTAAAAGCACCTGGTTGGGAATCACTAGTTTCATGACCTTTCGTATTTTCTTAACTAGCGTTTGTTCCCGTTCGATGCACGGGACCACCGTTACGTGGTACCCCAAATTTATTTCCACCACACGTGTCTTTCGGTGCATAAAGTAAGAGCAATGCTTGCTTGCATTGAACACGAGACCAGAAAAAATATTAAACTATCTTTTTTATCATCTAGTGTTGTGCCCGTTTGATGCTCGAGACAAAAAATAATTTGTGCGGGCTCGACACTTTGTAGTGAGAACCACACAAACGTGTAGTGAAGATATAAGTTAGGCAACCACATAAAAATGTCACTGGAGCATTTGATTATTTTTCCTCAATTCTCCTAAAATCTCTCCCCAAAATCAAAATTTTAGAAAATTAGAGATGGAGGTTTAGAGGATTAGTAAGTGTTGAAGTGTAGTAAAAATTGGTGCCCCACTAAAGAGAATTTCTGGAACCGTCCCGGCCTCCGCAGAACTACCAACATGGAATTCCGGCTTCGCTAAAAGCACCTGGTTGGGAATCACTAGTTTCATGACCTTTCGTATTTTCTTAATTCATTCTAAAGGAACCCTAGTTTTTGCTCCCAGTAGAAAGACGAGGAACTCCCAAATATCTCACTGGTAGGGACCCCTCTGGAATAGGCAGTATAGTTGTCAAAGCAGCCAATGAGCTTACTTTCCATCCCATGCAAATTGGCTCCGACCCCTATTCTATCGAGGCGAGCAAGGCAGAACACCTCAGGATGTTTGGGGCTGAGGAATTCCAACGGCTCTTTTGGAATTAGTAGCGACTACAATCAAGTTGTTTTGCTGATTTTGCTTTTTATTGCTCCAGTTTGTATTGGCTTATGTAGGGGTTCGATTAATCGGGATCTTGGCCGTGGCTCCAACTAGGTGCCTTACTCCGCAGCTCCGTACCTCCGCCGCTGGACCTGCAACAGGTCACTAGGGCTTGTGATGACCAGTGACCCTCCGACGATCAAGTTAGATCTCAGGGGAAGTGTTTAGGTCTAGGGTTAGGATAGTGTGGCCTACTTCCTTTAGGTGAGTATCCCTTTGTATTTATAGACCTAGGTTTACTTGGCCTCCAAGCTAGCGCGTGGGGGATACGCTCAGGTAACCGCCTCAGGTGACGTCGTGTATGATGAAAGGAATGAAGCGGTTACGGAGCGCATAGCTAGGCCTGATCCCAATGATTTCGCCTGCTGCATGAGGAGTATGACCCTCGTGGGACCCATCTGGCATAATTGCTTCTCCTGAATATCTCTGGAAATACCGGAGCAGGCATAAAGCTGATGGAAACTCTGAAGTACCCTGGAGCCAACACCGAACACGCAACCGACGTGGGCATCGAAGGGGTCTTGTTATCTGGATGTGGCCCAGACCTTCCTTAGCCGCCGGCCCACACATATGGCCAGGTTACCGAGCTGGTAACCGAGGCCTCTACAATAGCTCCTCAACTTCCTGAGCGCCACCCCTAGGCTTTAGGGAGTTGATACCTCCTGTGAACCGGCATGCTCGGGCCTTCAACGAGTACGATACCGAGGAGTTGAACGGCCTCGGTAGCGACCGGGTGGCTCGCCTCGATCCTAGGAGCCACGTCTCAAACATCGCCGAAGTGTATGACATCATAGGTCGCCTCGGCATGTGAAATGTCAGATGAGTGGTACGAACCGTCCCAAGGGGGACACATGTCAATATGCAAATGGTTCCGAGAACGGCGCTTCAGACCTCGGTTCTGACCTTTGGTTGCTGACCGTCAGATGGGGACACGTGTCAAAGATCCAACGGCTCGGTGCACGACGCTTCGTTTCCCGCGTGACCCTTCGTACGTTCCATTATAAATACAGGGCGACAGGAGAGAGAAGGGCACCCAACTCTCCAGACGATGTCGAACCGCTGCCACACTCTCTTTCCGGCTTCGCTAAAAGCACCTGGTTGGGAATCACTAGTTTCATGACCTTTCGTATTTTCTTAACTAGCGTTTGTTCCCGTTTGATGCACGGGACCACCGTTACGTGGTACCCCAAATTTATTTTCCACCACACGTGTCTTTTGGTGCATAAAGTAAGAGCAATGCTTGCTTGCATTGAACACGAGACCAGAAAAAATATTAAACTATTTTTTTTATCATCTAGGGTTGTGCCCGTTTGATGCACGAGACAAAAAATAATTTGTGCGGGCTCGACACTTTGTAGTGAGAACCACACGAACGTGTAGTGAAGATATAAGTTGGGCCACCACATAAAAATGTCACTAGAGCATTTGATTATTTTTCCTCAATTCTCCAAAAATTTCTCCCCAAAATCAAAATTTTAGAAAATTAAAGATGGAGGTTTGGAGGATTAGTAAGTGTTGAAGTGTAGTAAAAATTGGTGCCCCACTAAAGAGAATTTCTGGAACCGTCCCGGTCTCCGCAGAACTACCAACATGGAATTCCGGCTTCGCTAAAAGCACCTGGTTGGGAATCACTAGTTTCATGACCTTTCGTATTTTCTTAATTCATTCTAAAGGAACCCTAGTTTTTGCTCCCAGTAGTAAGACGAGGAACTCCCAAATATCTCACTGGTAGGGACCCCTCTGGAATAGGCAGTATAGTTGTCAAAGCAGCCAATGAGCTTACTTTCCATCCCATGCAAATTGGCTCCGACCCCTATTCTATCGAGTTGAGCAAGGCAGAACGCCTCAGGATGTTTGGGGCTGAGGAATTCCAACGGCTCTTTTGGAATTAGTAGCGACTACAATCAAGTTGTTTTGCTGATTTCGCTTTTTATTGCTCCAGTTTGTATTGGCTTATGTAGGGGTTCGATTAATCGAGATCTTGGCCGTGGCTCCAACTAGGTGCCTTCCTCCGCAGCTCCGTACCTCCGCCGCTGGACCTGCAACAGGTCACTAGGGCTTGTGATGACCAGTGACCCTCCGACGATCAAGTTAGATCTCAGGGGAAGTGTTTAGGTCTAGGATTAGGATAGTGTGGCCTACTTCCTGTAGGTGAGTATCCCTTTGTATTTATAGACCTAGGTTTACTTGGCCTCCAAGCTAGCGCATGGGGGATACGCTCAGGTAACCGCCTCGGGTGACGTCGTGTATGATGAAAGGAATGAAGCGGTTACGGAGCGCATAGCCAGGCCTGATCCCAATGATTTCGCCTGCTGCATGAGGAGCATGACCCTCGTGGGACCCATCTGGCATAATTGCTTCTCTTGAATATCTCTGGAAATACCGAAGCAGGCATAAAGCTGATGGAAACTCCGAAGTACCCTGGAGCCAATGCCGAACACGCAACCGACGTGGGCACCGAAGGGGTCTTGTTATCTGGATGTGGCCCGGACCTTCCTTAACCGCCGGCTCACACATATAGCCAGGTTACCGAGCTAGTAATCGAGGCCTCTACAGCTTACCTTGTGCGTTTCTTGCTTATCGGGAGGTTGATTCATAACTCTGGAAGAGCAGGTTCGCGGAATCCATGGGTCTGTTTAGATGTTAATGGACTTACCATCTTCTACACGCCACCGCCAACCTTGTCGGAGCAACTACGATCAATATCAAAGGTATTTTTTCCGGCGAATTATTGAAGCTATGGGTTTCAGGTTCGGCTTTGGGCAGGAATTGGTCATGAATTATAGTGGAAGGTGATGCTCTACAGGTTGTTCAAGTGCAAAATCAGACACGTTCCTATGCTGATTGTGATGCTATAATTTTATATTGTATTCACCTGGCTTCTAAATTTTCCTCATGTTTTTTCTCGTACGTTAAGCGTAATTTTAATAGGGTAGTCCACAAGTTGGCTAAAGAATCTCTATCGGGTGCAGGAATGATGAACTGGAGGGAAGGTTTTCGCCCATGGTTAACATCCTTAACCCTTGATGATGTTAGGGTGTTTGCCCCTTCTTCTGTGCAGTAATAATATCTTCTTCCCTCTTGAAAAAAAAAAAAACTTTAAAAACATTCCGGTACTATGTTGTTTTGATTTATAATTGGTTAAAGTTTCTTTGTGTTGTGTAATATTGTAGGTATAGGTAATTGGTTTTTTTTTTTGAATTGAACATGTGTCCTTTTATTTTTTTGACACATACTTTTGGTAATTGTGGAGGAATATTGATTTTAGCACTCTAAAATTTTCTGTCGCTGATAAATTGGAGTGCCAAAATCAATCCTTCACCGCCAGTAATTTTTGGAGTGCTGTCACGCCCTCAATTTTCAACATGAATAAATAACCTTCTCAATAATAAATTCACGCATACGGCTATTAATACCCAAAATGAGCTTTTCCCACCTGTTTAATTACAAACAAAGTCCCCAAGTTTAAAAGAGATACATCATTGGCACCGAGGCCCAAATTAAAATTAATTACAAGTATGGAACGTTTAAAGTATTACAGACCATTGTCAAAAGATAGTTCGAGGGTAAAATTAGTTACAAAGTCATCTTCCACCAAAAGTAATTATATTTCAAAGATGAGTAAGTAACTATGTCCAATTAGCTTCCAAAAATCTTCGTGTTCGAGCACCCCCAACACATGGAATCTATTGCCCGATGTTTGAACCTGAAAAGAAGGATTTTGCTGAGCTACACTAGCCCAGTAGGAAATTCTCTACAAAATCTACATGCAACGTGATGATAAACGTGGATACGGCAAATCAATTTAAGTAACAAATCCAAACGATGCACGTCAACACCCTTGGCAAGTATCTTAGCAATACATAAACATAAACACACGCACGCACACTCACCCACACTCCCCCCAACTAATTTCCACCCCTTGCGGTTTGTGTTTCCACCCCTTGCGTCACAATGTACTCCACCCCTTGCGATTTGTGTTACCACCCCTTGCGTTACAATAAACTCCACTTTCACTTCATATCGATAACCACCCTATCATCATAAGCAACATCGTAAACCCATTCCATCCACATCGACACAATGTACTACATTCCAAAAGGGCAAAGGACCTTAGCATTCAAAAGATACATAATCCTCAAGCTATAAAGCATTCCATTCAACCATTTATGACAATAAACACTCGTAATCACGCATAATCACTACAAGACATGTAAAGGATGAGAGAAATCCCTACCGAAGTGGGTTTTGAGCAAAACCCTAGGTCTACCGAAAGGAATACGCCCAAATCTTCAAAGACAAGCCTCACCCAAGCTTGGATACACAAGATCTAGAGCAAATAAAGCCCCAAAACATGATTAACAAGCAATGATCAACAAATAATCAAGAGGGGAGAGAGAGAAACGTGGGTAGAAGCTCCAAGACAAGAGGGAGAACACAAAACTTACCCCCTTGATCTCCAAATACAAGATTCTTGAGATTTGGAGGGAGAAAACTCTTGGATCTTGAAGGTTTGAACTTGAAATCAAGTGTTTTGGGAGAGATTGGAGTTGGGTAGGTGAGAGGAGGGTTTGAGATCTGATTTCGTGGCCAATGGGTGTGGGAAATGACAAAAGGGGTATTTATAATGTTCCAAAAAGCGTGCTGAAAAGTGCAGAAAAATGCCGCAGGTACCGGTACTGGGCGACTCCCAGTAGGTACTAGGTGACTCCCAGTACCGGTACTGGAGTCTTCAAAAAGCCAATTTGAGATACGTCTGGACAGTAGTTACCGGTACTGCATAACAGCCAGTACCGGTACTGGCTAGGCAGAAATGAAAAAATTTGCAACGGACTCCGGAACGAACCCAACTTGATACCAATGCTTCCAGACAACATTACCGCATCAAACATACATTATACCACACTTTGAGAGTCCAAAACACAACCGGATACGTATATCCGTACACTCCCACAAGCATACGCACTACTTTAATAATAAATCGACTCTTTTATGCACTAAACAATTCCCGAAATCTAAAATAATTTACGAGTCTCTACAAGTGCCAAAATCAATATCCATTGTGGAGTAAAGTTTTAATTCTATTTTCTAATTTTTGTTAGTATTTTTTGTGAATGGAAGAGGTGAAAATAATTCTTCTCCATTAAGAAGTGGGCCAAGACACGTGGAAAAAAAGAAGAAGTGGGCCGAGGCTAGCGTAGCCCTAAACCTGGTGCAGAACTGTACAGAGTCGAGTTGAGTTTTGTTCACCCTCCACTCCACTCCACTTAAGAGGGTGAACATTATCCTCCTTCTTATTAGTTGAAATGACGTGGATCCCACCACAAAATTGCACTTAGTATCCAAACAAAACGATCAGGCAAAAAAGAAAAGAAAAGAAAAGAGGACACCGCCTATGTGGTTCACCTATAGGGAAAATTTCAAAATAACCCCCAACCTTTACACCAAAATTCAATTAGACTCTTAACCTTTTAAAAACTTCAATTTTACTTTCAACGTTATCTTCCGTTAATCAAAACGCCCCCTTCCGTCAGAATGACTAACGAATTTCGTTAAAAGCTTCGTTAAATAGCGTCTGTGGGCACACGCCCTAAAAATCCCTACATTTTTAGTCTGTAAAAATTCCGGGTGCGCCTTTCTTGGAAAGCGCGGCGAAACGCTTCGCAAATCAGAGTCGTCACTCGGGTTTTGCGGAAAATACCCAAGAAACCGCGTTTTTGAAAACGTTTGGATTACGTTTGTTTGAGTTTGAAAAAGGCTTTTGTAAACTGGACCGTCGTCACCTTTGAAATCTGAGGTTCGGGAGCCAGGTTACGAGAGGGGAAGGGTTTTATGGCACCCCCCTCACCCAATCTGGAGATCGGTCTCTACTCGGCGTTTTATAAAAACATTTGCATTTCTCTCTTTACTTGATCATTTTTTTAGCCAGTTAGGGCGGGGGAACAATTAATAGGGGTTAAAACTGTAACAAGTTTGCAATTATATACAAAAAGAAGTGTGATGTATGTTGATGTTTGATCTACACAAGTATAATAGATTGAGAACAAGCTGCTGTGGGCGTTTTAGACAAACTAGTGCACGCTATTTATGCAGTGGCGCACACAGAAGCAAGCCTGCATGCACTGGCCAAGCCACTGCATGCAGCCATGACCTGCGTGCGCCACCCCACAACTGGCGTGCGCCGGTGAGCCTAAGACCACAGCTTCTGTTCTCAACCCTCTGGGCTCTGGAAAGGACCAGTGCACACCCAAGACAGACCACGCAGTTTATATCGATTACTAAGCTATTACAGATAGATTAAAGGGCTGAAAAGCCACCAAATGGACAAAAAACCCCTTAAACAATGAGGGAAGGATGATCAGAGGCCTGGATGGAAGATCCATACAAGGGCCAAGCCACTGGAAGCTAGACTACTACCGTACGCCAGTAGTATATGACCGTACGCCAGTTGTCCATTTGTTCCAATGCTTTGGCTTTGCATCATCTGGGCTCTAAAACATGATCAGAATGATCCCAGAGGCCACACTGCACAAAGATACAGATGGAAGAGAAAACAGTTCTACATTCAGAAAGCAATAGACTGGTTTTAGCATGTGTAACAACCCGGATTTTCAACCCAATTTTTTTTTTATATATAAATAATAGCATTAATATTATTAGGTCTTATTATTATTATTATTATTATTTTAAAATAAAATTCATTTTCCTTATTAGATAAATACAAAAAAATAATTATCTTATCTTATTTATTTTCTTTTTAGTTGCATGCATGCTTAAAACTCTTCCATCTCTCCCTCTCCTACTCCTACTCGATCTCTACCTCTTCCTTAATCAGAATTTTCGTCCATATCGCGCTCGTGTCAAAACCCAAGGAATAGAAATCCTTTTCGAATTCAAACTCATCACCCTCTTCCAAATTTCCCTATAAATATCCCATAACTCTAACCCTAGGGTTCACCACGAAATTCCACACACCCTAGTCCAGAAGAGAGAGAGAATTCGAAGAAAATCGAACTCCAATCCATGGAGTTTTAGAGAGAGAAAGGAAGAGAGAGAAAAGTGGGTTTTCTAGTTCCACCCAATCGAAACCCGAATTAATCATTCCAAACAACTCCTACAACTCCAAGCATCCCCAAACATCATCCAATTCGAGCCCAAGGTTCCCCGATCGAAGAAACCGAAGTCGTCTTCTCAAAAAATTCAAGTTTCGTTTTTAATTCAATTCGATCCGATTCGAGGTATTATAATCCCTTCCAACCACTTCTCTATTTATATTAAGTGTTTATATGTTTAACCCTATGCCCCAATTGGTCCCATGCATCAAAAACCGAGCCAAAACAAAAAAATAGCTCACTGCGTTCAGATTCACCATTTTGATATTATTTTTGATCCTGACAATCGATTTGTAATTATTTACGTAGAAGATGACACTTTTGATATTTATTTTACAATCTTTATGATATTAATATTACAAAAAACTACTTAATTGATATTATTTTCTTACAAAGTAATATCATCTTAGTATAAAACGTATTAATTATATCACTTTAATTTATCTGGTAGATAAAGTTAATTAATAAAAGTTTTAAATTAATAATACTCTTATTTAGTAATTCTACATGGTTCGAAACCACTTTGCGACCTTCCGAAACCAGTTTTCGACTCCCGATCTATTTTTTCTAGACTTCTAACACCTCAAAGATCGTAACTTGTTAATGTCATATTTTTTTTTATTATCTATTTATTAGTTATTTATTTGATTTCTTGTAAAAGTTTACAAACGAAAAATCTTTGCGACCTTATAAACTATTTTATTAATTCCCGAAATATTTTTTATAGATCCTTTACATTCTAAAGATGATATGTTGTTAGCCTCAAAATATTTTATTTATTAAATAATTTATTATCCTTTTATTTTACTTTTGACAACTTTAAAAATCATTTTATTTAAAGAATAATTCCGCGACCCTCCGGACTCGATTTTGACACTCGATCCCACTGTGTAGAATCATAGGAACCTTTTTAAGGTCATGCTAATTATTTCTAAGGTTATTATTTATTTATTGTGTTCATTACGATCTTTAATCAAATCTAATTTTTTTTAAAACAAAATTTATACAAGCTTAGATTATATTCTTTTATTTAATAAAAGTTCTTTGCTTTATTAATAATTTGTTGGTCATACAGGAATAAGGGCAACGGCCCATTCATAAAAAGTTACGTGATTTTCTATGCGTATTATTTATTGCAATTATTATTATGACTACTTGTCTATTATTCCAACTTCTGATTGATATGCTAGATTGGACCCTAGAGATATGGGGTGGTATGCGAAATAGAAATCACTTAGACGATGTTAAGTAATGGATAAATTGTGAAGTTTCTTTCTTTTTTTAGAGATTGCCTGCAGGCGTGATTTGAGATGTGATGAGATTGAAACTGGCGAGTGTCCAGTGATGAACTGATAGACTGGCGTGTGTCCAGTAATGAATTGATAGGCTGGCGTGTGTCCAGTGATGAATTGATAGACTGGCGTGTGTCCAGTGGTAAATTGATAGACTGGCGTGTGTCCAGCGATGATTGTGAAATGGTTGTGATGCGGTATATAAGATAGGCGAACCCTAGTTGTGATTCCGGCATGATAAGCTATCTCCTTGTTGTAGTTATTGTAACTTAAGTTATCTACGACAGCAAAGGGAAGTGATCTCATGGGACTGAGCATAGCTAGCGGTTGGGGAGGAAAGGTCTCGTGGGTGAGATCTTAGATCACACGTAAGTTTAATGGATTGTAATAAATCGATTAATGTGAAATATTTCTGTTTTACTTTCTCGCACTATTTATATCCTGTTGCCTGCTAGCTGTAAAGTACGAGGGGTAGTTGGGTTGGATTATTCTACTGGGTGATTTATCACTCACAGATACGTTTGTATCATGGTAAATCGATTGCTTCGGCGATCAATTTGCCAGAGGGCGCAGGATTCAATGGAGGGGATTCAACGATGGTGCAGTTCGACATGGAAATAATATCAGGAACGAAGATGGAGTGTGCTTGGGTTTCGTATCAAGCCTAGAGTCGGTTCTGAAGTTAATGTATTTTGAATCAGTAAATTTTCTTAAGATTGTGATAGTTGAACTCTTATTTTGGAAAATTATGTTTATTTAGCAAATTTTCTTAAAGAAATTATTTTATTTTGCTTCCGAAAAAGTGGGGCGTTACAGCATGCATCAGGGTGATCAAAACTTGAGTAAAGCAAGAAAACAATGATCCATGACCCCCACGCCAGTTTTGCACGTACTACCATGACTGGCGTACGGCTCAAACTACTGGCGCGCGCCACTAATCATTGTACACGGCTTTGAAACCTTGCCAGCATTAGGGCCAGGACTGGTATAGATTACCAGCCTTGACCCTGCCAGCCCCCCTCAGGGGTCAGAACAGAAAACAGAAACAAAAGGTGGTATACCTTTGCTTGTGAGTTTTTGGAAAGAACTTGATCTTTGAGCTTGAAGATGATGATGGATGGTGAATGTAGTGAGTGTTATAGGTAAGAAGAAGGTTTCCTTGCTTGCTCTTTCTATGGAAGAAGAAAGGAAAACAAGAGGAGAAGAAGGACAGAAAACCCTTGGCCTCTTAATTGTGCTAACCCCTTGCAAATGAATGCAATGGGGTATTTATGGAGGAGAGAGTGACTGAAATCAGTTGGGTACTAAGGCTTGTTTGGGGTGGCATGGAAGAGAGAAGCCTTCCCATGCATTTAATGCATGGGACAAGGTGATGGACTTTGTAGGAGATAGGGGGGAACGGCCCTGGCCGAAATAATCATCAGGGGACTGTGGCTGACGTCGGGGTGGCCACAAAAGTCACGCGCGTCTGGCTGAATAAAGTTGATTTGACTGGCATTGACTGGCGTACGACTCTTGTTGAGTGGCGTGCGCCAGTAACTGGCGATGACTGACACGTGGCAATGCTTCCAGCGCACGCTAGTCGAGAACCAGCGTACTCCAGTAGGGTTTTGCTGAGGCCATTTGGTTCTGGCTTGAGGGTTCGAGAAGGGTTTGAAAAAGGTTCGGATGAGGTGCAGGACGCTCAAAGTTCAAACTTGTTTACAAACTTAGGATGTTCTTTGACCTTAATCATCATCGGGGAATCAAAAACCGTAAGTAAACTAATCTGGACAGTCCAGAATAGGGTGTCTACAGCGTCCTGATCGAATTTTGATAATCCGAGCCGCTCAATGTGTTCAAAACGTGATTTTAAGGTTACCCGCGAGACATCAACAAAAAAAAATGATCGAAAAGGGCTTTATCTGAACAGTTTTTATTGAACATCAGATAAAGCCCTTTTCGATTATTTTTTTGTTGATTTCTCGCGGGTAACCTTAAAATCACGTTTTGAACACATTGAGCGGCTCGAATTATCGAAATTCGATTGGAAAAGGGGAGGTGCGGATCGATCCAGATTTTGTTCAAGTCCAGATGTCCGGATTTTGCTTCGGTTTGCACCTCCCCTTTTTCGATCAAATTTCGATGATCCGAGCCGCTCAATATGATTAGAACGTGATTTTAAGGGTACCCGCGAAAAATCAACAAAAAAAATGATCGGGAAGGGGTTCATCTGAACAGTTTTTTATTGAACTGTTCAATAAAAAATTGTTTAGATGAAGCCCTTCCCGGTCATTTTTTTTTGTTGATTTCTTGCGGGGACCCTTAAAATCACGTTTTGAACATATTGAGCTACTCAGATCATCAAAATTCGATCGGAATGATATTTGACGGAGCCTTTAACGAAATCCGTTAGTCATTCGGACGGGGGACGTTTTGATTAACGGAAGATAACGTTGGAAGTAAAATTGAAGTTTTTAAAAGGTTGGGAGTCTAATTGAATTTTGGTGTAAAGGTTAGGGCATATTTTGAATTTTTCCCTCTCCTATATAACTGAAGAGAGAAGAGAAGAAGGGCGTTTCGTAGAGATAGAACTGCGCATCTTTTCGCTTTTAGGGTTTTGGTAAGATGACCAGCTATATTGTGGAGATTGGTGAGTTCCTTCTTTTTTTCCTTTTTTCTTTTGGAATTAGTGGCGACTACAATCAAGTTGTTTTGCTGATTTCGCTTTTTATTGCTCCAGTTTGTGTTGGCTTACCTTGTGCGTTTCTTGCTTATCGGTACGGAGATAGGTGCGTAGCCCTTCTCTCTCATCTTTATCTAGTTACTTTAGATTGCTTCTGGTCTTTAGGTTTTGGCTTTCATAATACTAACAATCCATGGCGTGAGAAAAACTTTGTAGCTGCAACATTCTCTTTCTGTTGGAATCCTTTCTTTTCAATATCTTTGGGTTTGGGTTTGTTTGTGGCCTTGGATTTTCTGGATATCGTTTAAATTTCTCGATTCTTGTTTGTTAAGAGTTTTATTTTGGTTACGTTACTTGGAAAAAAGAAAGAAAGAAAATTATTGGCATCATTTGTCTAATATGTCCGATTTCTTGTACCAGGTTTTATCAGCAGTGGAAACAGGAAAGGAAACAGGAAAGGTATGGCTCATTTTGCTTGAAGTCATGTTTTATTGATTTTTCGTTCTATTTTCAACAATGTTATTTAGTCGCGAGATGAATCACATAATAGTGTTGTAGGCAATGATCTTTCTTTCTAAAGGCTATCTTCTAATTGTTTTAGTCCGCAGGGTATATTGGCCACAAGCTAAATTATGTTGTGGTTCATATTGTTTCTAGACCCCTCACTTGGAAAATAGAGCTGTTTTAGGCTAATGAATATATATTGGCCAGTAGTTTCCGTTTGACCAAAAAAAAGAATATATATTGGCCAGTACTTTTTGTTTTTTTTTATGCTTCTTTATTCTTTAAAACATTGTGAGTGTCTCGGTTGAATTAAAGTGTCTGCTTCAAAATTGTGAATCATCATGCTTTCTGTGGCGTTTTCATGCGTTAATGCTCACTTGAGTTCCTCGTTAATTGTTTGTGGTAGGTATGAATTCCACTCCTCCCTCCACGGCAGTAGTCTTTTGCATGCCTCCATGCTCCTCCTATTGTACAGTCTAATAAGCCTTTTGATTGTAAAAGAAAGATGTAGATCATGTTTGGGATATCATATTCATCGATATATGCAAGTTTACGGATCTTGAGCTTGGGACCGTATTGAAGTTACCCTAGTTATTTGATATATGTCACCTTTCATTCTATATATACTTAAATAACCTTTTTACACTAGAAAGATAAGAGCTATTAAGGTGGTTAACACGATCACCATGGCCACTTGATTGTAAGATGGAGAGGGAAGCACACTCTATTTGGGCTAGAATCTATCATGGCAAGTACAACCACCACCACCACCTCCAGGCTCCAGAAAGCGATTGAACCTTTTAGGGTTTGTAGAAGGCTCAATGTTGTCAGGGTGGGAGGATATCAGATGGGTTGCCCTATCTGACCTGTTGTTTCGGGGCTTTGCAACACAATTAACTTGATTTGAAGTAATAGAAGAAATGCTGAATGAACTTTGTCTTGGGCCGCAATGTTATGTTACTAGATGAAATGCCTTACTAGATAAAATGCCTACAGCCCTACAGCCCTACACGCAACACTCTTTGTTGACATTATACATGGGTCAGTAGACTACATGGATTGAAAATGTACAGCTCAATTAGTATGTTATCACCTCAATATTTAAGAGGATTAGGTAGTTGTTTGAGTGAGTCCTAGTGAGGTGGGTGACAGTCTATTTGGAATCAAAAGACTCCAACAAGGGTTGCACCGATATCCATCCTCTCTCCTACTGAGCCCTCTTATCTAGTATCGCAAAGGTTTGTATGTAAGTTTACACATAAGGTCTTAAGTTCGAATATCCAGATAATCCTGGAACAGGTTCGTCCTAGTGCTATTTTCCGTGGTCCCTCCCTTCCGCAAGAACTTGCGCACTTTCAAACTTCCCTGGTCCCTTAAATTATTCTTTTACAAAATTCATAACTGTTAATTGAAACATATAATTGTCTGTATTTGGTTCTATAAATTGGCATGCGGTAAGCATTTGGTTATTGTTTTGAAATAACCAAATAGGATTGTGAGAGAATGGCTAGTTTGTTGTGACATCGGTTTATTTTGAAATTGGGTTGGGATGTCAAAATGCCTCGGTGATAGTTGAAGTTGCGAGAGGGCGACATGGATATTATGAGATTGTGATTGGGATAAGTTTGGAAATGTATTCATCGATTCTTAATCAGTACAAACAAAACAAATATCATATGATCATATGGTCCATAACCTGAGGAAAATGAACATGGGCTCATGTCATGGATATTCTGAGGTATATCTCTAGCCTATATCCCAAGGATTTCATATCCCCTCCCTATATCCCAAGGCAAACAAACAGACCGTTGGAACTACAGCCTAGTCAGTTTTCTCAGGAAACTTTAACAAAAAAATAATTTCAAGATCCAAATCTGTCATGCTTCCTTTCTGATGGTTTCCAAAAGTGGTTGGAGTCTAGGTAACATGAGGTTGGAAACCTACATTTCTTACGGCAACTGTAATGATTAAAGATAGGCAATGGGATTGTGTAAACGAGCTTTATCCTCCTTGGAGCGAAATGGTGGGAACTGCTTGGTTGGGTTCCTTCTCATCACCACTAACCTCGTCGAGATCAGTTTGCTCTAAATTGGGGTAGCTGGACTGTTCCCATGAGCCTCCTAAGTAGGATAAAATGCTCTAGGTCTATTTCCGGCTTATTGTGTTTGTAAAAAACTACGAAGCATCTGCATTCCTAACTGCTTGTCATATTTGTGTTGGACGTTCTAGGGACACAAGACATGCTGGGGACACGGGAGGACACGTATGGGACACTTGACATGGCTTGTCTGATTAATTTAATTGATTGTAAGCAGGTGACATACCAGGGACACTTGTGTCTCAATTTGGACACAAATGCAAACATGATAAGGATGGATATATAATATTGAAAGCTTATTTCCAATGTATGTTATTCCTAAAATACGAGGAAAAAAGTATGAATAAGTGAATTTTCACCAAATAAAACCCTCGTTAAGCTTGTAATATTTGAGGAGGAAATAATAAGAATTGTAAAGATACTGTTAGTTTTGGTTATTTCTGGATGGTATATTCATATAAATATTAACTCAATATCTATCGCAGTGTACATACATACATACTTTTTGTCGTGTTCCCTGCCAAATGAGTATCACTATTTATTTAGATTATAGCTTGCTGATGGATTTTACTATAACTGTTATGCTAGTACTAAAGCTAGTATTGTTTATCGCCAAAAACTAAAATCATCTTTTAGAATACTCAAAATCTAAAATATAATTTGAAAAGAACCCAAACCCAGCTTTTGTAGACTCAGATTTTAGACTTTTTTCAGCTCCTAGGAATACCTAGAATCCCAATATTTGTTAATACGATTTTTTTAGAAACACTCACAATAGCTTTTTAAACCTAAATCTCAAAATTTACACCTACAATTTTTTCGTTGCGACAACGTATAACCGGGCTGGCTATAATGCTATATTGCAGTGCAATAGAATTTTTCCTTCCACTTTGGGGGTCCTATGAGCGCCTAATACTCTTGAAACGCTCCGCCACTAACTAGCAATTTAAAATGCTCCCTTAGTAATTTTCTTGTTTTGGAGGGTCATTCTGCAATAGTAGCACTTGGACTACTACAAATACACAGTACTTCACCCCATTTTACTCATATGCACATCCTAAATCCTTAGACTCTAATGCTTCTTTTTCTAGTTTCTAATTTAGCATTAACGCCTCTTACAGTTTAATCTACTAAGACAATATCATCCGCAATCAACATACACTACGAGATATCATCCTCAATATATCTAGTCAATTCATCCACTATGTAAGGCTCAAAGCAGACCTTAGGTGTAATCCAACTTTGCTTGTTTTCTACTGGGGATCTAATAGTAGTGTTAGCACCTTCATACACGTCAACTACATCGATATACCATTTTGTTATATAACACCCTTTGTTATGCTTTTCTTCTTGAAGTATGGCGGCTTAGTTTCGTCCTTTTGAGGTTGCATTTGTGTGATGATTCCAATCTGCCCCTTGATATAGTGCATACTGCATACAATAATCCTTTTAATCATTGTTCCTTTTCCCTCGTGGAACGTATTCTCAAGTTTGTAAGAATAGTTGTCTTTGAAACGGTATGCCTACATTTTGTGTGTTCTCCTCTTTTTGCTGCATCTTATATTTTGGTTTATTTTTAGTACCTTTGTAAAATGATATCTAAATAATATGTGAAATAGAAATTGAAGCCTATTTAAATGATATCTAATTGGTACATTCATGTGGTACATTACCTTAGAAAATTTGAGGTTACGTATTCGTTTGGGGAGGAGTATTATAAACTATAAAGATACTCGGTTGTTTTTGGGATGTTGCAAACATAATGCCTGAAGCCTGATTGGATGGTTTCTCAGACTTTGTTGTACAGTTGTACTTGGAGTAGGGTATGGGTTGTAATGGTGAGATATTGTCCTCCATAAGGCAGGCTTATGTGGTCTTTAGGTATAACTCTCGACCTATCACAATGATCCTTGCCAACTCCAAATTGTGACCATCTTCCCAACGCATGAGCATCATGAGTACATCGCGCTTGCAGGAACATAATTGCATGATTTGCAAGAGAACGTTCCGTAGGAGTGTTAGTGCTCCAGAATGAGTGACGAAGATGGTTTTCTGAGTGATGTTAATGGGATTATGCGTTATGCTGTAAATTTGTTTTTACAGCCTTTCTTAAACATTTAATGGGTAAGTAATTAAACTGTGTAGGAAATACGTTAAGACATATGGGTGTACTATTCGCATGTAAGTGTTTTGCATTGTAAGAAATTATGTTGGGAAAAGAGTCCTGTGACTTAGAAGGATCCCGGGATCCTGTGGCGAGCTACTTTGCTTGCTTGCTGCCACTCTGACGTTGTTTTGGGCAATGTGGTTCCAACCCCAAAGCAGTGGAAACTACTAATCTCTTCTCTCTCTGTTTTGGGCAATTTGTTTGGTATTTGAAATTCAACCAAAATTCACTCTCTCATCTCTCTATCTCTCTCCCCGACGGTGACTCCTAATCACTTGACGACCCCAGCGAGTCCTCCAACTCTAACTAAACTAGGATGCGGGGGCACTGCTGTACCCTTAGAGGCAGCAGCTTGCGGCTGTGCCCGAATTCTAGACCCACTCCGGTCTTGCTTCGATGATTGGAAGTGTTCACTTCGTAGAGCTTGTTGAGTAAAACAACTATGCAAAAAATCAGCTGAATTGGATATCATTAAGTGCCTGATCGGAACCTTTTTATCTTGAAAAAAATGTATCCGAAACACTGGATCAAATCCACTGTAACCCATGGACCGAGAGTAATATGGGTTCCGATCAGACACTTAATGATATTCAATTAAGCTGATTTTTTGCATAACTCTTCTATTCGAAGAGCTCTACGAAGTGAATGCTTCCGATCATCGGAGTGAGACCAGAGTGGACCCAGAATTGGGACACAGCTGCAAGCTGCTGCCCCAAGTGGACAGCAGCGCCCCGCTTCCGAATAACTAGTAACTACGCCGTGTGTTCATTTCATAGTCAATGCCGTGTTGGTGCGAAGTCGAGAAATTTCATAGTAGTCAGGCTTGGGTAGGGCTGTAAATGAACTGAGCCGTTCGTGAACTGTTCGAGGCTCGACTCGGTAAAGGTTCGTTCGATTCATCTACTAAATGAACCGAACCTGAACCTCAATTTTAGGCTCGTTTCATAAATGAGCATAACATAAATGCAGCAGTATTCGGCTCGATTAGGCTCGCGAACCTGGAGTATATATGTATCATGGGGATTTTATATAGTTATATAGTGAAAATTTTAAAACTTGTACAAGTCTAAACGTTTACAATTACTAAAAATTTACTTATGTATATGTTTTTATCATTTTATATGTATATGAACATATTTATGTACATAATGAAAATTTTATTTGTAGTTTTAGACCTGTATGAGAGCATAAAAATATGATATTAGGATCGTTAAGGCTCGTGAACAAGCTCGAGTTCGACCCAAACTTGGGCAAGCTTGGTTCGAGTTTTGCTCATCATAATTTTCATTGAGTTCGGCTCGAGCTCAAGTTCGCTAAAAAACTTAATGAACGAATCTGAACATTCTAATATTCGACTCGATTCGGCTCGTTTAACGTCCTAAGACTGGGTAAAGAGTGAGCATTTGGGAATTATGTCCTCAGAGCGATTCCTAGGAATCTGAGATTTTTTTTTTGTGAGTTGTGTTTCTCAGGAAAATTTAGGGCTTTTGAAATCATTTTTTATTGTAATAGAGATGCTCTAACACATGCACCTTTTAACCCATGCACTAGAGATGCTATAACACAAGACATTCCCTAACATTCACTTTAGAGATTAAATTCTTTTCACTAGTGGTGGAAAATCTTACTTTTCCACCACCACCTTTTTCGATCATACCGTGTATTTATTATTGATCTGAATTGTTTATCTTGTAAATCTCACATAGTAAGTGTATCCAAGCAAAAAATAAATTTGATCAAATATCAATAAGAGTATTCAAAATTGAATTTTGCTTGGTAAAATTGATAGTTTATATTTATTATTATTGACAGAAATCAGATTGTCCATGTTATAATTAAAATTAAAATTTTGGTATATCTATCGACTTCCAATCAAATTATTTTTTGCATGGCAATACTATAGGGAAATGATATTGGCACTCCAAAAATTGATGCAGGCACTCCAAAGTCAATGTAACTTCAAAGCCACTTTCCTTTGTATTTTGGAGTGCCTACATCAATTTTTGGAGTGCCAATATCATTTCCCATACTATATTGCGGGTCTTAAAATATGAACGGTTCAGATTACAATATAGACACTCGATGAGGCCCATAATAGACAGTGGTAGAAAAGTGAGATTTTACACTGGCGATTGATAAAATTTATTCTCTTTACTTTATAGTAGGGACTTGTGGATGTTTGGAAAATTGAAAATCACATTTTGTGGGCATCAATGTAGTTGGACATTCACATGTAAATAATCTAATTCAAACTTTAACAAAATGAAGGAAGGAGTCGCCATCTTATGAGGGCGTCCCCATTTTAAATAAAATGTGGACGTTCCCTTTTCTCCCCTTTCCAGATCAAATTTTGATGATCCAAGCCGCTCAATATATTTAGTACGTGATTTTAAGGGTACAAGCGAGAAATCAACAAAAAAAAGGATCGGGAAGGGCTTGATTGGAGCAGTTTTTATTTGAACCGTTCAATAAAATACAAACAAAAACTACTCAGATCAAGCACTTTCCGGTCTTTTTTTTGTTGATTTCTTGCGGGTACCCTTAAAATCACGTTCTGAACATATTGAGCGGCTCGAATAAAATTGGTCGGGAAAGGGACGTCCTTAACTTAATAAGTTTAGGGCGCCCTTGTACTCAAATTTTAAATGTCATTTTCTCTCTCTTAAATAGTTAAATTTATTACCGTGCCATTAATGATCCTTCTACTCATATCTATAGGGTGCGTTTGTGGCTATGTATAATTTAAATTCTAGCTTAAAATTCTAGTGCAAATTCTATATTCTAGATTTTAATAAAAATGGATAACCTTGTATAGTTGTATTAGTAGTATATCCAGTAAAAGCTGATACTCCATCCGTTACTACGTAAATAGTAGTCCATTGTGAAAATACATTCAATTTTTGAACCAAAATATAAGATACTTCAGTGCTTAACTTTTTACATTTATTGACACCAAATTAATGGTCTTTGTACTACAAAAAGATGAAAACTATTCAAACTTAAAATTTATCCGAAAAGCTCTAGAAGTTGCTTTGGGATTTTCAAAATTTTATTCTTTTTTTAGTTATTCAAAATCTATAGAGTCTGACAATCTGTTATCTAATTTTTTAGTAAACATTTCAAACTGATTTTGAAAAGCAATAATCTTAAAATCTGCATCTGGTTTGTTTTCAATTGCAAGGGTTACACCCTTGGAGAGTGTGAAATGAGGGATACATATATATACACTAGGGGCAACGCACGTGCTTCAAACGAAAATGTTGTTCCCGTTGGATTCCCCTAAATCGGCATAACAACTGGTTTCAGAGAGAGAATTTTGAGTTTCTCACTATGAAGCCACTGATGAAATTCGAATTAAGCTTTTCACTTCATATACTTCACTATTTCTTTTTTAACAGAAAATCAATTGCTATTTATCTATCTATCTCCTATGCAAATGTAGTTGAAGCCAAAAACCTCTTAATCCTTAATCCTAAATTCCTAAAATTTTGAGTTTTTAAAAAAAAAAATGAGAGAGAGAGAGAGAGAGAGAGAGAGAGAGAGAGAGAGAGAGAGAGAGAGAGAGAGAGAGAGAGAGAGAGAGAGAGAGAGAGAGAGAGAGAGAGAGAGAGAGAGAGAGAGAGATTTTAGGGGAAGGAGTTGATGAGATTTTTACTCATTTAAATAAAAATCACAAAAATCCCTCAATCCTAAATTCCTAAAATTTTTGAGTTTTTAAAAAAAAAATGAGAGAGAGAGAGAGAGAGAGAGAGAGAGAGAGAGAGAGTTGGGAGTGATTTTATGGGAAGGAGTTGATGAGATATATTCATTTAAATAAAAATCATACTTTTTAGTTTTTGTCTTCCTGAAGACATATATCGATGTTTTTTTGTTTGTTTTTGTAAGTTATATTTTCTATAAATCAGAATTGTGTTCGTTCAACACACGAGACAAACCTATATTGATAAGTTTTTTAAATTATATTTTCTTTCAATCAGAGTTACATGTCTGTTCAGTGCATGAGACAATAAAAAATTCACATTGATGTTTTTTTCCTATCTCAATTAGTGGTATACCCGTTTGATACACATAAATATCGAGGAAAATTTATCATATGCCTCTGGAATATCATCACGTGGTATTCCAAATTCATTTTTCACACACATATGTCTTTCGATGCATATAATGAGATTAATGCTAGCGTGCATCAAACAGCGGACTGGAAGAAATATTTTTTTTGGCATCACTACTACAATAATCGTAAAAGATGACAGTTTAAAAGTGTCATTAAATGTGAAAGATGACAGTTTTGAAACTGTCATCTATGGAGCTGTCATTAAAAGTCTAGATTTGTTATGACAATAAAAAACTGTCATTAAACATATAAGATGACAGTTTAAACCTGTCATCTTTGTGATAAAAGATGATAGTTTTAATCCGTCATCTTTAATCGCAAAGATGACGGATTTAAACTGTCATCTTATTTGTTCTCGCATGGCCGCCCAATGGCACTTGTGTGTAGCCTACATAGCACTTGTGTGGCCAGCAAATATTTGCTTGCCCCAGGACTTGAACTCAAGAACTTAAGTTCCTCGCGCGCATGTTACCAACTGAGCTGGCACGCTTATTGTTAACAAAAGACAAACAAAAATATGTATACTATATTTTCAAAAATTTTAAGATGAGCACTTTTAATGTCAGTTTTGGATGAAACTGTCATCGTAGACATTGAAAGTATAAGATGACAGTTTTAAACTATCATCTTATATGTTTTTATGACGCTTTTTGACTTTCATCTTTTATGATCAACTGCAATGTCAGTTCTAATTAAAACTGTCATTAAAAGGGCTTAGTTTCAATGTCGCTTTTAAGGAAAACTGTCATTAAAAGGTTTCCCATATGGGCTTCCGGAAGCGCCATGCTTTAATGTCAGTTTTAAGCAAAAACTGACATTAAAGAAAAAGATAATAATGTCACTTTTATTCTAAACCGTCATCATATATAGCAAAGATGACAGTTTGTAAGATGGACTGTCATCAAAAGTCTACCATCATATTTTCGATGACAGTTTTACAAAAACTGTCATTGTTTCAATTTTTTGAGTGTCATCTTTTAAGGTTTTTGTAGTAGTGCATAAAAAAAGAACTTTATTGATATAAAGATAGATAATACAAGAGAAATAGCAATAGTGCTATCGCTGTAAGGTAGAAAAAGCGTTGGAGACGAGCGAAAGCCAACAAGGGCGTTGAGCTTCACTTTACCCTCCATCCCTTCCTCAGGGAGCTTTTGGCGTGGTTCAGCCTAGCCCCTCACCAATTCGCCATTAACAGCTATAGGATAGTAACGTCCGTCATTGCTCTTAGGCTCAATTTGGATGACCGGAATCTTCAATAGGAATAGGAATGTGATTACTAGGAATGAAATTCCTAGGAATACGATACCTGAAGTAATTTCATTCCAGTGTTTGGATTAGTTCAATAATCTTCTGCAGGAATCAATTTTTTTGGAAATTATCAAAGTCAATATTTCCTTTTTTTATTGATTGAGCTAGGAATCTAAGATTCCCATGGGGTAAGGGATAAATCAAATTCCCACTCTATCTGGTAATGTGATTCCTGGTCGGATGTGTCGTCAGGAATCACAATCCTATTCCTGTCTCTCCCAAACATGGGAATCCTGAGAGTGCGGCATCACATTCCTATTCATGTTCCTTCCAAACGTCGGAATCATGGAAGTATGGTATCACATTCCCATTCCTCCTCAAGATTCCTATCATCCAAACTGAGTCTTAAGGAGAGCCATCGGCTGGAGTTCACCGTTCCTGATCTCTTCCACACCTATATCATGTCTTGGCACGGGGGTTCTAGGCGTCAGTACCTGTCGACCCGTAGAGGCATAGAGTCCCTGATCACTGGACTTTCCGATACTGACAAATGGACCAACTTCTATGTTGAGGTCCATGGGAACTATGAGTTCGGCGATCTGGTGAACCGCCGACACTCCGTGCCGAAAGTTAAAGATACTATGAGTTAGTCTTTGATCTTTGCACGGTTTTTGGCTTTTAATGATTCCGCCGTTTCTTTTGCAGATCTTGGCCCCATTAACAAGAACTTGCAAGCGCTAGCCGAGCGCGGACATGTCGAGACTCTGAAAGCCCAAGCTTGCCGAGACTTACCTATATTGCTCGGATACGACCCTTCGTATAAGGGTGTTTTGAAGAAGAGGGAAATGAAGAAAATAGGTATAGGTGCTGAACAGGCCGAACCCTCCGGAACAAGTAAAACTACAACTAAGTTACGTGAAACACCTCCCAAACGACCTTTACATCAATTAGCTACGGAGCCGAAAAAAACCAATATAGTTTTTTTTTTATCCTGTGCATTGAATATGTACAAACGCTAGTATATACTATAAGCAAATATGTTTTGCCTTCAAAAGCATCCAAATTAACTCCCAATCCTAATTTTCTAAATTTTTAATTTTTTTTGGTTGTAACAAATAGAGAGTAAGAGAGAGTAATTGAGAGGGAAACGTGGGAGATGGAGGGAGAGTTTTGGGACACGGTCACGTGGTGCCCCAGATTTATTTTCACACACGTATGTCTTTCAGTACATAGAATGAGACCAATATTAGTGTGTATCGAAGATGGGATCAGAAAAAATATTAAACTATCTTTTTAAGCAACTAGCGCTGTACCCGGTCGATACACGGGGCCGAATTGATTTTTTTTATCTTGTGCATCGAACGGGCACAAACGCTAGTATAATTATAGTCACGGGACAAAGACTTCTCACGGTATCTAAATCCTCCTAAAGTACTCATTCCTTTTGGAGGGATTTTAATATCAAGAAACATAAAATATTAGAAGGATTGTGATTTTGCCACTCCAAAAATTGATGGAGAGGCTCTAAAATTGAACTGTGTTGATATATAAAACGACGTCGTTTTGGAGCCCCTCCATCAGTTTTTGTAGTACTAAAATTAACTTCTATATAAGAATTACAAAATCAGAAAGAATCTGACGTTAACTGGGTCCAAGTTGCATCTAGCATCAGATCGATGATGCCAAAAAAGAAATATAAACTACCCTTGTGAAGTGGTTTAAAAAGGTTAGAAATCTAGTTTTGGTTATTGAAAAAAGTTACTAGTTTTGATTATTCTAAAATTCGATTATTTCTAAGGAGTTTCTTAAGTTTAATTATAGCAGTGTGACATATTTTGTACCAACATTTTTAACTTTAGAAACCTAGTACTTTTGACTTTAGTTTCCTAATACTCTTATGTCATTCTTCTTTTATAACTGCACTAGCTCCCTTTTGTAAATTTATATACAAAAAGATACAGTAAAAAAAAGTGTGATAAAAAAGTGAAAATCAATTTATTTATGAAGAAGATAAGAACACATTGAATCTCGAATGAACAATCTCATTGGTTATATAGGGCATACGCCCACATTAGGTGACAGATAGTATCATCTAGTTTAAAGAACTCATTGGCAAATAGAGGATCTTAGGCTCCTATTCCGCTAAGAGAAATAAGTACACTAATTTTTAAAATTAAAGGTGATATTATGAGAGAATGACCTGTCTCCCAAAAAAATAATTACTTAAAATGATTCAATAGAAACCTTAGCGGACGGGGCCTATTGTACTTATTAAATGATTCAACGTTGTATAGTTCCATAAATATGAAATGTTAAAGTTGCAAGCAAGCTTAGCGCCCTCCGTCCGTGTTTGTTTGTCCATGGCCACTTCCACTATTTCACAGACATTATAAAATTATACTCCAAATAATTAGATAATTAGATGCTTGCAAAAAATATCTTACAAACCGGCCTAGAAATCAAATCCCACCAACCTAAACACCTACTCTACTTCACAATCAAATAAAAAACAAACATGAAGAGGAAGTATCTCACCGAATAGCCGTTGGAGCTAGGTGGAGCAAAGGAGTTTCCTCACTTCATTTTCCTTCCAGAGAGAGAATGTCTGTGGGCGTAGTGGCGTACCAATCATGAAGTAACCTTTTTTAACTTTTAATTGAATATTTCTCAAAATACTTTTTTAAAAATTCTAATTTTTTATTTTTCTGATTACTCTCGTCGTGATAAATCAATATTGCACAAAAGTTTGGGCCAAAACTGCTAGCAAATGCAAAAAAAATTTAAATAAAGACAAAACTAACAAATTGTGGCCCACAAATTATTGGTTAGTAGAAACATCTCCCAGTTCATACAAAGTGCCACATATATAGGACTCCCCACTCCCAAGCTCTTTAGGGAGAATTCGGGGGCTGAGGAATCAGGATTGAACAAAAGATTCTACCACAATTTAATCACTATCCTCCACCAACCTACTACGGGACAATTGTGATAAAGACATTTTGAGAAACAGTTGTGTATATTATACAAACACATTCTTGAACTTCATGAAAGACCTTTATTAGCCCTAAGTAACCTGATCTCAAACAAAAGGGAAAATTTCAAAATAGCACCTGACCTTTCACACAAATCACGCATAGGCACCTGACCTTTTAATATTATCAAAATAACACCTGACCTATTTAAAAACCCATCAATTTTCCACCCGCCGTTAACTTACCATCCAAAAAATAGACGGAAATGCTGAAATGGCCTACATCTGGCCATTTGGAGGGAAACCAATATACATTTTGGGAGAAAAACACATTACCCTACTAATTTCTCCCGCCAAAACCCACCTGAGGGGCCATGGAGTTTCAATGGTTTGTTATGATTATAATGTTTATAAGACTTCATCTCAGTTATTGTAGCTGTTTGTTTTTGTTGAACTGGTTATTGCACATTTTGGGGATCAAATTTATGTGCCATTTTTTTCGGCAGAGCTTGAGATGGTGTGAGGCAAAGGAAGGAGAAGAAGGAAATGTTGGGAGATTTTGGGACATCCCCATTCCACTTAACTTTTTCTATAACTTTTAGTTTTGTTCTTATTTAATTTTTTTTTGTGTTTCTTAGTTTTGCGCCTCACTTTTTTGGAAAAGTGAAAAAAATTATATATTTGCCCAAATATTTTGGAAAATAGTCATTTTTTTAAACTTAAAAGTGGTTATTTCCTAAAATATTTGGGTAAAAGTAAAAAAAAAAAAACTTTTCCGATTCATCTTGTCGAGGCAAATCAATAAGTTACAAAAGGTTGGCGCAAAACTAACAAACGCGAAAAAAAAGAAAAGAAAAACAAAACTAAAAGTTATAGAAAAAGTAAAAATAGTTGTTATTGGAACTCTATGGCCCAACAAGTGGGTTTTGGCGGGAGAAATCAGTATAGTAATATGTTTTTCCCTTTAAATGCATATTGGTTTCCCTCCAAATAGCTAGATGTAGGCCATTTCAACATTTTCGTCTGTTTTTGGATGGAAAGTTAACGGCGGGTGGAAAATTGATGGGTTTTTAAATAGGTCAGGTGTTATTTTGATAATATTAAAAGGTCAGGTGCCAATGCATAATTTGTGTGAAAGGTCATGTGTTATTTTGGAATTTTTCCCAAAGAAAAATCGAATACGGAAAATAGAACCAAAAAAAATTGAAAACCCTCATCATTGTCTTGTTTTCCCATGAGAGAGAATAAAAAAAGAATATGAATACATATATTCACTGAATTATGGAGTGAAATTGGATGTTTCGTAAACGTCTTTACCATTATGTAATTGAACTAGTGTTTGTCCGTCACGCACTTCGGTTGGAATTGCTTATGCCTATAGCACTTGCTAGCTAGTGGCTCAAACACTAAATCAATTCATTAGTGTGTAATATGTAATCCTCTTTTAAGCGACACGAAAGAGAATTACACGTGCTTACGGCACTCTCCCAACTAAACTTTTAAGTTAACTACAAAGAACTATTATCAATTTGCTTATGGAACCATAGTAAATACCAAAAAAAGAAGTTAAAATAACACTATTATGAATCCCCCACCACATACATTAAACCCATTTGCAGAAATGAAAGAACATATTAGAACTCAGAAATCAAAAACCTCAATGTAACTTCAATCACTAATAGTTATCAAACGCCATAAACTTACCATATAAAGAGTAAAAAAAATTAGTTCGGACCGCGAAAAAAAACAGGCTATCGAAAAAAGTTACAGAGAACTCAGGCTTTGGTTGAAATACCTCAGTGTAAGCGATCACCAGAGACATAGTGCTTGCCTGTGCCTACGGCACTACCCACCCCGATTAGAATTGGCTTAATTTGTTGAAAATTATGTACCCATAGAGTTATTATTCTGAAGTTCAATTTCTGCCAAGACTTGCATCAATTTCTACTCATGTAGACACGGGCAACCCGATGATAACATAAAAAGGAAGGGAGAAAAAGAAAAAGAAGGGTTTAAAAACACATGGACCTGGGCGCGAACTACACTACTAAACTATCATTCAAAACAGAACGTTAAGGGGAGTCAAAATAACAAAACTCGATTATGTGTAACATTTAACAGCACACCCACCCACCCATACCAAAAAAATCACTCAAATTTCTTGAACACTCGGAATAGGCACAAATTCTACCCGAAATAGTAGCTAGATTGAACTTTAAATACTACTTGCACCCTGGAAAGAAACAGATACCAAAAACTCCCAAAAAAAATTCTAAAGGAATGTTTCACACGGTTTTCAAAAAATGGTTTCTTTATTAGACCCATTACCTTTGCTTTTACGAAGCTTTCTTGGCCCAGCTTTCACGCAGCTTTCTTCAACCAGCTTCGTCGGAATAAATCAAAAATCCCAAAGGAATGTTTCTTGGCCTAGCTTCCGACAGGATTTGTAGACCTCGGTGGGGATTCGAAAGATGACAGGAGAGAGAGAGAGAGAGAGAGAGAGAGAGAGAGAGAGAGAGAGAGAGAGAGAGATGGGGGGGGGGGGACCCAAACAACAGGAGCTGGATAAAAAGAAGAGATGACGGTTGTGTTTGTTTGCCATTTTAGTTTTATTTTTCAATCATTATCCTATTTTTTCTCCAATCATTACCCTATTTCTCCAATTATTACTTTGTCATCCCTCTCTATCTCTCTCTACTCATTAGCTCTCCCTCCAATCATTACCCTATTTATCTCTCAACCTACTACCAAAACTAAACAAAACAAAATTAAAATGCCAAACAAACAAAGCCACTTTCTTAAGAGAGTTGGAGAGCACACATCAACTCTTGGAGATCAAACAAATTTGAGCCGTTACAATAATTTGTCCCCACATCTTTCTATTTTATAATAGAAATTGATTTTTAATAAGAGCACTAAACAAATCATTTTGAACAAAAATAAGCCGCTTGGATCATTTGTTTAGAATCCAAGACAGGTCAAAAACCTGTATGTACGTGATATATGTACCCCAGTACCCGTGGCAAAGCTGAAGAATAAAAGGGTTTTTCAATGGTGGTTACTGGGGAACAGTGATTGGAGATGTGAGAGCGGAGAGAGAGGAGATGGACCAGATGGCAATGAAAAAAAACTAGGGGTACTTTGGTACTTCCATGGAATAACGTAAACAGGTGGTTTTGGAGAAAGAAGTTAACGGAATTTATTAGGAAATGATAATACCAAAACTGTTTTTGTTGGTGTTAAAACTCCAGTGCATAAAGGTCTTGTACATTGCAATTGGTACAAACCTTTTGTGCACTAGAGTTTTGGCACCAACAAAATGGTTTTGGCATTATCATTTTTCAATTTTTTTTGTCTTTATTCAATTTTTTTACATATATTTGTTGTGCGTCAAATTTTTTAGACTTACTAATTCTTCTCGTTGAGAAGAATGAAAAAAGTAGTAAAAAATTATTATCAAAGTACAATTTTTTAATAAAAACAAAAGCAAGTAAAAAAGACAGTCTTTTTTATAGTACTTATTTGTCTTTTTAAAAAATTTATGAGTTTGGATTATTTTTTTTTTGTTTTTTTGATTTTCTTTCGACAAGACAAATCAATAAGTCACAAAAGTTTGACTCAAAATTTTAAAATACAAAAAAATTAAATGAAGATAAAAAAATTATTTTGATTTATTAAGTCAAAACTAGCAAGAGTGGGGGAGGCTCTCATCTAGTTGTGTGTCTAGTTTAAGCCTTTGTGGGCCTAGGATTAGTTCACAATAATAATCGGTGTTATTTATTTTTAAGACCTCGTGGAGTTTGTCAAAATAGCTTGATCAAACATTGGTAGATAGATGATCGAAACAGATTTGTATACAAACAATCACTTTGTTTGGATGGCCTTTTTGAGAGTAACTTTCAACTCTCGGCACAGTTTCCAATAAATCTTTCTCTCTATCTCTCTCCACTCATTACCACTCAACTCTCAAAAATAACTTTCTAAAAGTTAAACCAAACAAAGTGAATGAAATGAAAAAAAAACAATTCTAAAGTGGAATCTTACATTTTTTCTTGTACAAATTTGCTTTGATCATGTAACTAACATTGTTTGATCAATCTAATTTTCCATGAGATAGACAAACTCTGCGAGCTCTACAAAATGAACGATCCCGATTATTGTTGTGGACCCGGAATGAGCCCACAAATAGCCCAAACCGGACAAAAAACTGGATGGGAGCCTCCTCGGATGGACTTTCCGAGTCTCTGACAATTACCGAAGTGATTATTAGATAATTATTAGATAGTTATATATAGGAACAGTACTTGTTATTTTGTCGGTCTTGTACTTTCTTCTCTTATTAGGGTTCTCTTATAGAAGCATGGCGGCTGCACATTCTCTGAAACTTGCCATGTTCGGTGGCAAGTCCCGATTGTCTTAGACTTTGTTGGTCAGACGACTTAGACCCTTCCCCCCGTTATGGTACGTCTTCTTCTTCTTCATCATCATCATCACTCTTTTTGGTTGGTCTTATCTTTCTTTAACTTTGTGCAGGTCTACATATGTTTGAAGATTGCATCTGCAGACATTTTTGGTTGGTTTTTTGGTCTTTGGTGCAGGTATACTTATATTTCAAGATTGCATCTGCTTGAAAGACTGACAGATCCAATCGGTTATTTTTTTAATTTGATCTGAGATCCAATCGGTTGTTAGCGAGCCCTTTTTCTAATTCTTCCGAGTTACATATATTACAGATTGTATCCCGACGAATGCTATACCAATTTGTTAACTAATACAATTATGATTTTGAAATGATAATTAGTTTTGGAACTATCATAACATATATTATCGGGCTTTTTTCTTTGTCGGGTGTTATTGAATCCTTTCGCTTTCATATTCTGTACAGGGACGTTAAACTCCTTAATCATGAAGTTCATAAAAAGAAGAAGTCGTGAACAAATTGTGTCGGTTGTGATTCCTACAGTAAGTTTTCACAGATCTAAAGCAGTCTTAGAGTTAACGGATTCATTAGCTCTACGGAGTGATCTTCGCTCTCCTTTTTAGTGGCAGAGATGTGAGGGTGGAAGCATTGGATTTCCTCAACAATCTAGTTGTGCGTGGTTTGCATTCATGGAGGTTAGCAGCCTGATAGCGCAGGTGAGTGAAGATTATCTTCTCTCTTCTTTTTTGTACTTCCCTATGTTTTGATCATGTAAGCTAGATTACTTGTGTGGAAGCAGCCTAACCGGCGCTATAGTGCGTGCCGTTGGTGTGTGGCTCATCACAATTGTTAGGAACTCTAGTCCACTATGGACTAAGGACTCGAATACCAAAGACGTAAATGGGCGATTAAAACATTCAAGGGCTTTTTTAAATCCGAATCAAATTACAACCGAAACAAAGGTAAGGAGGAACAACCCAAGATCAAACAATACACATTTCTAAAGATTACTAGAAAGTTTAGTGAAGCACCTCATTTATCAGTGTTCTAAAAGTCAATCGCCTAGGCTGATTAGTCCCCGCCTAGCGATTGTCCAACTCCTAGATTAGGTAGCAGACTAGTCGGCGCGTAGTCCCCGCTTAGCCGCTAGGTAGCCAACTAGTCGACGCCTAGGCTATAGGCGCCCCTTTTTCGTCCGACTAGTATCTAGCGACCTCTAGAACATTGATAATAATCCACCTTAATATGTAACAAGAAGTTTGTAATTCAATTGATTCCAAAAAAAAAATGAAAGGAAAAAACCTTTTTTTGATGAGAGAATTTTTTTGTTCAATTAAACGTCATCAGACACTTACAAAGATTTCTTCACAAAATACATGAATAAACCAAATTTACAAAAATTTAAAACACGGGCACAAACACTAACAAGTTGAGAGGCTCTATAACGCGCATTGCAAAAGCAAGCCAACACGAGGTGTTGCTTTGGGTCCATCCAAGATTTAGTTGAGAAGGATCCCTAAGGGAACCCAGCTCAGACCATAATCAGAAAACATTGGTGAAACCCTAAAACCCTCCATAGGCGCAACCTAAAAGGGGGTAAACTCCCATAAATGAGAGAGATAGAAACCCCCAAACATAGGCAAAAAAAAAACCCCAAAACAAGGGTTGAAAGTCAAAGGAAGACCTAAAATTTTCAAAATATCCCAAAACTTTGACCTACATTTTAAATAGACACTCAAACTTTCGTGAACTTCAATTTTAC